>CM076571.1:592034359-592657866 GCA_034641835.2 Pinus albicaulis
TTTTTGGAATATCTTCATTCTTCATTCTAATTTGATGATATCCTGAACGAAGATCCAACTTGGTAAAATAAATTGCTCCATGTAATTCATCCAATAATTCATCAATCGCAGGAATGGGAAATTTGTCTTTAATGGTGAGCTTATTGAGCTCCCTATAATCCGGACACATTCGCCATGATCCATCCTTCTTGTGTGCCAATACTACAGGAGCAGAGAAAGAACTTTGACTAGGTTGAATTATACCCGCCTCTAACATTTCTGCAATCATACGTTCAATTTCGCTCTTTTGGAAATAAGGATATCTATAAGGCCTGATGTTTGGAGGAACACTTCCTGGAATCAAATGAATAGCATGATCATGATCACAAATAGGTGGGTGTCCTTTTGGAATTTCAAAAACCTTGGAATGATTTTCCAAGACTTTTTGGAGATCTGCAGAAATAGATGATTTTGATGTTGGAACTTCTAGTAAGCATAATTGTGCAATTATGCCTCGTTGTTCTTTCTTTAGAAGCTTTGTCATGACATTAGAGCTTATTATCTTTCCTGGCTTCCCTGCAATACCCCGTAATTCGACTTCCTTTCCTTCTGAAAAAAATTTCAAGAAAAGTTCTTGAAAATCAAAAGCTACCGTCCCCAAAGATTGTAACCATTGTACTCCTAGTACAACATCAGCACCTCCCATAGGAATGGAAAGCATTGGACTAGTCAATACATATTCCCCATGGTTAGCTTGATATTATGGCATTTTCCAGAGCAATTTATAGTTCCTCCATTTGCAACCATCACTTGACATTCTGGTGCTGGGTATAGGAAACAATTTAATTTCTTGGCTACCTTACAATGAATAAAATTATGGGTGCTACCTGAATCAATCAACACTATTACCTTTTTCTTCTTGATTTGTCCTTCTATCTTGAGAGTTTGAGGAGTGGTAATTCCTGCCGGTGCATTACACGATATGGTCGGATTCATTTCTTCCTCTTCTAGGGCTGGTTCCTGGTGTATATCCTCTTCTTGTTCATTTTCTTCTTCCTCTTCACAATCTATGTAAAATAATTTCTTCTCGACACACTTATGACCTTTAGTGTATTTGCTATCACAACTGTAGCAAAGCCCTTTTGCTCTTTTTTCTTCCAATTGTTGTGGTGTCAACCTTGTAGGTTGTGGAAATCTAGATGTAGCCACACTTCCTTCTTTATAGAATTGAGTAGTAAACTTCCTTGTTGCCATAATTTTACATTCAACTTTTCTTGCCAACCTGAATGCCTTCTCTAATGAATCAGGTTCCAGAACACGAACTTCATGTTGAATGTTATCCTTTAAACTTCCTAAGAAGAGATCAATCCTGTGGTCCTCTGAAATATCGGTTACCCTTATACTCAATTTTTGGAAGTCCTCAATGTGCTGCCCCACTAAACCCTTTTGTTTGAGATTTATCAATTGGGTAAAGAAGGTGTTGCTCTTTGTATCCTCATAATGTGCTATCATTTCCTCCGTAAAAATTGACCAAGTGACAATTTTTTTACGGGAGCAAAGCCATCGATACCATACAAATGTATTTTTCTCTAAATGTAAAGTTGCAATGCGTACCTTTTGTGTGTTTTGCACGTTATGGAGATCAAAATATTGCTCCATCTGTAGTATCCATGTTACAGGATCCTTTTCATCAAACTTCCTCATATCCATTTTTGGAATATGGTGGTTCTTCCCACCAACATTCGAGTTTATGAAATCACGATTAACATTTATTTTGTTCTCATCATGAGGTTCTTCTCCAATATTTCCGCCATTAGGAATCATTTCTGGTTTTAAGCTTGTAATCAAGCCTTCCATGTATGCTTTTAGATCATTCTTCATGTTTTCTATGTTGTCTTTCATGTCATCCATCTTAGCTTCCATGCCCACTTCCATGCCATCCATCTTAGCTTCCATGCCATTCATCTTAGCTTCCACGCCATCGATCTTAGCTTGCACACCATCCATTTTAGCTTCCACGCCTTTCTTCAAACCTTCCATCTTTACTTCCACGCCATCCATCTTAGCTTCCATGCCTTTCTTCAAACCATCCATATTCACTTCCACACCTTTCTTCAAAACTTCCATTTCATTTTTTGCTGCTCTTTGCGAGAGTGAAATTTGTTGCACTTGTTCTTGTAATTTTGATAGATCATGTTGCAATTCTTCATCTTCATGAGTCATGGTAGAGCCTTATGAAGGCTTGATGGGTGTTGAATTATTTTTAGGGGCCATTTTAGAATCCAATATTGATATCTATTCTACAAGATGCCCTTGGAATCAATTCAACTTGATTCTTCAAACAAGACTTATGCAATTCGGAAAAAAAATACACACCTTTTACTAGCTTTTAGGAGCTCGATATTGAAATTGAATTATCTCTATAGTTGAAAATCTTTGATATCTGAAATTCAGCCCTGTAGTAGATCTCTGAAGCTTCTTTCAAATGCCACAGGTCTGACCTTATTTGGATTCTCCAAGACAAAGTTGTGTCCAATCTCCCACAATGACCTAATTCTGGACTGGTTTAGTAGAGCGAACTTGTACGACTTGCCACGTGTCACTGTTTTGTCCTTTGTCTCTGAAATTGATAGCCCAGAAACTTCAGTCTGTGTACTTGCGACCACTTTTTATGGCACTTCAATCCAATGCCAAGAGAGAGATTTATTGAAGTTTTCCCACGATCACCTCTTTGAGATGCAATTCAGGAGCCTGAAAAAGCACTACCTTCCACAGATCATATCTCCAAAAATATTTCGAACCAAGCTCTGAAATTTTTTGACGACTTTCCGCAAGATTTCAGCTTCGCACCATATGAAGTTCAGACTCTGAACCTTCGTACAAAAAAATTTATAGCGCAAATTCCACGATGACCTGTTTATGAGCCTGCAAACATACCTAACTTCCACAGATGATATCTCCTCAAATATTCCGAACCAAGATCTGAAATTTTTAGACAACCTTCCTCAAGATTTCAGCTTCGCACCCTTGAAATTTCAGCTTCTGAAGCTTCGTAGAAAAAAAAATTATAGCGAAAATGCCACGATGACCTGTTTGGAGCAGCGAAACCCTAGAATCCCAAACCTCTGATACCAAATGTTGTGTAACCAGCTCCAAAAATAGAAGAAAAGAGATATGAACGCCTTATAAATAAGCCACTTCGAGGGGGCAACCTCCAATACATTACATAAATGAACAATTCTTGGATGATACAATTTACAAAACCTCCTTTCTATATATAGGAGTCCATGGGGCCATAATGTAATCCTAGTGGGCCACAATGTAATTAGCCGACCTAACAATAATAATTTAAGGGCACAATAATAACAAAATGGGGGTTACAAGGGTACAATAATAACAATAAGGGGGTTACACTAACAAAAATAAGGGACTATACTAGTAATATAGGGACCTAACAGTCAAATGGTGAATGAAAAAACACTTATAAAAAAGTGTGGAAACTGCAACAACATGGCTTTTCTACACATAGATTTACGTAAGAATGATGTAAGTGCTCAATTTTTTTTAAGTTGAAGAGAGAACAAGATACCAAAATATTGTCTTCAAGAGAAGAGCTTGGCAAGGTATATTGATAGGTGAGGAAGCTTATCATAGTAGAGGCTTAGAGTGCAATTGCATTAGAGAAGAAGCAATTCATAGTGGAATAAGGAAAAATGACTGTCGATAGTCATATAAGAAATCTAAAGGAAAGTAAAAGGATTGAGAGAAAATGCCAAGATAATGGTATGAGTCAAAAACAGTTTGAAAAAAATTCCCTAAGAGAAAAGAGGTACTTAGTTATATGATGAGGTTGCTATAGGAAGAGGAAGAAAATCAGAGTCAAGGTTGGATTCTAAAGAGAAAAGTTAAATGTCCAATTAAAAAGTTACTTGTTAGGAATTAGAAACAAAGGTTTAATGTTTGTCTTAAGAAATTTGAAATGGAAGAGAAGATCAAGGATATTGAACTAAGGACATTAGCAAAATAATTTTACATTTGTAAACCTGAGCAAGGTATTTTATTTTTTGAAGAAAGTGAAGATGTGAAGGAAGAAAAAGATGAAGATCCTGTGAGTTGTTTGACAAGTTCAAACTAGCCTAAATATTTGCTGGTGAAGGCACTAAATGGAAGCATTAAGTCCTATGTTCTTAATACTAATGAATATTGTGTGAATGTAGGTTGTTTTAATAAAGGAAAAATAAATCCATTTGAAACTGTCATTGAGGATAAATGGCTTGAGGAAATGCTTTGCTGAAAGTACTGAAGAACATAGTAAGTTATCTATTGAAGGAGAAGCTTGGATTCTAATATCTTAGGAAATAAAAAAGAAAAAAAAGAAAAAAATTATAAAGAAGAGTGAGACATAGATGCTTTGCATAGGAAATTTAGCTGAACATTTCATCTCAAAGGAAGATAGGATTTCCTAAAGACAACTAGTGAAAGTTGTTAATGCAGTAGAAAAGTGAAATTGATTGTCAAGGGTAGCCAAAAAGAAAAATAATTGTTGGAGACTATTATGAGAAAGGCCAGAGATGAAGAGCATATTGAATTCATACTTTTTAAGTGCGAGGAAGAGATTAGAGTGCTAGAACAATTGTTGAGAGAGATTAAAAGTGAAGAATAAATTACAACCAAGGAAGAAGAGATGTTTATAACATCAAATGAGATTGAGATGAGTTTAAATTTTCAATTTAATGGTATGTTTGTAGGTGATGAAGAATAGACAAAGGATATGGAGGAAATCTTATATTTCAAAGGTAAGAGCGAAGTTGAAAGGCAAAATGAGGATGAACACGTTTTTTGACTTCAAAGACAATAAAGATGAAGGAGAATGGAATTGTAATCAGCAGCTGGAAGAAAATGTTAACAAAGGAAAATAGTATCTCATGTAATGAAATTTTTTTGAGGTATGTGATAGTGCTATGTCTATCATGGAAAATCAGACAATACGACATTCAAATGTATAATACATATTTGAAGGTTGTGGAGAATAAAGGGAGAAAGTAATATTTTTCCAACTCTTACACAAAGGAAAGGAAAACATCAACAAAGAAATTTGGATAGATAAATAGAAAATTTGATAAAGCTTATGAGGAAAAAAAACATAAGGAAATCCATTGCATAAATAGAAGAAAAAGAATCAGCTATATGAAAGGCTGGACTATAAACAATGTTGAAGCAAAGCTAAATGGAGTTTTACCAACGAAGATATGGAAATCAGGAGCAGCAAGAAAATAAAATAGAGTACGTGAACACAAATTAAATTAAGCGAAAATATCACCGCAAAATAAAGTTTGGGATCGAGAGAACACTGAAGACAAAGAAATGATGACGAGGAGGTAATTGATTTCTTACATTGCGAGTCTGATACAGGAGCATATTCTCTCCAATAAATCATTGAAGACCAATCATGGAGGGGTCTTGTCAATTCAATCAAGAACTAAATTTTTATAAGTTATCAGGAGATATTTGGAAAATGAGTCATTAGGTTAATTAGGATGAGTGTTTGTGAGAATATGAGTCATAGATTCATTAAATAAGAACAAATATCTTGTAACAAGTTGTGATATGTGTTAGCATTCAATTTAAGCTAAAACAAAAGATCTATGTATGAGTTATTTAGGATGAGGTTTTGTTTCTATTTATAGAACTCAGTTACTAAAATTTATGAGTTAGTTGAAAAGATCAATAAATAAGCTTTTGATCAAATAGAAAAATGAACATAGCTTGTAGAGGGGGTCGATTAGCTCCAGAAAGGGGATGTTGATCAATTGACCATGTAACATAAATGAATCGGGTTGATGATATATATGTACATAAATTATGGAAATGAATATAATAGGTAATTTCTTGCCAAATGAGGAATGATGGTTTATTATGGTTCTAAGCTCTATTAGTGATTAAGATTTAGATTATTGAATGCATAGGAATATAGTTTTATGTTGATTCTCGGTATGAATGGTAAGGAATAGAATAGGATATGTTATATCTCTGTATATTTATGAGTGTGGTTGAAGTGAAATAGTTCCGAACTCTTTGCAAGAGTTGAAACCTATAACAGTCTAGACTATGTCCTATCATAAGCATTTGTTGAGTAAGTTTAAGGTAGGATTTGATTCTATTGAAGGGTGGAAGGTTCCATTTAATGAGTTTTTTAAAGCTTTTTGGAGTGTGTATGGGAGGAGGAGGGGGGTTTTTTTCTCTGTTTGAGATGGAAGTTAACTGAACAACATATCTTAGACAAGTGATTTTTTTATTATCAGCAAGTCAAATTTGTAAGTGTGTATGTGATATTTAATTGTATGACCAGTTCTGAGGCTTCTTCACAACCGTGTGGATATATGCAGTTTAATTTTTTTTGGTCTTCACTCTTCAATATATTTCCCAGATAAATTACTGTGTATAGTGAGTAATTTAGGCACTATATTCTCTTTATTGTTTTACATTTAATGAATCTGGAGAATCACATTTCAGTTAATCCTTTAATCCAATGCTTTTGCATTCAATATTTTTTTTTGGGAAGAGCCATTTGTGTTACAGGTTTGAGAATAGAGAGAAATTTGTATCTATCCAAAAAAGTAAGGAAAATTCATAAGGTAAAATTGTCATCAAATATCTAGGTCAATTTATGATCCAAGGAAGAAAAAATTATAAATTTTGAAATCTAAGGTTTGTGCAAAGTAGGGTCTATTTGGTAACTCGCAAGCTATTTTTCAAAATATCCTTGGTTGAGGAGTTCCTAAGTGACATTTAAAGTTTGTTTTTGTATACTCCATGATGAGAAAAAAATGACTGGCTACTCCTTTGCATCAACACCTGCATTTGCAGAATTTGAAACTAAAAAAAAAATGACTTATTGTTCCTTTGCACTAATGCCTGTGTTTTCAGGGATGGGAGCTATAAAAGGACTATATTTCCTCTGAAGAAACACAGACAAAAGAAGCCCTTATTTTTATTATAGGCACAGAAATCGACTTCGATGTTTTTAAAATGGATGTTGAAGCAACTATTCAAACACAGTTGTTAGTTCTTATTGAAAAAACTACTAGAGAGAACATGTATCACCTTAAATACCCTTAATTTTAGATGCTACCATTCAGGTGGTAAATAAGAAATTGGAAGAAAAACAGGAAACTATCATATGCCATCAAGAAGAAGTAAAGCTGAGAAAGGAAGATCAGAAATTAATGAAAATATTAAAAGAATTAACAGACACTGAGGATGAGATTTATGTTGAATTAAGGGAAGTAAAGAAAAATTAACATATTGTAAAAGGTCAACTTGAAAAATCCCTGGAGCAGACAAACAGGTATGTTCCATTTATTCTAATATTTTTCCCTATAGATGCCCAACTAAAAACTATGCTTTGGTTTTATTATAGAGATATATTTTACTTAGGGTTAAGGCCGCTCGATCTCGAAAGTCTTATGAATTTAATAATGTTTATGATTTTATTATTTTTTTCAGTAACATGATGATTAATCAAAATATTTTTTGTGTTAATTATATATGCATTAATTATTGTTTCAACAGAAAAGGTATGAAAACTCTAGCTGTTTCATCGGTGATGTGCAATTTTAGGCATTCACCTCTTTTACAAGAAATCAGATAAAATGGTCCAAAGCTCATAATATATTTCAATAGAGATAAAATTGTCTTGACCTTTGGGTTAGGGGAGAATCGAAAGGCCCTCTGTTCACGCGTATTAAACACAACAAGCTTATGGAGAAACCTGAAGTTTTTACTTCCCTAACGCCCTTCCATAATGATGTTCTACAGACTGGACTCGAGTATTTTGAAGAAATTAAAGTAGAATCCTTACAAGCTACTAAGAAAAGGTGGAATATCTCCACTAATGAAGTTAAGAATAGGGAACCTTTTAGTTTGAGGAACTTGGAAGAAACAGTAAGAAGAATGCAGGATTATGCTCATTTCGTCCTGAGAGAAGGCCCAATTGGCTTGGATGAAAGTATAAATGTCATATAATATGGTGTCCTCCGAATGATTGGAAGGAAAAATATGAGCTATCAAAAGCAAGTATGTCCAAATCTTTCTTATAAATCAAAAGAGGGACATATTCAGATACAATTTCGAGCATCCTTACCCAGCCTATTCCTTAACCCTATTCCATAGAAGCCATCTCTTTGCATGAGGTCATGTAAAATGTTAAGATAGGGGGAAATGTTGGGCCTTGGAATTGGTATAATTCTTCACCTTATTTACTTTGCTGATAATT
This sequence comes from Pinus albicaulis, assembly GCA_034641835.2. Taxonomy (NCBI): domain Eukaryota; kingdom Viridiplantae; phylum Streptophyta; class Pinopsida; order Pinales; family Pinaceae; genus Pinus; species Pinus albicaulis. The sequence goes on from CM076571.1 coordinate 592,042,614, forward strand.
AGTTTTTGAAGATTTTTGAGCTTATATTATAATAGTTTGAATGTTAAGGAGTTCTAGAAAGGATTTAATAAAGTTTTTGATATTTTAATTTATAATGAGTCAATTTGAGTATCAAATACATTATTAACTCATGATTTTGGTTAAAATATGGATTGGAAATATTTAACATTGATTTTTGTTCCTTGAATCATTGGAGACACCCAAGCCATAAGGAAACTATTTGGAATATTTGCGACATGTTGAATAAGGATCCACATATCATATGCACGAAAAATTTAGAGAAGGGGCATAATATTTTTTTTGCAGGGGATGCTAAGGATTGTATAGCTTTAATTAAGAATTTTTAGAATCTTCCGATTCTCAGGATATATTTACTATTTTAAATTACATTGTAATATAAAATAAAAATTAAACACTAGTAAACAAGTTAATATTTTTTGTCAAATTTTTTGGGTGTGTGTTATATTCTTTCCACGACTAAGCACACGCGGGGGGGTAAGAGGGGCGGTGATAGCCCCCACTGTTGGGGTCTGGGGTAGTGCCCCGACGAATTTTTTTTTTGGTCCTTAATTTCCGGTGGGTAGTCTGCGCCCATGGTTTTGGGGTACGATGGTTTTCGACCCCTGGTATTTTTGTAGATCCGGTCAAGGGAACTACGGTTATTTTATAATCTAGGGTTAATGGATTGGGGTTTATGTATGCTTCAACATGTATATATATGTGTTGTAACACTAAAAGGAATATAATGAAAAATCAAGCCGATCGTCCCGATTTGGGATCCAAGGGAAAATCTCTGTGTTTATCTGTTTATGTTTTATGCTCTCACTATTGTTTATTTTATGTTATAGGATTCGCGTGTAGATAATTTTTGTTCAGGGTTAAAACCTACATTTGTTATCAGAGCAGTTTCGGCTTCAAGGGGACGCCTTTGCTGCTGAGGTTTTTTTGCTTGGGCCTATGGAAGACCCTGTTCAGTGGGAGATCTGCGGGATCGATTCTTGTGGTGAAAGAAGATGGTGATCAACGGAAATATAGAGATCGAGAAATTTAATGGTCAGAGTTTTGAGTTATGGAAGCTCAAGATGGAGGATCTGCTGGTGGATAAAGATCAGTGGATCGCGGTAGATCAAGGTAATAAACCAACAGAAATGTCAGATGAAGACTGGAAGTAACTGGATCGAAAGGCTAAGAGTGAAATATAGTTGTGTGTCTCAGATTCAATATTGTTGAATGTATCTAGGGAAGCTACGACAAAGAATTTGTGGAAAAAACTTGGGACTTTGTACCAATCTAAGTCTCTAGTGAATGATTTGTTCCTACGGAAAAAGTTGTATAACCTGAGGATGAAGGATGGAGACTCGGTAACAGAGCATCTAAATGACTTCAATACTGTGGTAATTCAACTGTCATCTGTTGATATTAAAATATCATATGAAGATAAGTGCATCAGTTTGTTGTGTTCTCTACCAGATTTGTGGGATAGTCTGGTTATTTCAATAGGTAGAAATACAACTACCTTGAATTTTGATGACATTGTCTCAGCCTTCCTGTCGAAGGAAATGAGATGGAGAAATATGGAGATACCTTATTTGTACGAGGAAGGTCCCAAAACAGAAACAAGAATAAGGTTTCGAGTGGGAGATCTAAATCTAGAGGGAGATCTAAATCTCCTGGAAATTTTGTAAAGGTGTGCTAGAAATGCGGAAAGGAAGGGCAATACAAAAAGGACTATAGATCTAAAGCTCCTGAGAAAGGAAAGGGATCTGATAATGCTCCTTCTGCAGAGGAAAAAACCACCTTAGATGAAGGTGGGGATGTGTATTTGGCTTATTCTTCAAATACACATGTAGATCATGAGTCGTGGTTGATTGACTCAGGTGCATCCTTTCACTTCACTCCCCATCGGGAGTGGTTCCCCGAGTATGAGAAATATGATGGTGGTGATGTCTTCCTAGGGGATGATAGGAAGGCCAGAATTGTCAGACATGGAAAGGTCAAGGTGAAGCTACAAGGTGGAAGGATTAGAACACTTCTTGGCATTCTTCATATTCCTACATTGGCCAGAAATCTTATTTCTGTAAGCAAGATCGATGATGCAGGTGTAAAAATAGTGTTTGAGAAAGATGCCTGCAAGATGGTTCGGGGAGCACTGGTATTAATGCGGGGAGTTCAGACTGGAACTCTATACAAGCTACAAGGTAGCACTGTTATTGATGGATGTAACAGTTCTGTGGTTCCTGAAACTGGAGCGGAAAGCCTAGCTGTCTCTAGAGAAAAGACCATGCTATGGCATCAAAGGCTTGGACATATTGGAGAGAAGGGCCTTCGAATACATCATAGAAATTGTATGGTAGAAGGTATGTCTAATTTATCTTTGGATTTCGATTTCTGTGAACATTGTGTATATGGGAAGCAGAATCGGGTGAGTTTTCCTTTTGGTGCTAAGAGGGCGAACACGATATTAGAACTTGTGCACAGTGATGTGTTTGGACTTGTGTCAATTCCATCACTGGGAAATTCTATGTACTATGTTTCATTCATAGATGACTTCTCAAGGAATACATGGATATAATTCTTGACTACGAAATCTGAAGTCTTTGACAAATTTAAAGAATTTAAGGCTCTGGTGGAAAACTAGACAAAGAAGAAGATAAAGGCCTTGAGGACAGATAATGGTGGGGAGTTTTGTAAGAAGGAATTTGAAGAGTTTTGTAAGAAGTGTGGTATAGCACGGCAGAAGACTACTCCATACACACCTCAGAAAAATGGAGTTGCAGAAAGAATGAAAATAACACTGATGGAAAAGGCAAGAAGCATGCTCAGTGGTACCGGGTTAGGACAAGAATTCTAGGCAGAGCCAGTGGAGATTGCATGCTATCTGGTTAATAGATCACCTTCATCAGTTCTGGAGGATAATAATCCACATGAGGTATGGACTGGTAAGAAACCCTCTTTTTCACATCTAAGGGTATTTGGATGTGATGCATATGTACATGTTCCAAAGGAGAAAAGGACCAAGTTGGATAATAAATCTTAAAGGTGCATCTTTATTGGGTATAAGGATGGTTTAAAGGGTTACAAGATTTGGAACCGAGAAACAAGGAAGGTTGTGTACAGTCGAGATGTGCTATTTAGAGAGGTGAAAGATGTTGTTAAACATGAAGTCCTACCAAAGGAACCTGAGAAGATAGAGTTTGAGCTAAAGGGGGATGAATCATACTCTACAATAGAAGGAGACTCAGAAGATGAAGAGCCACAAACTCCAACTATAAGAAGATCATTTTGGGAAAGAAGGAAAATAGAAAGGTATAGTCCATCTACTTTCTATTCAGGTTTTTCCTTAACTATAACTGATGATGATCCCAGAACTGTCAGCGAGGCAGTATATTCAGAGGATGGAAAACTGTGGAAGGAAGCCATGGTTGATGAAATGGAATCCTTGCACAAAAATGAGGCATGGGATCTGGTGGAGTTGCCGGTTGGAAGCAAGCCCATCGGGAGAAAATGGGTGTTTAAGAAGAAGATGAATGTAGAAGGCAAGGTGGAGAAATAAAAATCTCGGTTTGTAGAAAAAGGTTATTCCCAGGTGCCGGGAATTGATTTTGGTGATATTTTTTCTCTTGTTTCCAAAGTTACTTCTATTAAATTACTTTTATCTGTTGTTGATGCATTTGATTTTGAGATAGAATAGATGGATGTGAAGACAACATTTCTTCACGGGGATCTAGAAGAGGAGTTCTACATGAAGCAACCTAAAGGCTTTATGGTGAAGGGTAACAAAGAACAGGTATATAGGTTGAAGAAGTCTCTGTATGGGTTAAAACAGTCACCAAGGATGTGGTATCAGAAATTTGATACCTATATATAGGGACTTGGCTTCACCAGAAGCAAGGAGGATCACTATGTTTATTTTAAATTAATTGGTGACCGTGTTATTTATTTGGTCTTGTATGTGGATGATATGTTGTTGATTGGAAATGACAAAGAAATTATCCAAGATTTCAAGACCCAACTGTTCTCCAAATTCGACATGAAGGATCTTGGTGCTGCAAACTATATTTTGGGCATGGAAATTAAGATAGATCGGGAAAAGAGGACGCTCTGGTTAAACCAGAGGAAGTACATCGAGGCTATATTGCAGAGGTTCAATATGTAGGATAGTAAACCAGTGAATGTTCCTATTACTGTAGGTGTAAAGTTGTCTGCTAAATAGTGTCCCAAGACACAAGAAGAAGAGGAGGATATGTCCCGTGTTCATTATGCAAGTGCAGTGGGTAGCTTGATGTATGCAATGTCTGTACTAGACCAGAAATTGCACATGCAGTGAGAGTATTGAGCAGGTTTATGTAAAACCCAGGGAAGGAGCATTGGATAGCAGTGAAGTGGGTTTTCAGATATTTACGTGGCACTAGTGATTATGTCTTGTGCTACCAGGGAAGACCAGTTTTGGAAATAATGTTGGAAATTCGTGGTTTTGTTGATGCAGACTGGGCTGGAGATATGGACCAAAAAATATCTACAAGTGGGTATGTGTTTAGCCTATTTGGAGGCGCAGTCAGTTGGATGAGTAAAAGACAGTCTGTAGTGGCTCTTTCAACCACAGAGGCAGAAGACATGGTAGCCACTCATGCAAGCAAGGAGGTAGTTTGGTTGTAGAGATTGTGTTCAAGTATGGGTTTGGTACAACAAGATATAAGGATAGACTGTGATATCCAAAGTGCAATTTTCTTGGCTAAGAACCCTGCTTATCATTCAAAGACAAAGCACATTGATGTTCACTATCACTTTGTTATAGATATGGTTGAGGCTAAAAGGGTGTTGCTGGTAAAGGTGGACACTTTGATGAATGTTGCGGATGCATTGAAAAATTATGTGAGCACTCAAAAGTTCTCTTGGTGTAGAGAAACAATGGGTGTTGAAGAATTGGGCCAATGACTAAGCTCTCCTGTGGCCCCCTGCGGAAAGAAAACAACAAGTGGAAGAATGTTGGGTATGTGTTATATTCTTTCAATGACTAATCATGCGTGGGGGGGGGTAAGAGGGGGGACGATAGCCCCCCCTTTGTGCTGGGCAGAACGGGGGGGTCACAAGGGGGGCAGTAGCCCCCCCTGTCGGGGTCAGGGGCAGCAGCCCGGCGAAATTTTATTTTTGGTCCTTAATTTTTGGTGGGTAGTCCGCACCCATGGTTTTATGCATGGTTTTGCACATGGTTTTGGGGTACAATGGTTTTTTTCACCTGGTATTTTTGTAGATCCGTTCAAGGGAACTACGGTTATGTTCTAATCCAGGGTTAATGGATTGGGGTTTATGTATGTTTCGGCATGTATATATTTGTGTTGTAACACTAAAAGGAATATAATGAAAAATCAAGCTGGTCGTCCTGATTTGGGATCCAGGGGAAAATCTCTGTGTTTATCTGTTTATGTTTTATGCTCTTGCTATTTTTTATTTTCTGTTATAAGATTCGTGTCTATATAATTTCTGTTCAGGGTTAAAACCTACAAAATTATAAACGGTGACGAAGGAAACAAAATATCTTTAAGTGCTCACAGACATTCTTGTAACTTATCGCCATGCATTAATGAATATTTTGGTGATATCATTTTAATATAGTATATTGAGTTATTTTAAGGACGGTTAGATTGTAGAGACCGTGGGCGCAGTCTTGGAAGAGTTAATTTATTCTCTATATCATTATTATTTCTTACTCCTAGGATTTGAATGATTTATTGTTTCATTGCATGAATTAAAATATTTATCATTATTTGCGATAATTACATGATTTATTGTTCCTTTTCTTGAATTACCTTTTGTTAGATTTGATGTCATTAATTTTGAGTAATTGCAGTGAACAACGATTATATAGAGCTTCCTTTACATCATTACATTTTGTTATTGTTTTTTGCAGCAAATTATGGATTAATAGTTCTAGAGAGTTTAGTGATTTCCAATAGACGCATTTCACTTCATTTATCAGAAATATCATTTCATAAGAAAAAACCTGAATTTCTTTGCGATTTATGCATAGGAATACAACGATTTATCTTTGTCATTAGTTTGATTCAAATTTAAAAATAGAAGTGATCATTTCTTCAGTCAAGATTTTGTTGTTCTCATTTGTTAAACACCATGTTAAACACACACATGGTGTATGAGGAAGATAAACGCACACACACAAGAGACTCAACACACAATAAATGATAAGCGTGTAGCTCACTTATTTTTCCATTATACATGATGTACATTTATAGTACAATGGTGTGACTCTTGGTTTCATATTCCAAGGTCACTTGGACTCCATTGTGACTTTTCGCATTCCACCCCTACCCATGTAGGATTAGGTGTTCCAACATCCCCCCTTAATCCGAAGGGGTATGTGTGAGTCCAAGAAAAGAGTTGTAATACAAATCTGCAAAGTATACATGGCAACACTTGGGCTGAATCAACTCTCTAAAATGTTGGAAAAAAGAGATGGTTTAAGGATGACCACCAACACTAGAACACAAAACTTGTTGCAGTTCCCAGAACTCTTCCAAGGCGCTTGAAAGTGAAGAGCACGCTGGAGAATTGTCCTCATAAAAATGGAACCTTTAACCTAAAAGAAGGAAGTGCTAACGCAGTAGTTTTAGGATTACCAACAACTCTGGAATGCATGAAGCATTTCTTGGAACTCAACCAAAGCTGGCAAGAAGCTGAAGGCTTCTGCTAGAGTAAGTGTTCCTCATATATGAAAAGGAGACCTTCAACCTAAAAGAAGGGAGGTCTACTACCTGTGATGGTTTTAGGTTATCCACCAACCAAAGATGATGGTTTAAGGTTATCCACCAACCGAAGGCATGCTCATGGGCATCGGAGTCTCTAGCTACATCTCTGAATCTGGAATGACGAATTGTGGCTCAGGCTCGCTTGAACTGCTGTGTCTCTGGCTACAACTATGAACAATGAATGAGAGATGTGGCTCAGGCTCGCTTGATCTGACATCGAAGCTTGTACATGACCACCATTTTCCCCCCTGTCAGGGACAAGGTGAGATGATGGAGAAAACTCAACTGCAAGTTTGTTCAATATCCGTGAACAAGTTCTAACATGTGTCTTAAACATCTTCTTGGCTGTTGATGCCCATTGCCAAGAAGTGATCCATCCAAGATGAATCTTTGTTCTTGCAAGAGGCTTGTGTCTGAAGCATCTATCTGAAGAATGAGTATGCCAACCACAGTGCTTGCATGGATGAATATCAAAACAATGATCTTTCATATGGCCAACTCGATCACAATGTTGGCATTTCTCAATCTGTTGTTGTTGTGGAGCAGGATCTTGAACATCGGTAGGTGAACTGTCATACAAGAATCCGACACTCTGAAATATGATGGGCTTTGTGTAGTCTGAAATATGAAAGGACACATCCTTGTCATATCCAAGACCAGTTATGTGCTTGTTGTGGACAAGCTCTTCCCAAGGTCTGATGATGGGCTTGAGAAGTGCAGGTTGAACTGCTGCATCTCCATGTACATCTGCTGAATGTGAATCATCTAGAACTTTGTCTTCTTTCTTCTGATGAGAGTCCTTCACAATGTTCTGAACAGAAACAAGTTCAGAATGGTGACTCTTTTGCCCAAGTTCATCTTGTTGGAGTTGATATTCCAACTGCAAAAAATCAATCTTCTCTTGTGCATCTTGTAAACAAATCTGAATATTACAAAGAGAATTCTTGCTCATTTTTATCACATCATCAACATTTGAATGAATGAGGTTTTTCAACAAATCTAATACCTCATTGATTTTAGCCATTTCAACAAATTAGGCTCAAAATATGAAAGGGTGTCGGCTTCAACCGAAAATGCACCGGTTTACAATATGATTCAACAATAAATACAAATGACTCTAAAGAATTTCCAACTATGGAAATCTCAAATTACAAAGTGTGCTCCTCAAATGATAGAGGGCAATCAACAATCCAACAACTCAAATTTACTGATTGCAACTATGAAGAAGATGCAAATTCAATGTCAATATCTCTGCAAAAATATTTTGTAAATGTGCAGTTGAAAACACTTGTGCAAGAGGCCTTTAAGGCAGCTGAATTTTTTTTCTTCAAATAACTATTTTGCAATGATGGAAAACTTGTCTTCAAATGTCAATTTCTTCAGAAAATCACCCTCTTATATATGCCACGAATCATTAAATGTCAAATCTGCAATTTATCTATATATTATTTCCATCTACTCACATGTCATTTCCTTCATTTCCGTTGTTCATATTCTCACTTTTCCTCTCTTTCTGCTCTTCCTTTTTTTTCTCTCTCTGCTTTTTTTTTTTTATTAATTAAAAAATAAATTTATTAGAAATGGGAAGGGGGCTTTTTAATAAATTAAAAAAGGAAAGGGGTGGGAAATCTAATGGAAATTTTAATACAAAAGGTTATTAAAAAAGGGATTATGGGAATTAATTAAAAGGGATTTTAAAAATTTTTAAAAGGAAAGGGAAATATTAAAAATAAAAGAAGTATTATATGGAAGGGATGGGAGATTAATTTTAAAAAGGGATTAATAGTTTAAAAATGGGAAGGGGCAGATGGAGACTTTTTAATGTAAAAACAATCGATATGTATATTGTTTGAAAGTGCTTTTAAAAGAATGGGACAAGAGGGAGCGTTGTGAGGGGGGGGCCGTGAGGCCAGGGGGAGGTAGGGTCTGCGGATATGCAGAAGGGGAGAGGTCGCAGGGATAGGGAGAGAAATGGGTGGCGAGGGGGAGTAGGGATGATAAGGGGTAATGGGGAGAGCGTTGGTAGAGGGGTGGTGTGTGAGAGCTTGGACGCATGAGCTAGTTGGTAGGATATCGTAGGGTAGCTTGTAAATGGAGTCGAGAGTTGGGTAGTGTAGGTGAGGAGCGAAGGGTGTAGTGGGGAGAGGGTGCTGTGAGAGGGACGTGTATTGTGAGCGTGGAGTGTTGTAGAAGTGAGGGCTCGGGTAGCGGTGTAGGGAAGAGGCAGAGCCGTGGGAGTAGCGTTGGAGGTGTGTTAGTTGCAGAGACGTGGGGAGTATAGGGTGGGAGGAGCAGGCCGCGAGTAGATAGGTTGCGTAGGTGAGTGCGCAGAGGGAGAAAAAATGTGAGGTATGCGTAGAGTATGTTGAGGGGAAGGCCGAGTGTGCTGGTTAGTGGTGTGAGGGTTTGAGCAGGGGGGCCGAAAGCCTTGATGCCTGAAAACAATTTTTTTTTATTTTTTTTTATTTTTATTTAATATAACAGCAGAGAGTAGAATAAAAGACTTTGCAGAATGGAAACATAATTTTTTCCTTTCAAATATACAGTAGAAAAAAATCCAACAGCAGAAAATGCAGAGATTGAAGAATTTTTCAACAGAAAACTTAGATTTATTTCAGTGAAAACTAGAAATCTTTCCAGTAGCCCAGCAGCAGGAAAATGGACTTTAAAAATGCAGAATTTTAAGCAGGCATACACAGCAGAATTTTTCTGGAAATTATAACAGTGAAAATCCAAAATCTTCTTCAGAAACCCAATATAATTAGTATCCAGCAGCTCTTCAAATTGCAGATTTTAATAAGCAGAAATTGCAGAGAAAAATTAGAATGAAAACCTTCAGATGGGCAGTGCTTCCTTTCTTCAAAGCCAATGCCTGAATGCTGCCAATTTCTGAATGCTGCCCCTTCTCCAAAACCACTTTTTGAATGCGGAAAAATGTCTGCTGCAGAAACTCTGAGTGCTGCAAAAATACCAAGAATTTTTGCAGATATGCACAGGCCATAAACACACATGGCTCAGTCAATTTGGAGCAGGTTCAACAATCGCCCACTTTGATACCATGTTAAACACACACATGGTGTATGAGGAAGATAAACACACACACAAAAGAGACTCAACACACAATAAATGATAAGCGTGTAGCTCACTTATTTTTCCATTATACATGATGTACATTTATAGTACAATGGTGTGACTCTTGGTTTCATATTCCAAGGTCACTTGGACTCCATTGTGACTTTTCGTATTCCACACATACCCATGTAGGATTAGGTGTTCCAACATCATTACCTTTCACTCTTTGCTTCCAATTATCTTTACTAGATCCGAATTGATCTTAACACTATCCTTGCACCAACTATGCTGACAACCTTGAAATAAAAACACGAAATACTAGGTTGAAAATTTAATGTATAGAGGTTTGAGATGATTCTTTAAGAACAATTTAGCACCCAATAATAACACAAATACAATTTTAAAAAATACAGATGCTCAACAAGCCGATTTCAAATTGTATTTCATGGGATTAACTTGGAAGAAAAACTTCCACCCAACCATTAACCGTCACCTCCTGTTCTCTCTCGAGCCTAGATCAGTTATTATACTAAAATCAACAACCTCTTTGGATTCCTGGTCAATGTGTTTTATGCCTTGCTTCCCTATCAAACTTTCCTTAATGATGTCCCGCTTTCTAGGGTCTCCAAACACCATAGCCTAGGCCTTTTATTTGTTTAGTTATTTTCAAAAAAGTATATTAATGTTTTATTAAAGCCTGTCTTGCTCTCCAACGATGCTTTATTAAACCTTACTCATTTTTCTCTCCTAACTGAGTGATTTAATAGATTTTTTTCTTCAAATATTACTAAATATTAACAAACAACCCCTAGAGAGTTTTAGGAGTGGATTTAGGCAAGTATTATTCGATCCTATCCATCCACATTAGATTTCCGATTTGAATATGGATTTCATTAACTCAAGTGTTTTTTCTCCAAGTAAAACGTCTTTTTTATTTTTTATTAACAAAACCTATTTGTGACATCCTTATATTCATTCCAAATTGATACCACTATGGCTTCCTCGAAATTTACTAAATATAGTTCATTCTAATTAAATAATATTTACATAAATATATTGTGGTATTACATTTAATGACGTGTGAAATTATTTCACATCATAAAATGATTATATTCCTTTTTCAATGGAGATACAAACTAAAAAATATGTTTGTATTTACTTCTCCAATGCATATAGTAAACGGTACACTCATTTACATTATTGAAATCAACAATACAATCACAAGGTGATATAATACAAAAATTCCAAAATAAATATGTAAAGTCGAATAACTAAATTGAGGCATATTTGCAACCAATCCAAGACACACCTACATATGCATGTTGCATTTGCAAAAGATTTTCCTTTGGGATGAAATGTATTGAAAAGGACATATCATCCACTATTTTCTATCTAATACCTGCTTGAAATAGAAAATTAACTAAAATTGATGAACAAATATGATTTTTTTTTAATAATGAATTACTCAATGAGAAAATGCCTAAATTTCCATCCCCTCTTTATGTTCGATGAAATGAAAAAGGTAATGTTTGTTGAACAATTGACATATATGGAAGAGATATTGCTGGAACCAAGGAGGGATTTTGCACAAATAAGACAACTTCGTTACAAAATATCACAAATTGTATTAACAAGAATAATTATAAATGTTCCTTCTAGTCTAGATATAATTCATCCAGCTTTACATAGATATATTGATGAAAATATGTCAATGGGAATAATGGTAAAAAGAAAATTGGAATAAAATAATGCCTATTTGTCTACAAATATTCGAAATAAAAAAGTGATGTATGCATTACATCATTTATGCAACACATCTCCATACAAGTGTGAACATATAGTAATTAAGTATGAATCAAAAAAAAAATTGATCAAAGTTTTCAAGATCATCATAACGCTAGTCCAAAAATGAGGGAATTGGATTCACCAAATTCAAATAATGATCTAGAACCAGAAACTGAGACCCTTTCACATTGTTATTAAAATACTGACCTTATCCATGATCTTAATACAAGGATAATATAAATTGCACCTTTTGAAGGATTTCATCCCCTTGGCATTTTTCAAGAAAAAAATTCTTAAGAAATGAACTTCCTAATGTTGTTCTTTAGAACAAGTCGTTGTTTTAATGTTATCAGTTGCTTTTTGTATCAAAAAAATTCCACAATGGGAAACGCTGCACATGTATGGTGATTTTTTGACACATTACAAACATATTTTTTAAATCAACTCATATTTTGATAAAAACAATATTCTAACTCAACTTGGATTTATATTCGCAAATGAGAGCTGAAAGGACAAAAAATAGTTTCGAAAGACGTTCAAAATAAAATAAATCATCAGAAATTATTGAAATCAACAATTTCATATGAATGCTTAAGAAGCGTTTACATATTGCCTGACTATTTTGAACACTTATGAAAAGATAGATTTGCAATGATACGAAAAATTTCCCCACTAAATTTCTTGATGACATTCACTAGTGTTGAGCTAATTTGGGAACCATTGATAAATGCATTAAAAATAAAAAGTATTGAGTCTATAACAAATGAGGAAATGAACCTTGATGATGAATGCATTAAAACATTGATAAAATTTCAATCTATCATATGTAGTCGATATTATCGCCATAAAATCTTGTCACTACGTTCCTTAGAAAAACAAAACAATGAATTATTTGGTCAAGTGCAAGACTTTTTTTTATTACAAAATTCCAAAGTAGAGGAATATAGCATGACCATGGATTATTTTAGATTCAAAATGCGGAAATATATCATGAATACCTTGATGTTGATGTTATAGATTTCATTGATCAGTATTTGAGTTGTGATTAAATAATTTTTTGAAACAAATGATTCAATTTCAAACTCATCACAACTCAAAAACATGCAAAAAACATAAAAAATTTATTTCTAGATTTAGTTTCCCTAACAAGACAATTGATGAAACTTGTATTTTTTGTCTTTGTGCAATGAAAACAATGAGTATCAAACGATGCAAAAGAAACTTTCAATTCCTTTGCAGAACAAATCCTATTTGAAAAACATAACATTTGCAATTTTTTCAGTGGTATTGGAATTATAAAATAAGGATACATCATGTTGTTGTGATTTTGTATCACTTGGCCAATTGTACTACTCAAATAAAATCCTTGTGATGTGTGTTAAATTCATTTTTTTTTAAATTCCTTCATTGTGGAAAGAAAACATAGATGCTTAATTTATTTTAGATCCCTATGCTAAAACAACATATTGTACTTCCTATATGAAAAAAATGGATTAGTCCATGACAACCACATTTAAACAATTTCGATAAAATTGCATATATTGCAGAGACAACAAAATTGAAATTGTTCATAAGCTGGGAAAGGCTAAATATGAAACACATGTAAATTTTACAGGTAGTTCATATGTCTCTATCATTTCCTTTTTATTAATCTTCTATAAAACCAATTTCCATTAAGAATGCCCCGAGTGAAAAATAAACATATGTTTTAAAAATTCCTATATTGTTAGAAAAAGAGCCTGACAATTATTAGGATATTGTTTTCATGAAACCTGTTGATAGATATATTTCATGTCATGTTACTCTTCAGCACATTTTATTCGAAGAATATGTCTCCTCCTACTCAATCATGAAAATAACATAAAAAAAAAAGAAACCGCCCATGTGTCATAAGATTCATTCTATACAATGAACACATGGACCTAGAAAACCATTTTAGAGGAAAAATGATGGTTTTTATGCCATAGATATATTTTAAAAATGGATTAAATAAAATTGAATAAACATGGGGTTGAAAATACTTTTCACATAAACACAATATCGATGTGACAGAAAAAAAAAATTTCTCATTTAGTCACATCATGGGGTGATATTGAAACTGCTTCAACTACAACTTAATCCTGAAGTCACAAGATATTAATGATTCACTTTCTCATAGAAACTAAAAATGTGCCTTGTCCTAATGAAAAATATGACATTCAACATGATTTGCAAGAGAAAATGAAATTCAAAAGCACTCAAATTGAATATACAAAAATAATGAATTCATTAATCATCCCTTTGTTTTGGACACATTGGAATAGCACTAGATTATGAGACAATTGAATGAAGAGGAAGATTCAATAATAAAAAAAATATTTCTATGGAAAAAGAATAATCTTTGTCAGTGCTTTTATGTTTTCATCATTTGAGGTGCAGGTACATGAAATACATTCACTACACAAGCACCTTACCATGCAATAGTAAATATTTATAACAAAGACTTACAAAGTGACCCTTTGAAAAAAATCCTAATACTTGTATTTATTGGAAAATTTTCATATATTTCACATGGTGTTAGAGTCCATTTCGCTTTTCATTGGAACTTTCACCACATCACATGGTGCCATTGGCTTCTAAAGCACTTCATAGATTGACAAAAGAATATGAATATCTTAAATTTATATTGATATATGAAGCTTCATTAATTTGGTCTCAATTGCTATATAACAATGAAAAGTGACTCCATGAATTTATGCATACTCCATCTTCCCCGTTTGGAAACCTTGATACAATATTATGTGGTGACGTATGTCAAGCACATCGTGTATGTGATTGTTAGATATTTGAAGAAATGAAGCTTAAAGGAACTAGTTATCCTTATAGATTTTGGAAAGAAAATGTGAAAAATTATGAACTAAAAAAAGTAATGTGATAAGAAAATAAAATATTTATATCTATCATAAATAGACCCAGAACATGTTCACATCCTGATGATGATCTTCAGATTTTCAACAACCATTGCTATAAACTGACACCAAATGATCCAAATTTTTGATACCTTTTTACGTGAAAAATATTGTACATGAACATAATGTAAGAATGTTGTCTCTAATAAAAAAATAAGTTATTATATTAAATTCATATGATAGAGAAATTGCATCAAAAAATATAAATTGGAATAAACCAAAAAAATGTTGTTGTCATCGTTTATTATGTTGAAAGAAAATATGCTTATTGAACTAATTGGAGGGGATTAAAATATTTAGGATGTGTTAGACAATGGTGGTGAAGGAATTTTTAGAGATTCAATGACATTTAAAAATGGTGCAATTTGGATTGAATTCGTTGATCCAACTACTAGCACTATTCAATGGAAAAAATGGCACATTTGTACAAATATGAAATAATGTCTACGTGGACACCTATTACTAGATTTTGTAGGAATAATGAATCAAATAACAAAAGTGGTTTTACAAGAGAATAATTTCCTATTCAACTTTCATGTGCACAAGCTATATATCAATCGCAAGGGTTAACAATGGAAAAATTATATTTTGATCCAAAAGGAGTAAGGCAATACAGACTTGTTTATATGACACTTTCCCTTGTCAATGATATGAAATACTTGTATTTATTGAACAAAATGGAACATAGTAACTTTTCTCTCAATGAGGAAATTGTTATTGAGCTAAAGAGACTTAGACAAAACACCTCTTACGAATTTGAATATAGCATATATAAAAGTAAAAAAATTAATAAATTGACAATATGTTCATCAAACACTCGTAATTTTTCCTTGAATTTTAAAGATATAATTGTTGACTATGATCTAATGAGTGATGAAATTATTTTTTTCCAAGAAAAAAAAGAAAAATCAGCTCCATAGAATATATTATTTTCAATGAAATATCATTATATACATGTATACTGTAATACCCTTAATTTACAACTATTATGTTTATGAAAAAATGACAAAGAATATGTGGACCTATGAAACAATTATGTTGTTGGAGGAAATATTCTAATTAATTATTATTGATGAAAATTGTATGAATTTTGTAAAGAGAGAGTAATATGGAGATCTAGAAATCCTTATCCATGAGGATAAGATAAAACTTCATACTTTCCCAAATTCTCCAAAGAAAATCCTTTGGAGAGAAATAAACATAAAAATTAAATAAAATAGAAGGAAATATGTAAGAAATCATGAGTAAATAGAAAATTTATTGGGCAAAGCTAAGACAAAAACAACGTTGAGGAAAAGCGAGTTTTAAAAAAAACTTTTATGGGAAAAAAAAATAAAGCCTAGGCTATGGTAAATAACAACCCAGAATAATGGGACGTCATTATGGAAACTTCTTGGGGAAAGTTGGCTTAAAAGTGCCATCACTAGTGTGACAAGAGGTTGCAAAAAATGGGGAAAATTGATCTTTGCTCGAGGGAGAGATCTGAGGAGAAGCTCGTGGATGGGAGGAAATTCTTCTTTACTAGTTGGTATGCAGCATGTAGAAAAAATTATATTCAAATTATTGTGTTTTAGAAATGAGTAGATGCACAAAGATTGTCTAAGTTTTAATAGAATTATTTTTCTTTTGAATAAGTAATGAATGTTGTATTTCACACGGGTGGAATCGTTATGTATGTTAGTATCTTATTCTCTGTCAATATTGTGTTATGTACAATAGATTAATGTATTGTAGGTGTATACATATAAAATATGTTTATGTATAAACCCACGTAGGTGTATTAACATATTGTAAACTCAATATATATTCATATATGAACAAAAGTAAAAATGAGATAAAATATCTTTTAGAAGGTAAGATAAAACAAATTTATTTCTGGAATGAATAACAGAATATTGAAAAATTAGAGAATAACATAAAATTTGGAGACTATGCTAAGAAAAATGTAGCAATAGAAAAATAATATTATTTTAATTCTTTGTAAAGAATAAATAAAATTGAACCTGCCACTTCTAAGCTACTCTGAGAATTACAAAGTAAACTGTAATTTAATTCTTAGGAAAAATCTAGTTGGCTGTTACGGCAATAGAAAGAAGTAAATGCATGATCTAGTATAGACAGAAGCTATGAGTTTCATTCTAGTATAAATTAATAGAAGAATTTAACATTTAATGGAAAACTAAACAAATAGATTCCTATTATTAAAGAGAAGGGAATCATTTGAATTTAGTAAATAAAATAGGAAGGATCAGTGAAGTCACATAAAATTTGGAGGTATACCAAGATAAATGAAACTGATGATCGCATTTATATAGCCTGGAAATCGGACTCAAAGTGCATACACATCCATCACAGAAAATATGAGGAAATGTACTTAAGATTTCAGAATACATATAAAATTGTCTAGATATAACAAATAAATAACATTGTACATCCTTGATGTTACAAAGTCATCGGTGAAATATTGTATGATAAACAAGAAAACATATTACAAATGTTTAACAAAACTCATATGCCATCCATGGCACTATCACCATAACATATAAGCTACAATATGAACTGTCTAAATTTGTTTAACCTGAAATCCATGCGAAAAGGAGAGTCATAGCATACGAAACATACTACCAACCTCAGAGAGGACACATTTTGGTATGTATGGGAAACAAGGCAATAGTAAAGATAACTCGGACCCAAAAACATCAGAGTCATACTTGTAAGAATAAAATAAAATGCAAAAAATAGAAAGATCTAGAAAGATCCAAAAGGGAAAATATTAAATCGAAAACATTATGGAATAAGGGATAGAGAGATACGTTACCTGGGTATGATGTCATGATGTGTCTTGCTCCACCTATGCATACAAAAAAATTATTTTGTGAGTGAAGGAATATTCCAACAAGTGAATATGAAAATGAATAATTAAGAAACCAAAAATTTCCCTAATGTATGAAAAGTAACTGTAGAAGGAGGCATGCAAGGATAAGTTGTCATCTTCATCCCCCTCCAATTCTAGATCTATACTGAAGGTTCAACCTGGGCGACAAAAACCCAATAGTATAAACTCAAAAAATAAACCAAAGTGTATATGAATATGAGGAAATTCATAATTCATAACTCATGGTACCTCAATATAAAACAATAAAATTAACACATATAACCAGGGGTTGTACAAAACCTGGAATTAAAAACCTAAAATTTCCTTACGCATTTCCATGAATAGTATGAGGGGAAACAACCCAGATTTTGATTACACATTACCATGAACAGGATGAGGAGAAAATCCCGAAATGGATATTACGCGTATTCATGGAACAATGAGAGGCATAAAAACCCAAAATAATTTCTTCTATGAGCATCACAAAATTTCAAAACATATAACCAAAAATTTAATAAAAGAGAGGTTGAAAACATAAAACTTAGAATTGAACAAAAAAGAGGATTGAAAACACCCTATGTTAACAATTTGAATGGGTAAAATAGCTATCGAAACCCAAGCGACGAAACAAGGAACTTAAAGGGATATAACGATTATCAAATGCTCAAGTAAATAGATCAAATGCAAACATAATAAGATCCAGATTCAATTAACAGAATAAAGATTCTAATTTTCTGGTTAACACATCAGATATCCCAAAATAGAAATAAAAAATGGTATGGACAATGTCATCTACCATAGAGAATCTATTCGAATGGATAAGTGAACAACCCAGAATTACATGGGTGGATATATGCAAACCCGGAACCTGAATGCTATACAAATTAAGTAAACATAGAACTGAAATGTGTAACATAGATTACCTTTGTCCTGAAGAAAGGGCCAAGGGATTACCACATTAAACCCCATAATCACTCCCCTGTAATGTTAGGATAATGGTGAATAACATTTCTCAGGTGACCATGCAGTGATGACAGAGAGTTATTTTCCTATTTAGGTTAAAAAGACATGGTGAGATGGGAATTTATAGACCAAACAAAAAAACAAAGAAAAATAACCAAGAATCTATGAAGGCTAGAGAGAAATTTATCTGAAATGTTGAGTGTTGAGGTTGACTCAGTCATGGGTTTTCTCTCCAAATATTAAAAAAAAAATTAAGAGCCAATCTACACAATTTTTAAATCTATGTAACCATAAAATTCATGCCAAAAACAAACAAATAAAACACACAAAAAAAACCCCTTACCTCTTAGTCAAATGGTGGAGAAATGCTCTATGCAGTGACATACTCCCAAAGTAATCATTATATTCTGTAGAAATTTATATAACCAATATGTTATACATCCAAGATTATCCTAATAACACACTATTTGACTTCATTCACAATACAGAATCTCTTCTAGCATTGATCATTAATTGCGGAAATAAAATCAATTGCATGCACACATTAGAACCATAAACATTCACACATATGAACACAGTAATATATGGGAAATATTAAAGCTAGAAACCCCCAACTATCTGTATGTTATATTTCATAGAGATCATGTAACAATCATCATACAAAGTTCCTCACAAGCTCTCAGTACAATATCCAATTCCTACACACTAATCAGGTCCGATCTAGAAAATTTCATGCTCCAATCTCTACCATCTGCTAGCCTGCCTCTACTAAGCAATCACTACTGAAGAATGGGTCTGAATGAACTCAAATTGGTTCAGCCTTGCTCACGCAATCCTCATTGGCATCTCCAACCACTATGTGTTGCAAATCATGCAACACTATAGTCACAACTGATAGTCACACTGCTCTTTCACCTACCTCTTCACTGGTCTCCACTGAAACTATCCATGAACTGTAGTTAAATGATGTATTCTTTAGTTGATTAATGATTTAATAATTATTGAATTAATTAATAATTAATTCACACCACTCTCACTAGCGTATCAATCAGTTAGACTAGATACAACTAGCTCAATTGTGTCTAACTGAGTTAAACTGAACACAACTCCACCAACTACCTCAATAACCCCACCAAACTCTGTCACATAAGTTCTAAATAAAGTCTCCATGCAATAGCTCCACTTAACCTTAAGGAATAGAGTAATTCCTTCTGTCAGCTCCCATGCCACATCTGTGCACTTAACTGAAGTGCCCCAAGAGAATAAGATAATGTTTATAGTTCAAATATTATTAAGAGGTAATAATATTCGACATATCTATTTTTAGACTCGCAATCTAAAAATAGATTCCGCCCAATATGTCTAAAAATAGAAGTCCATTTATTTTTCCAACTTGACTAACCATCCACAAATAGCATCCTGCAACTCATAGAATATGATCGACATGTCTAAAAATAGACATCGTCTAAAAATAGACTTGTGCAAAAATAGCCTGCGGGCCAACTTACTGAAGGCAACTGTTTCACTAAGCTCATCATGTTGTTGCAATCTCAACACTCCCTCTCAATAATATATGGATTATCTGCCACCCCGATCCTGCTCCTGTGGTATTCGAATTTTCTCCTGGTGAGCGCCTTCGTCAATATGTCAGCATCCTGATCCTCCGTAGTAATGTAAGAAAGTAACATGATCTTCCGCTGTACATAATCTCTTATATGATGATACCGGATATCAATGTGTTTATATCTATCATGAAATACTGGATTAACCAAGAGTTTGATGCAACTCTGACTATCACAATATATCACAGTAGGATCTAAGTGTGAACCAAAAAATGTGACCAGGATCTTCCTCATCCATATAGCCTCGCATGCAGCCAAACTTGCTGCCATATACACGGCCTCCGCTGAACTGAGTGCCATGGTTCTCTACTTCCTGTTGTACCAAGAAAATGTTGTCGACCTGATACTAAAAATCACTCCAGATGTGCTCTTTCTGTCTGTTGGGCTCCCTGCCCAATCTGCATCTGTGAAGCCACATAGCTTCACCTCATCTGAATGTCTATACAATAATCCATATCCCGATGTGCCTCTGAGATATCTCAATACATGCTTGCCTGCATTCCAAAAGAGCTTGGAAGGCTTAACCATAGCTTGTGAAAGCTAGTTAACAGTGTAGCATATGCCAGGTCGTGTATTGACTAGATACATAAGTGACCCCACCAACTGTTGATAAATAGTGGCATCCACTACCTCTACCGATGTAGCATCCTCTTTCCTCCATCCACCGGGAAGAGGAGTGTCGATAGGCTTGCAACCATGCATGTTTAACTTCTCCCGTATCTCCCGGGCATACTTTCCTTGAGACACAAACAATCCATCATTGCACTGCCAAATTTCCAATCCCAGGAAATAATGAAGGAGGCCCAAGTCCTTCATCTCAAACTCCTTTGCAATATCAACCTTGTATGAGTATATCAATAGTTCATCACCTGTCAGAATCAAATCATCTACATAAAGTACAATGATGAGCAACTTACCCTCCTCCACAATCTGGTATAGGTTTGGATCCGCCTCACTCTTGGAGAATCCATGTCCGGTGAAATAACTGTCTATCCGTGTGTACCAAGCACAAGGTGCTTGTTTCAACGCATATATCGCTCTTTTGAGCCTGCACAAATGCGACTCACTGCTAAAGATATTGAAACATTCCAGCTACTCTATGTACACCTCCTCCTCAATCACTCTATTGAGGAACGCAGTCTTCACATCCATCTGATAAATGTGCCACCCCATCTTCACTGAGAGAGCAAGAATCGTTCGTATGGAAGAATACCTTGCGACAGGTGCAAAGATTTCCTCATAATCGATCCCCTCAATCTGTGAGAAGCCTCGAGCAACAAATATTTCCTTGTACTTCTCCACACTCTCGTCAACTGCTTGCTTCACTTTTTAGATCCATCTTGAACCTACCATTGATTTCCCTTTCCGTGTTGGGAAAATCTCCCATGCACTGTTTTTGACAATCGAATCATACTCTTCCACCATGGCATCTACCCATGTGGGGTCCTCCACAGCTTCCTCGAAAGAGGATGGATCTATCACGATACACTTGCTCATAAGAGCCATGTATCCAGTATACTGGTCAGGTGACTATCTCTGTCTGCGCTATGATGTAGGTGCTCCTACAATCTTCTTTGCATCCTGAATTAGTCGCTTAGCTTTTGTAGTGCGCTTCTGCCCTCTGATGGTTGGTGCTGCATGAGTGGTTTCTTCCACTCCATGAACCTCCTCTTGTGGCTGATCCACATCCTGAGGCTCATCCTTAGGAACTAATAGCTCCTCATATGCATGCAATTGTGGCTCCCTCTAAAGCAAACACTTCATGGATTTCTCCTTATGAAATTTTATATCCCGTCGCACAACAGTCTTCTGAATGTCTGGAAAATACACACGATAGTTTTGTGGTGTATCAGTGTAATCCAAAAATATCCTAACCTTTTCAGTCGGCTCCAGCTTCTTCTTGGCATCCTTCATCACATGAATGTAAACAGGTGAACCAAAAATCCTCAAATGAGAAATATTAGGCCTCTTACCAGAAAATGCCTCCTCGGGTGTACTCATGCCAAGTATCCTATTAGGACAACGATTTTGCACATAAACCGCAGTATTGCATGCCTCAGCCCAAAATTTTATGGAAAGGCCGTGATCATGCAACATCTCCTGTGCATCACCCACGATCATTCTATTCTTTTGCTCAGTGACCCCATTCTGCTGTGGGTTATGAGGCGCTATGGGCTCTCTTCGGATTGCTTCTGCGCTACAAAATTCCTTGAATTCGCCAGAGATGAATTCACCACCATTGTCACTCCTAAGAGCCTTCACCTACTTCTCTGATTCTATCTCAACTGATACCTTGAATTCACAGAAATTTAAGTATGTCTCACTCTTCTTCTGCATGAAGAAGATCCAGCACTTTCGAGAAAAATCATCAACAAATATCACATAGTACCTGTGCTTTGGTGTCGAAGCTACTGAGAAAATTCCACACACGTTTGTGTGAATTCTCTCAAGGATAATTGTGGTATGACTATCCTTCTCATGAAAGGTGGCTTTCAAAAATTTTCCCAAAGTACATCCCTTGCACTAATCTGACTGTGCAAGTGTACCTTTGGGAAGCCCGATAGAAATTTGCTGCAAAATTTTCAAAGCACCATGGTGAAGATGGCCCAATCTCTTGTGCCATAGCTCACCCTCATCTTGGCTCACCACTCCTTCTTCCTTGCCTACCATTGCTGCACAGCCATCTACCCGCAACTGATAAAGGTTCTTAACTCGAACCCCTATCCTCTGGGTTTCACCAGTTGCCTTACTGCACATGAAATCCTTTCCCTCGCTAAAGACAACATCATATCCGTTGTCTTCCAACATCGCCACAGAGATAAGATTTTTCTTCAATCTTGGAACATGCATGACTTCCTTCAATATGAAGGGTTTACCAGATTCCCTCTCAAAGGAAATGGTATTGATATTGGTCGCACTGTATCTACCATCATCGCCCATCTCGATGTGCACTCCAAGATCTTTCTCATCCAGATCAGTAAACAAATATTTGTCTTCGGTCATGTGAAAATATGCACCACTGTCAAGAAACCATACTGAACCCATCATACTTGAGACCAAGCATGTGACCAGCGAAAAATCCAGCTCAAACTGCAAGGCTAAGGCCTCTCCAGCTGCAGATCTAGAAGCCTGCTTATTTTTCTTCTTCTGTGGACAATTTGTGGCGTAATTTCCATGTTGGTGACAGTGAAAGCACTTCACCTTGGACATGTCCTGCTTCTTGCCTTTTGCACCAGATTGAGAAGCATTATTCTTTCTCTTCCCCTTCCTTGCTTTGGTAGCCAAAGCACAATTTTCTTCATCTGTACTCTTCGATGAAGATCTATCCCAGGTACTCCGCCTTATCTCCTCTTGCACAAGATCCGACCAAAGTTGCTCCCATCCTGGCAATTTCTCCCGACCATTGACAGAGTCCTGATAGGAATGCCAAATCTTCAGAAGCCCAAGGAGAGACAAGATCACCAAGTCCTCATCATCTACAGTAGCCCCCACACTTCCCAACTCATCCCTGCACTGGAAAAACTTCATGAGGTACTTGGGTATACTGTCTCCTTTCTCCATTTTTATGTTCCTGAGTTTATCCTTGAGCGCCAACTTCCTCTGGTCGCTCTTTCTTTGGAATAAATCTATCAAAGCTTTCAAAATCAAGAATGGATAATATTTACCATGAAGGCTGGACACTATGTGATCCTTCACACCTTCCAACAAAATCCTTTGACACTTTGCTGTCTTCTTTTTCCATGCGTCAAGTATGGTAGCATCGCTAGAAGCAGGTTTTGGAATTTCTACATCTATGAAATCCTTCAACCCATTTTCATCTAGCACCACCTCCATCCTATCCTTCCATGCAATATAATTCAAGCTGCCCTCAAGGGCATACTCCAATCACAATCCGTTGAAATACATCTCAACTTCGACACCAAGAAAACACTGTTGCGAATTCGAATTCCACCAGCACAAAACTCAACCGCTTCAATGTTTTTCAATTGCTCCAATGATCAATATCGCTCTGATACCATGTAGAAATTTATATAACTAATATGTTATGCATCCGATTTCTCCTGATCACACACTATTTGACTTCATGCACAATACAAAATCTCTTCTACCATTGATCATTAATTGCGGAAATAAAATCAATTGCATGCACACATTGAAACCATAAACATTCACACATATGAACATAGTAATTTATGGGAAAGCTTAAAGCTGAAAACCCCCAACTATTTGTATATTATATGTCATATAGATCATGTAACAATCATCATACAAAGCTCCTCACAAGCTCTCAGTATAATCTCCAATTGCTACACACTAATCAGATCCGATCTAGCAAATCTCATGCTCCAATCTCTGCCACCTGCTAGCCTGCCTCTACTGTGCCATCATTACTGAAGAATGGCTCTGAATGAACTTGAATTGGTCCAGCCTTGCTCATGCAATCCTCATTGGCATCTCCAACCACTATGTGTTGCAAATCATGCAACACTATAGTCACAACTGATAGTCACACTGCTCTTTCACCTACCTCTTCACTGGTCTCCACTGAAACTGTCCATGCACTGTAGTTAACTGATGTATTATTTATTTGATTAATGAGTTAATAATTAGTGAATTAATTAATAATTAATTCACACCACTCTCACTAGTGTATCAATCAGTTAGACTGGATACAACTAGCTCAACTGTGTCTAACTGAGTTAAACTGAACACAACTCCACCAACTACCTAAATAACTACACCAAAATCTGTCACATGAGTTCTAACTAAAGTCTCCATGCAATAGCTCCACTTAACCCTAAGGAATAGCGTAATTCCTTCTGTCAGCTCCTGTGCCACATCTGTGCACTTAACTGAAGTGCTCCAAGAGAATAAGATAATGTTTATAGTCCAAATATTATTAAGAGCTAATAATATTCGACATATCTATTTTTAGACTGGCAATCTAAAAATAGATTCCGCCCAATATGTCTAAAAATAGAAGTCCATCTATTTTTCCAACTTGTCCAACCACCCACAAATAGCATCCTGCAACTCATAGAATATGATCGACATGTCTAAAAATAGATTTGTGCCAAAAATAGCCTGCGGGCCCGCTTAGTGAAGGCGACTCTTTTCACTAAGCTCATCATCTTATTGCAATCTCAGCAAGATACAACCCAAGATACAACATTGTGGTGTATTAAATCTATCATTGCACTAAGAATTTAATGTGAAGATATAAGAAATGGCAACACAACTCCCTCAAGCCTGATGACTGCAAATCTCAGAGTGAATGGTTGAAATAAGGAAAGGTAGGGCATGCAAAAACCATAGGGTTTTTGGGACTCCCATAGACCGTATACCTTCCTCCATCAATCTTAGTCATTCATCCATGGCAATGATAATGGTGAAGGACACGTCAAGAAGACAGGCAAGCTCATGGTCTCTACCAAATAGTGAGTTCTCAGTGCGACACATCATAAGGGAGGGACAATTAATTAATTGCTCAATGAGGTAGTATAATAATTTCAAATCCTTCGTATTAAACCATAGGAGGACTATATGTATATTGAATATTTGGATTAAGGGTATACAGTATAGAACATGCTTAATGTGGATAAGAGTGAAAATGGTATATGTAGATTTAATGTGTGTAAGATTATGGGAGAAGTATTAACCTATAGGTAATACATGTGATTAAATAAAGAGTTAGGAGTTATTACAACCTAGTTAGGATTTAGGAGTGAATGAAATAAAATAGGGAGATATAAGTTCTCTAACCTTAGTTAAATATCAAACATATTTAAAATTTTAAGATGGCAGAGGAGAATTGACAGTCATTAATCAAGAAGAGTGACAGGGAAAAAAAGTTAGGGAAATGAAAAGTGGTATTAGAGCCCAAGTTAAAACACTAGGCTTATGGACACCAACACCGAGGATTTTGCTGGCCGGAAATTTTAATTGTAGTTAAAAATTATCTTACAAAAATGATTAGTTTCATATTATGGTTTATTAATGCTAATGTTTTAATGTGCATCAGATATAAGGTGTAGACATAATTACAATTATTGTCATGTTATCTAGAGAAGAGTTGTATGTGGAAATAGGGGAGGAGGATATTCATCTAGATTCCAACATGTAGATGCTGTAAATTATCAAAACTTTACAGCGGGGAATGATTCCACTAAGGACTAGTAATGAACATTTACTGCAACCTAGCAATGCAAAAGAGAGGTTGATAAGCGAATTAACCTCTAAATCCAGTAATCAAGAGGGAGAATAAGAAAAAATGAAAATAAAAGAAACATAAACCAACTAAGAGAAGTATGATACTAGAGAGGAGTGCAGAAAATCAGACTCTGAATCCAAAAGGAGGAGGGAGTTGCAGGGGAAATTCCACAAGATAAAACCTCTCACCTTTGATGGAGAAAAGGAAGAGGATGCCAAAGCCTGGCTCATGAATATGGTGAAATATTTTGAAGTATATGAGTATGGAAGTAATATGAAGGCAATGTTAGAAGTTTAGAAATTTCAAGGTAAAGCCACACTCTGGTGGGAGGATACTGAAATTAGACACTTGTTGGATGAAAAGACAGTCTCATGGGAAAAATTTTTGGAGACGTTTAAATCGCGATACCTCAGTGAAAGGTATTATAATGATAGAGCTAAAGAATTTCATGACCTAAGGTTGGGGCAACTGACCATAAATGAATTTGTCACGAAGTTGAGAATTTTAATTCACTATGTACCGTACATAAGAGAAGGAAAAGTGAATGTACAAAGATTTTTAAATTTCTCACCATGATATACAAAGAGAATTTAGTTTGATAACCCAAATACTATGGAAAAATCTGTTAGAAAAGGCCAAATTTTCTATAAGAAATTTAAGGGTTGGAATGACAAGATGAAAAAATTGTAGAATAAGGAAAAAAGAACTAAACCAGCCTATTTAAAAATTTTTGGTAGAAACCGCTAGCAAAAAAGATTCAGTAAGGGTGGAGAAAATTAGCCAGCCCATTCTCACACAGGATGCAAGCCCATGGAAGAGAATAGAAAACGAGATACAGTGGTAAAACCTAAGGAACCTATGAAGTTCTAGGGGTGTGGATATCCCCAAATGTTGCGGGGTTACCCATAAAACCCCAGTGCTATTCAAAAAATTTAAGAAGTACACGAGGCAATCACGACAAACGATGTTGCTAAAAGAATTCCCAAAAACAACGCCACATTAGAAGACCAATAGGCTTAACATAAATCAACCATGATTGGAATTAAAGGTATCATTTCCAAGAAAATTATATCTATTTTAATTGATCCTGGATCTATTCTAAGGCATATTAGTCCACACAGAGCGGAAAAATGTAAATTGTAGACGGAAAAATTTCAACACTCTTGGCTGGTGCAATTGGCTACTGGCACCAAACGGAAGGTAACTCATAAACTAAATAATTGCCCTTTAAATATGAATGGCTATATTAAATATATGAATCTAAATTTCCTTCCCTTAGGATCTTATGACCTAGTAGTTTGTATGGATTGGATGGAAAATCAAAAATCAATAGTAAACAACTTAGAAAAATAATAAACTACACAAATGAACTAGGACAGTCAATTTTGGTAAGAGGGAAACCGAAACCTGTGTCTGTTAGAAAAAATTCTGCACTACAGTTGAAGTGAACAACAAGGAAGGCTCGTCGATTGTATGCAGTACATATTGAATATTTGCGAGAGAAAGAAAAATATGAGCTCATAGAAAAATTACCAGTAATTAGTGACTTTCTGGATGTATTTCTTGAATAAATCCCCTAGCTTCCCCCTCAGAGAGATTGATTTTTCTATTGAATTTGTAGCAGGAGCCACCCTAGTTTCCCAAGCCCCATATAGAATGAGTACATTGGAATTGCTATAATTAAAATTTTAGTTACAAAAAATGCTAAACAAAGGATATATCATACAAAGTGTGTCGTCATGGGGAGCTCCAGTTTTATTCGTCAATAAAAAAGATGCTACCCTCAAGATGTGTATGGAATACAAACAATTAAATAAGTTGACCATAAAAAATCATTACCCCCTACCACGAATAGATGAATTATTTCATCAAGTAAGGGGAGAAACCATATTTTCAAAAAATTATTTGTGAATTGCTTATCACCAGCTTCACATAAAAGATGAAGACATCCACAAAATAACTTTCAAAACTCGATATGGACATTACGAATTTTTAGTCCTACCTTTCGGACTCACTAATGCACTAGCAACCTTCATATGTCTCGTGAACACAAATATTTGGATAATTTTGTGCTATTTTTCATAGATGATATCCTTGTGTACTCTAAGAGAAAATAGGAACACTAGAAACACCTACGAATAGTGTTGCAAACACTAAGAGAACACCAACTATATGAAGAACTCAACAAGTGTGAGTTTTACAAATCAAATATTCAGTATCTAGAAAATTCTATTTATAAAGAGGGGTTGCCGGTAGACTCAGAAAATGTGCAAGAAATTTTAAATTGGCACATACCTATCGATGTATCAATAATCTATTCATTCATGTGTATTGTTAGATATTATCACAGGTTTGCAGAGAGATTTTATGCATTAGCTTATCCCATTACCTCTTTGCAGAAAAAATGTGTGGAGTTTGATTTGACAGCCAAATTCCAAGAAAGCTTTCAGAAGCTGAAACAGAAACTAGCTATTGTTCCAACCCTAAAAATTTCTGATCCAACAAAGGAATTTACTGTATGCACTCATGCTTGCATAGAAGGACGAGGAGGATTATTATTGTAAGGTAATGTGGTGATAGCCTATGAGTATGGTAAAATGAAAAAACATGAGAATAATTATTAATTTTATGACATAGAATTAGTTGTTGTCATACATGCATTAAAAATGTGGCGATATTGTGTGTTGGGTAAGAAATTTGAGTTAATCATTGACCATATCTGTTGGAAATATTTATTTAGTCAACCAGATTTGAATCCAAGGAAAGCGATATGGTTAGCTTTCCTTAGAGAGTTTGATATGGAAATCAAACATATAAAAGGAAAATAAAATCGAATTGATGATGCCTTAAGTAGAAACTCTCATAAAATTGTGTGTTACATAGGTAGCAACGTAAAAACCAATTTTGAAGAACATGTTCAAGAATTTCTATCACAAGACCCCCTGTTATGAAACTAGCTCCGAAAATAGAAGAAAAGCAAGATCAACTCCTTCGAAATAAGCCACTTAGAGGGGGAAACCTCCTTTACATTACATAAATGAACAATACTTGGATG
This sequence comes from Pinus albicaulis, assembly GCA_034641835.2. NCBI lineage: Eukaryota > Viridiplantae > Streptophyta > Pinopsida > Pinales > Pinaceae > Pinus > Pinus albicaulis. The sequence goes on from CM076571.1 coordinate 592,071,909, forward strand.
ATAAAAATTAAAAAGGCTCCTTTATCGATATAGGAGTCCATGGGATCACAATATAATCCTAGCCGGCCTAACAATAATAATGTAAGGGCACAACAATAACAATAGTGGGGTTTTATGGGCACAATAATAACAATATGGGGACTAAAGGGGCACAAAAATAATAATAATAGGGCTACTCTAACAATAATAAGTGTATACACTAATATTATAGAGACCTAACATGACCCTCTCCTTCAAATAAGTGTTGTCCTCAATGCTTGATTATTTCTGAATGCATATGTATAAAACTCACATCCTCCCATGTGGATTATTAAACGGGTAATTTTTTTCCACTTGTTGAGATAATCTAAAATTGATTGATTTCATAGTTGCCGAGTTCTTGTTTCAATGACTTCTTCAAAACTTCTTTCACTGTGATATTGATCTTCTTGTTGTTTCGTTATATTCTGCACCAAAGTTAGGTTATCCTTTGAGAGTTTGAGAACTTGTTGTTAATGCTCGATGTGATATTACACTACTTTATTGTTTTTATTAGCTTTCATTTTTTCCTTCAAAAAATCCAACTTAGCCTCCATGTATGCTTTAAACCATCTATGTCATCTTGTTTTACTCTTTGTAAGATTTAAATTTATTGCACTTTGTACCATAATTTTGATATATCATATTGAAATTCTTCCTCTTCATATGTCATAGTATAGATTTTTGAGGGCTTAATGGATGTGAAATAATTTTTTGGGACACATTATATAAATCAATACTTATATCTATTACTTATGTCCTTCGAATAATTTCAAACAAAATTTTTAAACAAGAATTATGCAACTTTAAGAATAAAATACACACCTTTTTCTTGCTTTTGAGGAGCTCGATATTGAAATTGAAATATCTATGTGATTTCAAATTTTAAATATCTTAAATTTGGTCTAGTAGTAGCCCTCTAAATATTCTTTCGAATGCCATAGGTTTGACCTGGTTTTGATTCTTCAAGATAATTTATGCCTAATATCCCACAATGACCTAATTATCGACTGGTTCAGTACAACGAACTTGTATGGGGTGCCACGTGTCATTGTTTCCTCCTCCCACATTGAAATTGATACAAAAGAAACTAAAATCTGTGTAATTTCGGCAAATTTTTATAAAATTGCAATCTGATTCTCAGAGAGAGTTATGACAATTTTCCCAAGGTCACCTCTTTTAGATGCAATTCGGGAGCATGCAAAAACCCTAACTTCCACAGATCATATCTCCAAAAATATTGCAAACCAAGATCCGAAATTTCTACACAAAGTTCCTCGGGATTTTGGCTTTGCGTGATAAAAATTTAAGCTTCTGAACCTTCGTAAAAAAAAATTATGACGAAAACGCCATGATGACCATTTTGTAGTAGCGAAATCCTAGAATCCAAATCTCTAATACCAAATGTTATGAAACTAGCTCCAAAAATTGAAGAAATGAGAGATCAACGCCTTAGAAATAAGCCACTTTGAGGAGAAACCTCTTTCACAAGATATAAATGAAGAATTCTTGGATGATACAAATGACAAAACCTCCTTTCCATATATAGGGTTACATGGGATCACGATATAATCCTAGCTGACCTAACAATAATAATGTAATTGCACAACCATAATAATAGTGGGGTTTTGTGGGCACAATAATAACAATATGGTGACTACAAGGGCACAAAAATAATAATAAGAGGGCTACACTAACAATAATAAGGGGCTACACTAATATTATAGGGACTTAACATTCCCGGTATTTAGAATCGTAGAAAAAAATACAGCAATTCGAAATCTAGGGATATGCCATGAATATGAAAGGATTAATCATTTATAACAAAGATTTTATATTCCTAATATACCTAATTTTAAGCAGATTATTAAGGATGAATACCATAAGAGACCATATTCAAGTCATGCAGGTTACCAAAATATGGTGACATCATTGCAGAATTTTTTTTTTTTGGCCAGGAATGAAGAAAGAAACATCTGATTACCTGGAAAGATGTTTATAGTGCCAACAAGTCAAGGTATACCATCACCCCCTTTCCATTCCATAATGGAAGTGGGAAGTGATCTCCATGGATTTCATAACAGGACTACCTCAGACTAAGTATAATCATGACTACATTATGGTAGTGGTAGACACGCTAACAAAGGCTACACATTTTATTTGATTGCAATCTACCTTTGGGGAAGAACAGGTGGCCAATGTGTTTATGAAGGAAATTTTTAAACTTCATGGGTTACCAAATATGATCATCTGTGATAGGGATGTAAAATTCACATCCACCTTCTGGAAGTGACATTGTTTGGGGGGATGGGAGCAAAACTGAATTTCAGCACAACTTATCATCCCCAGACTGAAAAATGGACTGAACGGACAAATAAAATATTAGAGGAAACGATTTTCATGTATGTAATGGAAAAACCCATTAGATGTGAGGAATATCTACATTTAGCAGAATTTTCATACAATAATAGCTACCAAAATTCTATTAAGATGAGTCTATTCGAGGATTTATATGGCAGAAAATGCCATGCTCCACTTAGATGTAGTCAATTAGATGATGAACTGGTACTTGGACATGAGGCATTACATGAAATGGACCAAATAGTATGACAAATTCAATAGAACATCAAAGCCACTCAAGAACGCTAGAAGAGTTATGCAGATAAGAAACGAATACACAAAGAGTTTAAGATTGGGTATCATGTGTACTTGAGGATAAAATCTCATAAGAGCACCCTTCACACCGGTAGTACTGCTAAGTTAGCACCCTGATACTACGGGCCCTTTGAGGTTTTGGTATGAGTGAGCCTAGTAGCATTAAATTGGCTCTACCTATTCATGTTATAGTTCATCATGTTTTTCATGTTTCATTATTGAGAAATATTTTCATGATCCTTCTTACATGGTTGACTAGACTTTGATACAGGTGGAAAGATAAGGGGACTTCCTTCTAGAACCTGTTCGTATATTGGGATGGGAAGTAACTGTGCTCTGGAATAGAATAGTAGCTCAGGTGAAAGTGCAATGGAAGAACTTACACCTAAAGAGGCTACATGGGAATGAGAAGAAAGCATTCAAGAATATTTCCCAGTGTTGTTCAAACGATAAAAATATTTATTTGCTAACGCCAAGAACAATTTTTTTGTTTTACAAGGGGACTATATAATACCCCCAATTTACAACTAAATTATGTTTATGTAAATAGGACAAAGAGTATGTGGGCCTATGAAACAATTATGCTTTTGGAGGAAATATTTTAATTAATAATTATGTATGAAAATTGTATGAATTTTTTAAAGACAGAGTAATATATAGATCTATAAATTCTTATCCATGAAGATAGGATATTATTTCATACTATGCCAAATTATTCAAAAAAGTCCTTTGGAGAGAAATTAAGATTGAAATTAAATTATATAGAAGAAAATATCTAATAAATCTCTAGTAAAGAGGAATGTGGATATGAAGAGGTAAGAAAAAAAAAAACGCTGAGGAAAAAGCGAGTTAAAAAAAAAAAACAAAAATGTGGAAAAACAAAGGTAAAGCCTAGGCTATGGGAAACATTAGCCGAGAATAGCGAAACATCATTATGGAAACTTTCTAGGGAAATTTGTCTTAAAAGTGCCATCACTGGTGTGACAAGTGGTTTTCAACATTGGGAAAGTCAATCTCTACTTGGGGGAAAGCTCAGAGGAGAAGCTCATGGTTGGGTGGAAAATTGTCTTTACAAGTTCGTATGCAGTATGTAGAAAGATTTATATTCAATTTTTTTTTTATAGAAATGAGTATATGCACACAGGTTGTCTAAGTTTAATAGACAAATTATTCTTTCGAATCAGTATTGAATGTTATATTGCATAAGGCTGGAATGATTATGTATGTTAGTCTCTAGTCCTTTATCAATAATGTGCTATGTATAATTGTCACTATTGTGTTATGTATAGTAGATTAATGGACTATAGATATATACATATACAATATGTGTAAGTATAAACTCGTGTAGGTTTATGAAAAGAGGGTAAACTCAACATATATTCATATATGAACATAAGTAAAAATAAGATAAGATAGCTTTTAGAAGCTAAGCTAAAAAAAATATTTTTCTTGAATGAATAACAGAAACTTGAAAAATTAGAGACTATGCTAATATAAATATAGCACTGGAAAAATAATAGTATTTCAATTCTCTGGAAAGAATAAATAAAACTGAACCCACCACTTCTAAACTACTGTGAGAAATACAAAGTGAATTGTAATTTAATTCTTAAGAAAAATCTAGTTGGTTTTTATGGTAGTAGAAAGAATTAAATGCACGATTCAATATAGATAGAAGATATGATTTGCATTCAAGAAGAAATTAATAGTTGCATTTAACATTTAACAAAAAACTAAAAAAATAGATTTCTATTATCAAAGAGAAGGGAATCATTTGAATTTAGTAAAGACAATACGAAAGAGTGAAGTCACATAACATCTAGAGGTATACCAAGATAAATGAAAATTGATGATTTCATTTATATAACTTAAAAATATAACTCAATGTACATATGCATCCATCACAAAAAATATGAGGAAATGTAATTCAGATTTCAGAATACATCTCAAACTGTCTAGATATAACAAATAAATAACCTTGTACATCCTTGATGTTACAAAGACATCATTGTAAGATTGTATTATAAATATAAAAACATATTACAAATCTTTAACAAAACTCATAGGCCATCCATGGAACTGTCACCAAAACATATAAGATACAGTAGCAACTTCCTAAATTCATTTAACCTCAAATCCTTTCTAGGAGGAGAACCATGGAAGAATCAACGTACTACTAACTTGAGAGAGGACACAATTTGGAAAGTATGGGAAATGAGGGGATAATAAAGGTAACGCAGAACCAAAAACATCAAAGTCATACCTCTAAGAATAAAACAAAATGTGAGAATTATAAAGAGCCAAAAGGGACAATATTAAATAAAAAAAATTATTGAGTAATGGATAGAGAGATACCTTACCTGAGCACACTATCACAATGTGGCTTTCTCCACATGTGCATACAAAACAAATAACACTATGAGTGACGGAATACTCGAGCAAGTAACAAGAAAACGAACAAATTAGGAAACTGGAAATTTCCCAAGGTATCGAAATTACCTGTAGAGGGAGGCATGCGAGGATAATTTGTCATCCTCACTGCTCTCCAATTCTGGATCAAGATCGAAAGTTTAACCTGGGCGACAAAAACCCAACAATATAAACTTGTAAAATAAACCAAAATGTATATGCAAATGAGGAAATGTGTAATTCCTAACTTAGGGTACAACAGTATAAAACAATAAAAGTAACAAAGATAATGAGGGGTTGTAGAAAACCTAGAATTAAAAAACTCATATTTCCTTATGCATTTCCATGAACAGTATGAGGGGAAACAACCCAGAATTTATTTACACATTACCATTAATAGTATGAGGAGAAATGCCCTAGATGGCTATTACGCGTATTCATGGAAGAGTGAGGGGCCAAAAACCCCAAACACAATTACTTCTATGATCATGAAAAAATTTCAAAACATACGACCCAAAGATTAATAAAAATAAGGATCGAAGCATAAAACCCAAAATTGAATAAGACAGAGGATTGAAAATACCTTTTGTTAGCAATTTGAAGGGGTTAATATCTCTCGAAAACCCAGTGACCAAACCCAGAATTTAAAAGGATAGAATAATTATTAAATAAATAAAATTCAAACATAATAAGATATAGATTAAATTGAAAGAACAAAGATTCTAATATTCTGTTTTACATATCAAATATCCCAAAATTGAACCAAGATATTGTATGGGAAGAGTGGCATCTAACACAAAGAAACTATTCTAATGGATAAGTTACCAACCTAGAATTTAATGGGTGGATATATGTAAACCCATTTTCTGAATGCTATACAAATGAAGTAAAAATAGAACTAGAATGTGTAACAGAGATTAAATTTGTGTTGAAGAAAGGGTCAATGGATTACCGCATTAATCCCCATAATATTTCCCCTTTAACATTGGGATAAGGATGAAGAACATTTCTCAGGTGAATATGTAGTCAGGTCAATGGGTTCTTTTGCTACATAGGTTAAAAATATAGGTTAAAAATCCATGGTGAGATGGATATTTACAGAACAAACAAATAAAACAAGGAAATGTAACCAGGTATCTAGGAAGGACAGAGAGAAATTTACCTAAAATGTCGAGTGTCGAGGATGACTCGGTCATGGGTTTTGTATGCAACTATTAAAAGAAAAATTAAGAGCCAATCTACAAGATTTACAAATCTATGTAACCATACAATTCATGCCAACAACAAACAATGAAAACTCCCAGCAAAAACCACTTACCTCTAAGTCAAATGGTGGATAAACGCTCAGCACAACGAGATACTCCCACAATTATGATTTTATTGAAGCAGAGAGATGTCATTGTGGTGGATTCAAGCTATCATAAGACCAAGAATTTGATGTGCAGGTCTGAGAAATGGCGGCATAGCGCCCTCAAGCCTGATGGTCGCAACTCTTTGAGTGAATGGTCAAAATGAGGAAAGATAGGGTAGGAAAAACCCTTAGTTTTTCCAAGACTCCTATAGATTACAGATCTTCCTCCATCGATCTTAGTCATTCATCCATTGCATCGAGAATGGTGAAGGCCACGTGAGGAGGAGAGGCAAGCACGTGGTCTCTTCCAAATGGTGATGTCTGAGTGAGACACATCAAGAGGGATGGACAGTTGATTAAGTGTGGAATGAGGCCGGGTTATAATTTGCAAGACATCGTATTAAACCATAGGATGACTATATGTATATTTAATATTCTGATTAAGTCTATAGATTATAGGTATTTTTTAATGTCGATAAGAGGGAAAGGGGTATATGCAGTGTTAATGTGTGTAAGTGTATGGGAGAAGTATTAACCTGTAGGTAATACATGTAATTAAATAAATATTTAGGAGTTCTTCTAACATAGTTAGGAGTTAGGAGTGCATGAAATAGAATAGGGAGATTTAAGTTCTCCAATCTTAATTAAATATCAAACATATTTAAAATTTTAAGATGGTGGAGGAGGATTGAAGGTCATTAATCAAGAAGAGTGACACAATAAAAAAAATTGAGGACATGACATATGCCATTTACATGGAATTATCACATATTACAAAAAACATATTGTTGTTGAGAATCATTTTCCTTATACAAAAAGGTAAATTGAGTCAATGATTATAAGATTCCATGTTCAAGAAAAAAATCTTGTAGTTTCGAATGTACATGTTGCACCAAATACAAAAATTAAAGAAATAATTAATTTCATTGAATTCATTCTAGAGCACACATGCAGTAATCACCCAATTATTCTTTTTGGTGATTTCAATTTCGGCATGTTGCAAAGTAGTCATCAAGAAAAAAGAATACTCTCATTCATGTAAGATAATGGCTTCAATTTTCATACAAAATAAGCAACAACCGAATATAACTCAATGCTGGATTATTTTTGGAAAAAATAATTCACCTAACATTCTTTCTTTCCATGTTGTTGATGTTTATTTGACAGATCATCATACAAATTTTCTAACCATATCTTTGTTATTTTCTTGAGTCATTTTATCAATGCTCATATTTTGCAATTTTGTTTTTGACTTGTCACAATATTTGTCACATTTACAAATGTGAAATTTTTTGATATGGCTTAATTTGAAAACATTGAAAAAAAAAGACATGAACATTTCAAATTGTGGTAAGTCTTTGAACCATCAACATAGATTTGTTATGTTTGTCTTGCATAACTATAATTTTTTATGTCATGCTTGGCATGCAATTTACACACTTTTGTTTTCAATTTATGGAATTTTTTTCTATATACTAAATAATATCATTTATTTTATATTATAATTAATGGTTCATTATTTCTTGTGTAAGTGGTTTAGGGGAAAAAAAAAAACAAAACAAAAAAAGTGACCATAGTGCTTCCTAATAACTCATTTTCATAAATAAAGTATATGTGTGTTTGCCAATGAAATATATAAAACACTTTGTTTATTTTAACTTATGCACATTTACTCTGTAGCCACAAACAATTCCTAGTGGTACTATAAAAAAAAAATACATGAACATATAATTTATCGTTATAAACAATACATTTCTTTAAATGTTCTTTATACACCTGTGTCTCATTTGGTGACATGAATTTTTGTTCTTTTCAAAACTATTGGTACAGTAATTTGGAACATGGAAACACCTAGGTCTATCAAACAATTATTCGAAAAGAAATGATGGAAGACGAAAATCCAAAAATGTTAGGTTTTTGTTTCACTAAATGTTTATATAGTCAAATGAAATGTTTGCATTAAATCAACGTCAACGGTTTTTGAGGCATAGTGCTCTTTATTTTCATGTAAACAAAGAAAAAACAATGGAAACAACATCCTCATCAAACATTCAAATATTCTCAGGAGCATATTCAAAAAGGTTTTAAGGCGATATATTGGTTATTTATGGCCCATTACAAACAAAAATTTCTAACTCTCCTCCAAAGGAATTGCTTCTCCATGTCGATTGGTTTGATTTTCTAACTCTCCTGCAAAGGCACCGCTTCTGCATGCCAATTTGGTGATAGCCACGGACAAATTACCATCACAGTGAACATGAGAAACAATCTTATAGAGCGGTTCGAATACATGTTTACTGTTCGAAAAAATGTTCGGATTATAGATTTTGTGATAAGAAAAAAGGGTGTTTATGAATGAGGAAATGAAAAATGTTTCATAGTGTTGCAAGACAAAACTAAAAGTGAATCAATTGCATGGGTTTTCAAAAAATGTAGGTTGGCTCCAGATACAACAATACATAGTCTTCTAGCCTCAAATGACACATATGCAGTTGGTTCAATATGATCAATCATAATAGGTTGTCAGAAAAATAACAAGAACCTTGAACTCAATATAAAATATGGTGAAGCTCCAGATGACAAGCATTTGTAGGTCTTATAATACAATAACTATACTTTTATATTCAATAAAAACTCATAGTTTCTTTGAAACTACATTTTTGTATATTTTTTATCCATTGTTATCAAAGCAGCAATTGTCTCATTATTTCTTGCATTGATTTCTTAATCAAAATAGATGTTATCTGATTCACTATAGTTGTTATTGAACGATAGTCATAGAGAACATATTTTCAAAATACATTATGAATTTGCATCAAAGACGAATCAACTCTACTTGTTCAAAAGGATTTTTAGAAAATATGTCAAAGGCATCCAACAGTTACGATATGGCTCAAAAACTTTTGCTAAGCCATTTAATGATGAATTTTGAAGAGCACATTTATTATTTTTTTTGTTTTAAAGAAAACAAGTATATTTATTAATATATTCTTTGTTCATTGAACAATAGCTTTAGTTTTAACCACAAAAATCTTTCATTTTGATAATACAGTTTTGAATCTTATAATTCAAGTTTCCTAGACCAAAAAAAAAAAAAAACACAGATTGAAGGAGTATTGAAGGAAAAAAATGTTTTCTCTCCTATTTTTTAGTGAATTTGCATTTAATGCAAACAACTAGTCTATGTAAGGACATCTAAATGCACAATTTATAAATATGACTCATCATTTAATAATGAGAACAATGTTGAATGCACAATGCCAACAGAAAGTGGAAAAAGTGTATGTATGTTACAAAAGTAACAACTAAAACATCATTGTCAATTTATTTTTAGGACAAGCTTTTAGGAATACATGAAAAGTATATCATATAGTGTTTTAAATTTAAGAAAACTTTGTATTCTACGAATTTTTACTTTAATCGTTAACAACACTATTTCTAAGATAAAAGAGTTGTGATAAGGAAACACAAATCTTCTTTTGTACATCAAGATGGTACATTTTGTCAGCTAACATATTCCTCCTTTTTCTATTTTTCTTTTTTGTGTTCCATTAATTCATAATTCAAAAACACTTGCAGTAACACTAATATATAGTTTTTTCTTTTATTGTGGGTTCCAGAATTACAAAACACTAAAAAACATTTAGTTCAAATCTTTCTAAACATTTTCTATAGTGCATTCATGAAAAATGTCTTCCTTTTTTTTTTTTTTTTAGGAATGCGGGGTGTGGGGGGGGGGGGCGCATGTTGAAAATAACTAGTTCTTCTTTCTATTTTCGCCTATAATTTTGAATCAAATAAAATTTTCTGCTATAGATGAAAACAAAGAGAAATATGCACATTCTGAAATATAGTATTTCGGTTATTTCAAAATTTATATGGAACTATGGTCTCATTTTTTGTTAATAAGAACATTAGATCTTAGTTCCATAGTGACGCATTGTAACATCAAAATTATTATTATGCCACATTATATATGTCGGTATTTTTATCTCGAGTATTAAATATTAATTTCAATCTCATTTTCTATAAATTATAGAGTTGTGTTATGTTGGGAAAAAAAATAAAACAAAATGAAATGAAAAAGAATGCAATTGCATGTGTATGGATGTGCTCATTTCTATATATGCCTAATTAAATACTCAGAGTTAAAATAAGACAGTAAAAGAGTATTAAGGTAGATGTGTTCATGGCTTCTTTTCCAATAGATCAAATTGTCCTTATTTACTTATTTGTATAATTTTTTTTTCATGTACTGTTCATTTGATAATTAGCATTTTTTCCCCGTGCTTTCATATCTATTTAGTGCTACTTGCAGTTATATAAAATTGTAAATTTAGTTTTCGATTTAAATATAATAGCTTATTATTTATCATAGCACACGTTAATAGTTTCCAATGTTTGGCATGTGATAATTATTCTTTGATGAGTGGTGAAAAATATCTGTGTTATTTTAACTCGGTGATCGTTTTTTTGAAGCACAATGTCATTTTTCATGGTAAATTTTTCATTTATCTATGTAATAAATTTTAGTTGGACACTATGAAAGATTTTATTTTCTCGCTACCATAGTGTTTTGTGTACCAATATTTTGTTAGGTATTTTCTTATGTATTATTTAACATATGTAATAAGCTGTTATAGATATATTGTAAGCCAAAAACTAAGATATTTGGAAAATAGTCTCTGAATCATTGGTGAGTAGATTTCTTATTTTTGATGTTTCATATCACTTTAGATTCTCTGGTTTCACTATAACAATATGGTAATTAGTTTAATTGATAGAAATTTCACTAAAGTTATATGTTTCGATGCACCTACTTTTGGAATTTTGAAGCTTTTGGATTATTGTGTCAAGTGCTTTTATTCATTTACTCAATAAGCATAGTAGCACTATTTTAAATATTAATTCAGTGTTCTTTGGCCCTGAATTCAAGGCATACACAACTATTTTCATCAATACACCAATCAAATACATATGTCAGATAATAATTTTAAGGTAAAGTTACAGATTGTAGCACAAAATGTGTCTACAATTGGTATTAAACCATGTATTTTATTGTTTCGATATTATTCATGAATCAAAGAAGTGAGCTCAATGAAGATTCATAACATGTGCCAAATTTTTCAAACAGTGGAGTGACTAAGAGAACATAAAAGTATAATTTTTTGGGTAAATAGGTATGTGTTCTTTAAGCACTTATTACCTATTATTTAATATTGTTAGAATTTTGTATGAAATACAAATTGAGTAAACTCATTGGCCATTTGATGTAGTGATTAAAACACTATTAAGCTCCTACATAATCATTATACAATTAATAATGGACTCATTTCTAAAGCTGAAACTAGTCTGCAATTATTGTAGATCTTAAAATTTTAATGTTAATATGATAATTAATCACATAATGGATAATCATGTCCATTATTTTTTCATGTTCAGTGTTAGTATTTACTTTATCGCGTGTTATTGCAAATAAACGATTCTACTAAAAAATTTTATGGATTTCATACTACATTATTCTTCTTCTTCTAGAATGCTACATATTGCTAGTTTGTCTCACTGAATTCAAAAACCACAAAACAAGAAAGAAATGAAACTAATTTATAGGTAAAATAACAAGTCATAAATAACAGGTTTTACTCTTGGGAATTTTGAAATTCTTTCTCTTTACACTCATACCAAACTCTTTATTTCAGAAGACAAATTGTGATATATTGATTTCTTTTCTAAGCGCTTGCAAGGCTACCCTATGTGCTTTGGATCCATATTGATATCTAGTAAAATCTCACAATTATTATTGTAATACAACAATAAAATTAGAAAACCTGCTTTGATGAACAATTGAAAAATGCTCTTTGTCACATATTAAGAAATGTACACATTATTATGATTCATTTGTTAAAGATTATATTACCTGGGTTTCCAACATCGTAGGAGTTATTTTTTCTTCTCGAACACTAAATATATTAAGTGTTATCGATACTCTTGTATTTCCCTTGGTGTTAGCATAACAAAATGTGCAAGTTTTCCTTTTTTTATAACTCTATGTGTATTTCCTCATTAGATATAACTAGAGATATAGGGATATTATTTCCTGAATCACTTACGAATAAGAAGCACATTGATTAACATAAAATGAATCTAAGGAACCTTGGAAATAGAAAGCATCTTTATGCAATCTTAATCAAAGTATTTATTAATAGATTTTGTTAACAAAGGACAAACCATATATATTCGAATATTTTAGTAACATGCCTTTTTCCTACTTCTTTTTCACAGTTCTGATTGAAATAAAGAAAATTTCATCAGTGTCATTTCCTATGATGTACTTTATCAATGTTCATAGATTTCGCCTCATTGACTTTTGAATTATGCATTATGGAGAGTAATTAAAAATTTGTGCCAGCAGACAGTAAACCAATGAAAAAATGATAACTATGATATATGTGGCCATATTAGGTATACTGTCCTTTGCTCATAGATTCAGAATCAAAACATTTCATTAGTCATTTATCGCTTCTATTTTTATATGCCTCTTATTGATTTGTTTCAAAGTAATATCAATACACATGGTGCAAGTGTCTTCAAATTTTTTTACTTCAAAAATATCTTTGATGATTGTGGAAAAAAAAATCAAAGTACCTGTTTATTTTACTTTGAGGAATACTTCTATCTATGCCACCTTTACAACATGCTTCTAGCTATCTCAACACTTTTCTTACCATTATGGAACAAAATCTACATTAGTAACTTTGACTATCAAGACAATTATTTAGTAATTTCTAAAGCTAAATTTCATTACTAGTTCCAAGTGACTAGAATCCAAATATTTATTTAGAAATTGAAAAAACGAGTTTTTATTGATAATATTAATTAAATGGCACACAAGAAATAAAACTGAAATTGTAGACCTAAATTGTAGACGTCATCTTTATATGTAATATGTTATATGAAAATAAAATTATAAAGAGACAAATGTGCATATACGTTTGTTTTTTGGACCTTTCCAAAAGCAAGCCGAAGATCGAGCTAGCTATGAGATTGTAGGTTATAATTTTATTTTGAACATTTCTATTACATTATGTAGCCTATTCTCTTTTGTAAACACACCAAAATATATGTACATATTTGTTTTGTGGTCCCTACTGAAAGCAAGCCGAGATTCAGATGTGGCTATGAGGTCAGAATTCGAGCTTGTTGTTTTATAAATAATCTAGGTGCACTCCTGACTTCAACATTGTGTGAACTTAATATCACCCGACCTAATAAACCACTCAGTTATGGTTTAGTCAGGGTCACAGTGGAACAAATGAATCTGAAAATAAAAAACAAGTAATTTTTCGACCTCCCAAATGTATGATCCAAAAAAAAAAAAAAAACCTTCATTCGTGTGCAATGTGCATTTTTATATAGAAATTGAAAATTGTACGTTTTAGGTTAAATTGATTTTTTGTTTAAATAGTAACAAATTTCCTTGTGCTTTCTCAATTTAGGCTAAGAAAAACAATTGAATTGGTGAGAATAATTCAATGAATGAGTTTAATTGCCATCTTTTTGTATTTTAAATCAAATTTGAAAATTTTTGGGTGTTTTTCCTCGATATTGTTTTCTTAATCCTAGGTTGAAGAAACAATGAATTAAGAAAGTATAGCAACAATTTCAAAAAAAAATATGTCACCAAATTATTATTTTACAAATTGGTGCATTGAATTAACACTTTTAAATAAAGTGAACATATATATACTTTGTTACTACTCATAGGTGATCAAATGTGAAAAAAAACATTGGACCTCCCGATTGCCCAACCAATCGATTGTTTGTCTACTTGGCCAAAAGACAAAACTCCACTATACTATAGTGGTGGCCGAGACATGGAAAATTAATCATAAAATAAGAAAACACATGTCTACTCGACCGAGTGACCTCCCAACCAAAGGATTTTTGAAAAAATAATGTTTTTTTATCTGTATGAAATGCACTTTGTTGGCAATATGATGCAATGTGTTTTCCTTGATGGCAACCCACTTGATGAAGATGATGGCAACACTTGATGAAGATGATGGCAACCTACTTGATGAAGTTGTACTTGATGGAAAATGACTTGATATACTAATTAATGATGTAAATCTGATGTTCTACAAGTAGTACAGAAGTTGCATAAGTAAGAAATATCAGTATGTGCAAGAGAAATGATGAAAATTGTATGTCACAAGGCATACGTGAGTTTAGTAAAGGGAATTCGTGTATGTACGCGGAAAAGTACGTGCCAAGTCGCGTATGGTATTTTTCTCTCCAAAATTAGAATACCAAGGGGAATTACCATGGTATTGACCCATTGTATTGAGCGTTGGGTTGTCTATTTGATCTCATCCAGGAATACCATCAGAGGTGATGTGGTTTTGGCTCATGGTATTGAAAAAGGGTAAACCTATATAAGGAGAAGAAAATCATTGTGCAAAGTGTGTGAATGAGTCTGGGTTTGAATGAATACTTCACTCTGAAGTATGTCTGTATGGAAAGGGTAATAGTTTGATGATAGATCTGAATCTGTGATGCACCTATGAAGAAAATGATGAAGAAGGGAATCTAGATCTGAAATTTATTTGTATCTTCTAGATCTGTTTATGGTATGTTTAGATCTGAGATGAGGCGAACATCTGTCTGAAGTGAAGGGTTAAATTTGATATGAATATTTGATCTAAAGAAGTATGCTGCTCTTAATATCTGAAGATCTATACGCAAGTTTGTAATAGTGAAAGCGTGTATATACGCGTGTTTAATTCAGCGAAAGCGCATATGGAATGTAAAACTAGTTCTAAAGTATGCGCAGAGGTATACGCGGGTTTATATGCATGAAGGCGCATATATACGCCGAATCAGTGAAAGGAAAGCGCGTATGCAAACTAGGGTTAGCTGAAGTATGGGGTATGAAATATTTGATCTGTTCTGCTGGTTTGTTGCTATCTGTCAATGAGTTTTAGTTTGATGTATGATTGAGCTTAAATGTGTGGAGTGGGTCCAGTCTGAAAATATGATGAAAAGTGGCCTGCAAGTTGTCCTCTAAAAAAAGCTTTTGGATCCAGTGTGAAAATTGATGAAATGTGGTCCATGGTGGTTTTGAGGGTTGTACCCTTCAGAGCAGGGGGTCGTAGCTCCCTTCCAGGAGAGGCTGGTAAACGAGGAGTAGGGGATTGTAGCTCCCTTCCAAGAGAGGCTGGTAAACGAGGAGCAGGGGGTTATAGCTCCCTTCCAGGAGAGGGTGGTAAATGAGAGAAGGTTGTAGCCTTCTGCAGGTGGGTGCCTGCGTACTGGTATGAGTCTGCACCAGGACATGGTTGTAAGATGTTTTCTTTATAATAAAATATTGAAGGCTGAGACAACGGCAGCAGTGGTTTTCTCCCGAATTGGTTTCCACCTAAAATATTGGTGTTCATGTGTGATGCTTATGTGTGATGGTTTATTCTATTATTACTGCACATGCGTACCGTTATCTAATCATCAGAAGAAAGAATGTTGCATAGAACTATGTGAAGAATTAATGGCATAATAAGGTCTCTGTGTATACGCAAGTTTGATGAAGGATATCCACATGTATACGTGAGTCTGGTTCAACAAAGTAGCGTATGGGTCTTGAAGTAAGAAAAAGTAAAAAAATTTGAGTAAGTCCTAAATACTGATTCACGCCCCCCCCCCCCCTCTCATTATTTTTCCCAACAATTGGTATCAGAGCAGGTCCTTCTACAGAAGCTTAATTGCTTGAAGGAGATCCATCGCAATGGGAATTCATGAAGGAGTAATGTCTATAAGGCCACCTCTATTCAATGGAGATAATCTGTTATTCTGGAAGATACAAAAAAAAATCATATCTACAAAGTCTTGGTGCAGAAGTATGGGTAATCGTGGAAGGAGGTTATCAATATCCGGCAAGTATTCCCACTGATGCAGCAGAAAGGAAGAAATATGAAATCAACGCCAAAGTAGTCAATGTCTTATTAGGAAGCATGTCTGAACCAGAATTTGCTAAAGTGATGAAGCTAAATTCAGCAAAAGAAATATGGGACAAAATCATTCTGAGCTATGAAGGAGATACAAAGGTAAAAAGTGCAAAACTCCAAACCCTCAGAATTGAATATGAAAATTTGAAGATGCATAGTGATGAGAGTATTGCCAGTTTCTTTTTACGTCTAGATGATATTGTAAATTGTATGAGAAGTTTGGGTGAAACCATAACCGATACTACTCTGGTGGAAAAAGTCTTAAGATATTTGACTTCAAAATTTGAGTCAAAAGTATCATCTATTGAAGAAAGGCAAGATCTGCAAAATCTTAATATTGTTCAACTACATGGTATTCTGATTGATTATGAAATGAGACAAGGAGGTCCCTCTCAAACCAAAGAAGTTGCTTTTAAGGCATGTGCAAAAAGAAAAGACAAGGAAGATGTCAAGGAATCAGATTATATATCAGAAGAAGAAGAAGCAAATTTTGTGAGAAAAAACCAACTAGGAACTGGAAGATTCAAAGGTAAGCTCCCCTTCAAATGTTTTGGTTGTGGAAGAGTTGGTCATTATGCTGCTAAATGTCCTTATAAAGAAAATCACGATAAAGGGAAACAATTTGTAAAGGGAAAGAGTAATTATGCAAATGAAGATAATAATGAAATGTCAAGTGAAGATGAAGAAGATTCTAACCAAAACATGCTAGTGCTCATGGAAAAGAAGCAAAAGAAGAAGGCTACTCAAGGAAAGAAGATATCTCAGAAAACATGTGCAAAATAAAATGAAGAAGAGGAAACATGTATTGATTTTTGTTCTTGTAATCCACTCACTTGTGCATGCAATGATGAAGATAGTGAAAGTAACAGTATAAGTCTAGAAGCAAATCTCAAGATCAATGATGAAAGTAATTTTTGGGATCAATTTAAAAAGAGGGAATCTATCCTCAAGGATGTGATCTCTAGATTGAATGAACAAATAGAAACAATGAAGGGACAGATAGAAATGTATCAAAAACTGCAGGACAATGTAACCAATCATAGTGAAGGACTTGAAGTAGAAATCATCTCTCTGAAAGCAGACCTTGAAGCATCAAATAAGAATAATGAAAAACTTCTACAATCAATTCAAAAGGAAGGACGTGAAGCAAAATTCATCTCGCTCAAAACAGATCTGGAAAAATCGAATAAGAAGAATGAAGAACGTCTACAAACTTTTGAAGAACAAGAAAATGTGTTGGAGGAAGAAATTTTAAAATTGAATGATCAAGTAGAAGAAGGAAAAAGGGTCGAAGAAAGCATGAAGAAGAAATGCCAAAATTTGGAGGTTGAGGTAAACATTCTCAAAGGTAAATTAGAAGAAAAGGAAAAGCTTTTGAGGTTTCAAGATAGTACTAAGATTATGGACAATATTCTTAGTAATCAAAGATCTCCTGCTATTAAACTTGGTCTGGGTTTTCATGAAACTGCTAAAGGAGAATCTAGTTCGCAAGGAAGTGCTAAAGATTCAAAGGATGTCAAAGAAAAACCTGAAGTATTGAAAGAAACAAAAGGTCAACCAACAATCATGAATTCTCAAAAGAAATCATTCAATAATGTTGAATGCTTTAAATGTCATAATTATGGGCATGTTATAGCAAATTGCAGAAGCAGATCATTTTAGTCACAATCAAACAGATTCTATTCAGAAAGGTACTCTGGTTGCTTCAAGGGATATTGTTTTTCATGCAACAAGTATGGTCATAAAGTAGCTGATTGCAATAGAAGGAAGAATAGAGAAACAAACTATGATCCTTATGCTTACTTCTCTGGTCACATGAGATGTTATGCTTGTAACAAGTATGGACATGTGGAAAAAGAATGCAGGATGAACAAATCTGAGAAATTGGATAATTTTCAGCACACAATTAGAAATTTCAAGAAAAGCTAGAATAGGAAGGAGGACCGGTCAGAAACGTAGGGAATACTGACCCTACAGCAGTCATCCGCTTCTAAAGATTATGGTAGATACAGGAGATATGTGAATGACTGCAGGAGAGATGTGAGATACATTATAGGGATTAGTAATGTATCATCACAGGGGGAGCGATGTATGGTGATTCCATGATTGTTTTGGTTATTCTGGTTATGTTTATTTCTGACAGAGCATCTGATGTGAAGAAGATAGGTACAGGTAGTAAAAATTCAGGGAAAGATGAAGGAATGTGAAGTTTTCAATGTTTCACTTTCCATACGCGGGTTCAGTGAACTAAATCTGCGTATACACGTGAGTTACAGTGGAGACAGTCGCCTATGTACTTAAGATAAGAAAATTTGTATGACCGCTGAAGATCAGGATCATAGGTCCAGGGGGAGCATCAGTCTGGTTGTTAATGACTGTATGATTGGCACTATATCTGTTTATTTCTTATTTCTAAATGATGATGACATGTTACATAGTTTCTTATGATGATATTGTGGATGAGCACTGTTTGCTTTTTGCTGAAAAGTACTCTTTGCTTTTGGAAGAGATGGAAGTCTTATGATTAAGAGATAAGGATAAATCATGCATGAGTTTGTTGCTGGTTGAGACCTCTTTTAATTCTTACACATGTTACATCATGATCATGATAAATCTTGAAGATCTTGGCGATATCAGATCACATGAATGATTGCTTGACACATATTGTTTATTGTAGAAGTTGTTCTGGTATGATAATTCCTCTTGGGAAGAATATGTTGATGCTGCAAAGAGTTTGAAGGCTTGGTTACTAATGCGCTTATGCTACAACCATTGGATGACACTTGAAGACACAACTACATTGTCCTATCTATCTGTTCTCATATATTCAAAGGAAGCATTCAAATATTTCAGAAAGAAGCTGAAAACTGTCTTTGCTTCACAGAGGATCAGATCTGGGTAAAATGCAGAAGATGGAATTGGATACGCGGATTTCCTTAAACACAGTCGCGTATATACGCGAGTTCATACACATAAAGTCGCGTATGTGTGGTTCCTGACAATTTTTTCTGGGTCAGCATTTCTTCAGCACAAGCTGTGGTGCTGTTTGGTATCTCTAATGCTATTTGGAGTCTCTGGTGATGTTTTAGCTCTTATATTTCTGTTTCATTCTATGATTTTGGGTGAAGATGTCTTGATGATTTGCTGTTGAAAGTATTCAGGATGCACAGTTTCAGGGGGATCATTAGTCTTTCTAAGTATAATGCATTGTTGGCATTATGATGATTCTGAAATATGATCTCTCTTGAGGTTCTCCCGGTATTGGTCATGAAAATTCATATTTGTAATTTGATGGAAAGGTCATGTTGAGACCTATGATGTAAAATTGTAATATTCATTCATGTAAGGACTTGATCAAATGTATAAACCCACTTGGTTGGGTACTTGAGTCAAAATGTGTAAACCCACTTGGTTGGGTACTTGAGTCAAAATTGTAAACCCACTTGGTTGGGTACTTGAGTAAAAATATGTAAACCCTCTTGGTTGGGTATTTGAGTCTCATATGTAAATCCACTTGGTTGGATATTTGATGTAAGTATGAGTCCTTGGTGATAAGAAAGTCATAGATTCATGTACTTAATTGAAAAATATGTTTGAACATTCAGCATGAACTCAAGGGGAGCATGGTAACTTCAATGCATATCAGATCTACAACGCTCTTCTATTTACATGAGGAGAAAACAACCTTGTGTTGGTTTTGATCCGCCCTTTGCCCTTGATGTCAAAGGGGGAGAGTGACATGGTGTTTAAATAAGGGGAGAATATCATTATGCTTAATATATCTATCTGTTGTGATCAAACACCATCGTGGTTGCCATCAAGTCCAAAGGGGGATATTGTTGGCAATATGATGCAATGTGTTGTCCTTGATGGCAACCCACTTGATGAAGATGATGGAAACACTTGATGAAGATGATGGCAACCTACTTGATGAAGTTGTACTTGATGGAAACTGACTTGATATACTAATTAATGATGTAAATCTGATGTTCTACAAGTAGTACAGAAGTTGCAGAAGTAAGAAATATCAGTATGTGCAAGAGAAATGATGAAAAGTGTATCTCACAAGGCATACGTGAGTTTAGTAAAGGGAAGTCGCGTATGTATGTGGAAAAGTACATGCCAAGTCGCTTATGGTCTTTTGCGCTCCAAAATTAGAATACCAAGGGGCATTACCATGGTATTGACCCATTGTATTGAGTGTTGGGTTGTCTATTTGATCCCATCCAGGAATACCATCAGAGGTGATGTGGTTTTGGCTCATGGTATTGAAAAAGGGTAAACCTATATAAGGAGAAGAAAATCATTGTGCAAAGTGTGTGAATGAGTCTGGGTTTGAATGAATACTTCACTCTAAAGTATGTCTGTATGGAAAGGGTAATAGTTTGATGATAGATCTGAATCTGTGATGCACCTATGAAGAAAATGATGAAGAAGGGAATCTAGAGCTGAAATGTATTTGTATCTTCTAGATCTGTTTATGGTATGTTTATATCTGAGATGAGGCGAACATCTGTCTGAAGTGAAGGGTTAAATCTGATATGAATAGCTGATCTGAAGAAGTATGCTGCTCTTAATATCTGAAGATCTATACGCAAGTTTGTAACAGTGAAAGCGCGTATATACGCGTGTTTAATTCAGCGAAAGCGCGTATGGAATGTAAAACTAGTTCTGAAGTATGTGCAGAGGTATACGCGGGTTTATATGTATGAAGGCGTGTATATACGCCGAATCAGTGAAAGGAAAGCGCATATGCAAACTAGGGTTAGCTGAAGTATGGGGTATGAAATATCTGATCTGTTCTGCTGGTTTGTTGCTATCTGTCAATGAGTTTTAGTTTGATGTATGAATGAGCTTAAATGTGTGGAGTGGGTCCAGTCTGAAAATATGATGAAAAGTGGCCTGCAAGTTTTCCTCTAAAGAAAGCTTTTGGATCCAGTGTGAAAATTGATGAAACGTGGTCCATGGTGGTGCTGAGCGTTGTAGCCTTCAGAGCAGGGAGTCGTAGCTCCCTTCCAGGAGAGGCTGGTAAACGAGGAGTAGGGGATTGTAGCTCCCTTCCAGGAGAGGCTGGTAAACGAGGAGCAGGGGGTTATAGCTCCCTTCCAGGAGAGGCTGGTAAATGATAGAAGGTTGTAGCCTTCTTCAGGTGGGTGCCTACGTATTAATATGAGTCTGCACCAGTACATGGTTGTAAGATGTTTTCTTTATAATAAAATATTGAAGGCTGAGACAACGGCAGCGGTGGTTTTCTCCCGACTTGGGTTTCCACCTAAAATATTGGTGTTCATGTGTGATGCTTATGTGTGATGGTTTATTCTGTTATTACTGCACATTCTTACTATTATCTAATCATCAGAAGAAATAATGTTGCATAGAACTAAGTGAAGAATTAATGGCATAATAAGATCTCTGTGTATACGCGAGTTTGATGAAGGATATCCACGTGTATACGTGAGTCTGTTTCAGCAAAGTAGCGTATGGGTCTTGAAGTAAGAAAAAGTAAAAAGAGTTGAGTAAGTCCTAAATACTGATTCACCCCCCCTGCCCCGCCCCCCCTCTCAGTATTTTTCCCAACACACTTTTTAACAAAGATTTTCAAAATTTTCTTGTTTCATGTTGAATTGATTGTTTGTTAAATCAAGACTAAATTTTCTAATGGTTTTTGTATTTATCGAAAAAAATAGTTGGGATGTTTATAGGCAATTAATGCACAAGTTAGTTTGTGATTTTGTACGTTTTTCCAAAAAATATTTTAAGATTTTAGGATATCCTGCTTGCATGTTCTTTTGTTAAGTGTTCTTAAAAGAAAATTTGGATTAAGGAAACACAATAGAAATTTTGAAAAACTGTCTGTAAGCATACAGTCAATTTTTTTTAAAGACTCGAGAGTTGAATATCATATTTTAAATTCAGAAAACTTATGCATATTGTATTGGCATTTACATGTCATAAAATGAAAAAGAAGGGAAACTGTCTCGGAGAAACTTTGAGATTTTAGGATCTTTTGGCTGGAACTTGTTATGTTAGTTCTTTTCAAGAAATGAACTGAATTGAGGAAATACAATAATGGTCTCAAATAATTTTCTGTAAGACTAATGTCATTTTTTTTAACTATTGAATTCAATTCCAAATTTTGAATAATCAAAACTTATGTATGCTTTGTTTATGTTTACAAATTCCAAAAAAAAGAAAAGTGTGCAATGGGAAATTTAATATTTTAGGATATTATAGCTGCATGTTGTTTCATTAAGTCATGTTGTAAGAAGCACTCAGTTAAATAAAAGTTGCATTGCTTTCAAAAAAAAATGTTTAAGCATAACGGTTTTTTTAAGAATTTTTCAATTTCGATTTTTTCATAGGAAAATTTTATATATCCTCTGTTGTAGTTTACAGGTTATAAAATGGGGAGAAAGGGAAAATATATAGTAGAAAAGAAAAAAAATAGTGTATATTAGAGAAAATATTAAGGGAATGTATGATGCACCAACACAATATGTCAACTTCAACTAATTATTGTTGTTAGATAAAACATACAAAATACAGAAATGAGGTATGATGAGATGGGAGGAGATGTTTGAATTCTTTTAGCAAAGAGAGTGGTTGAACAACACAAGAGGTACTCAAGAAAATAACACTTGTTTTGAAGCAATCAGAGCAACAAAGTTACATAAAATAAAAAATAAGGCATGAATTTTCCCTATTATGACTTGATTTCATGGATTCTCTCTCATGATGATATTAAATCCTGGAAAATATATGATTATAAAAAAAAATTCGTAGCCTCCTGGAAATATGAAACCATATCGTCCATGTAGAAGCTTAGTCCCCAAGAAATCCAACTTGATGTTTACTTCCTTTACTATTTTTGAAGCACTTTCTTGAGGAAATGTCAAGACAATTACAATGTAGTAATTGAAAATTGGTTGAGAGAAGAAGAAGAATGTTTCAAGCTCAAAGAAAAAAGGAGTATCCAATAGATTTTCTTTAAGAAGCCTATTATATTTCTTATTAAAATGATAAGAATATTAAATAGGGAACAAGATCCTGAACATTTCAAAATTAAATTGACCCCAATAATCCATAGTATTTTGAATCACGAGAGATGCCCAAACTGGGCTGACATTTGGTCACATAATATCACATATTTAAAACTATGTGTCATCTCCCTCAGCCTTCAAATGTATTTTTTGTATGTCTTCCTATCTTATGGATGTTTTTATTTCCTCTCTCCCATTTCCCATGATGAAATGGAATTCCCCATCTTACCAAAAAATTACTATTCAAAATTATGCTCCTATTCTCTGGGAGTGTAATTTAAATACCATTTTTATGATATTTACAACTATGTTTTAATTCCTTTGTATCAAATATTGTTTGAAACACCACCTCCCAGAACAACACATAATAAGAAAGAACAACTAGAATCCACAGGGAATTGGTTCATTTAGGAATTATTTTCTTACATCATAGTTTTTGGAAGTGAATTTGGTCCGCATATTCTGCCCCGATCTACCCCAAAAAGAATTGCTTTGATAGAAGTGGCTACTCAAACTTCTTTGAATGGAAAATCCAAAAATTTGAGTAAACTACAAAATAAACTTTGGCCTAATTTTCCAATAAAATTTTGTGACAGTAATATCTGGGAGAAAGGGCACCGATTCAAGGAAGCCAAGGAGCTTGATGAAATTTGGTTATTTACTTTGCCTCATTATGACTATTATCCTCATGGTCTCATTAGTCTTCATTATATAAAAAACTATTATATTAAAATTTGAATTCATCAACAACCACCTTATGTTTACATGTTTATAGACATTGATGATTTTCAGCAAGTTGTCCAAAGAGGAAAATTCTTCCATCCTGAAAAAAGGCAACAAATACAAGAATTTAGGGAGGAAATATTTGAAAATTTCCTAAAGGAAAAGGCTCTAAACATCAACACTTCATTCGAACAGTTAAAGTCTACTAAATTTTTGCATTTTAATTTCAACGAACTCAGTTTAGAACCTGATATTGTTTCCCATAAGGATAAAGCAATAAATATTAAAAAAATAGAAGGTTTTATTGTCATCGGTAAAGAATTTCAATCCACAAAATGTAAAATATGCAAGAGGAATAGGAAGATATAGTAAGAGAAAAAACTCTAAAAAAATAAGACACGACTAAACAAAATATTATTATCATTAATTATCCTCATAGAAAAGAGCAAGAGAAACCAAAAACTATGGAAATCAAAGAAATTAGAGAACCTAAGGAGAAATAAAAATATGTGTCTACTCAAACCATCAAGAAGGAAAATGAGCAAACAATGGAATCATATAATAATTTGGATATTGTACCTATTGTATCTCCTCTCACATTATAAACACTGATTTCTACTAAAGATTACTTGAGAATCATTCCTTTTTAGATTGGTTACTTAGAGAAATTTTCTGATACTATTCCTTCTTTGACATATTATTACCTTAATAATCAAACAAAATCAGTTGTACAAAGAAAAAATAAAAGAAAACATGATTCTCTAGGGACTGTATCTGAATTCAGATGACATGATCAGAGAGACGTAAAAGAAAAAGATCAATAATATTCCCAAGCTTTATGAGCTTTTGTCAATTAATATCAGTATCATTTGCATGAGCTTGCATCTTAATATGATGAGAGCTTACAGAAAATTAATGTTTAGTAGAAAAAAATGAAAAAAAAATGAATTGTTCAATGAAGAAAATTTGGAGCGCAATTCGGCTATTTTAATTCAAGGTTTTTTTGTAGAAAGAGAAAACCTACAAAATAATTTTCAGAAACAACTAGACCAAGAAAATGAAAAACATACACAAAAGATTTAACAATTGATAAAATTCCATGAAGATTAAAGTTGTATCTAGAGAGAAGAAGAAGAGAACAATTATGACATTCTTGTCACGACTATGCAACAATAATTTGAATCTCTAATATATCAACTGAGTCAGAATCAATAGGAAACACAAAGTCTCAATATTTTCAAACATCAATATTTAAAAATTTATTTGATTTTAAGGACGAATGAATGAAGATTCTTTAAAAAAAATGGATAAAATCTCAAGATTTTATCAAGAAATAAAATATTATAATGAAAGAATTGAGTCATTGGTAGAGGAAGACAAATCAATTAAAAACAAATTTCTCTTTACTCTTGACTAGGAAAAAAAATTTCAATCTAGTGGAATTACAAAATTTTCTAAGAGAGATAACAGATTTAATATTGCTTCCTTAAGCTGCAAGGAAAAAGAGGAAAAATAAATGAGTGCTGTTAGAAATTATGGCAAAAATAATAAATAATTGATTGAGAAAAATAAACATAAAAGGCCAACAACAAATCATAAACATAAACACAAATTTTTAGCGGGGAAAACCCCAAATACGGGGAAAAACCCAATCAATGAAATTTCATTAGCCTTGGCCAAAACCCTAGCCAATCCAGCCAAGTGAGCCTTGACCACTCACATCTAGGCCTACCTTACAATGAAATCTTCCCAGCCTTTTATAGGCTCCATTGTATTTAATACCATGGGCTAAAAAACCATGGGTGCACAATACAATGTGCCCCAAAACCACTACTCTTTACCCTAGTCAACATTGACTCTATCTCAAGTCAATTTTACCTAACAATTCCCTCCCTTAAACTTGACTTGCGGTTTCTTGACTAAATACAGCCAAAACTGCTATGTCAGACAACCCTGCTCACTCTAGCCCTTCCCCTCTCAAATTTTTACCCAGGGTAATTGCTAACTTGACATCCCCCCAATCAACTAGGTCTAACCCAGACTTTACTACTGATTACCTAGGGGTACACATGCCATAGAGGGTCTTACAACAGTATGCCCATTTACATGTAATAAATTAACTCCATTATAATTTTTTATTTTTTTTGTTTCATTGTTACCATTCTTTGTATAATCACGATCTCAACTTGAAAGAATTTGAGCCTGATGCTCTGTTAACATAGTAAAATTTGATGGATTCCTTTATCCAAATGTGGTGGCTTAATCTTTGTCATGATTTCCTTTGGCATATGCTTCCTCAAATCCAACTATAAAACAATACAAAACTCCTACCAGAACATCATCGTCATTGTCATTGCCGATGATGTCCAACCGTTTTCTGCCGCAACAATTCGATCTCTCTTTCGCCAACATTGCCTCATCATAGTGCTCCACCTGCTCACAATGCTTCATGGTTCTTACCATCAAGTGTTGACTTCCACTACTACACCCCCTATCTAGCGTGATCTCTACTAGATATCTTGATCCCTTTAATGAATTCTTGCACCTTTCACACCCACTGCAATTTCTCTTGGGTAGCTCGCATCCATGCCCATGTATTTTCTTTATACCGAAGTTCCCATGCCTATCCCTGCATTGTCATATCCATATAATCATCTCACCTTTACGATCTAAGCTCCATAGATTTATTTTATGAGACTAACATGATTCCCAATGCTTGGTTATCTTCACCATCACGCACTACTATCTCCATTTACTCGATTACCTCATGTTGGTATGTGTTCGAACCTATCAGCTTATCCTGATTGACTCATGTCATATCTTTTGACATAACACAATATATTTCTACTGCATTGGATAGTCCATGGCGAGAATCTCTATCAGCACTGTTGCATACCCCACAGGTGAATATTCCCCTCGCGTGGCTCATGTTATAGCGTCACTTTCACCGTGAGCATAGATTGAAGTAGGACACTGTACCCAAATATGATGGGTAGTGCAGAGCCCCCGATCACAGTGCAGTGACTGTAAATTTCAGAAACATGAGCTCTCCATTCTTGTCTTCCAGTATAACAACTCTTCCAAGTCGGTATCACTCAGCATACTATCATTTAACCTTAGGCACCATTTTTAATCTGTTCCCCAACAGTTCTATGTCAGATCTCTCTCTTGTTCATAGCAAACATGGCACTGATCAATACCGGGCTATTTTCTTTAGTAGTGGCAGTGCTGAAGCCACAATATTTCAACAACTTTGTAACACAAGAAAAATTACTTGGAGCACTGGACAGGTTCTCCATCCTCTCACCTACCACTGTGGGTGAGAAAATTCACATGCGAATATAGATCCATAACCTCCTATACAAGCCACTCGACTTTCTCTAAGATCCCATCCCCAGTAGACTTGAGGATAACTCCATCTCATTATTACACTTTTCCAACCAAAAGCATTGCTTTTCTCATAAATTTGTAAACCCTGGACAATTAGGGTGAGGAACCATGCACTAGGCTCCACACACTCCTTCATGCTGTGAGGTCCAAAAAACCGATGTCCATAGTTGACATTGTTTTCTCCATGATGCGGGTACGAAAATAGTGCTCACATTTTTTCCATCAACCTCACGAGCCCAAATCATATCCCCATTCATAAGCCATTAAAACCATTGAAAATAGAGGTGTTTCTCCAATACCATTTGTTATAAATTACAGCAAAAATAATAAATAATTTACTGAGATAAATAAACATAAAAGGCTAGCAACGAATCATAAACATAAACACAAATTTTTATCGGGGAAAACCCCAATTCCACGGTAAAAACCAACCAATGAAATTTCATTAGCCTTGGCCAGAACCCTGGCCAATCTAGCCAAGTGAGCCTTCACCACTCACATCCAGGCCTAACATATAATGAATTCTTTCCAGCCTTTTATAGGCTCCATTACATGCAATACCATGGGCTGAAAAACTATTGGTGCACAATACTACTTTTTACCACTACTATTTACCGTAGTCAACATTGACTCTATCCGAGTCAATTTTACATGACAAGAGCATAAATATAAGTGGTATATGAGAAATATTTATCAATTTGGTAAAAATGAACAGATTTTAGACAATAATTTGACCTATCAGGAAGCCTGTTATTAACAGAAGAAATTTTGAGGATTTAAAACATCCTACAGAAGATCTTGTTGCCAAAGACTAGGTAGAAATGAAAACATAACATTTTGGAGACAAAAAAGTTTTCAAAACTTTATGTAACTACCATTTTAACAAATCAAACATATTTCCAAGTTTGAGTACAAATACCAGAAGAAAAAGAAATAGGTACAATGATTAGTTTTCGACTGAAAAATCAGCCTCAATTAGTTTGCTTAAATTTATTTCTCTGCACTACATGACATATATTCAAAATGGGCAACTTATATCCAAGAACATTCACCTCATCGGCTCCTTAGTATCAATTACAAGGACTCTCAAAATGAAGATAAGATGTCTTCTTGCATTCCATATATCAATTCAACATACAGATGCTTAGAATTCAATTTTTAGTTTCAGAAAATCTCTTTTTTTTCATTTTCCAAGACCTATTTTATTTTATTTTATTTTATTTTAGTACTTTTATAGATTTATGAGTTGTTTCAAAGGGTCGAGAATCAATGAATACTACACACTTCAATGTTTTTAATAAATTTTTAAATACCAAGTTTTTTCAATTACATTTTCAGTTCACGTGTGTGATAGGCTATGGAATTTATGTTAGTACATGGTTTTGATCCCTTAATAAACCCTCTTATTTTAATCTATGGCTTATGATGTTTGGTTTTGAATGAATATTTCATAGTTATGTTTAAGATTCATTATGAAAAAATTTCAATTGTGACTTTTTATAATCTAAAATTTAAAAATTAGAAATTTAGTTATTGATACAGTGATCATTGTGATAAAGTACTAAAATGTAGGCACACTTGCTCTTCTCTGTGAGAAATAAATTGATACTTATTTACCTTAAATTATGCATATATAGATAATCCATAAAATACTAAAGAATCTAGTTCAATAGTATAATAACCCAAACATATGTTTTAAAATTTGAACTTAAATGTATAGTCAAATCCTATCTATTCAATTTTGTGAAGTCAAATTGAAATATCAATTTAAATTTAATGATATTATTCATGGATTCATGATCATTTAAATGTTTCAATTGTTGGTATTAATATTGATTAAATCAATTTTTTAAATATGGATTTGTTCAAAATTTCATTAGATGCATAATGTACAACACTTTGGAGCAAGCGTTTGATGAATAAAATCTTAAGAAAACATGTTTTGGTGTTTTATCACAGTTATATATATTAAGAAAAAGTATTTCGCAAATGAATTCTATTTCAAAATATTTTTCCTATATATGTCGATATGCATATGAAAGAAATGAGTTTATAATATAATCCCATGAATCATTGATACATTTCCCTTTTTCAATGTTTCTAGAATTATGGTATTGTTTTAAGCAATTACACTTCTATTGTCATTGAAAATGATGCACTAAAAAAATAACTAATACAATTATTTTTCTCATATTACACATATCAAAATATCATGAAGGTGCAAAAATAGACTGAAACATACAATCATCACAACCATTGATATTTTTCCATACATCTACAAACCTTGTTGAAGTAAAATTTACTCAATTGACAATCTGTCTGAGGGTGTAGTTGAGTATTGTTATGGAAAATCACATGAACCAATCGATTAAGCTATTGAAGCTATAATATATTTTTTCCTATGTAAAAAGGGTGGCCAAAATTTTGCATGTACATAATTTTGATTATGATGCAAAATATTTTATTCATCCCCATCAGTCTCTGCATTGAACTGTATAATTTAGTGTAATGCTAGTTTTAGATAAGCAGAAAAACCTTTGTTACAGGTCATATATAGCCATTAAAATATACATATATATAACTTTGATTTACCACATACTAACTTGTTACAAGAGGATTTTTTCCACCTGTCAACAATTCCTAATGTAAATTCGATACAAGAATATCAATTCTTGCAGTCATAGTTGCACCTTAATTCCAGTTGAGATTTATAATTCTTATAATATAGTAGATCTATCTATTCCCTATTAAAATGTGTATGGTTTTGTATGACACAGTAAAATTAGTAATATTTTAAGCATTCTTGTATAGGTTTCCTCAAGAAAATATGTTACACTAGTTTCTACTGTACTATTGTTTCTTGTGGATATATGTCTGTCATATGCCCATGGAAATAATTATTCCTATAGAATCAATTACAACATTGTATCATATTCCATGTTGAGCCTCGTTTTCACACTAAATCTGCCTAGAGTTCTAGCCAAAGAGTTATTATACACAAATATTGAAGAAAAAGTAAACCAAATACTTGTACATTTCATCAAAAACAACTTTGTCAATTACTATGTTCTTGTATTCAATTTTTTCAAGTATTTAACTCTGAATACAACTGTTTATATACAACTCAGAGTCATCAGGCTATTTTTATAATAAAGTGGGTATTTTTAGAACATATGTTTCTTTTCCATCTCAAGCAGAATTTGTGAGAATTGTTTTTCTAGAAACTTACTACAAAAACAAACATAAAACATTGTGCATTTATTTTACAGTTGATGTTTGTTGTGTATTTAGAAATGTGTTTCCAAGTTCCTTAAAAGCTTCTATTTTTTGTCTTGACAAGATATGCGATTTTATTTTTCGAAATTGTTTAGATGTAATTGTCATAGAGAAATGCATTTTCGTGATATAAAAGCTATAATATGTTGCTGCAACATAGGTATCTAAAACTGATTGAGAATGTTTGTTTTATTGTCACGCTATTTTATTGTATTCAATTGCCTCAAGTGGTTAACTCTGAATACAATTGTAAGTAGGGAAATCTTGTAATTTGATGCTATTGATACCAAAGGAAAGAAATGTGAAAATGTGTCACTAGATATAAATTTAGGCACAAACAAAAATGAAATATGGTATTTAACAATCAATTACTGGAATTCTAGAAACAATTTATAGTGTCACATAACATACATACTTATGATTTGAGTAATTGTGTCGGTCTCTATTTAAGTTATGGGGGCTTCACTTTGTGCATTCATGGCATCCTAAACAATACCCTTAATTTCACTACGTATTGGAAAATATCTCTAAAAATCACATTATTTCAGTAAAACCTACCAATATTAACCCAATATACCTTCACAATTTTAAAAAACCCCTACTTTCACTAGATATTGTAGGTATAAATTTTTCACTAACATTTTTTATACCCCTTTCTATATTTTCATTAAGTTTTAGCTCAATTTTTATACCTATAATATAAAAACCCTTTACCCCCTATTATATGCTCAATATATTATGTCATTTTCCTCAATAAATATCCCCCAATATGAATTCACGTGGTATGGTATTGTTCCCCTAGTGAAGGCCCCATGATTTCAATTTTTTGTGCTTCTTTTCAGTCATAGGAATATGTAGTCGATGTTGGCCTAGACTTTGTGGTTGGTAAGTTGGTGTGTCTATGGAAAATAATTATAAGGAAACGGCTTACCTCCATCCCATTTTGTAAAATGTGACATTGGAGTGGTCTTGAAGTTGGAACTGACATTTAAGTTTATTGTTTTTTACCTTTGTGGTTTATGAACTATATTTACATTATTGTTTGTTTAAACCACGGATTAGGAGTTGATATATTTTAAACATTTTCATAATAATTTGTTTGTTTTAATTTGTACTTAGTTTTTGGTATGTTATGTTATACTTTTAGATAAATGTAATAATGATATTTTCTATGGAATTGGTTGAAATGAATTTGTCTTGTAAAAATAATGTTGAGTTTATTTATTTTAAATGTTTTAAATTACATTTATTAAGAAATATGTTAAATGGGAAAAAAAAACATATATTATAGGAACTTAATTTTCTTTGGTGGGTCTTGTTGGGCCAAGAAGAAGGTACGTTTCACCCCATCTTTACCACGATTTGTCATGTACTTTTATGTATTTCCTTTCATCTTAGCAACAAAGTAAAGAAAATAATGTAAAGCAAACGTACAGTGAACTAATGATAAAAGGAGTGTTTAATAATGTAAGAACTGACTTGTCACTATATTTATTGACAGGGAAGCAAAGCAGTCGAATTTCTAATGACCAAAAGACAGCTGACAAGGAAGACAAACGGAATCATAGTGGCTCCTACGAATTGGTGGAAGATGGCAAGATATGGCCATGCTTGGAGTATTCAATCGACAACCACGAAGCGGTAGGGTCCCATAATGAGAAATATTTGTTACTACTCCTGCATTCTCCTTTAAGCTATAAAAGGTCGAAGAAGGAACAAGAAAAATAGTTCCTGTAATTTAATATTTCTATAATAAACGTACTCGAACATAATTGTCAAGATTTGTACTAATGTATTTCTTGGTGGATTAATGAAGAATTTGGAATTTTTGGAATAGACAACTTCTGAGTATTCCTTAGTAGTAGGCTTCTAGTGGCTTTGGGCCCAACCCTGGGGGTTCTTCTTTTACTTCTGTGATTTACGTTTATTTATAGAATTTGTGTTTCAAGTTATCCATTGTGTTTCATAATACATCGTTTGAATTGGTTAATTGTGAGCATCAAATGTTACATCTTCCATTTTACTAGACTAGTTTACCATTCATCTTCTTTCATTTGAATTAAATGCTTTTATAATTGTTAGTTTAGTTCCAACACTATTGCTATTCAATTCTGCATATACTTGAAGTTTGATATTTTAATCTTCATTGTGAGCATTTTGTTGATGTTTGATTCAGAAGGATGTCATTAATTGATTAAAATATAATTCCATTGCAAACTTTAGAAGCATTGATTGTTGCTCAATTTATTAAAGTTGTTGTTCAATTCATCAAATCATGTTGTTCAATTGTAGTTTATTATTTTTAGCCCTGAGTAGTTATTTTTGCATAGGCTTAGAATAGAGTTAGCTCCCTTGAGTGGTCAGAAGCATTCCATAATTCACTTCCAAGTTGATTTGATTGAACTTCAAGAATTATATAGTCTTCCTTATGACACTTTAGGGGTTGTTCCTCGATGTGACTTGCATATACTATGCTTACACTCTTGAAATAACAATACTTGCCCTGGGTTGATAATTAATGAAAAAACATTGATGTTACCCTTTAAATAGTCACCTTTATCACCCAAAATTTTGGCATCGTTGCTGGGGAGAGTGTTTAAAAGTGATGTCCTTCATTTTTTATTTTGTTGTGAAAGAATTGGGTATTTAAAACGATAGGTAAGAACCTGCGTACCAGCAAGAAAAAATCTTTCTTTCCAGCTCGCTTCTCAGCAATTATGCAGAATTTAATAGGACAAGTGTTCTTGTTTTATGACTAGGAAGAAAAAGATAGAATTAGATCAAAATCCCCCACTTAAATCCACAAAACCTGGTGATCCTTGTCAGAACAACATATATAGACGAAATCATTAAGAAGGGTGAATCCCAGGCATCTGTAGGACCCAAAACCATTCCTACTCAGAGTCCTACTATGCTCCCTCAGGCAGCAACTTCATCATCTGCAGCCCATGCCGAGATTCACAGTGAAATATAAGGGTCCGAACAAAACCTTCAGACTGTTGAGCACGTAGGTCCTAACCCTTAAAGAGAGGGAGGTTATTGCAATTTGCAGGAAAGAGAGGGGGAAAATAGAAATACAATACAAGTAAGAACTCCAGATCCTGGTCCCCTGAGAGAGTGGTTGAGACAGAGACACTTAGTATCCCAGATTGGGGAAGTGTTGTAAGGCTTCCTCCACATAAAATTCCTAATTCCACTCTGTTTATTCTCCAAGAATAGGAAATCCCCAAATATTACTACCATATCTTTGTTCAAATGGAAAAAAACCGAAACTAGAGGTAGACATCAACATTGGAATATCCCATCCTTGATGCGGCCGCAAATTCCCCTATGAAAGACATTATATTACAAAATGTCCCCACGTTCCATCGATTGACCTTAGAAGGTATAGATGCATTATTATTCGAATTTTATGTCTTATGTAAGGGATATGCCTACACCACTGACCCTCGGAAAATGAAATTATTAACCTCTACTTTGGAGGGGACATCATTATGTTGGTTTATGGGGCTTGGTGGAGGAACCATTGATAGTTGGGATCAGATGAAAAACTCTTTTCTTAACAAATATCAAGACTACTATCGGACTCGAGAATTAAAAGACGAAATATTCAATATGTCTGCAAGGGACAATGAGACATGAGAATAGTATGTTGAAATATTTCAATATAACTTGCAAAGATATGCATATACTACACTATCTAAATATATCTTAAAAGCAACGATGATTAAGGGAATGAAAGAAGAATGGGTAGAAACACTTAATATAATGGGAAAAAGGGACATCTATAAGGAAGGATATGATTACATTATTATACTATGCATCAGATGTCCTCGAGGTAGTACAAAAAGTAGGTCAACCGGGAGAGATTCAACTACAAGAAATCCTACACAGTCTAGTGGTAATGTGACCTGAGAAGAATTTTGTAATATTTTATAAGATTTTAAAACTGATATCTTGGGCACCTTGAAAATGCAGCTAGATGTCCTATAATCCAAACAGAAGCAAGCTATAATGGAACAAATCTTGGTTGTTTTTTTTCCATGTTGTCAAAATAAGCACAGCCAATGGGAATGTCCATTAGACATGGTCGAGACATGCGTTATTTTTGCCAAGCAGCATGCCATTGACCAGTGACCTTCACTTCTGGGGTTGAAATAAATTTTTAAAGAGGTTGAAGAAGAGACATAACTAGTCTATCTGATGAACCAGTGTCGATAATGACAAGTACGACCAAGTATTCCACAAGACCTGCATCAATTCTTTTCTTCTCCACAATTTAACAAATAAAACCCTACAATAGCATGGCATAACCAACCACCTTTTTCTATCTGGCCACCCCAATAATTTTCTATGCCTCTTTGGCCAATGCAACCCTCTTCAGGTAATAATTGGCCAAGCTTTCCTTGTTCTCCCCCTTACTGGAAAAATAATACTTATCAAACCTAATGGCCTACCCCCACATCACAGAACATAAATTGGTCTCAAAACTCGAAACAACTTCTACGTATGACCAATATACCATTGGGGATAGGGGCTCAGATTAAACCTACATTACTAGCTCCATACCCAGTCCAACGCAATCCCCAGCCTATCATGTTTCGTCAACTTCCAACTCAACCCAATCTGAATCCCAATAACAGGCCGGCTCAGCTAATATAGATCGTCGAAAACCCAAACCCTAAGACTGAACAGAAGCAATGAAATCAAATTAGGCTAATATCAGGCCATGTTATTTCACCTAGAGAATATATGACCCTCCCATAACTTGAATCTGAAATTCTAACAACCCCTAAACAATCAACTATGACTGAAATAGAGGTAAAGTAGGGGAGGGACACAGTTTACCAAAAAGACACTGAAAACCTTATTCTTTCCTCCCCTACATTTCTTGAGAGATTAACAT
Source organism: Pinus albicaulis (assembly GCA_034641835.2). NCBI lineage: Eukaryota > Viridiplantae > Streptophyta > Pinopsida > Pinales > Pinaceae > Pinus > Pinus albicaulis. The sequence goes on from CM076571.1 coordinate 592,107,675, forward strand.
TACCTAAACCAATAGTCTCTTCAGAATTTGATCTCCTTTGGGAATTAAAAAACCTTTGCATTAAAATTCCTCTTCTCCAGGCTATCCAAGACATTCCTCTCTATGCCAAAAAAATTAAAGAGTTGTGCAGAAAGAAGCAGGTAAGGAAAGAAAAAATGGTACAAACTGTTCATGTAGTGGGAGCACTATCATAATTACTCTTGGGTAAAGAAACACCAGTAAATATGAGGATCCAAGGAACCCCATAGTGACTTTACAAATCTTTGGCCACTCCTTTTTGAACACATTAGTTGACTTAGGGGTGGACATCAAGATCTTAACTATAGAAACCTGTGAGAAGTTAGGCATAACAACGTTAGAACCCACATCTACCTTGTTGGAACTTGCTAACATATATGTTATCAAACCAGAAGGAATATTACAGGACATCCTGGTTTCTGTGGACTCATGGGAATATCCGGTATACTTTTTAGTTATTAACCGAAAAAGTAGGTTGGGTGGGCACCCTCTCATACTAGGACGACCTTGGTTAGCAACAATTGATGCTTACATAGGTTGTCGGGCAAGCAGCATGACCATTTCCATAGGTTATTCCATAAAAAATATTGTTATATACCCACCTTCCAAACCAAGTCTTCACATTGAAAATATTCACAAACAACCACATACGTACTGGGAACAAAAAATCCATTCACCGCTCACTATAGTTGAAGCACTTGAATTCAAAGATCAAATTGAGGATGATGTAATCAATAACTTCATCAATTAGCCACCTTCTTCTAAAAATTTAAAATTCCAAATGTTAAAGGAAGTCCTTGATAATGAAGCACAGGAAGACCCCTTAGCAGACATTGATAATTAGCACATAGTCATGATCATTGCTTGCAACAACATATCAATTGAAATTGAACCAAGAAAGGTCTTAAATATCAATGGCAGTCTGAATAGTAATGAATAAGAAAATATCATTAAGGTTTTACAAAAATATAAGGGGGCATTCGCTTGGGACTACCCACACATGAACAGTATAGATCCTCAGCTATGCACACATCATATTTATATTGACAAGGATGCTTGACCCATTAGGCAGCCTCAACGGAGATTAAAATTGCATCTAAAAGATACTGTAGAAGATGAATTGCAAAATCTGCTTGATGTAAACTTCATCTATCCTATTTCGGAAAGCAAATGGGTCTCTCCTTCAGTAGACGTTCCTAAGAAGAATGGGAAATGGTGAACGTATGTGGATTACAGAGACTAAATAAAGCAACATAGAAAGACCACTTGCCCCTCCCTTTTATTGATCAGGCCCTTGATACATTGGTATGGAAGGGGTTCTTCTCCTTCCTTTATGGGTTTAGTGGTTACTATCAAATCTAGACAGCCCCTAAAGACCAGGATAAAACAACCTTTGCCTACCCATGGGGTACATTTTCCTATAGGGTATTACCATTTGGGTTATGCAATGCCCTAAAAATATTTTAATGAGACATACTCAGCATTTTTTCTGGTTTAATAAATGAAGGACTCGAAATTTACATGGACGACTTTACCCCATATGGAGATGATTTTGATCAAGCACTTGAAACACTAGAAAATTTATTGGAACGATGTATTGCTACCAGATTGTGTTTGAGCAATGAAAAATGTCACATGATGGTGACTAAAGGAGTAATCCTATGGCACTACATCTTTGCAGCTATAATAAAAGCATATCCGACAAAGATAAAGGTAATCCTTTTATTAGCCACACCTTGTATGCAGACAAAAGTACATATTTACCTTAGGTATGCAGGGTACTATCATAGGTTTATAAATAATTTATCACAATTTTTTGTGCCCATGTATGAATTAACTGGAAATGTTAAACTCCATTGGTCTGATAAATGTGACATTGCTTTTTCAAATTTAAAGAAACTAGCCTCGACTGCACCAATATTACGTGACCCCAATTTGGAGCTGCCCTTTCACATTTCCTCATATGCATCCGACACAGCGATAGGGGAAATTATCAGTCAAGAAGAAGATAAAAATCCTTATGTTATTTATTATATCAAGAATAATCTCATTCCTGCCGAATTAAACTATACAACGATAAAAAAGGAGTTATTGGCTATGATTTATGCTATTAATAAATTTATACATTATATAACTCGCTATCAAGTATTCTTGTATATGGATCACCTATTACAAATGGAAGAGTAACTCGTTGGTTGTTGCTTTTAGAGGAGTTTGACATAACTATCAAATACCACCGAGGGAAGGGGAACGTAGTTGCATATTTCCTATTAAGAGTTCCAAAGACAGATGACTTAGTAGTGGTGGAAAATTAGTTCCCAGATGAGCATTTATTCGTTGTAACAGTCAAAATGACATGGTACGCAGATGTAGCAAATTATCTGGTAGTGGGAAAGCTGCCAAGACACTTTACATCAAAGGAATGAAAGCTGATTTTTTAGCGTAGTGCTAGATTCTCCTGGATCAATGGGTGCCTTTTTCATACATGAGCTCATATGCATTTGAGAAGACGAGATTTATGACATCGTACGGGCATGTCATGATGAACCGTGTGGTGGCCATTTTTCATATCACAAGATGGGGCACAAAGTATTTCAAATGGCCTATTATTGGCCTACAACTTTTAAATATGCCAAGAAATATGTCCAGGCCTACAATATTTTCCAAAGAATGGGCTGCCCGGGCTAAGCTGACGAAATGCCACTACAACCACAACTAGTAGTGGAACCTTTTGAACAATGGGCATTGGACTTCATTGGACCATTCAACCCGCCATAAAATTATAAGACCTACATACTAGTTTCCATATATTATGTGACAAAGTTGGTAGAAACATTGGCTTTATCAAGAGCTACGGAAGAATCTGTGATCAATTTTCCATTTGAGCTATTTGTGTGATATGGCTTACCTCGGGAAGTGATAACTGATGGAGGGGCACAGTTTGTGGGAAATAAAATTACGACCACTCTAAAGAACCACCATGTCATCCATAGAGTCACCTCTCCCTACCACCCGCAGGAAAATGGGTAGGTCGAAAGCACCAACAAAGTCCTTGAGGCAATTCTCACTAAACAAATCTCAACACACCGAGGGATTGGGCTACTAGACTACCAGAGGCTTTGTGGGCTTACCGCACAACATGGTGAGACACCACTAGATATTCTCCGTACCATCTAGTATTTGGAATGGAACCAATTTTTTCTATCGAATTCGAAATAAAGACTCTAATAACAACCTAGGAAGTGGGGCTATATTTGACGGAGGCCTAGTTTAGAAGACTCTAGAAAATAAATGAATTCGATGAAACACAGCTAGTTGCTTTGCAATGTACTGCAATTATTCAACAACAACGACTGAAGTGGCATGAAACCCTCGTAAAAAATAAGACATTCCAAAAAGGAGATTGGACACTTCTCTACGACTCTAGATTCCAAGACTTTCTGGGTAAATTAAAAACAAGGTGGCTCAGCCCATACCAAATTCAAGAAGTACACAAAAATGGTACCATTACCTTGACTACTATATAAAGGTCTCGTTCCACCTTCTAAGTCAACAGACACCGAATGCACCCCTATCACAAACCACTTACAAAGGAGTCTTTCTACCAGTAGGTGCGTGATTATCCCACCATCCAAATTTTAGCTCCAGGGGGTGATGGCCCCGCAGCTTTAAGTTTATGAAAAAATTTTATTTCCTCTTGTAAATATTGTATATATCTCCCTTTCAATTTATAGTTTTTTTCTCATTGTTGTAAATTCCATCTCTTCTTCATGCTCATAGCTACATTATTTTTCTGTCTTTTGGTTTGTTGTTCAAACCTTTGAATGATTTTTTTTCAATCCAATTGAACGACTTATGTTCAATCAAATTGAATAGCTTTTTTTTCAATTCAATTGAACTACTTTTTTTTGAGTGTTTATTTTTATGTTAAAAACTTTGAATGACTATTGCTCAATCCAATAGAGTAGTTTTTGTTCAATAGAATTGAAGAGTTGTTTTTCAATTCAATCGAACGACTATGTTTGTGTGTTTATTTTTCTGTTCAAACCTTTCAACGGCTGCTACTCAATCCAATTGAACAACTATCTTTCAATCCAATTGAACAGTTGTTGTTCAAACGAATTGAAAAGTTGTTGTTCAATTCTATTTAAAAGCTATGTTTTTGCATGTTTATTTTTTCTTTTCAAACCTTCGAACAGTTGTTGTTCAATCCAATTGAATGTTGATCAGTTGTTGTCATTGATGTCGACCCAAGCAACACCAGGGGCTACCCCAATATTTCATGGGAAATTTGACCTACCAAATTAATATATTCTAGGTTAGGAATGATTTTGATGGTTTCTACTTGTTGAGATATTTCCGTTGATATATCGCACGCCATGTAATTCTTCACAGTTTGAGAGATATTCATGTTTGAAGTTTGTAACCCCAATTAGTGGGCTAAAACCCCATGGGGTTGTGGCATGGGTCATTAAAAAGTCATAATTAATAATTTTTTAAGCTCCTAAAATCCATCCGATGTTCACTTGTTGAAGCCACTCTCAACCTAAGCATTTATATAAAATGTGATCCTCATATCCTCCTTATGCAAGGTATTTCTCCATCAGAAACAGGTCATCATGGAATTTTCGCTCTAACATGTTTTCTATGAAGGTTCAGAAGGTGAAATTTTTGTGAGGTGAAGCTGAAATCCTGAGGCATCTCCTGTGAAAATTTCAGATCAAGGTGCGCAATATTTTGGAGATATGATCTATGGAAGTCAGTGTTTTTTTAGGCTCTTGAAATTCATCTCAAAGAAGTGACCCTGGGAAAATTGTCATAACTCTCTCTCTGAGTATTAGATTGGAATTCTATAAAATGCGATAGATAGAGCATAGACTGTAGTTTTCGTTCTACCAATTTTAGAGTTGAATGAAGAAACAATGACATGTGGCACACCGTACAAGTTAGCTCTACTGAAACAGTCCATAATTAGAGCATTGTGAGAAATTGGGCATAACTCTCCCTTGCAGAATCCAAATTGGGTCAGAAATATGGCATTCTAAAGAAGACTCAGAGGAATACTATAGGATCGCAAAATAGATATTGGGGATATGAAATAACAGAGATACACTAGATTCAATATTGAGATCCTAGAAGGAAAGAAAAAGCTAGATCATGTGTTGTCAATGGCTGCAAAGGACCAGACTTTCTAGGGAAGCAAAGAAAAGCAAGGTGCAATAGAGGGTAGCATGAAAAGAGTAGAAACCAAGGTGTAGAATAGCAGCAAGAACTTCATCACATGAAGTCTTCAAGTGCGCAGCACTACATACATTCACTATAAATGTATCATTGTACTAAGTCATTGTAAATAAATTATTCTAAAAATTGTTCTAGTGTCTATCTACCAAGAGTTGAAGAGGCAGTGTCGGGAGGTCTAGGATCATCATTAGGTGGTTGTGTCATAGTTGTGGTTATGGTCTAGTGTGTCTTATTCTTCTACATCATTCTACGTCATTGTAAATTTGACCATTCTCCCTAGTACGAGAGTCCATTCTTATTTTATTCTTCTATAGGGTGGTAAGGTGAGTTGTAGCTCATTGGGTATTGGGGCATCCATTCAGTGGACTACTGAAGAATCTCGGGCGTTGGAGCATCCATCCATTGGGAGATGGAGAAGAATTTTTTTCTATATTCTAGGAAGTTGGAGCTTTATTTTCAATTTGAGTTGAATATTAAAGAATTATTAGAAAAGTATTAGGTGATTTTTGTCTCAGAGTGGGTTTCCACCCTAAAAAATGTGCGCATTTTTGTTCCTTTCGTTTGCTGCTATCATTGTACAAACACTGATAATAATTGAAGATTAGCTAATTCTCTAATTGAAAGGAATATTGATTCATCCCCCATCTCAGTATTTCCAACATTCAATGGTTTTTCAATCCAAGTGAATGACTTTTGTTCAATTGAATTGAACAGATGTTGTTCAATTCAATTGAAAAACCGTGTTTGTGTGTGTTTATTTTTATTGTTCAAACATTTCCATAGCTGATGTTCAATCCAATTTAACATATGTTGTTCAGTTCGACTGAACAATAATTGTTTTGTGTGTTTATTTTTTTTTTTCAAACATTTGAATGGTTGTTGTTCAATCCAATTGAACAGTTTTTGTTCAATTCAATTGAATAACCATGTTTTTTCACCTTTATTTTTTCTATTAAAACCTTTGAATGGTTGTTGTTTAAACCAATTGAACGGTTGTTGTTCAATCGAATGGAACAATTCTTTTTTTCTTTTCCTCTCTAAAGCATGTTTTTTTTATCACCTCTTTCTGAATTACCACTCCTCTTTACACACCCTTTTCGTAAAAGTAATTTTTGGAAGGGAATTGGTACCTCAAGAGGAGGAAAGCAGTGATACTACTAATATGGTGATCCTTTGAAACTTTGATGAAAATATGTACTCCAGAAGTTGGCATGGTATCTATGCAATGAATGGACAAGCCTCTCCTATTCAAACATACTATCACACAATTAATTTTCATGGTATTATGTTGGTATATCTTTCTACACTCTTAGGTAGTAACTCTCCTTGACATGATGATAGAGGAATAAAGAATATTAATTTTATTGGCATTATTTTTACTTCTCACATCATCCCTAACTCTTAAGGAGTTAATGAGCCTCCCTTCATGTATAAAGAACAAGAAAATATTTTGTTTATATGCAAAATTTTAAGAGAGAATAGGGGGTCTTATCATGAACCAGCCTACCATGATCATAAGGATTTAACAAGTGACATGCCCACAATTTCCAAAACACCAAGGTAATGACCTTCTCGATAGCTCAAACTGCTTGAAGGACATGAGGTCTCATCACGAGTCAGCCTGATCATTCTGTTACAATCCCAGTGCGTGGCACTATGACCATCTGGTCATAGCACCAGTACAATGGTCTCTCCATAAAAGAGAAAAATGAAAAGAAGAAAATATTATGTATATACACAAATTTTCAAAACAGAATAGGGGGTCTCATCATGTTCCAGCCTACCATGATCATAAGGGTTTAACAAGTGACATGCCTACAATGGCCAACACACCAGGGTAGTGACCTTCTCGACAACTCAAACTGCTTGAAGAACAAGATTTCTCATCACGAGTCGGCCTGATCACTCTGTTACAACCCCAGTGAATGGCACTTTGACTATCTAGCCACAACACTTGCATAGTGATATCTCCATAAAATAAGAAAAATTTCTACTTTTACATAGAGGATTCTGACTCATTTTCGGGTTAAAATAAAAACCCTGTCAAGGCTATGAACGCCTCCTGGAAGAAATGGCTCTGCTTGTTGTTTGGAAGTATTTTTCTAACAATAGCCAATTACTTATATATATGTCTTATTTCTTATTAATCCATTCCCAACATAATCCACTACTTGAATAAGTGTTATCACTATTTACCCTCATATTTATCTATGAATGAATGAATTATCTTTTCATGTTTGAATTAAGGGGTGGCAACACCAATCATAATCTGTCACTGTCACACTTCCATCATGCTCCACCATCAAAATGGGACATCCTATCATAATAATTCCTATCCCACTTTTCTCCCCTTCTTCGGTCATTTCCACCTGATGTACAATTTCGATGATTACTACTTTATGACCTTTTCCTCCCATGCATTCATGATTGTTGCAATATTTTCTGTTTTCTTCAACTCCAAGGTGCGGATGTGCTTCTCTCGTAGAGTTGTGATTACTGATTTCTGACCTTCGCCTCGTATCCATTCATGACTGCTTCTCTCTCTTATACTTAAGGACATGGACTCCCTTCTCCCGAGGGAGGGGGTTCAAATATCCATAATGAATAAGCATGCGAATTCCCCACACAACTTCCTTTGGATATGGTGATGTGACCAAAAGATCATTGTATTTACGATATGAGGTTGCATTTTTTTCTCTTTCTTGCATGTATTGTTTTTGTTTAACCAAGAGGGCCAGAAGAAATCAGATAGCAGAAGAAACTAGTTCAAACAACACATTAGCCATGGGAGGGAATTCTCTCCGAAATGAACCCACAACCTTCCAAATCTCAGAATCAACTCACACCATTCTCCAACAAGTTAGATGGTTGACATATCTACACATACTGCAAGGGTTTGACACTAAAATATCAGTTGAATTCCTGCAAAACCTACGGGAAGGACATGCCATACTCAGAGGAAGGATTATATCGATTGCCAAGGATATCATTGCTGAGGTCTCCAAACCACCAAAAAAAGGATAAAGATGGATTGAAAAACATGTTCTCCTACAAGAAGCAATCTCAGTATACCAGGACCAATGCGAACCATTAGAACGAAAAGGGAAGGGGATCAACCTTGTGTCTTTACCATAACCTTTGCAAGAATTGGCAGTGTTCATATAAAGATACATCACATGTGATGGATGCCAAGATGTGATAAAGTCCTGCTGACTTAAACTATTAGCTATTCTCAAGCGAAAAATTTTAGTTAATTTGCCTTTTTTCCTGAATTTTTTATTTCACAACATTTTTGTTCAAATTATAAAAGCCAAAAACCCCCAAGCAGACGTCAGCAACCATGCCTTGATAAATTAATCATCCTTCACGAGCTAGGAAAGCATCAGATAAATTGGGACAACTTTTTTAATATTGTCTTGCCTCCCCTTGAGGAAAACCCTGTCAGAAGAGAGATTGAAATTCCCAGAATAACCATACGCAGTAGAGCAAGAGGGAAAAGGAACCATGTTCCGACCATAGAACTAGGGAAATAGAGATGATCCGAAAGGCTAAAATTATGGCAAAGCATCTGTAGATTTTCATACGAGATGGGACAATCTAATACACTTCCTTTAAGCCCCCAAAATATGTCCTTACAAGACTACAAAGAGGAAATAGCTCAATCTCTTGAGAAAATGAGAGCCTCTCGTGAAGGTGGAATCCAAATTGAGCAATTTGAGGAGCAGAGGGAATTGTTCAACTAGTCTGCCATTGCCAGCAGCTCCCGCCACACTGAGATAATACCCGACCATGATGAATGATAGGATGTAAGGGTCTTATCTCCCTCCGATAACGAATGGGTGAGTAGGGAAGACTAGACAAAAGAGATATCTAAATTTGGAAATCAGTCAAGAGACACTGTCCCATTAGAAAAAAATACAAGCATGGAGACAGTTCCCCTAACACCTGAAGGAAACATTATCTCACCCAGTCACGACGTTAACATTGAAATAAACTCTTGGGCGCGTGAAGAAAACACAATTATTGATAACCTTAGAACTGGCACAACCATTTTTGAAACCAAAGCCACTACTCCTCCTTCCCCTGCCAAAACCTTGCTAAAATAGAAATCAACTAAAAAAAGGTTAATTAAAATGAGCAGGAACTACAAGAGATTGAGAAAAATGATAAACCATTTGAAGAAACAGTTGAAAGAAGAAAATAAGTCTTGGAAGCCTGAGAAGTAATTGACTACCATGGGAACCCAAATAGATTTTGTTACCTAAGTGGTAGATACTGCTAAAATTTATATACAGACAGACCTAATCGACAATGTTGAAGAATTTGTACAGACTAATTTAATACATACCAGAGAAGTTTCTGTACAGACTGAGTTAATGAATAAATTTGAAGCCTATGTATAGAACGGAGTTGATACACACTGTCGAAGTCTCTGTGTAGACAATTCTGGAACTTACAGAAGATAATGGCACTCAAAAGGAGTTGACACGTACCTACACTCCCATAGTAGAAAATGCTGCCAACCAAAAGTTGAACAACGAACTAATTCAAGTCCAACACGAATTGGCCCAGTGCAAAAAGGAAGTAGTACCATTACAGGAACATCAGGCACTACTGAATAGGTATAAATACATTTCTGCAACTGAGGATGAAACGTTTTCAAAACTCAGGGAAGAAAGGGAAAAATTAAATAAAGCATGGAATCAAGTAGAACAAGCTAGGAGGGAAAAGGACCCATGTTCTGACTACAGAACTAGGGAAATGGAGATGATCCGAAAGGCTAAAATTACGGCAAGACATCTCTACATTTCCAGATGAGGTGGGACAATCTAATACACTTCCTTTAAGCCCCAAAAATATGTCCTTACAGGACTACAAAGAGGAAATGGCTCAATCTCTTGAGCAAATGAGAGCATCTCGTGAATATGGAATCCCAATTGAGCAATTTGAGGAGCAGAGGGAATTTTTCAACCAGTCTGCCATTGCCAGTAGCTCCCGCCACACTGAGATACTACCTGACCATGATGAATGATAGGATTTAACGGTCTTATCTCCCTCTGATAATTAATGGGTGAGTAGGGAAGACTGGACAAAAGAGATATTTGAATCTGGAAATTAGTCAGGAGACATTGTCCCATTAGAAAAAAATGCAAGCATGGAGACAGTTCCCCTAACACATGAAGGAAATATTATCTCACCCAGTCGCGACGTTAACATTGAAATAAACTCTTGGGCATGTGAAGAAAACACAATTGTTGATAACCTTAGAACTGGCACAACCATTTCTGAAACCAAAGCCACTACTCCTCCTTCCCCTGCCAAAACCTTGTTAAAAGAGAAATCAACTAAAAAAAGGTTAAGGAAAATGAGCAAGAACTGCAAGAGATTGAGAAAAATGATAACTCATTTGAAGAAACAGTTGAAAGAAGAAAACAAGTCTTGGAAGCCTCAGAAGTAATTTACTACCATGGGAACCGAAATAGATTTTGTCACCTAAGTGGTTGATACTACTAAAATTTATATACATACAGACCTAATGGAAAATGTTGAAGAATCTTAACAGACTAATTTAATACATACCATAGAAGTTTCTGTACAGACTGGGTTAATGAATAAAGTTGAAGCCTCTGTACAGAATGGAGTTGATACACACTCTCAAAGTCTATGTGTAGACAAGTCTAGAACTTACAGAAGATAATGACACTCAAACAAAGGTGAAACCTGCCTACACTCCCATAGTAGAAAAGGTTGTCAACCAGAAGTTGAACAACGAACTAATTCAATTCCAACACAAATTGGCCCAGTGAAAAAAGGAACTAATACCCTTACAAGAACATCAGGAACTACTGAAGAGGTTTAAATACCTTTCTGCAGCTGAGGATGAAACATTTTCACAACTCAGGGAAGAAAGGAAAAAATTAAAGAAACTACGGGATCAAGTAGAACAAGCTAAGAATAAAACCAATATGGTTTGATCTCTTTACTCTGGTGCATTGACATGTCGGGAACCAACAACTAATTATGCCTTATTCTTAGTGGAACAATATTTACTGCTAAAAATCAAGGCTGTCATGGTAGGGAAGGTCATTTATTTTAAAACCATTAAGGATGTTGTCTAGTGTTCTAATGAGCAGGATGAGCATGTCCAACATCTTTTCTGTGAATTATATTTACACAATTTCTTTGTAGAGGAAGATAGGGACAATAACCCCAACCCCTTCATAGGGGACATTCAATTCTATGCCTTCCTATATTTTTCCAAGAACTAGACTCGGTGGGCTAAGGCCTACAACACCTTTCAGAAAAGATATTATGGTCTAGACCTATGGGTTAGGGGGGAACCTACTAAACCCTATACCTATTCAACCAACATAAGAAAATCATGTAGACGAAATTAGTGATATCCAAATTGGTACCTATCTACAGGGATATTGTGCAGCATGGGTAGACATACTTCCATGACATTCAGGAAGAGGCACTAATAGAAACCAAACAAAGATGGCTAGCCTCTACAAATAATGTGAAGAACATAGAGCCATTTGGTTACAGGAACTTCAAAGATGTTGCCTCCAAGTTCCTTCTATAAATAAACCCAATTTTGAACATGGGCTCTACATGGATAGGGTGAATATATAGGCACCCCCTCATCTGGTACCCCCATGAGGACTATCATCATGATTATGAGTTACTAGAGGGGCACACGAGCTAATAATTTGCAAAGATGAAACAGAGACATGACTAAAGAATCTACAAAGAGGAGGTATACCCTACATATTCTCTAACCCAGCTACACCTCAACCATTTATTTGGAAGAGGACTTGCAAAAAGGTAAGCAGGGGACTATGTTGGGCCAAGAAGAAGGTAAATTTCACCCCATATTTACCATGATTTGTCATGTACTTTTATGTATTTTCCCTTCGTCTTAGAAACAAAGTAGAGAAAATAATGTAAATCCAAGGAAGAGTGAACTAATGATAAAAGGAGTGTTTAATAATGTAAGAACTGACTTGTCACTATATTTATTGATAATGAAGAAAAGAAGCTGAATTGCTGATGACCAAAAGACAACTGACAAGGAAGACAAATGGAATCATAGTGGCTCCTACGAATTAGCAGATGATGGAAAGATATGGCTATGCTTGGAATATTCAATTGGAAAATCTCGAATAAGGAACAAGAAAAATAGTTCCTGTAATTTAATCTTTCTGTAATAAACGTACTTTGACAGAATCATCCAGTTTTGTAATAATGTATTTCTAGGTGGATTAATGAATAATTTGGCATTTTTGGAATAGACAAATTCTGAGTAATCCTTAGCAGTAGGCTTCTAGTGGCTTTGGGCCTAGCCTTGGGGGTTCTTCTGCTACTTATATGATTTACGTTTATTTACAGAATGTTTTATTCAAGTTATCCATTGTGTTTCATAATATATGGGTTGAATTTCTTAATTGTGAGAATGAAATGTTACATCTTCCTTTTTACTAGACTAGTTTACCATTCATGTTATTTCATCTGAATTCAATGCTTTTATAATTGTTAGTTCAGTTCCAACACAATTGTTGTTCCATTTTGCATATATTTTATGTTTCATCTTTTTTATCATCATTGTGAGCAATTGGTTGATTTTTAATTCATAAGGATGTCATTAGTTGATTAAAAAAGAATTCCACTCCAAAATTTAGAAGCATTGATTGCTGCTCAATTTATTTAAGTTGATGCTCAATTCATTACGGTTGTTGTTCAATTCATCAAAGGATGTTGTTCAATGGTAGTATATTCTTTTCAACCCTAAGTAGTTATTTCTTCATAGGCTTAGAATAGAGTTAGCTCCATTGAGTGGTCAAAAGCATTCCATAATTCACTTCCAGGTTGATTTGATTGAACTTCAACAATTAGATAGTTTTTCTTATGACACTTTAGGGTAGCTTTCCTCGATGTCACTTGCATATATTTTGCTTACACTCTTGAAATAACAAGACTTGCCCTGGGTTGATAATTAATGAAAAATCATCGAGGTTACCCTCAAAAAAGTCACCTTTGTGACCCAATAGGTCTTCATACAGAAAAATGAAAGGTTAGGTTAGATATGAGCTCATAAGTTGTAGTTGTAAGAACATATGCCTATATGGACATATTTTTTTTGTGGCCCCTATAGAATGATAGTCGAAGGTCAGCCTGACTATGAGGTCAGGGCTCGGCATTGTCATTTGAATGGTTTCTCTGGACACTCTCGACTACTGACATTTCCCGACCAAGTTGGTCCTTTTTTTGGTATGAAACTTATAATCTAAATATACATCGAATAATTTTCATTCTTGTTATAATGTTTACAATGAGATTTTTTCCTTTTGTACATCAAAAAATAAAAAAGAATAAACATCGTAAACATTTTTTTTTAAATTAATTCACAGTTCAGATCTATAATTTTTTGTAAACAATCACACCCTCTTGACTACATGATATCCCAGCCACACGAGTAGAAGATCAAGTTTAGCACAATTTATTTTTTATAAACAATCCTCCTTACCTCAACATTCCCACAATATGAAACTATTAGACCCAATGAATTAAATCCACTATGGTTGACTCCAATCTTTAATAGAATAAAATAAATCACAAAACAAAAAAGACCGTAGACTATTGGACCTCACAACTACACGATTACCTCGAAAAATAAAATATGTTACAGTCCCTTCAATAGTATTGTACTTCTTGTGCTTGGAGAATAAGTTAGTGAAAATATAGTCTCATTTATTTCTTTTTTCTATGATGTACAAAAGAAAAAAAGTAAGAACTCACAGAATAATTTGCATTGCTTCCATCAATTTCACAAGAGTAATTTTTGTATTTTCTACATCGTGCAATCAATAAAATAAAAAATTCTTAATTTTTTTTTCCTTTTTCGAATATTAATTAGAAATTCGGATCTAGAAATATTTTTTGAAAAATAAATAGAACGTTCTAACTACCCGACCTCCCAACCTCAGTATTCTCGATGGTCAAAATACCTGACCTAATGAAACTTCCCGACTATGTTATAGTTGAGGTCGCAATGCAATCAATAAATCATTAAAAAAAAACATTCGATTGTTTTATCAACCCAAATAAATAACAAATACCCTCTTGTAATTTATGTCTACACGAGCTTCCAGGCACCCGACTTAATTCGTAGAGTCACTTTAATTTTTTTTGAAATAATCGACCTAGATTCTCATCTTTTCCATTGTGCGACTATCAACCTAGCTGACCTCCTCAGTTCATCGATCACGAGTATGAAACTACCTAACCTCCCGACCTCAAAAAATTTTACTATGAAAGTAACTGACGGACTGAAACCACCCCACTCTATTATACTCGAGGCCTCCATAGAATAAATGAATTATAAAACAAAGATCACTTGGCTGTCTGACCTCTCAATTGTGATCGAAACAATATCAACGATATATATATATATATATATATATATATATATATATATATATATATATATTTCTCACGTTATCAACAATAATTTTGTACTTTTTGCCTTCGAGAATAAGCTACTACAGACTTAGTCTTCTTTATTTTTTTGTTTTGTAGTTTTTGGACATGAAACATATAATCAGAAAATTCACAGAATAATTCTCATTCCTGTTATTAGGTATGCAAGGAGGATTTTTCTCATTTTTGAATAGAAAAATGTACAAAAAAAAATCCCTCGACAATTTATTTTTTCTTTTCTCAAGAATTAAGTCGGAGATGATATCCAAAAACTTTTTGTAAAAAAAATTGTAACCTCCTGACTACACGACCTTTAGACCACATGAGTACTAACACTTGATGACTAAGAACACAAAGTGGCTGACCCCATGACATTGTACTAATTGGCTTTCTCCACTACATTTCTTATTTTATTATGGAACTATTACAGCGTGGCCCCAACTCTTTTTTACTCACCTCAATGCTTGAAACCTCCAAATATCTTATCACCAATGCCCAATCATGCAACAGGATAATCCTGCTCCACTAATTAAAAAAATTTCCACCCATAACTCACATTGCAACAGGATAAAGCTTATCCAATTGTTTCTATAAAATAATCATTTCATTCCTTTTCTCCACAGTGAACATCCTTTCTTATTGTTCAAGGATCACTACATCATGTCTCTTTTTCTCTGCAGAACAAAAAGCCTTTTTTTGACATTTCTGCATTCTTCCCAAAGAGAAAGTATATTATTGCATAATATACTTTCATATAATCCTCTCGATTTTTTTCTCATCCTAGGGATTCATTTCACTTGTAGAAATAAATGAGCACCTCTCCACTTTGTCAAAGACTTACTATTGTGTTCCACGGTGTTACCCCTTCTAAGATTGGGTGATAGCTACATTTTGGAATTTTCTATCCCCTGTCTCTTCTCTTCCTTCAGATAGTGAATTAATCGCATACTGACATAGGCACTCATGAAACTATTATCGGATAGAAGCATGGCACCACCTCAAAATTGGACAGCACATCGATGGCACATAACAACTATTCAAGGATTCTCATGAGCTCTCTCAACATCTTCTCGATATTTCTCGTGAGTAGCCAAGAAATTTTGGTGTTCACAGGGACGTGTGACCCTCATTACCAAGCTCTTTGTGCTGGGAATAAAGATTCATGCACAGCAAAGTATAAAGCATATGAAAGTTCAACAATAATATATAATCAACCCCAAATGATTCACTTGACATCTCCCATATTATTCTCCTATCTGGACAATATTTTTGTAAATGTATACCTTGATGTACATATTGATTGAATCTATCAAGAAAAGTGTCTTGGTTATAAATTTGTGCATTAATACAAAGGCTCTCAAATCCCAACTATTCTCCGAGACCTTGTTTTGGGAAATATATCCTTGAACCACTTAACTTCACTTATAGATTTATTTATGATATCATTGAGAATTTAGGAAATTTTTTTATAAGACTCTTGTTCAGTCTCAACTTCATACACTCTGTAATTCCTATTTCCTCCTATACTAACTTATTTACTTTTTAATATAAGCATAGGTAACATCTACACATGCATAACAATAAACAAAATGATAACTAGGACCTTCGTTACAGGTGATATACATCCATAGCAAACCAAAATTTATGTGTGTGTGTGTGTGTGTGTGTGTGTGTGTGTGTGTGTCTATATATATATAGATTGAACTTTGATCACCACATCCTAACTTGTTACAAGAATATTTTTTCCACTTGTCAACAATTCACAATGTTAATTGGATACAAGTATATCAATTCTTGAATTCATATTTGCACCTTTATTCCTGTTAACATTGGTAATGCCTATAATACAATAATATCATCTATTTCTTGTTAACATGTTTATGATTTTTTATGGCACAGTAAAGTTAGTATTCTTTTGAGCATTGTTTTTCAAGTTTCTTGAAGAAAATGCATTCCACTAGATTTTATTACGGTATTGTTTTTTGTAATATATGTCTATCACTATTTCCATGGAAATAATTATTCCTATAATATCAACAAAAAAATTACAACATATTCCATGTTGAACCTCACTTCTATACTGGGTGTACCCATTGTTCCCATGAACGAGTTATTGTACACAAAGCGAGCATGAGGAATTGAACAAATACTTGCAAATTTGAGCACAAAGTAATATGTGAAATATTGTATTATTGTATTCAATTCTGACAATAATTTACCTCTAAATGCAGTTGCGACTATAGAACTCAAATTCATCAGGTTATTTCATATCCCTCCATCACTACCACATCCTTGATCTTGCAATTACTCCATAAACCTTGTTCGCATTCGCTCTTTGTATTGTCTCAAATAAACATGTGGCATAATATTTTGTTGAGATGAATAAATTTTAGGAAGCATTTCCTTTACCTGATGGACCGTTAAAAATTTAATGCATATTTTCAAGGTCATGTCTCTTCTTTGCAAAAAAAATTATATCATCCTTACCACGAATTTTGCATTCCTAGCCCCACCATCCATGCCATTAGACTTCGTGTCCCTTTCGTTTTGGTGTTACCATTAATATTAAAAAGTATGTACATTATTTTTGCAATGGTCCACTCATACCAAAACCTTAGCTGGAATTGTCACACATAGAGTAAAACTCATGAACACTAATAATCAATAAAAACTCTTTTCTATAGTTTATTGTTTTTCACTAATCCGATGCAAATTGAAACAAATGTAAAACAACTCTAATTTTTTACTCATTCGTTTTAAGAAATAAAATTTCTCTCAAATTAATGATTGTAAATATTAGTACAGCACCAAAGAGAAATATTGTTTTCCATTCAAATAAGAAAAAACAAATACACAAATTCCATTTTGAAAAATAACTAGCTAAAACTATTTTTTTTGCAGAAAAGAAAAACCTATGCCAATAAAAATAGCTTGAGTTCTATATATATATATATATAGAGAGAGAGAGAGAGAGATAGAGAGATATGTGTGCATGTGTATGTGTTATTGAAAGCTCATTTTTTCCTTTAATAACGAATAATCTACAAAATTATACTTAGAAATTAAGTTTTAATATTTTGAAATTAGAAATTCAAATTTAATAGTTAACAAGTAACATTATAACTAGATAGACTAAAAACTACATTCACCTAAATCATGTATACAAATAAGCAGTGACATTCCACCATGTGGCTATCGTTAATTATTCTCTTATGTGATTTTCTTAAATAAGAGAAACATTAAATTTACTCTGCATATAAAATATAATGTAATATATATATATATAATTTGAAAAAAAAAAAATTAAGTTCCCTGAATATGAAATATACTCCATAAATTAAAATTGATTTAGGTAAATCTAATTATTGTTATTATTATTATTATTAGAGATAAAAATTTCAAAATTTGTAGTGGGTAAACTATCAATTGGTGGAGTTTGATGAATTATTTTCCTATATGATTCTATTTTTTCAAGTTCCTTGTAGATTTTGTTGGGAAAAACACTGAGAGGGGGGGGGTGAATCAGTATTTAGTGCAGACAATCAAACTTTTACTTTTTCTTTTCTAAAAACCCATATGCTACTTTACAGAAGGAAACTAGCGTATATACGTGGATATCCTTTACAGAACTCGCGTATGTCCAGAGATCTAATTATGTGATTGAATCTTAACTCAGATCATTGCATTATTCATTCATCAGATATTTCAGAAACAGTAAACAGGTGCAGACAAAACAAAATAATCATCACACATATGCAACACACATGAACACCAGGATTTTTTTGGGTGGAAACCCAATTCAGGAGAAAACCACCACTGTCGTTGTTTCAGCCTTCAAAATTTATTATTAAGAAAACTTCTTACAAGCATGTACTGGGGTAGACTCAAACCAGCACACATGCACCCACCTGCAGAAGGCTACAACCTTCTCTTGTTTACTAGCCTCTCCTGGAAGGGAGCTACGACCCCCTGAACTCGTTTACCAGCCTTTCTTGGAAGGGAGCTACAACCCCCGGACTGAAGGCTTCGACCCTCAGTACCACTGCAGACCACGTTTCATCAATTTTCAAACTGGATCAAATAGCTTCAACACAACCCTTCACTTATCAACAATCATACCTTGCTCATTGCTTCAAACAGAATAGTGAGACCACTGTAACCAGAATATCAGATATAACCCAGACTTGAGAATAGATATGCAGAAACACATTCAACCTTCAGCAACCATTAGATTAGAAATCATACGTGCTTTTATTTAATCAGACCCGCGTATATACGCGCTTTCCAGAAGACGAACCCGCGTATACTTCAGTGCATTTTCCAGAGAAAAACCCTAACTGTGCACACGCGCTTTTCTTTCCACAGATCCACGTATACACGCGCTTTTCATGAAACGAACCTGCGTATAGATCTATAAAAGATAAAATTTGCAGTACAGACCAGATCTATAATCTTACCCAGATTTCTTCAATCTCTTCAATAGGATTGCGCCAGGTCTTCTTCACTTCTTTTTAGATCATCCTTGACATTCACCATTTCAAGATCTAGAGATCTTGAGCCTTCATCATGTTCATAGGTGCATTATAGATTCAGATCTATCAATTAGGAATATGGTTCAACCATACAGATATACTTCAGAGAGAAGTATTCATCAAAGCCCAGACACATGCACACCTTTTGCACAATGATTTTCTTCTCCTTATATAGGGTTACCCTTCATCAATACCATGAGGAAAAACCACATAACTTCCAATGGTATTCCTGGACGGGATCACATAGGCAAACCATCATTCAATACAATGGGTAAATACCATGGTAGTTACTCCTGGTTTTATAAATTTAGAGCGCTTTTTCCAATACGCGACTTGGCACGTTATTTCCCGCGTGCACACGCTACTTCGTCTAGACAAATCCGCGTATGCCTTGAGACATACTCTTTTCATCATGTTCTGGCACATACTGACGTTCCTTCCATCATCATATTTACATCATTTAACAAGTTCATCAATTCAAGAACAACTTTGTCAAGAAGGTTGCCATCATCTTCATCAAGTGGGTTGCCATCAAGGACAATACTCTGCATCATATTGCCAACGATCTCCCCCTTTGGACTTGATGGCAACCACGATGGTGTTTGATCACCATAACAGATAGATACATTAAGCACAACCATTATTCATGTTATTCAAACACCATGTCACTCTCCCCCTTTGACATCAAGGGCAAAGGGCGGATCAAAACCAACACAAGGTTTTTCCCTTCATGTAGACATAAGAGCTCTACAGATCTGATGTGCACTGAAGTCACCATGCTCCCCCTGAGATCATGTTGAATATTCAAACATATTTTTCAATGAAGTACATGATTCTATGACCTTCCTATCAACAATACGCATACTTACGTCAAATATCCAACCAAGTGGATTTACATATTTGAACAAGTCCTTACATGACTGAATATTACAATTTACATCATGGGTCTCAACATGAACTTTTCATTAAATTACAAGTATGACTTCTCACAACCAAAACAAAAAAGGCCTCAAGAAAGAGATCAAGTTTGAGAACCATCATAATGCCAACAATGCATTATTCTCAGCGAGGCTAGTGCTCCCCTTGAACCTGTGCACCCTTTCCATATGACCAAAACTCCTCCTTAGCTTGAGTAACCTGAACACTTTCAACAGCCAATCATCAAGGCATCTTCACCCAATATCAGAGTATGAACCAGAAATATAAGAGCTGAAACATCACCAGAGAATCCATAAAGCATTAGAGATACCAAACAGCACCATAGCTTGTGCTGAAGAATACTGACCCAGAAAATTTGTCAGCAACCACCCATACGCGGTTTTCTGTGTATGAACTCGCGTATATACGCGACTGTCTTTCAAGAAACCCGCGTATCCAATTTAATCTTCTGAAATTAATCAGATCTGATCTTCTGAGAGGCAGAGACCATTCCCATCTTCTGTCTGAGATATTCGAATGCTTCCCTGGGCAGAGGTTTGTAAATATATTTGGAGGGAACATATTCCAACTTCACCTTTTGTTCAAGCACTTGTTCACGTAAGAAGTGAGTTCATTACATATCTAATGAATGACTGGAAGAAATGGAAGAAGTTCACAATTCGATCTCTCAAAATAGCATAATTACATATATAATATATGCACTTTCTGGTGTAATGAAATCGATCATGAATGCATAATTACATATATAATATATGTAATTATATAATATATGATTTTTCTGGTATAATGAAATCGATCATGAATGAATGAATTCGATACTGTCATGACATATATAATGAATGAATGCATAATTACATATATAATATATGCATTTTCTGGGTTCATTACATATCTAATGAATGACTGGAAGAAATGGAAGAAGTTCAACTTGATGGGAATGTGCTTGGTCTTGGAATGCATAACAAGATTCTTTGAAATACTGATGGCACTTACATTATCACACATAATGGAGATAGGAGGTGAACATTTGATTTGAATGTCTTTTAAGGTTTGCATCATCCAAAGAAGTTGAGTGCAACATGATGCAGTAGCCACATATTCTGCTTCTGCTGTAGATAAGGAAATAGAGCTTTGCTTCTTGCTGAACCAAGATACCAACCGGGGCCCCATATAGAATGCACCACGACTTGTGCTTTTCTGATCATCAACATTTCCAGCCCAATCTGCATCAGTGTAACCATGAAGAGTAAGATCAGCATTATTTGGATACCATAGTCCAAAGTCTTGAGTTCCTTGTAGATATTTGAATATCCTTTTGACAGCCTGAAGATGAGACTCTTTTGGATTGGCTTGGAATCGTCCAAAAATCACAACTGCATGCATAATATCTGGTCTAGTCCCAGTGAGATACAGAAGACTTCCTATCATAGATCTGTATTCTGGTTGATTCACCATGGGAGAATCATCATGAGAACTGAGATTACATCCGGTTACCATTGGTGTACTTACAGGTTTGCACTATTCCATCCCATACTTCTTCAGAATTTGCTTAAGGTATTTGGCTTGAGATAAGAATATACCTTCTGTAGTTTGATGCAATTGTAAGCCAAGAAATAATGTTAGTTCCCCAAGTAAAGACATTTCAAATTCTTGTTTCATGACAAAAGCAAATTTCTGACTCATAGATTTTTCATTACTTCCAAAAATGATATCATCAACATATACAACCACAATAAATAGTTTATCATTTTAACTTTTGTGTATAAGTTACTATCAGCAGACCCCTTTGAAAATCACTTTTGATGAAGATATTTGTCAAGACGATAATACCATGCCCTTGGAGCTTGTTTGAGACCATATAGAGCCTTTTTCAGTCTACAAACAAGATTTTCATCAATTCCCAAAATGAATCCTTCTGGTTGTTCTATATAAACTTCTTCTTCTAGATCACCATTGAGGAAAGCAGATTTGACATTCATTTGATAAACTTTGATTTGTTGAAAACTTGAAAAAGCAAGAAACATTCTTATGGCTTCAAGTCTAGCTACAGGAGAAAAAGTTTCTTCAAAGTCTATACCTTCTTGTTGAGTATACCCTTTGCAAACCAGTCTAGCTTTGTTTCTTATAACGTCCCCATTCTCATTTAGCTTTTTCTTGAATATCCATTTGGTTCCAATGACATTTTTATCATGTGGTCTTGGTACCAATTCCCAAGTGTGGTTCTTTTCAATTTGATCAAGTTCTTCATTCATGGCCTGAATCCAACATTCATCTTTGCTAGCTTGATTGAAATTGTGTGGTTCAATCGTAGATAGAAATGCCAAATAGCTAGGAGATCCCACAAGAGTCCTCCTTGTTTGTACACCTGATTCCTTGTCTCCCAAAATTTGAGATTCAGGATGATTCTTTTGAACATATCTGGATGGAGCCTTTCCAAATAAATCATCTTCAGGTTCTTCATTGGATCCACTGTCTATATCATTTCTATTTGATGTGGAAGGACAAAATTCACCATCATCTTCTTTTGTTGCTTGTCTTTCTTCTTTAGGGACTGCATGAGACTCATCAATAACAACATCAATACATTCAACAATCTTTCGAAGCCTTTTATTGTAACATTTGTATGCCCTGCTTGTAGATGAGTAACCAAGAAGTATTCCTTCATCTGATCTAGGTTCAAACTTGCCAAGCTTTTCATCATTATTTTTGATAAAGCATTTACTTCCAAAAACTCTAAAATGTTTCACAGAGGGAAAATTACCATACCAGAGTTCATATGGAGTTTTGTCACTATTTACCCGAACATGTGCCTTGTTAATAATATTTGCTGCTATGTGAGTTGCTTCCCCCAAAAAATATTAGGTGTTCCAGAATCATCAAGCATAGCTCTAGCCATTTGTTGAATCGTTCTATTCATTCTTTCTGCTACGCCATTTTGTAGTGGAGTGCCTACTACAGAAAACTGTCTTTTTATGCCATGTTGTTTACAAAATTTAAAGTATTCATTTGATGTATATTCTCCTCCTCGATCAGATCTAAGACACTTGATTTTTAGATCTAATTCATTTTCAACCAGCGCTTTGAAAATCTGAAATTTTTCAAATGCTTCATCTTTGTGTTTGATCAACCCAATCCAACACATTGTATAAAAATCATCAATGAATAAGATATAATATTCTTCACCACATGGTGAATTTTTCCTCATAGGTACACATATGTCAGTATGAATGAGTTCAAGAGGGTTACTTGACGATCCTTCCTTGGCATTGAATTGCACTCTGGTTTGCTTATCGAATTGACAGGATTTGCATATGATACTTTCAGGTAGAGAAATATTGGGAAGACCACGAACATCATTAAGTCTGCTAGATTTGTTGATTTGAGAGAAGCTTAGATGCCCCAACCTTCTATGCCATAGCCAGTTTTCTGAAGATTCACTCAAGTAACATTGTTCTTTGCAATTCTTCAATACATACAGATTGCTTGGAGTTCTTTTTCCTTTTATAATTGTTTTACCTGTATCAAGGTCACGCACCACACATTCTTTTGAACTAAAGACAACTTCAGTTCCTTGATCACGCATATGACTTACACTTAACAGGTTATGCCTTAATCCATCCACATACATGACATCATTAGCCTTCACCTTTTCTTTTAGAAACACAGACCCTCTTTCTTTAATTACAACAGGAGTATCATTTCCAAAAGTAACTTTCTTTTCCTTTTCTAGAGCACTATATGCACGAAGTTTGTGTTTATCACATGTCATGTGTCTTGAGCATCCGCTATCAATGTACCATTGATTTTCTTCACCTTCCGCTAATAACTCTATGCCACAATTTTCAACCTGTGGTTCCTTCTTTTTCCATATTTTGGATTTTGAGGGAAGATGATCTCTTGGCTGCATTTTTCTCCTGCACTCAGAATCTTCATGGCCAAAGTTATTGTAAAAAGCACATTCTACTTCATTTAGAAGAGGAGAAAATTTGTTATATGTATTCTTCTGTGTTTCAACATCAATCCTTTTCTTTCTTGCTTCTCTTGTCATGATGGTTTTATATGCAACACATTGAGCAACTTTATGACCAAAATTGTGACATGAGAAACATTTTCCATTGAAGAAGAAATTTCTGCGATCATGAAATATTCTATTTGAATTGACCTGTTGATTGGTGCCCTTTTGAAAGATATTCCTGTTAGTGTTCCTTGCATTAGGATGATCATGCTTTACCTGTAAATATTCTTTATTCCCTGGCTGAGTGGCGGAATTTTGTAAACCAGTTGTAGCTTCTTTTAGATAATTTGGTGCTGAAGCTTGAGAGGACTCTCCAGTGTATCCAAGACCTGTCTTTATAAGAGGAGAATGTTGAACCTTGATAATCTCATCTAAGGTTTCAGATCCTTTAGCAAATCTAAAATTCAGAGTCTTTACTTTCTCAAATTCTTTTCTTACACAAGTACCACTTCACATTCTAATTTCTCATTGTGTTTCTTTGCTTCTTCAACCTGCTTTTCCAGAGTCTCGATAATTATTTTTCTTTCTTCTAAGAGAATTTTATATTCTTCTAAGCGTATTTTGAGTTGGTTGTTCTCTTCAAGAAAATCATTGTCCTCTAGAGCATCCACGAAAGTATCATTTTCTTCTTTAGATTCAAATGCCATGAGAAGTCTAAGATCTTGTTCACATTCGTCCTCACTATCAGATACTCCATCACTGTCATCATGAGTATAGTAACTTCTTCTAGTGCTAGACCGATTCTTATTTCTAGCTACTTCCTTTCCTTTTGCAGGTGTTTCTTTGTAAGGACACTTAGCAGCATAATGACCAACTCTTCCACAATTAAAACATTTGAAAGGAAGCTTACCTCTAAACCGTCCTGTACCAAGTTGAATTTTCTTTACAAAATTTGCCTCATCTTCTTCCGAAATATATCCTGATCCTTCTGCTTCTTGTACTTCTTTCCCTTTTGTAGAAGCTCTAAAAACAACTTCTTTGACTTCAGATGGTCCTCCTCTTCTCATTTCATATGCAGTCAGTATGCCATGAAGTTGCACCACAATAATATTTTGAAGATCCTGTTTTTCTTCAAGAGCAGAGACTTTTGACTCAAATTTTGCCGTTAGCGATCTCAAAATTTTCTCAACCAAAGTAGTTTCGGTTATTGTTTCTCCCAGATTTTTCATACGATTTACAACATCATCAAGACGTAAAAAGAAACTGGCAATACTCTCATCACTATGCATCTTTAAATTTTCATATTCAATTTTGAGAGTTTGGAGTTTTGCACTTTTTACCTTTGCATCGCCTTCATAACTTAGAATGATTTTGTCCCATATTTCCTTTGTTGTATTCAGCTGCATCACTTTGACAAATTCTGATTCAATTAGACTTCCTGTTATAGCATTGACCACTTTTGCATTTGATTCATAATTCTTCCTTTCAGTTGGATCTGTTGGTGTAGCAGCTGGATATTGATATCCTTGTTCAACAATGGCCCATACATCAGCTCCCATAGACTGAAGATAGGATCTCATCCTCATTTTCCAGAAGATTAAATTGCTCCCGTTGAAGAGCGGGGGCTTGATAGACGCTGTTCCCTCATGATTGCTCATCTTGCTTGATCTTCCTTCTAGCGGCTAAGCTTTTTTAGAAGGACCTGCTCTGATACCAATTGTTGGGAAAAATACTGAGAGGGAGGGGGGTGAATCAGTATTTAGTGCTGACAATCAAACTTGTACTTTTTCCTTCTTAAAAACCCATACGCTACTTTACTGACGGAAACTAGCGTATATACGCGGATATCCTTTACCGAACTCGCGTATGTCCAGAGATCTAATTATGTGTTTGAATCTTAACTCAGATCATTGCATTATTCATTCATCAGATATTTTAGAAATAGTAAACAGGTGCAGACAGAACAGAATAATCATCACACATATGCAACACACATGAACACCAGGATTTTTAGGTGGAAACCCAATTTGGGAGAAAACCACCGCTGCCGTTGTTTCAGCCTTCAAAATTTATTATTAAGAAAACTTCTTACAATCATGTACTGGTGCAGACTCAAACCAGCACGCAGGCACCCACCTGCATAAGGCTACAACCTTCTCTCGTTTACCAGCCTCTCCTGGAAGGGAGCTACGACCCCCTGAACTCGTTTACCAGCCTTTCCTGGAAGGGAGCTACAACCCCCTGACTGAAGGCTTCGACCCTCAGCACCACTGCAGACCACGTTTCATCAATTTTCAAACTGGATCAAATAGCTTCAACACAACCCTTCACTTATCAACAATCATACCTTGCTCATTGCTTCAAAAAGAACAATGAGACCACTGTAACCAGAATATCAGATATAATCCAGACTTCAGAATAGATATGCAGAAACACATTCAACCTTCAGCAACCATTAGATCAGAAATCATACGCGCTTTTATTTAATCAGACCCGCGTATATACGCGATTTCCAGAAGACGAACCCGCGTATACTTCAGTGCATTTTCTAGGGAAAAACTCTAACTGCGCATACGCGCTTTTCCTTCCACAGACCCACGTATACATGCGATTTTCATGAAATGAACCTGCGTATAGTTCTATAAAAGATAAAATTTTCAGTACAGACCAGATCTATAAACTTACCCAGATTTCTTCAATCTCTTCAACAGGATTGCGCCAGGTCTTCTTCACTTCTTTTCAGATCATCCTTGACATTCACCATTTCAAGATCTAGAGATCTTGAGCCTTCATCATGTTCATAGGTGCATTATAGATTCAGATCTATCAATTAGGAACAGGGTTCAACCATACAGATATACTTCAGAGAGAAGTATTCATCAAAGCCCAGACACATGCACACCTTTTGCACAATCATTTTCTTCTCCTTATATAGGGTTACCCTTCATCAATACCATGAGTCAAAACCACATAACTTCCAATGGTATTCCTAGACAGGATCACATAGCTGAACCATCATTCAATACAATGGGTCAATACCATGGTAGTTACCCCTGGTTTTATAAATTTAGAGCACTTTTTCCCATACGCGACTTGGCATGTTATTTCCCGCATGCATACGCTACTTCATCTAGACAAATCCACGTATGCCTTGAGACATACTCTTTTCATCATGTTCTGGCACATACTGACATTCCTTCCATTATCAGATTTACATCATTTAACAAGTTCATCAATTCAAGAACAACTTTGTCAAGAAGGTTGCCATCATCTTCATCAAGTGGGTTGCCATCAAGGACAACACTCTGCATCATATTTCCAACAGATTTATATAACGAAACTAAGACTATGACCACTCCTATATCATTTAAGTTAGATATTGTTTCTAACTTTAAAAAAAATAAGTGTTCACAAATTCAATTGATTGGGTATTTTCAAGGACATTTTCGATTAGCTGAAGTGACAATTTTTCTTAGCAAAAAAATTTATTGACTATTTTATATCACAAAATTGTTAAATAAGAGATATAATTTTAATTAGATTTCCTTCAATCATGTGTACATGTAACAAAGAATGTTGGTGAATGTTTGTTTCATACCATACTTTAGATGATCACATGTACCTAGCACATATATGTGTCATAAATTGATTGACTCATTGAAAATGATATAGGATTTTTATGCTAAATTCCATTTCCAATGTGGTATAAATATATTACATTATTAAAAAATGTACTATGAATAAAGCGATGATGTTATAATATTTTTAATCCTTTTTTCTCTACGGACTATAGCATTTACGTTGCGGTAAAAGTTCATTGATTGTGCATTATTCCAATTTTTTCTATTATTCTAACCAAAGATTCAAGAAATTGGTAGATAATTTTATTTTTTGTAAATTCAATAATAATTTTATATTTTTCTAGAAATATTATTTCTAATTCTCTATTTGCTTAACAAGCTCATTTGGGACATAATTACCCTAGTGGAGCGGATTTTAATTTCGGTATTTATTAGTACATAACAATTCATTTAAAAGAAAAACTGATTTTTTGAGTGATCATTTTGTCGGTGAGTGCTCTGACATTAACACTAACACTGGCATTGTTATTCTACTACTTTTCCCAATTATGACATAACTAACATGGTTGTAGGTGCCTTAGGTACGGGGAACTTAAAAAAATCTCCAATTAATATTATTATGTTTAATTTTGTGAGCTTAGTCATGCATAGCTTTCACTGTGTGGAGGAATAGCCACATAAAATACACTAGCAGTGGAGACATTGTCAAACTAATAACATTCATTCTACTCTTTCACTGGCTTAAATCATAGTGTTGTGTGGATATTTCATTGTGTATAGGAAGCTTCCTCTGCACAATGAAAAATCTACACAACACTTAGATCTATGGAAATGGAATAGTAGATGAAATGTTGTTAGCATGACAATTTATCCACCCATTATGTATTTAATGTGGCTATTGAGAGCCCATTTATTATTTTTTAGCTCAAGAAACATACATATATAAATTATATTCTTCCTGAACAATTATAGACTCCTTGCCTCGAACAATTTACAGTCAGGTGCAATGACAGAAGGATATATAGAGTATCCAATGTAAAACATGTCTCCTAACTCCATTAAATTTTACTTTATCAAGAATTTATGGAAGGGAAGGAGCTTTGGATTTGAACAAATATCCATTATTCATTATGAAATATATCATTTCTTTAACTTAATTTTTCCTTTATCTTTATCAAGAACAAAATCACTGGCTATTTTACTATGGGCTCATACACCAATGAAGAAGAACACAGAGTTTCTAGCTATTACACTAGCGACTTATGCACAAGGTAAGCATATGATAGATTCAATTAACAATAACACACAGATGAACCAATTTTGCACTCAAGCTCGTTGTTTTTAAACTTGGTTTGTGGAGAATTATACCAATTTAAAAGAAATGAATGAGAGTAATGTGAATCTCTTTGCCTTGGTTCAACGTTAGATCCATGCGTGTCTATAACATCGGGATTTAATCCTTAAACTATTTCTATTTCTTTTAAAAAAGAGAGATTATGCATTTAATTTTTTAAATGATATTAACAATTAAAGTTAATATAGTAATGAACACGATTTATTTCTTTTCTTTGAATAAAGAATTATTTATGGAATGGTTTCCATAAAAATCATGGTAAAGTCATCCAAGATTCCAGAGTAGTTAGGTAAAATAGGTTAAAGACAGTTACCTTTTCGTCTGAGGATGAATAGGAAATCTGGGTGAGGAAAATGGGTTCTATGAATCTAGAGGAGAGCTAAGAGGCTTGATGGTGACAATAAATCTAGAGCTGGTTGGAACTAGTGGAAACATTGCAACCTAAATCTAGAAAAGAAGACTAGACTAAGGGTCTTGAGGTCTATTCCATAAATACTTCTATCTAAGTCCTACTCCGGTGCGAAGCAAGGGGGGAGTTGAGGACCTAATTTACTCTCTCAAGGTTAGGAGGCTATCATCAACAATGTAAAGTGGGATAAGTAACTTAACAAGGTGTTCAAAAAGATTTTGAGCCTTAGTGTAATTTCTAGCTATATAAATGATTATTTTTGTAAGAGATGAAATTGAAAATAGTGGGAACTATATCAGTATGCTTCTTTCTTAAAATGATATATATAAAGGTAAATAGCACGAAAAAGGAAACACACACACACACACATATACATATGCAGTCTTTCAAGACATATTTATTTTCCATACTTCCAATTAAATGTATTAATAGGGTAAATCGTAATTATATTGGTGTAGAAATTGTAAGGAGGTAAATAAAATATTTATATGTAGAAATCATAATAGAATGCAGAGGCGACCATTAGTCTATCCAAATTTGGGAACCCAGACAGAAAATTTTTTCTCCTCTCTAGTACAATCACTATACGTGAACTAGAGATATAAAGAATAACCCAAAATAAAGATGGTCCAGACATCAACCCTACATAGTAAACTAAAAACAATATATTTACTAAGAAAGTGATTCATTTAATGAAAGAAAGCTATGTATTTAAACAAAAATTAGTCCATATATTGGCATTGCTAACATCATATAAATGTATCTACATGAAAGAGGAAACTCAGTAGAAATAAAGATAACTGCAATGCGTTTAGATTCAAAATTAAAAGAATACATGAGTAGTTATAACATTAAAAATAAAATAGAAGAGTTGCATTCATGAAACAAAAGTTGGGATAGTTAAGATTATATAAACCATAAGTATGAAACAATCTACAAGATTGTAGTTTTAAGTAAAGATACATAGTTATCTCATAGAGAAGTCAGGACTAAACAACCATTGTTACAGTACTAAAAGTCTGAGTAAAGAGGTAAATGGAATTTACATCAAATCATAAATGGTGACATGATAATAAATTTGTGTCGAAAACCTCTCAATTGAACCATTAACAAGAAACTAAGGGATTTCCAAGCCAAAATAAAACATTTCCAACACAAAACAGAGTAGGAATAACCAGAACGCAACTGTAAACTCATTTGCATGTATGGAAAAATTATCAATACTAAAACCTTATACATTAAGCCATTTCAAAGGCTGTATAAACTCCTTTACACCAACTATGAACTAAAATATTAAAACATAGCCTTAAGGCTTCAAAAAAATGTCTATTTTAATTTAGGGTTTAATTCCTAAAAATTTGAAGGGCTTCAATTTAAATTAAGAATTTCAGAGACCCGTAGTACCTGTACACAAGTGAAGTGGGGAAGTCACTAACGGGGGGTGGAATTACATGAAGGAGAGTGCCATGCAAGTAAAAGGTGTGAGGTCCGCAATTACCTGTAAATACAATAGCAAATTGTATTAGTGTTCGGGTTTATGGTGTAGAACCTTGAGGTAATGAATAAGTCTGCTTTAATACTAACCCAAACAAAATTTAGAAAACCTACCTTAGTTTGGAAATGGGAACTCGATGCAATAAACATGGAACAGAAAGGAATATTAAGATTATTAAACCCTCTTCTTCTTAAATTCTAATACTATTTATGAAATATGATGCCAGAAAGCTCAAAGGGAAGTGTAAACTCAGTAGTGAGACTTTGCCGGAGACTAAAGCTTTGTTCTCCAACAATGGGATGTTTAAAGCCTTCACATTGTAATCGAAATGTGACTATGTGCGAACTCATTAACCAGATGAAGCAAGCCATTAGTTGAAATCTTGCAAAAAATATACAAAATGAACGATAGTCAAAGATCTAAGCATACATTTAAAACCCCAGACATTAATAGAAAAAACTTGCGGAAATAATGAGAGGCTATAGTTGCACTTTCTCTAAATTAACTAAAGAAAATCACCATTCAAGTGTTACTTACAACATTTGAGTGCCAAGGGTGGATGGTTAAGCATACCAATGAAGAACATTAAGACCAACTCAGTAGCAGAACGATGGCAACATTTAAAGCCACAGAGCGGCAGAGCTTGGGACAGATTTTTGCAAAGAGAAAAAATGAAGAAACAGTTAGGGTTGAGGGGAGGTTGATTAACCTAACCCCAACCTAAATCACCTCACCACCATCGATCTCAAATAATTAGATCCAACAGTGTAAGAATTTGTAGGTGTCAACCTGAATCATCGGATAGTGCCACGGCAATATCGGGAACACAGATAAGATAAGGATCCCCTCGTAAAATTTGAAATAACTTAATAAATATAGCCATGTATATGAAGGTATGTGCATGCTTAATACCAATATTTCATTCATTCGAATTTCCAACGACATTATTGCTACGTTTTTTTGGAATCTAAGCTTCTGTGATCCATAATATAGATTTGTAGAAATTCTTTCGGTAGTAATTATTGCTACGTGACTGCTAGGTCTTAAGCTATCAAGTCATACGAGCATGAAATCCCGAGTTGGATATAAATCCATTACATAGTAAACATAACAACACACGATATTAAAAAATATGTAAATTCCAATGTAACTTGGCGTACTAAGAGTAAATGTTAAGGGTTATCATGTTGAAATAATTATTTCATAAAGTATGTTTTTACTTTGTAACTGCCACAAAATTAATTTATCTTATAGTGGATTCAATAGAAATGTTATTTAAGAAGTAATTCTAACCCCAAGCTAGTTAGAATAGTTAGTAATTAGGGATAAAAATAGAAATAAAAATTACATGTATGAATGTCACAAGTAGTATCAGAGCAACATTCACATGCTGGGACCCAAATGGGTCACCCGAATAACAATATTTGTGTATAAATTATGCACAAAAACTAGAAAGGATACAATGAGAAGGGGATCAATGCACAAAGTATTGAGAAATACTGGGGCATATCATACCCAATCCAATTATTAAATTAACACAGAAATGTGGGTACATTTTAGTGTAGATTAGCATCAACAGACCAACAGATTACTTGAAGAAAAACAACATCAAACCAGTATACTACTAAGTATAGTCCAATAGTTACAGGAAGAAACGGCTCGGATGAGAAGTGAAAATGAAAGGCTAATGCAAGAATAGGAAAATATTCTCAAAAGCCTCTCAGATAGGCATAATCAAGGGATAGTTCAATCAAGCCTTGAAAGAGACACCCAGGAAGAAAATGAGAAACGATGACAGACTAATGACAAGCCGGAAGGAATTCATACACGGTGGAGCAATAAAAACAAAAATTATAATGAAGAAAAATATGGAAATGTGTCAGATCAGCAAGAGATGAAGAAACAGAAAGTGGGACTGTAGGGTGAGTTCCAGAAAATCAAACCTCCTACTTTCGATGGAGTGGTCGAAGAGGTAGCAAATGCATGGATAATTAACATGAAATTTTATTTTCAAGTTTATGAATATAGCAGCAAACTTAGAGCTCTCTTGGCTATTTACCAATTGAGGGAAAAAGCTACTTTATGGTGGGAGGAAGTCAAAAATGTTCGAGGTATTAAAGACCATAATGTGACCTGGGACAAGTTCCAGTAATACTTCAAGGATAATTACCTAATGGAGCATTTCTAGGATGAAAAATCTTGAGAATTCCATAATTTTAGATTGGGAAAATTGTCAATGGATGAATTCATAACTAAGTTCACATCATTGTTGAGATACGTACCATACCTGAGAGATGAGAAGGCTAAATTTCAGTGATTTTTGACTAATCTACCTGCCCACATGAAGGAAAGAATTGAATTAGTAAGCCCAAAGACTATGGATGAAGTAATTCGAAAAGAACGAATGTGTTATTAGCAATCCAAGGAAAAAGGGGAAACATGAAGAAACTGGCTGCCAAAGAAAGGACAGAAAAATAATTCAAATTTTAAGCATATGTGTTCTGGTAATTTTAAAAATACTGCAAGAAATTTAGCAAGTAAGCAGTATGGGAGAAATCAACATAAACCAAAATGGCCAACAGAGAAGCAACCCACAGAAGTCTCTAGTAGGCCAGAGCATGGGAAGACTTAGAAACCCCCTGTACAATGTTGCGGATGTGGTGAGGCACATTATTACAAGAATTATCCTCATTGTGGAAGAAGCGAAATGGTAGCCAACCTGCAAGAGGCTTCTACAATGGGGGATGTGGCTGGAAATATACCAAGAATTAATGCAACTCTTGAAGATTGGTGACCAGAATACCAGTTGACCATGATAAAACTTGAAGGTAAGCTATTTTCACAAACTGTTTCTATTCGGGTGCCACTTTAAGCTATGTAATACCCTGGATAGTAGAAAAGTGTAACTTGCAAAGCCATAAATTTAACCCTTGGGGTGAAGAGAAGGGTTAGTGGTAAAGTCTCAAATTGTCCCTTGGAAATTGGAAATAAAATGTTAAATGTAGAATTAAATATTCTACATTTGGGTTCATATGATATAATACTAGGTATGGACTAGATAGAAGGAAATTTGTCTCTAGTAGATTGTAAAGACAAGATCATTTACTTCAGAGCTAAAGATGGGACATGCCAAGAGTTGCATGGAATCAAGCAACTATTGCAATGAATTCCTACCACAACATCCTTGTTGGGTAAACGCATTTGAAAAGGATGCGAGATTTATGCCATCCAAGTGGGATTCACTAATTCTAAGGATAAGACTCTTATGCTGGAAAATATACTAGTGGTGTACGACTTTATCGATGTATTTCTAGAAAGCATACCAGGACTACCTCCAAAGGGATATATCGATTTCATGATCGAATTAATTCCTGGGACAACATTGATGTCACGAGCACCATATAGAATGATTCTACCTGAGTTAACAGAACTAAAAATGAAATTACAAACATTGATGGATAAGGGATATATTCGACCTACTATATCCCATTGGAGAGAACCCACGCTTTTTGTGAAGAAAAAGGATGGAACAATGTGAATGTGCATGGATTACATGAAACTTAATAAATTGACAGTTAAGAATAAATACTCGGTGCTACGTATAGATGATATTTTTGATCAGGTGAAGGGGATGACTGTATTTTAAAAGATAGATTTACAATATGGTTACCACCAGATTCGAATTAAAGATGAGGACATTTTCAAAAAAAACTTCTGAACCCGATACAGGCACTATGGGTAAGTGGTTTTTCCATTTGGATTAACCAATGCATTAGAAACGTTCATGAGCTTGATGCATGGCATATTTCATCCACTTTTAGACAACATTGTTCTAATATTTATTGATGACATATTATTTTATTCAAGAACCATGGAAGAGCATAAGGAACAGTTATGAAAAGTGCTGGAAATGTTGAGGAAACATCACCTGTATGCCAAGTTCCGAAAATGTGATTTCTTCAAACAGAAAATACAATATTTAGGTAATGTCATTTCCTCTTAAGGCATAGCAGTAGATCTTGAGAAAATAAATACTATCATGGAATGGAGGGTGCCCAAAAACGTAAGCGACATATGGTATTTTATGGGATTGGTCGGATATTACAGGCGCTTCATCGAAGGATTCTCAAAATTTACTTTTCCTATTACATATTTGCAGTGAAAGGGAGGGACATTTAAATGAATGATTGAATGTCAACCTACTTTTTAATTGTTAAAGAAGTTCCTAACTATTGCCCCTGTACTGAGGGTAGCTGACCCAAACAAGGAATTTGAGGTACGCACCGATGCGCGTAAGGAAGGAGTAGGAGAAATATTATCTCAAGATGGAAGGGTCATTGTATATCAGTCAAGAAAGCTAATAGATCATGAAAAAATTTATTCTACTTATGATCTAGAATTGATAGCAGTAGTGTGCGCACTCAAGGTGTGGAGACACTACTTGTTGGTAAAAATGTTTTTATTGAAAACAGATCATAGAAGCTTGACCAACTACTTTAAACAAGCTTATTTGAATGCTCGCTAGCCAAGCTGGAATTCATTCCTAAAAGAATTTTATTTTGATATTCAACATGTTAAGGGAAAAGGATATAGTGTTGCCAATGCTTTGAGCATAAAACTACATTACATGTATGAAATTTACTTTAATCAAGTCGAATTCAAATTTCAGGATCAAATAAAAGAAGCACCCGAGAAGGATCCTGAATATAAATTTTTATGGAAGCAAGTAATTGAAGCAAAAAATCAGAAAAATCTATCAAATTATGAGATTAATAGTGATTAGATTTGAAATTTTAGAGGAAATATATACATCCTGAATCATATGAGATTAAAAATGTTTATATTGGATGAATATCATTGAAGTACTTATTCTGGACACCCAGATTATTAGAAAATGATGACAATAATCAGGAAATTTTATTTATGGCCTAGTATGTAGAAACATATTGTTGAATACTTAACTAAGTGTCTGGAATGCCAACAGGTTAAGATAGAACATCAACATCCAACAAGATAGTTGTCACCCATACCTGTACTAGAATGGAAATGGGACATCATATCATTGGATTTTATTACAGGTCTACCGATATCAAAGAAATATAATGATTCTATAATGGTAGTTGTAGAAAGACTAGGAAAGGAATCTTACTTCATTCCAGTATAGTCCAATTACAAAATGATACAGATTACAGACATTTGAATGAGGGAAATATTAAGGTTTCATGGTATTCTAAAAAAAATCATCTCAGGTCGAGATGTAAAGTTCACTTCAGCCTTTTGGAAGGCATTGTTTATCGAGTTGGGAACACAAATCAACTTTAGTGCTATATATCATCCACATATGGAAGGACAAATGGAGCGAGTGAATAAAATCCTAGTAGACATGTTATTCATATATGTAATGTAACAACCTACAAAATGGGAAGATTATCTACATATAGTGGAATTCGCATACAATAATGCATATCAAGAGTCTCTTAAAATGAGACCCTTTGAAGCCTTATACGGGAGACAGTGTCGAACTCCCATTAACTGGAGCAGTCCATAAACCAAATTAATGCTTGGCCTGGAGATGTTGGTTGAGATGGAACAAGAAGTAAAGAAGACTTGACAAAATCTAAAAGGTGCCCAAGATTGGAAGAAGTTTTATGCGGACAAAAAGAGAACATATTAGTATTTTGAAGTGGGTGATCATGTGTATATGAGAATTAGGCCTAAGAAAATCAGCCTGAGGTGGACTTTGTGTGCCAAGTTGGCTCCCAAGTTCTGTGGACCTTTCCAAATCTTGGAAGGACTAGGACCAGTGGCCTATCGATTGGCATTAGCCAGTCACATATGGGTGCACAATGTGTTTCATATATCAATACTGAAATGATATGTGCATGATCCAAGGCATGTGATACATTGGAAAAATATTCAGGTAGGAATAATATTGAGTACTAGATATCCAAAAAACATGAATTCTATATTAACTAACTCAATACTTTTCTAGTTGTAGGTCGAACCAGACGACGAATTTCTGCTAGAGCCTCAACATATTCTCGATTAGAGATAAATCATCCTCCAAAGGTGAGCCATCACCCAAATTAAAGTGCAATGGAAACACTTTGGCCTGGAAGAGGCTACATGGGAAGACAAAGGATTTGTGTGTGAGGAATACCCAGAATTTTTTTTGATATGGAATAGAACATTGAGGTCGGTGTTTACTTCGAGTGGGGGGAGATGTAACATCAGAATTTAATCCTTAAACTATTTATTTTTATTTTAAAAAAGAGAGATTATGCATTTAATTTTTTAAATGAGATTAACAAGTAAATTTAATCTAGTAGTGAACATGATTTATTTATTTTCTTTGAATAAAGAATGATTTATGGAATGGTTTCTATAAAACTAATAGAAAAGTAATCCAAGATTCTAGAGTAGTTAGGAAAAACAAGTTAAAGATAGTTACCTTTTAATCTAAGGATAAATAGGAAATCCCAATGAGGAAAATGGGTTATGTGAATCTAGAGGAGAGCCAGGAGGCTTGATTGTAAGATTAAATCTAGAGCTAGTTGGAACCAGTGGAAAATTTGCCACCTGAACCTTGAAAAGAAGACTGGACTAAGGGTCTTGATGTCTATTACAAAAATATTTCTATCCAAGTCCTACTCTGGTGTGAAGCACGAGGGAGTTGAGGACGTAATTTCCTCTCTCAAGTTTGGCAGACTATCATCAAAACACTAAAGTGAGATAGGTAAATTAACAAGGTGTTAAGAAAAATTGTGAATCTTACTCTGATTTCTAGTTATATAAATGGTTATTTCTATAACTGATAAAATTTGAAACAATGGGAACTATATAAGTATGCTTCTTTCTTAAAGAGATATATGTAAAGGTAATTAGCAAGAGAAACGAAATATATATATATATATATATATGTATATGTGCAGTCTTTTAAGATAGATTTATTTTATGTACTTCTAGTTAAATGTATTAATAGGTTAAATCATAACTGTCTTGGTGTAGAATGTGTAAGGAGGTAAAAAGAACAATTGTTTGTAGAAATCATAATATAATGCAGAGAAGACCATTAGTCTGTCCAGAGTTGGGACCACGGACTAAACAATTTGTCTCCTCTCTCGTACAATCACTATACACATACTAGAGATATAGAGAGTAGCCCAGAATAAAGATGGTCTGGACATCGACCCTACACAGTGAACTAAACGAAATATATTTACTAAGAAAATGATATATTAAAAGAAAGATAGCTATTTATTTAAACAAAATTTAGTCGACACATTGAAACTGCTAACATCATATAAATGTATCTACATGAAAGAGAAAACTCTATAGAAATAAAGATAATTGCAATGCGTTCATAGTCCAAATTAAAATAAAACTTGAGTAGTTATTACACTAAAAAGAAAACAGAAGAACTACATGCAGGAAACAAAAATTGGGACAATTAAGAGTATATAAACCATAAGTATGAAACAGTCTACAAGGTTGTAGTTTTAAGTAAAGATACATAGTCGGCTCATAGAGAAGGAACGACCTAACATTCACTACTACAGTACTAAAATTCTGAGTAAAGAGGTAAACAGAATTTACAGCAAATCATAAATGGGGACATGATAATAAATTTGTGTCGAAAACCTCTGAATTGAACCATTAACATGAAACTAAGGGAGTTCGCAGCCGAAATAAAACATTTCCAACACATAACAGAGTAGGAATAACTAGAACGCAACCGTAAACTCGTTTGCAAGTATGGAAAATTTATCAATATTGAAAGCTTATACTTAGTTCATATTTGGTGTAAAGGAATTTATACAACCATGAAAATCCTTAAGGATTCAGGGAAAAATCTATTTTAACTTAGGTTTTAATTCCCAGAAACCGGAAGGGCTTTGATTTAAATTAAACATTTCAGAGAGTTGCGGTACCTGTACACAAGTGAGGTTAGGAAGTCACTACCTGGGGGCGGAATCGCATGAAGGCGAGCGCCATGCCAGTAAAAGGTATGAGGTCTGCAATTACCTGTAAAGATAGCAGCAAATTCTATTAGTGTTAGGGTTCATGGTATAAAAACCTGAGGTAATGAATAAGTCTTCTTTAACATTAACGCAAACAAAATTTAGAAAACCTACCATAGTTTGGAACCGGGAACTGTGTTTCATAAACTTAGAACAACAAGGAGTATCAAGAATATTAAACCCTCCACTTAAATGCTAATACTGTTTATGAAATATGATGCCAGAAATCTCGAAATGGCAGTCTAAGCTCACCGATTAGACTATGTCAGAGACTGAAGCTTAGTTCTCCAGTGATGGGATGTTTAAAAATTTCGCAATGTAACTGCAATGTGATAGTTCACAAACTCATCAACCAGACAAAGAAATCCATTAGTTGGACTCTTGCAAACAATATACAAAATGAATGATAGTCGAAGATCTGAGCATACATCTCAAAGCCAACACATAAACGAAAAAACTTGCAGAAAGAATGAGAGGTTGTAGTTGTACATTCCATAATTAACTGAAGAAAATCACCCTTCAAATGTTACCTACAACAGTTGAGTGCCGAGGGTGGACAGTTAAACGCACCCACTGAGAACATTCGGACCAGCTCGATAGCAAAACGTTGGTGGCGTTTGAAGCCACAAAGCGACAAATCTCAGGACAAATTTTCACAAAGAGCACAAATGAAGAAACATATAAGATTGAGGTGAGGTCAATTACCCTATCCCCAACCTAAATCACCTCACCACCATCGATCTCCAAGAAGTAGATCCAACAGTTCAAGTGTATGTAGGTGTCAACCTGAATCATCGCACAGTGGCACAAAAAAATTGGGAACAGAGATCAGATAAGAATCCCCTCATAAAAGTTGAAATAATTTAATAAATATAACCACGTATATGAAGGTAAGTGCATCTTAACACCAAGATTTGCATTCGTTTGAATTTTCCAACAACGTTATTTCTACGTGACTACTAGGTCTCTGTCAAGTGAGATGAGCACCAAATCTAGAATTGGATATAAAACCATTGCATGGTAAACTTAACAACCAATGATATTAAAACATATGTAAACTCTATCGTAACTGGGCGTTATAAGTGTAAAGGTTAAGGGTTATCGTGTTGCAATAATTATTTCATAAAGTATGATTTTACTTTGTAACAACCACAAAAGGAATTGCTTTTCCTTATTTTAGAGGACGCCTTAGCATGCTAGGTGTTTTCTACTAAACATGTGTAAGAGAGCCATTTTCATATTAGTTTCATGGGGCATGATTCACAATTAGTATTTTAACTATATATACGGGCTTGTTGCGTTTGTTTCAATACCCATGTCAACAACTAGAACTCCCAAGTTGTTTTCTTAGGGAGCCTTTGGGGAAAGTAACAATTGTGAAAATTTAACTATATTAGTATATCAACATTACCATGAACATAATTTTTCTCTATATCATTAAAAAAATTTAGATAATTTACGATATTATATTCATTAAATAAGTTTATATAGTTTATGATATTAATTTAAAACACTACCCTTTCATATATGATTTTGGGTCATGAAGAAAATAGAATTCTGGGAAATGTTTAGTGCATCCATCCAAGTTTTTGGGAGATCTTGATGTTGAGCTAATTTGCAGCAAAATGGGAAAAACTCAGCCAATTGATTCATCGGGTGTAGTTCAGGTTGAGGGAATAATATTAAAATATAAAAATTTGATTTCTACTAGTTGGTATCATTTCCAGAAAAAAACATAGTCTTTCTTTACTAGACATTAGATATGAAAGATAATTGTCAAAATATACAATAAAGTAGCTTTGAGACCTTCTCCTGTTTTCAGATATGGAGGTCTACGATGTAAAATGAGCCCATTGGACCTTCGACGAGGGAAATTTTCTTTGCTTCAATGGATCAAAATAAGAAATGGTTGCATACATATCATGATGACGCGATAAATGCTTCCTCTATGAATTATAAATGCATTTGGGAGTTGCACTATATTCACAGCA
The DNA here is from genome assembly GCA_034641835.2 of Pinus albicaulis. Lineage (NCBI taxonomy): Eukaryota > Viridiplantae > Streptophyta > Pinopsida > Pinales > Pinaceae > Pinus > Pinus albicaulis. The sequence continues at coordinate 592,148,691 of CM076571.1, forward strand.
ATACTATCAAGCGTACATGTCCATTGTTCCGTTAGAGTTGAACTGCTGGACTTGTGCATAGCTTTCAGTGTGCAGATATCTCCGCACACTACTTGTCTCTCATCTGACCAATGGTGATATTTATTTAAATATTTTAGGCTTTGACTCCATTGTAACCTTACCAACTACATTAATTATGTCAAATTGGGTAATTAAATAATGGTGATATTTATTCAAAGATTTTAGACTTTGGCTCCATTTTAACCTTACCAACTACATTCTTTATGTCAAGTTGAGTAATTAAATAATGGGAGACATTCTAGAAAGTGACATGGAAACTTCCACCGCCGAGAAATAGTAAGATAACATACACTCCAATTCCATCTGTTCATTGTTCCAATAGAGTTGATATGTTATACTTGTGCGAAGCTTTGATTGTGGAGAACTTTCACTATGCAGAAATCTCGGCACACTGCTTGTCCACAAAACAAAATCTCCACACACTATAAAAACAACTATCCTACATGGAGAACTATCACATGTACAGGTTCTAACCATGGCTTCTTTAATACAATATTCATGCTCTAATACTTCAATGCTTAGCTTACGAGACTCAACACTTCTTTCACGGCTCCATTACTTCTTTCACATCCATACACTCCAAATTTGTACAACTTTCAACATTGGTTCATTGCAAATCTTTCCCAATAGTCAACTCTCTTGTAATATTTCATATTAATCTCTTTACAGGATTACTTTATTCCCTTTTCTCAAGAAGCTACTTTAAACTTGGACTTGCAACTTTATTCTTCATGTTAATCTCTCATTCATGCATCACAATGGCTTTCTTAATTGGAAAACAATAGGGATCCCAAATTGAATTTGAATCACACACTGTCTTACTCTTGCATGTTGCTTCACAAATTAGGGCCACAATCCACGAACATCCCATAGCACTAAAAAAATAGCACTTATGGGTGAACATTGATAGAAATTAGTGGTAGGTGATAAGCCAAACACGGTTTTTTATTCTTTAAAGAAGGACTATGACCACTTTCATGATTCCCGTATTCCTAATATATGTCTATATGTTCCATAAATTTTCCATATTCCATTCACAATGCATATCACTACAGTATAGAGGGGTTTTAATAACATATTTGAGATAATTTTTAGGTGAATTGTCTTAACTTGGGACAAAAAAATAAGTTGTGTATTGTCTTAAAATATTTTCTTTAATCTCCCGTATCAGATTATTTTCTTAAAAATTGATCTCTATAAAGAAAATGTGTAACACAAGCATTATTGTCTCTTAGGAGACAATTTAATTTTTCTCTCTCTAAAGAGAATAAATGGCATTAAAGACATGTTGTCTTTATAAAGACAATATGTCTTTGATTCTAGATATTGTCTCTCTAGAGACAATATAAAACAATGAATCCAAAAACTAACTAGCCATTGAAATAAATTAATATATAAAATATTTAATTAAAGATAAACTACAATAAGTATAATATAATTAATTAATTCATGTTAAGGCACAATGGAATCGAACCACCGACCTCTTTCTTATAATGCACGTGCTCTCCATTGAGCTAGAATCCTTTAAAGAATTATGATTGGGGATTTCAAGGGGCTCAACAAGTAGCCTGTACAGAGTTCCTATTCTTATCCACACTTGACTGCACTCGAAAACATCTACTAATTGGTCCTTCTCAATCATCCTCGTTATTTTGTCCTACCAACCTGTCAGCTTCAATCTATTGATATTAGTATCAAAGTCTATTGTAGATTGCTTCTTTCTAAAATTGATAGTATCAAATGTGATTTTTGAATCACTGTGCATGATACTATTATATTTCTGTGATGGCCACGTCTATCTTTTCTCTTCATTCTCCAATATCACAACATTTTCTCATTGATGCTTCAAAACTTGTCCCACTACTCTTAAAGAAAGACGTGCTAGATATTTCTCCACAAAACTTATCCACAGACACAATTATTCATAAAATAAATGCCCTACTAATATTACTAGAAAAAATTCATTTCATTACATTATATAAAACAAGTGTCTATGGCAAATACAATACCTGGCCACAACAATGGACAATAAATAGTGCAAATTGTTACTTCTGTAAAAAAATTAATTTATGACCAAATATCATTAATTCTATAAAGCAGACTAAGTATAAGGGTTTGGGCTAGAAAAAGTATGAGCTAGAGCTACACTAATATAATATTTCATTGGAGTACCCATAATTGAATTCCCACTACCATACAAAGCCACAAACCCAAATGAATATAAAGATTTAGAATCAAACAACATATGATATGGAATTGCCTTGATCCATTATGTAATTGAAAGTTCCAATAATTTAATGCTAACTACCATACCAAGATCAATCCTGATTTATTTTATATTTTTTTTTTATATTCTTATCCTTTAATAATTCTCAACTGCCCAAATTTTTCATTAGAATATTTTTTTCTTTTTTTTCAGAGTATATATGTATATACGTTAATGAAAACGTAACTCTAAAATAATAATAACAAATACTATTTAATCTTGTGAGACATGAGGCTATGTAATCCAAGGTAATAACTAGTCTCATATTTGGGGCTAAGGCTAGATGCTACTTGATATCTCATGACCCCATTGTTGTAGCTTGAATAATGATAGTAGAATATACTATCTTTCTTGCAAATATTAATTTGGTTTAAAACACTTTTTGTTCTTGGAGTAGGAAGTAAAACTTTCTATGATTTGTTAAGCAGTTATATTTTTTAAATGTAAGGAAAAGGATTATCGACCCAAAACTCAAAGGAATTTGGAAAATGTGGGAATTTGTCCCCATATGGACCACTCGAAGATTATTTCATGTGTCTAGGTTGTCTATCCAAGATGATATTGTTGCACGATATGGTATTCCAATTGTATCATACATAAAATGTTTTTATTTATATAATTTTGTAACTATTATATCAAATTAAAACTAGAAAATCAATCCATGTGTCATTATCTCAGTCCATTGGGTAATATGTCCCTTGGCTAGTAGGAATAAATCCAAGGGAATTTTTCCAATCATTCCAATACATTCCATTCATGCACTAATGAGCATAATTTTTTTTATTTTAGATAATATTATTATTTTGATATCAAATTAAAACTAGAAAATCAATTCATGCGTTAATCACATCATAACATTTTACATATACTAGCAACCTCATTACCTCAGTCCATCTGGTAATGTGCCCTTTGGCTAGTGGGAAGAGAGCCAACGGATATTTCCAATCGTTCCAAGACATTTCATCCATGCACTAATGAGAAAAGGCATTGTGGAAATGGAAACCATTCTTGTAGTATCAATACTCAACACAATGGACCTATAAGGATACATACAAACTATTGCGTAGGTAAATAGATATGAATCATCATATGCAAAAATTATTAGAACAAAATTTGAAAGTAATTAATAAATGACAATTCCATTGAACAACAAACTAACTAGCCAAACCTTATCGAATTTGTGTGGCTAAAAATTAAACATGTAAATTTTTAAACTTGATCCTTGAGATATTGCAAACACAGTGCCTTGAAGCTATGAAGGAACACCATGTACCATGAATAAGGAGCAACCTACATCCTCTAAACATTTCCACACTACCCTCAACAATCTCAGGATTTGGGAGGCTAACCTTGTCTCTAGCGTAGAAAATATATAAAAGGGGCAGGAAACCACTAACTCACTAAAAAGACACAACTTGGGTCCCAACATTGATTGATATGAGTCAATAATTATTAGCCCAAAGCTTGATGTTACTAGCTTGGGCCAACTTGTAGAAACCACGATTATAAACCATGCAATGTTGTCCTCTACTCATCGCTTCAAAATGGTTCTCGCCATGTGTTTATTTCTAGTCAAATACATTTTTGGTTTACTATAGATGTCATCCATAAGTGTTGAGAGGAATCCTGTGGGTTTGCTCATGAATTTTTCCATGAAAAAATGGATAAAATAATATATATATATAAGGAATAAAAACTCATAAATTTCATTTTATAGCCACTCCATGATGATATAAAACACTAAATGAAAACCTTCCTAAGAACTTCTTTGTTTCACATATACATGGACAAGAACAAGGTAGTTTATGGCCTTTCAAAAAGGCATTGGGGTTGGAGCGGGGTGTTTGAACCATTTCAGTTTCTCAGCATGGGCATACAAATGATTGCATTCATCAATCTTAGTGATAAAATTCTCTATAGGTAGGTACTCTGATTTCGACAATGATGTATTTTTGTTTTTAAGCCATGAAAAGATTTTATTTTTTATTTTTTTTTATTTTTTTTTTCTGTTGTTGATATAGCTCATAGTTTTTTTTATTGTCGACAACTTTCAGAGCCTTCTTTTGGAAGGTTTAATATTTTTCCTTTTAATTCAAGAAATGACATTTATTTTTAATTAGGTCACTCATATGTAATCCATTTATGCAAATTTGTCATGAGCTGAATATGAGACCTCTCACCCAAAGTTAGGGAGGTTACATATTCAACTCTTTTGATCCCATATGAGCTAAGTACCCTAATTAGTCCACTTAACGAATTTACCATCCATAGATAGTGGAAAATTACTTGAAGAGTTTTCCATGAATTGTTCTCCTAAGAGAAAAAATAATGTTATTCATTGCAAAGGTATGTGCAGACAATTAGGAAGCTATGTTGCAACTTTTGTAAGTCAGTGGGGCATGATGAGAAGAATTTTTGAAGTTATGACTTGAAGATGGAAAACACTAATGATGCTTATAGAATGCAAGTTGAAGAATATGCAGAGGAGGGTCCAGGATAGCATGCTAGTCGACGAGGTTTCCAAGGAAGAGGATGAGGACAACGATGAGGAGTTGGTCGAGGGTGCAGCCAAACTATCTGTTACATGTGTGGATGGATACGACACTATGGAATATATTGCTCGAATCCTACTTCCACCGATAAGCACTGCAAATCTTTGGATCATGCAATAGAAGAATGTCGGGTCCTTATGGAAAAGATGCAGGAGAAAGGGAACCAACAACCCACACAAAATCTGCAAATGATGACTGTTGAACCAAGGGAGGATAAAACTATTCAGATTATAAATAATTCCAATCAATATATATTGGATTTGAGATAAATTTGATGAAAATATATGTTGAGAAAAAGCCATAGGCTATAATGTCAAAAGATATGTTAATCACAGATAAAATTGAGTTAGATGATTGGTTTGTATATATGAGTGAAAGAATGATATATAACTAATATATTGACATCATTAATTGAAATAAATTAACAAATACAAAAAAAATGTTTTTCTAAATATCTTTTTCAAAAAATAATATTTTAAAATTTAAATGTATCATAAATATAAATTAAAATATTTAAATATAAATTTTATTTAAATAAATATAATTATAAATAATTGTAATTTATTTTTATAGTTAAACTAAAAAAGTTATCTATACATGTTCTTACAGCGAAAAATTGAAACCGTCCTTGGATTAATTACCCAAAAAACCTATATCATCATAATTCACTTAGAATACTATTGTTTTATAAAAAATACACACTTCATACTAAAAGAATTTATATAATATACAATTTGCAATACCCGCAAATCCAAAATCGATTCCTAGAAAATTTATGTACTCTGAAGGCACGTCATTCATTTCATTCATTGCTTATGTCCATGCAAGCAGTTGTCAATAATTCGATAATGGAAATGCTAATTTGAGAAATAGATTATACCAAAAATAATTTAATTGATAATTATGTCTATTCACAAAAATCTAAATTCAGATCTGAGGTCACTTCAGCAATAATGATATATACGTTGATAGTTTTAGTGACTGATTAAGACGAGTGGTTTCAGTTATTGACAACTCAGCACTAAGATAGCCTAGAAATAGAAAAAGATTAGTTATTTAATTTCACATACATTTATTTTTCACTTTCATTTTTTTAAATAAATGTAATATGTAGGGCTGTTGTTTAGTGATGGTTCCTTATATAAAAAATATTCGATAATTATTTTAGATTAATTTAATCGTTAAGGGTTTAAAATTTCAAAAATCATGTAATTGATAGTTATTTTAGATTAATTTAATAGTTATACAATTGAAAAAAACTCCAAAATCAGGTATATATAAAATATTTTACTTAGCAATCATAAACATTAATTTAAAATAGTCTTATATATCAAATCATATGTATATCTCTTAAAATTAAATTATTATTATTATTTTATAAAAAAATGTATTACAAATTATAAATATATAAATTTTGAAATATAAGATCAATATTTTTCATATAAAAAACATAAAAAATAAATAAACTAAACATTGTCTAAATAATTTAATTAGAATTAATTATATTTTAAAAAAAAATCTAAATGCTTTATGCAAATAATTTAATTTAAATGAATATTGTAACTAAAAGAATGCTGTTATTTATTTTATATTAACTTTATTATCTAATTATTAATTTAAAAAATTAAAACTATTAATTGAGAAATAATATAATATAATATAATATAATATAATATATAAATGGCTATATTTATTTTCTTGTACATTTTCATTAGCAAAATTATATAGTAAAAATAAAAAAGTGAGGTGTAAAAATAAATTACTAAGAATATTTATTTAGATTTGATAGGTATATTCTTTGTAAAATTCTTTTAGTAATAATCACATGCAATGGAATATGGTCGATGCTTTTCGGACCAGTGTGGTTCATCCTCGGCACTCATCCATGTTCCATTGGATGTGATTATTACCGATTTTTTTTTTACAATTTGTATAATGAATCATAGAAGCCTAAAAGTATACTCTTTCTTAAATGTTATTACACTTGGTTTGGTACTTCATACAATGACAATTCATTTTTATAAATATTTCGATTCAATAGGTGTACTCTTTATTAAATGTTATGACACTTAGTTGCATAAAATATTTTTTTTGATTTTTTGTTTAAAAAAACAAAATCAGACAATTCAATTTTAAATACCAGGAAATTAGTCTTTTTATGTAAATGAACCAATCAAAAAATAGAAATTCCTATTTAAAATTTTTGTATTTATTTTTTTATTTTCAACATGTTTAATTTAATATTTAATTTTTCAAAACTTTAATGAAATTTTGAAAATACATTTAGAAATTTGAAAACCAATTGAAAATCAAACCATTTTACTGAAAACAAAAATAATTATTGCATAGTAAATAGTGCTTACTAACACCTTTCCAACAATACTATACGAGACATCTGATCATACACTATATTTTAAATAAATAACAAACACATAAATAAATAATAGTAAATGAATTGATTTGATGGACACATATTAAGTCGCTAATTAATGGTGTTAGTTTCAATTCATTTTTGAGATACTTAGTAATATTATATATCTTTTTATATTTTAAATAAATAACAAACAGATAAATAAATAATAGTAAATGAATTGATTTGATGGACAAATATTAAGTTACTAATTAATGGTGTTAGTTTCAATTCATTGTTAAGACACTTAGTAATATTATATTTTTTTTACTTTTAATTTTATAAATTTTTTTTTTTTCGAAAATATATTTAAAACTAAAATAAATTGAAAAAAATAATCAAAAATTATATATATATATATATATATATATATATATATATATATATATATTATAATTTGAAAAACTTTAATATATTTTATGGATTATTTCAAAAATTTAAAAAGTCAAAACTTTTTACAATATAACCTGCCCCTAGACATATATAACAAAAATTTCTACAATTCCAAGGAAGATTCCAAGATTTCTTCCTTTCATTCTTCCTTCACATTAATTCACTATTCATTCCACAATAATCACAATAATAAATTGATTTATTTTTTATTAGATGCTCTCTTCGTTATTTTCTTATCGAGTCTAAAGAACGAATCCGATAGTGAAGATCTAGTTATTTTTCGTGGGCCATTAAATCATATGACACATAGTAGGACTCATTTTAATCCATAGTGACAAAGATTAAAATCACTTGATTTGGTCAAATAGTGAAATAAAAAATAAATAAATAATTGATCATGGTAAAGAGTAAAATAGTGGTTGTGGTAAATATCATTTCTGAAATTTCCAGAACTATATCGCTACAAACTAAATTTTATATTAAAAATTTAAAACATGAGATACATTTATATGGAGGTTCTTGCTCTTTTACTAAGAAAATCACTATTTCTTACTTAGATTTACATTTACTTTAAATTGCGGAAAATAATACATTCATATGAAGGTTGTGGCTCCTTCACCAAGAAAAACACTACTTTTTACAAAGATTTACATTCACTGGGAGTTGCACGATATTACAAACTTGTCATATCAAAACATATATTTCTAAGACATTAGTACATGACAAGACAAAATTAATAATTTTCTAAACTTTGTAGACAGTAAAGAATATGCGAACATGATTTTCTGAAATTTGACAATAAATAATAGTAGTTGCACCTATCTTACTCGACCAACCATTAATAAATTTCCATTCCACTTTGATTATTTAATATGTTGCAGAATGGGTAAGTGTCCTGATGTTCAGAACTTCATTTAATCCATGTCCTTGGGTGCAAACTCAATTCGCAACCTGCAAAAAATTACTTGAGGTATGGATTCTGTCAGTAAATGTAACGCGGTGGTTCAGATTAATTTTTCAGCACTCCCCATTAATCACAAATACAACCATTGACCATTCGCAAATAATTTCTGAGATAAATCAAATTTCCATGTGTCAATGGCTTTGTGAAGATGTTTGCAAATTGCTCTTTGACGTGCAGTGCTGCAACACAATCTCACCATTCTTAACTAATTCTCTTATAAGATAATATTTAGCATCAATGTGCCTTGCTCTCTTGTGAAAAAACAAAATTCTTTGATAGTGCAATTATGGAACGTTTGTAGTAGAAAATAGACGTTTGTAGTAGAAAATAGATGTTGTTACCTCTTGCTCACGACATAAATCCCTCAACATCCTTTTCATCCAAACTGCTTGACATATTCAAATTCTACTGTTCATAATGACATTATAGTCTGCTTCTCGAAGGCCCATGAAATGGCTCTCGAACCTAAATGAAAATCATATCTAGATGTGCTCTTTATGTCATCAACACTTCCTGCCAAGTCAATGTCAGTATAACCAACCAACCTAAACACATTTGTTGCGGTGTACAAAATATCATACTCTTGTGTCTTGTTGGCATACTTCAAAATCCTTTTGGCTGCTTTCCAATGCGTCTCCTTGGGTGTCTCCATGAATGTTGAAACCAAACTCGTTGCATACATTATTCATGCCTAGTTGTGATCAAATACATTAAGTTTCCCACCATACATTTGTATAATGTCGGATTGACATTATTGATGCAATATTCTTTTCTCAACTTCAACCCCATGACAGTTGGATTTGGTGCGGGCTTGATGTTCTGCATATTAAACCTCTCTAAAATGTCTACAACATACTTTTCTTGAGAGATAAAAATGAAATTTTATGCTTTCTTCACTTCTATGCCCAAAAACTATATTAACAACCCCAATTCAGTCATTTCAAACTCTCCTTTCTTGACTTCTTTCAAATCAAGGATGAGGAAATGATCACTCCCTGTCCAAATCAAATCATCTACATATAAAACAATAATAAGAAACTTACGGTCACTTTCTTTGATGTAGAGATTAAGCTCACCATCACATTTTTCAAACCCATTTTCCATCAATTATGCATCTATTCTAATATACCATGCATGCCCTGCTTGCTCCAACCCATAAAGAGATTTCCTCAACCTACACGCCTTCTTTTCTTGGCCTTCTATCTCATCAGCAGGAAGTTGTGCAACATACACCTCCTCTTTCAGCACTTCATTCAAGAACGTTTATTTTACATCCATTTTATACAATGTCCATTCATGTTGCATGGCAATCGACAACACTGTACGTAGTATCTTCATCCTCGTCACTAGAAAAAATGTTTTTTCATAATCTCTTCCATATTGTTGTTGGTATTCTTTGACAAGTAGTCGTTATTTATGCCTTTCAATCTTTCCTTAAATGTTTCTCTTGGTCTTATAGGCCCACTTTACTCCAATGACTTATTTTCCTTGCAGAAGGTTCACTAAATCTCATGTATCATTATTTTATATTTCTCCTATATCTTCATTCATTGCCGCAAGTCATTTTTCTTCTTTGACTGTGTTATCTCTCTGAAATTTCAAAGAGTTTTTCAATGTGTTAAAAAATAAATATCAAAGTTAACTATCATCCACTTTGGAGATTAGGATCTTGCATTCCTAAAATCAGAGAGGGATCTCTTTTAATGATTTAACTTTGTTGACTTAATAGATTTGAGGCTAGTTATGTTTGCTTAATTTGGATTGGTTTTAGGTTTGTTGGTGGAATTAATGATTTAGAAGAATATGTGCTTTTTCATTTTCCATTGGGCTATGGAGTCAATAAACTTTGAAAACAGAACCTAATTAAATTATAAAGGAAGTGTTACAGGGTAGGATAGGTGAGAAAAATCAGATCTCAAGGTTGAATGGTGAAGTGATTTTCAATCGAGATCAAGGAGCAATTAAAAATTCCTAAAATAGATAATGAAGAAGGAATGAAGAAGTTAAATCAGGATCAACGGGAAATTAAGAATTCTGTAAACTGGATATCAGAAGAAAACGTAAAAATGTACCACAGTTCAAAACAAAGTGTAAATTTTAAACAAATTCTGCAATAAATCTCTTGTTATAACATTCAAATTTATAACACATTTAAGTTTATGGAATACTTACAAAAGAACATGAAGAATTGAAATGTATATTTCACTGAGATAGCTCAACACATGAATCCTATAAAGAAATTTCTACATAACTTGTCTTGTCCGTCAGATGGAAATCATACAATAACCCTCATGTAATAAATCAATGATCTATGGAAATATTCATAAATCCACACTTATACTTCGAATTGATGAGGTATTTATAAAATTTATTACAAAAAAATCCTGTCAACAGACTAGAATTTATCCAAGGAAAATAAAATATCTTTATGCAAAAATATAGTGACATCTATTAACTGACTGAAATCTGGCCCTGTTTTCTTTGATTGTTGTTACTTTCTGGTTTCTTTCATCTGTGTGTTCTTTCACCTGTCTTCTCTTTAACCTGTCATAGTAAATCACAGAAATTTTCCCAAGTTTCTTGATCTGGAATATTTATCTTCATCATCTTTCAGTAAATTTCATCTGCTTTTGAATATTTGACAAATGTGGGCTTATTCACAAAAAGATGATTTACCTAATCCTGGAGGTAAAAGAATTTTTCTAAAGTCTCAAGGAGCACTTTGCTTATGGGCACTCCCTTCATTGATGAACAGTTGGAAGTTTCTTTGGCTACTTCCCTCATTTTTTATCATAGTATTCATGTCTCATGAGTTTATCATTAATTACTAAAGGATTAGGCAGACCTTTCTGTCTCAATACATCAAACTTTTTCATAAACCTGTTCACTGCAAGTTCCATCGTTTGGCATTTGTTGTCAAGATGTATCATTAGATTTCTCTTGGAAATCACTTTCTTCACCTCTAAGATAGTCTCTATTCTGTCAGCTATCCCTAGTTCTTCTAATTCATACTTTTTTGTAGAATTTAGGAATTTTATTATTTCAGAGGCTTCCTCTGGCTTCTTTCCAAGGTTTTCTTTGACCTTTTGAATTGCATCACCATCTTCCTTTACCAAGTCATTATGCTCAAATATGATCTGTATAGAAGGAAAGATATCATTAAATGAGTTAATGATATTGGCCCACAACTGATGTTTGCTTGGGCTAAAGGCTCTTTTAGTGATAACTCCTTTTCTAGCTTGTGGATTCTTTTAGTCAATCTATTGGCTTTTTGTACTTCTGCCCTATGCATTACTTCTACCAATTTTTTTCCATCTTCGAAACTCTTTACTTGTTCTTTGAGCTTGTTAATTTCAGTAGTTTGAATGGCATATCTTCCATTTCTTTGATCAATTTGTTGGCCTCATCAGTGGGATGGGCTATTGGTGTTACTAATGATGTTACTGATGTAGTTGATGGAACTGATGTTGATACTATAGCTATTGTAGAAAATAGAGATTATGTGGAAGCTATAGGAATAGAAGTATTGGGAACTGCTTCCATGTTGGTTTGTTTTTCATGCACAATTTTATCCCTTTCTTTTAGTTGAGGTGTCAACTGAATGATTGGATTCATCATTTCATCCTTTTGATTATCAGTTTCCTAAACCTCCTTGGTTTGTGGATGCTCAGTAGTTGGTAACTTTAGTTGTTTCTTCAGTGCAGCTATGTCTCCATTCTTCTTCTTTATTAGTTCTTCTGCTTATTTAATATCTTTTGGATTATAAACAACTTCCATTACTAAAAATTCAAGTGAATTTATCCTGTTATCCTTTTCTTGTGATGAATCTCTCTCTAGGATTAAATGTGTCTTTATATTTTCTAGTGAATTATGAAAATTCTAGACACTTAAAGCTTTGTGTGTTATGGTGGAATAGATCATTTCTCCTTCTTGTTTATGAAATTCAATCTGGTGAATGGGATGCACATTTTTGGCAATAACTTCAGAGATTGTCTTTTTATAATATTCTGATGTTTTTGGGGCCTGCACTTTTGGCTATAGAAATGTCATTTTCATCTTCCTTGTTTTGAGGTCAAAATTTCAAAACAATCTATTCTTATCACTGGAAGTTTGCTTCCAGTATTGGGCATATGTTACAAGCTTTAATGCTTCATTTATGATTTTAATATCTTTGTATTTCTCCATGATATATTTTTATTTCTCAACTGGCTTGCTCGATGATGAAACCTCTGCACTATTTTGCTTATGAATGATTTGTGCACTGGAATTTGATGGCAGATGTGTTTCTTCTAAAAGTGTCGGAGGTGCATCATCTCTAACAACAATATCAGTTTCAATGGTTTCAATTGTCTCTTCTTGCTCTATCATTGGATTTAGCTTTGTTTTCTTTTCGTACATAAGCTTGAATTTAGTATCATAAGTATTTTTTGCAGAATAACAACCTTCTTCTCTAGCCCTTTTTGAATTTTTGTACTGTAGGGCTGGAGTAAGCAGGATGGAACTAGTATCAAGTTGCTTCTCCACATCCTGTAAAGTGTTTTCAAACCACTCTGACTAGTTGAAATACTTTACAATTTTAGGCTTTGATTCATGAATGAATGGGGTTAGTTTGAACTTACCTCTCAATTTACTTAGGACACCAAAGGGGTCATGACCATTTGAAACTGCTGCTGAATTTTAACTCTTGTAAGCATCTTTCTGCATCCTTTCCATCATTCCTATTGTTTCATATAAAAGGCCCTAGTTGGTTTTAATATTGAATTGGGTCTTCTTTTTGGCTGAAAGAAAATTTATCTCATCAGAATTCAATATTTGTTTGATGTATTCTAAAGAAAATATCCTCATTAGGAGGTATTTGGGAAGGTTGTATGGAACTAGATGACTTCCATACACTCTAATTTTTGTTTGATTCTGGTAGAAATACCAGTCTACTATTTTGCTTTGATCTGATAATTGTAGAACCTTTTTTATTTCTTCAGTGATTCTAGGTTGAATGCTACTGCTAAGCATATTAACTACTATATATAGAAAAGAATCAATAAAGTATTTGAAACTAAATTTAGTGGAATCCTTTGTGATCAAGGATTTCCAAAAGACAAGAAAGTGGGGATTACCCTCTATGTCCAGTTTTTCTAGGTTGACTGCAAACCTTTATTATAGAAAATATATAAACATATGAAACAATAGTGATGAGTACTTGAGTACTCTTTCTTCTGGCAATTTGATCAGTTGATCATGCATGGCATCTGCCAAGTATTGGGAAAAATTGAAAGTTGTATCTGGAAATTGACCTCGGAAAAATATGGATAGGAAACCAAGAATAGATTCATCCACATGCTCATCAGTGAAATATCCTAAAATACAAGACATCATGGTCACAATTTGTCTGGTTGTTTCTAAAAACATGGTATCTGAGTATGGAGGATTAATTTTAGGATTTTCTACTGATGGAGGGAGGAGATTTTGAAAGATTTGAAACCTTATAGGGAAGTCTAGCTTCAAGTAAAGCTCAGTGAGGGTTTCAATGGAGAAATTCATTCCCTCTCATTGTGGTTGAATTTGCATTATTTGATTGATGGATTGAGCAGTGATGGTGAATAGGATTTCTTGGTTAGGGGTAGATATAGCTCTTTCATTTAGAAAATAGTTTATTTGGTAGATTCTAATGAGTTTAGGAACCTGGCAGGTTTATGGAAATTTGTACTTGGGTAGGTTAGAATCCTACAGATGAATATCATCTACCTGATCAGCAAATTTATCATGGCTCCAGCAATGGAGCTCCAGAAGGTTTCTATCAGTCACAATGTCATTAATTTTGAAGTGTTTATCGGCCAAAGGGGTGTTGTCGACATCTAATAGGGGTGGTTGCAAAGAGTTTACAGTCTAGATGTTGTGGGAAGCCATTAATTTATTTCAATTTATTAATAAAATGGATTATTTAATGGTTTCAGGTACTGAGAATTACTTGGAAAATCGTGAATCTGGTCTGTAGAAGGGTCCAGGTAGCAACGGGCTTCAATTCCAGTTGGCAATGGATTTTTGGTATTTTTTGCAAATAAACAGAGATAATGAAATAATGGTTAGGGTGGGGTTTTATTATTTCTTAACGGTGGCTTTTATCGCATGGCACAGGGGTTCTAACATTTCAAATAGCAGCGGTTTTATCGCATGCCTTGGAAATGGTTTAGTGGTTTATCGCACGGCACAGGATGGTTTTGCAGTTTCGGAAGGGGGGTGCGATAAAAAGTGGCGTTGTCACGTGTAAGAGGAGTGAGGGAATGAAACTACCCATTTCGCACCCCCCCCCCTCTGTTTTAAAATTTGAACAATGGGGAGTGCGAAAAATTTTGGGGGTCGTTAGATTTGATAGGCTGTGATCAGACGATTGACGAGTGTTGCGAATTTGAAATGAAAGGTGGGGTCAAGTAAAATAGATAGGCATAGGACTTAAAATAAATAATGGGGTAATGAAATATATCAATTGAGAGCCTCAAATGATAGTGAAGTTGGGAAATATATATGCGAAAGTTTTAAAATGAAATGGGGGTTTTATGAAATATATAAAGTGGGAGGCTTAATTCAAATTGGGGCCCAAAATATATTAAGTGCTTTAAACTATTGAAAGTGGGTTTTGTTTTTTAATGAAAACAGCGGAGTTAGGAAATGGAAAAGGGGTTTTTCAAAGGGAAAAGGGTTTTTAGGAGGGGAAAAAGGATTTTATCAAAGGGGGGAAAAGTATTTTAGCAGGGGGAAGAGCTAGGATAAGGGGAAATGGTTTCCAAGAGAGGAAAAAGGAATTAGGATAATTGGAAGGTGTTTGAAATATATTAGTGATAAGAGATAAACCAAATGATGCTTTCTGTAACTTTTGAAAGTATCCTACCTACCTTTTATTTATCCTAACATTTTTTATTTCCTTTATTGGGTGCATTTGAGTTTGTTGACCCTTTTATTTTCTTTTGGTAAGAAAACTAACCTATTTATAACCTCATATCTTCCAATGGCTCAGATTAAAATTATGAGCTCATTTTTATTCTCTACCTAACTACTGATCTCCCAAGATTAAGTGGTTTGGTCAGATCTTTATTCACTAAATACAATGACATGAAATTTAAAGGCGTGAATAAATCAAGATTAAGTTGTATGACAATCATGAATTGTAGCATTTTGGACAAGCTGCACACAATTTTATTTTCAAAAGTGAAGTAAACTAGGAGTAATGGCATTTTAATGTGCAACACTTTCAGAATATATTTTTGTTTCTTTTTTGTGGGGTTCATATTTTATATATTTTTTTATCTGACTTTCTTTTGGTCCTTTCATTATTCTTTTAGGACATACCCTCTTTTCATTTTTTAATATGGAAAAATTTTGCGGAATTCAAAGGTATGTACAATATTACAATACTTAACATAGTCAATTCAAAATTATGATCCCTATTATTATAGGACCCTAACAAAGGCTCCACCTGGGGATGGCATCTCCTTGTGAGATGTCAAGAACTTTCTAATCCGTGACCTTGGAACTTTGGATTTTCTTTGCTTGGAACTGCTTTCTTTGATCTTCTTTATTCAAACATATGATCTTATATCTTTTAAAGCTTCAATTTTTTCTTTTTAGGCTTCAAATTTAGAAGATAATCATCCAATCATACCTAAAATTTGATATGGTATTTACAATGAGTAGAATAGAGAAAATGAACTACTGGTTAACCTGGTGAAAAATATTGCTTCAGCATTCAAACATTTACTGGTCCACCTGGTAGATCAGTTCCATCAAACACTTTCAATAAAAATGCATTGTTGCCTCTATAAACATAAATGATGTATGAGCCCTTCTAGAGAAAGTCAAATTTCCCATGTTTTCTTTTTTCTTCCCTTCTAGAATCCCATTTGAGTACTTGATCACCTATGAAGAAATATTTTTCTTTAGTTTTCTTATCAAAGATCATTTTGGTTTTTTATTAAATCACTTGGGATTTGATATAAACTTCTACCAAGGTTTGTTGCAAATGTACTCTTTGGTTTATCCTCCATTGGATGTCATTTGGTTTTACTTGTAGCTCTTGAATCGTTTTCATTACTGGAACTCATAATGAAGATGGAAAAGAGCATCCATCCCATATAGCAATTGATAAGGAGATGCACCAATAGATTTCTTGGTATTTAGTTTATCTTCCCATAGGGCATTCACCAACCTTTTATTCCAGATTTTCTTGTTATCTTATAATATTTTTTTAATGACTAAGATTTTGTTTAAATATTATGCTAGTCCATTACCTTTAGGATAATAGGCAGTGGAATGGCCTAGGGTGATTGGTATCTATTACAAAAATCTATCATTTTCTTGGATTTGAAAGCAGCAACATTATCAGTGATGAGAGTTTATGGGCATCCAAATCTACAAAGGATGGTTTTCTCAAGAAATGAAATAATGACAGAGTTTGTGGCTTATCTAGAAGGGATGGCTTCTATCCACTTAGTAAAATAGTTAGTAGCTGTCAATATCCATTTATGTTGAGTAGAGGAGGGTGGGTGAATTTCACTAATGAATTCTAAACCCCATTGTTGAAATGTAATTTCTACTGAGATATGTTTGAAGGGTAATGGTAAGAGTTTCTTCTTCCCTTCAAATATTTGACATTTGCTACAGGAGGTCACATACTTTCAGACATCTGCAAAGCCTGCCCTCAAAATTTTGCTAGCAGTTGTTTTCTAGTATTGGTGTCCTCCACAATCTCCTACATGAAATTCCTGCATGACTTTGTCAGCTTCATCTTTTAATAAAAAATTTAATAGGATGCCACCCTGATCTTTCCAAAATAAAACATTATCTAAGATACAATATTTCATTGCTTTCATTTTTAAGAATCTACTTTTAGTTCTAGATAAACCAGGAGGAGCTTGTAAGTCGAGTAAAACAAATATAAGGTATGCATACTAGGGCGATTCTATGAAAGATTCACTAATTTTTGGAGTCACCATCTCTTCCTGATCATCTAGAGTAGCAACGAAATTTATATATAAGGCTTGACAGTTCGATTCATCCATGCGTTTGGCCAAACCTTGGCCTTTTATTAATTTTGTAGGCTTGATTTCAATGTCATATTCTAGTATTGTGGAAATTCATTTCCCTCATTTTCCATCAGGCCCATTCAGAGTTAGAATGTCCTTTACCACTGAGTTTGGAACATATGCTATTATGTGAGAGTATAGAATGTATACTTTGAAATCTTTCATGTCTTTCAATAAAGCAAGAGCTTGTTTTTCAATGATATTATACTTTAGTATTGTATCTCTCAAAGTTTTACTGAAGAAAGCAATGGGTTGTTCAAGACCCTCATTGTTCTTTTGCAACAAGACTATTGCAATGGTGTGTTCTTAAGAAAATGAAAAAATTATGAAATCCTTGTTAAAATTAGGACTTAGGCTTGATTTCAATGTCATATTCTAGTATTATGGAAATTCATTTGCCTCGTTTTCCATCAGGCCCATCCTAAGTTAGAATTTCCTTTACCACTGAGTTTGGAACATATGATATTATGTGAGAGTATAGAATGTACACTTTGAAATCTTTCATGTCTTTAAATAAAGCAAGAGCTTGTTTTTCCATGATATTATACTTTAGTATTGTATCTCTCAAAGTTTTACTGAAGAAAGCAATGGGTTGTTCAAGACCCTCATTGTTCTTTTGCAACAAGACTGTTGCAATGGTGTGTTCTTAAGAAAATGAAAAAATTATGAATCCTTGTTAAAATTAGGACTTATGAGGACATATGTTTTAGTAAGTGCTTCTTTAACTACTTCGAAAGACTGCTTAGCCTCTACTATCCACTTAAGTGTTGAATCCTTTTTTAACATGTTGTTTAAATTTCTAATTAGTTCTACTAAGTTAGGGATGAATCGTCTAAGAAAAAATATTTTTCCTAAAAATGCTTGTAATTCTCTAATGCTTCTAGGATGACTGATATTTAGGATTTACTCTATTATAGTTGGATCAATTCTAATGCCCTCTTTCGAAATTATGCGTCCTAAGAGTTTTCCTTATTGTAATCCAAAAAGTGACTTTTTAGGATTTAAGGATATGCCAAACTTTCTGCATTTTATTAATACTCTTCTCAAATGATCTAGATGTTCATTATCTGATTTGGAAAATCCTGTGATATAATATAGGTAAATGACTAAAAATTCATGGATTTCCTTTGCAAAGGTTATGTCTATATCTCTTTGGAATGTTCCTCCAGCATTAATCAGTCCAAAGGGAATTTTCAAGCACATGAAAGTTCCCCAGGGAGTGGTGAATGCATTATTTTCTTTATCTTCAGGTTGGACTAGGATGTGGTTGTATCCAAAAAATCCATCAATTAATGAAATTTTGGATTACCCTAATACCCTCTATAGAATATGGTCCATTTTAGGGAGGGGATAGTTATCCTTCAGTGATACTTTGTTTAAGTTTATGAAATCAACATACAGTCTATTTTCTCCTGTTTTATTTCTAGTTGGGACTAAATTAGAGACCTAATCAAAATATATGATGGGTGCTATTATTTAAGCATCATACATCCTTTTAACTTATTTTTCTATTAATGGCATAAGAACAGGGTTAATTTTCCTTAGATTTTGTTTAAAGTGCTTTTGATTTTCTTTAATTAGTATCTTATGTTGGATAATGCTGGTATCATAAGACTTGAGGTCTTCATAAATCGAAGCAAAAATATCTTTGAACTCTTTAAACAAACTAATTTACTTCACCTTTTCAGCTGGAGGAAATGCCTTGGATATTTTGATAAGATTGGGATTTTCTTCTGTTCCTATGTTGCATTACTCTATATCTGAACTTAGAGGCTTCATTTTAGGTTTTCTCACTACATTATTGGAGTCAAAGAGATATTATAGTGGGGCTAATCCCTTAGGGAAAATGTCCTCTTTGAGGTTTAAAACTTCTGATTCGTCCTGATTAATTCCTCAATTTCTACTGTTTCTAATTTTTCTATTTCTAATTTAGTGAATCTAGTTGTTCTATCTTATTTACATCATTTACATATATCTCATTATTTATGGTATAATCTAATGTAAATTTTTCATCTATATTACCATTTTGAAATTCTCCCTTAGAATTCATAAAATTGTAAATTTGTGAGTCTTTTGAAAATATTTGTCAATACTTCAAATTATCAGTTATGGTTGGTCTCTATCTTACCTCAGTTGTCTACTGATGATTTGGCTGAAAGGGTAACTTGCATGTGCTGTAAAAACTGGCCAAGATATGTGCTTGCATATTCTTCTTTCTTCGAATGACAGCAAAGTCAGTCTCAAGAAAACAATTTATCAGGTCTATAATGGTTTCTCTATAATGGATAAGTCTAATATTATTCACAATATACTCTCCCTTGACTTCTTTTAGGATGATTTTTGAGTCTCCCATGATGGAAACTCTTTTAGCTCCAAGTTTTCTTACGATTTGCAGGCCTAGCACAAATGCTTCATATTTTTCCATGTTATAACTACCTTTCAAATTTAATCTGAAAGCATGTCCTTCTGAATGATCATTTTATAAATTGTAGATCCACACTCCAACTACTGCTCCTAATCTATTTACAGATCCATAAAAATCTAAATGTCACATAGACTCATGAGTTATATTTTCACTATCGACTTCTTTTTGTTTCTCTTCTACAACTGTGATTTTATCTTTTTCATTGTCTGAGTTACATAAGATAAATGAGTCCAGATCAGAATGCAAGGAATAAATAGGCTAATTTTGTGGTATTTCTTAAATACTTACCATGTATTTCATCAAAGTTTCCCTATAAATATTCCTTTTTTGAGCAAACACATAAATGGTAGCATATGACATTTCTAACTACAGTGATACTTGTAATTTTTCTCCCCATGAGAGAGATAATAACATACCATATTTGGGAGGGATATAAGCAACTACTATGTCCATAACAATACTCTTTGTTGGGCACTAGACTAGAGTTACACACAGGTCTTTTATCACTCCAAGGCATTTGAATTGACTAGAATCAAAGAAGAACAAGTATTTATAGGGTCTAGTGATATCTAAGCTTAATTTTTCCATAACTTCTTCAGGCATTAAGTTACGAGATGCTTCTAAATCCAACATAGAATTATGTAAGATTTTATCAAGAATGTTTAAGCTAATGTAGAATGGAGGGAAACACCCTTTTTGATGTTTACCATTTACTTCAGGACCAAATAATAACTCAGTTTGATCATCATTGAGGTTAACAACATCTTCGCCTTCACCTATTTTAGTGTTTCAGTGATTTGTGCCTTGTATGAATCATTTTTCACTAGCTCTCTTAAAGGAACTGACATTTTCAATTTGGATATTGAATGGCATTTTAGTTTTGCCTAATTGAATGATTTCATCTTTACCAATTTTGGTTTGTGTGCCTTTGTCTTTTTTGTCAATAGTTGGTAATTCAGTTTGCATGTCAACTGTTTTGTTTTCAATTTTATTGGTTAGAATAGTTTAATTAACAGTTGAATTTTGAGTAGCAGTTGATGTGATTTCTACAATATTTGGGCTGGAAGTATTCTGAGTTTCTCTAGGGAGAATTTGTAGATTTTTGGTCATAGGAGCTTATATTGTTTTCTTAGTTTGGGTTTGGACTTATTTTTTAATAGGAACTTCTGTGTTCTTCTTACTTCTAAGGCTATACTTTTTATGAACTTTGTAAATAGCATATTCATAACCTTGTTTGTAATCAAAGGACTCTCCAGATTGTAATTGTAATTATTGTAACATGTACAACTCTTGTTCTTCTTGGGTAAGAAAAACATCATTTTCATTGTTTACTCCCATCAAATTTATTTGGGTGTCCTAGTCTTCTTCATTTTGTTTTGAACTTTCAGCATAATTTTACTAGAAAGGTGGTCTAATATCTTGATCGGGTACAAATTCTCTTGATTTAACAGTATTAGGATTTTTCCTAAAGTTGGGTTTCTAATTTTCGGACATTGTTGATTTTCCCAGTAAGGTTTTCTTTCCATGTTCTCTAGTCTATCTATTAGTCTTTCTACATTTTTGGCTAAACTATCTATCTTAATATCTGAAATGGATGGTTCTTTCTTAATGGTCACTCTTATCTCATTCCTCATCCTTGCACTTTTAGCTAATAATTTAGCTTCTACACTAACTGCATCACTCTGCATATGTTTTAACGTTGCAGGGTTTCTTTCTCTTAACTGATAGGACATGTTAGCATCAAAACCGTCTAGAAATTTGATTAGCGCCAAGTCTGGTGGAGGTCTGATATTCACTGGAATTGCATTGTAAATGTTGTTAAACATAGTACAGTAATCTTGAAAAGATTCATTAGGAAATCTCCTAATTTTTTCATATTCGGATAATATCTATAAAGGCTTTGTCTTTCTTTGCCATCTATTAATAAACAATTGGTGGAAAGCAGCTAAATCAACTATATGGTTAGCAAGTAAATATTTGAACCATTTTTTAACATCTCCTACTAGTGTTTGTGCAAATAATCTCATTTGTACATAGACCTCATCAAATTCATGCAATTTTTACCATCAAACTAAAAAAATTTACTCTGGTAATCTTGTGGCATTGCATGTAAAGGGGCCTGTAAGACCAAAGTGGCATATCTGGTTGCCATGTCTAAGATTTTAGCTTGACTGGGAGGTAAAGTAGTGGTGCTTGAAGATAAACTTGGAACGTTTGAAGATGAACTTGAAACGCTTGAAGATGAACTTGGAATGCTTGAAGAATAGATTGAAATGTTAGGTTGAAGATGAAGTTTGGGTATGGATGGTTTTGTGGAATGAACTGTGATGTAGACTATAGATGAAGTGGAACTAAATAAACCTTTATTTATAGTTTTTGAAGATAAGGGGTAGTAGTAGTTAGGGAAGTTAATTCAATTGATTTTTGAAAATAGGCTTTGTCTATATCTTTTATCAAAGTGAGGTTAAAACATCAAGTTTGTCAAAAGTGTCTAGAACCCGTTGATCTAAATCAACTTGTATAGTTTCCTTCTTTGATTCAATAAATTGAATAAAATTGGGGTCTATTATAGTATCATAGACTGAGTTTTCAGATTTGGTACGAAATAAATAATCCTCAAATGATAAATCAAATTGAATATCCTGTATACTTTATAACTCCTTAGCAAGTGAATTTACTTTGATTAACTGACTACTACTTCCTAGACTTTCCACTCTTTTAGGTTTTCTTAAAATTCTATTAGGATCATCAACAATTGTAGCATGTTGTGGATTAGGATGAGCCCTGGTATAATATGTCCTTTTAGAAGCCATAATTTTAACTTAATATGATAAATTAAACAGCTGTTTTAAAACCTCAATGTGTAAATTGAGGAAAATTGTTTCCTTTAAGATATATTTTAACTAGGGTCTGATTTCCCCAGTATGGTCACCAATATGTTATCTCTCTGAAATTTCCAAGAGTTTTTCAATGCATTAAAAAGAATTATCAAAGGTAAATATCAACCCATTTATGAGATTAGGATCTAGCCTTCCTAAACTCATAGAGGGATCTCTCTTAATGATTTAAATTTGTCGATTTAATAGATTTTATCCTAGTTATGTTTTCTTAATTTGGATTGGTTTTAGGTTTGTTGGTGGAATTAATGATTTATATGAGTAGGTGCTTTTCCATTTTCCATTGGGCTATGGAGTCAATATAATTTGAAAATAGAACAAAATTAAATTATAAAGGAAGTGTTACAGGGCAAGATAGGTGAGAAAAATCAGATCTCAAGGCTGAATGGTGAAGTGATTTTCAATCGAGATCAAGGAGCAATTAGAAATTCCTTAAACCAGATAATGAATAAGGAATGAAGAGGGTCAATTGGGATCAGAGGGAAATTAAGAATTCTCTAAATTAGATATCAGAAGAAAACATAAAAATGTATAACAGTTCAAAACAAGGTGTAAAATTTAAATAGTTTCTGCAATAAAATTCCTGTTATAACATTCAAATTTAGAACACATTTAAGTTTATGGAATACTTAGAAAAGAACATGAATAATTGAAATGTATCCACCTGTCTTCTCTTTAACCTGTCATAGTAAATCACACAATTTTTCCTATGTTTCTTCATCTGGAATATTTATCTTCATCATCTTCTAGTAAATTTCATCTACTTCTGAATATTTGGCAAACGTGGGCTTATTCGTAAAACTGTGATTTACCTCATGCTGGAGGTAAAAGAAGTTTTCTAGTGTCTGAAGGAGCACTTTTCCTGTGGGAACTTCCTTAATTGATGAATTGTTGGAAGTTTCTTTGAATACTTCCCTTATTTTTTTTCATAGTCTTCAAGTCTCATGAGTTTATCATTGATTACTAAAGGATTAGGTAGACCTTTCTGTCTCAATACATCAAACTTGTTCATAAACCTGTTCACTGCAAGTTACATAGCTTGACATTTTTCGTCAAGTTTCATCATCAGATTTCTCTTGCAAATCACTTTCTTCACCTCTAAGATAATCTGTGTTCTGTCAGTTATCCCAAGTTCTTCTAATTCATACTTTTTTTCAGAATTTAGGAATTTTATTATTTCATAGACTTCATTTGGTTTATTTCGAAGATTTTCTTTGACCTTTTGAATTGCATCAGCATATTCCTTTACCAAGTCATTCTGCTCAAATATGATCTATATAGAAGGCCAAATATCATTAACTAAGTTAATGATATTGGCCCACAACTGCTATTTTTCATGGGGTAAAGGATCTTTTAGTGATAACTCCTTTTCTAGCTTGTGGATTCTTTCAATAAATCTATTGGATTTTTGTAATTCTTCCTTATGCATTACTCCTGCCAATTTCCTTACATCTTCTAAACTCTTTACTTGTTCTTTGAGCTTGTTAATTTAATTAGTTTGAAAGGACATATCTTCCATTTCTTTGATCAATTTTCTAGCCTGATCAGTGGGATGGGCTATTGATATTGTTGATGTTGTTAATAATGTAGTTGCTGGAACTGATGCTGATACTGGAGCTGATGTAGAAGCTATAGGAATAGCAGTAATGGGAACTGCTTCCATGCTGTCTTGTTTTTCCTGCACAATTTTATCCATTTATGTTTTCATTTCTTTTAGTTGAGTTGTCAACTAAATGATTAGATTCATCCTTTTTATTATCAGTTTCCAAAAACTCATTGGTTTGTGGATGCTCAGCAATTGGTAACTTTAGTTGTTTCTTCAGTGCATCGATCTATGCATTCTTCTTGTTTATTAGTTCTTCTGTTGCTTTAATGTCTTTTGGATTATAACCAACTTCCATTACTAAATCTTCAAGTGACATTATCCTGTTATACTTTGCTTGTGATGAAGCTCTCTCTAGCTTTAATTTTGTCTTTATATTTTCTAGAGAATTATGTAACTTTAGGACACTTAAAGCTTTTTGTTATGCTGGAATAGATCATTTCTCCTGCATGCTTATGAAATTCGATCTGGTAAATTGAAGGCACATATTTGGCAAGAAATTCAAATGCTATCTTTTTATAATCCTCTGATGTTTTTGGTGCCTACACGTTTGGCTGTAGAAATGGCATTTGCATCTTCCTTTTCTTGAGGTCAAAAGTTGAAAGAAATATATTCTTGTCACTTGGAATTTTATTCCAGTATTGGGCATATGTTACAGCATCTAATGCTTCATTTCGGATATTAATCTCTTTTTATTTCTCCATGATATCTTTTTCTTTCTCAATTGGCTTGCTCGATGATGAAACCTCTACAATATTCTGCTTCTGAATGATTTGTGTATTGGAAGTTGATGGAAGATGTGTTTCTTCTAAAAGTGTTGGAGGTGCATCATCTCTGACACCAATATATGTTACAATGGTTTCAACTTTCTCTTCCTACTCTATCACTGGATTTAGCTTTGTTTTATTTTTGTACATAAGCTTGAATTTAGTATCATAAGTAGTTTATGCTGAATAAGAACCTTCTTCTCTAGACCTTTTTGAATCTCTCCTGTGGGGCTAGAGTAAGCATGATGGAACTAGTATCAAGATGCTACTCCACCTCTTGTAAAGTGTTTTCCAACCACTCTGATAGGTTGGAATACTTTTCAATTTCAAGCTTTGATTCATGAATAAATGGGGTTAGTTTGAACTTATCTCTCAATTTACTTATGACACCCAAGGGGTCATATGACCATTTGAAACTGTTGCTGAAATTTAATTCTTGTAAAAATTTGTCTTCTTCCTTTCCAACATTCCTACTGTTGCATATAAAAGGCCCTAGTTAGTTTTTAATATTGAATTGTGTCTTCTTTTTGGCTAAAATAAAATTGATCTCATCAGAATTCAAGATTTGTCTGATGTATTCTAAAGAAAATATCCTCATTCGAAGGTATTTGGGAAGCTTGTATGGAACTAACTAACTTCCATACACTCTGATGTTTGTTTGATTATGGTATAAATATGAGTCTCCTATTTTTGCTCTGATATGATAACTGTAAAACCTTTTTGATTTCTTCACTGATTCTAGGCGTAATGCTATTAATAAGCATATTAACTATTGGATATATAAAATAATCAATAAATTCATTAAAACTAAATTCAGTGGAATCCTTTCTGATCAAGGATGTCTAAAAGACAACGGACTGGGGATTACCCTCTATGTCCAGTTTTTTTAGGTTGACTACAAACCTTTCTGATTAAAAATATATAAACATATGAAACAATATTGATGATTATTTGAATAGTCCTTCTTCTGGAAGTTTGATCAGTTGATCATGCATGGAATCTGCCAGTTATTGGTAAAATTTGAAAGTTGTAGCTTGAGGTTGACCTATGAGAAATATGGATAGGAAACCAAGAATAGATTCATCTACATGCTTACCAATGAAATATCCTAAAATACAGGACAACATGGTCACAATTGGTCTAGTTGTTTCTAAAAACATGGTAGCTAAGTATGGAGGATTGTGTTTAGGATTTTCTACTGATGGAGGGAGGAATGTCTGAAAGATTTGAAACCTTTTAGGGAAGTCTAGCTTCAAGTAAATATGAGTGAGGGTTTCAATGGAGAAATTCATTCCCTATGGTTGTTGTTGAATCTACAGTATTTGATTGATGGATTGAGAAATGATGGTGAATACGATTTCTTGGTGATGGGTAGCTATAGCTCTTTCATTTATCAAATATTTTATCTGGCAGAGTCTGATGAGTTCAAGAAAATGATAGTTTTGTGGAAATGTGTACTTCGGTAGGTTAGAATCCCACAGATAAATATCATCTGCCTAATCAACAAATTTATCATGGCTCCAGCAATGGAGCTCCAAAAGGTTGCTATTAGTCATAGTGTCATTAATTTTGAAGTCTTTACCAGCCAAAAGGGTGTGGTCGACATATAATAAGGGTGGTTGCAAAGGGTTTACAGTCTGGACGCTGTGGTAAGCCATTAATTTGTTTCAATTTTTTAATAAAGTGGATTATTTAATGGTTTCAGGTACTCAAAAGTACCTGAGAAATCGTGAATTTGGTCTGCAAAAGGGTCCAGGTAGCAACGGGCTTAAATTCCAGTTGGCGATGGATTTTTGGTCTTATTTGAAAATAAATAGAGATAATGAAATAATTTTTAGGGAAGGGTTTTATTATTTTTTAACGCTAGGGTTTATTGCATGGTGCGGGGGTTCTAACATTTCAAATAGTGGTGGTTTTATCGCATGCATTGGAAATGGTTTAGTGGTTTATCGCATGGCGAAGGATGGTTTGGCAGTTTGGGAACATGGGGGTGCGATAAAACATGGTGGTGTCATGTGGCAGAGGAGCAGTGGAATGAAACCACCCATTTTGCACCCCCCCTCCTCTCTGATTTAAAATTCAAACAACGAAGAGTGCGAAAAGGTTTGGGGGCTATTAGGTTTGATAGGCTATGATCGGACGATTAACGGGGGTTGCGAATTTCCAATGAAAGGTAGGGTCACGTAAAATAGATAGTCGGAGGGTTTGAAATAAAGAGTGGGGTTATGAAATATATCAAGCGGGAGGGTTAAATGATAGTGAATTTTGGAAATATATATGCATAAGTTTTAAAATGAAATGGGGGATTTATGAAATATATGAAGCGGGAGAGTTAATTCAAAGTGGGGCCTGAAATATGTTAAGTGATCTGAACTATTGAAAGTGGGTTTTTTTGCTAGATGAAAAAAGCGGAGTTAGGCAAGGGAAAAGGGGTTTTTCAAAGGGAAAAGGGTTTTCATGAGGGGAAAAGGGATTATATCAAAGGGTAAAAAGGGAGTGTAGCAAGGGGAAGAGTTAGGATAAGGGGAATGGTTTCCAAGAGAGGAAAAAGGAATTAAGGTAAGGGGAAGGTGTTATAAAGATATTAGTGATAAGAGATAAGCAAAATTATTCTTTCCATAACTTTTGAAGGTATCCTACCTACACTTTATTTATCCTAACATTTTTTATTTCCTTTATTAGGTGCATTTGAGCTTGTTGGCCCTTTTATTTTCTTTTGATAAGAAAACTAACTTATTTTTAACCTTATATCTTCCAACGGCTCAAATTAAACTTCTGAGCTCATTTTTATTCTCTAACTAACTACTGATCTGCCAAGATTAAGTGGTTTGGTCAGATATTTATTCACTAACTATCATGACATGAAATTTAAAGGCATGAATAAATCAAGATTAAATTGTATGATCATGATGAATTGTGGCATTTTTGACAAGTTGCACACAATTTTATTTGCAAAAGTAAAGTAAAGTAAGAGTAGTGGCATTTGAATGTGCAACGCTTTCAGAATTTATATTTTTTCTTTTTTGCGGGGTTAATATTTTATATATTTTTTTATCTTTCTTTATTTTGGTCCTTTGATTATTATTTTAATACATACCCTCTTTTCATTTTTTAATACGGAAAACATTTGGAAAAATAAAAGGTATGTACAGTATTACAAGATTTAACATAGTCAATTTAAAATTATGATCCCCTATTTTTATAGGACCCTAAGAGACTGCATCCTCAAAGTGGATTGGGTCATCTACATGACCAAACAATGCGAAAAAACAATTCAGACCAACACTACTATCAACTTCATTTTTCTCATAAATTTCTCTAAATTTCTGAATATGTTTCCTTTTATGCTTGCGGAAGATGGGCTTGTCATGTCACTTGGTGTTGTGATTGAAATAGATGGACTTGAAGATATTTGTGGTGTGCTTGGGGAAGCACTTATTTTCCTGCATAGCATTATCCTATTAGTTATTTATAGTGTCACATCATGACTACTTTTTTGACCTTGAATAGGTGTTGGAGGAGTCACCATTGAAGAATTACTTGTTGTAGTCAATTCCTCTTTGTATTCATGTGGTAAACATGTCTTCACATTGACTGTCTTATTTAAACTTCCACCCCATTAGTCTTCTTATATGAACTGAACATCTCTACTGATTATGACTTTCTTGTTTGATGGATTCTAGAGCTTGTATGCCTTGGATTCATCATTGTATCCAAAAAATATACATTTCTCCCCCTTTTTGTCCAACTTCTTCCTCAACTCATCCAGGACATGTGCATATGCCACACATCAAAACACTCTCATGTGAGTGAGACTATGCTTTAATCCACTCCATGACTCCTCAGGATCTATATTAATAACACTTTTGGTTGAACACCTATTAATTATATATGATGCATAAGCGACAACTTGAGGCCAATAATCAGTTGGTAAATTATTTTCCTTCAACATACTCCTTTCCCATTCCATAATGGTCATATTCTTCCTTTTTGCGACACCATTTTGTTGAGGTGTATACCTTGTTGTAAATTTCTTGTGAATTCCATGCTCCCTAAAAAAACATAGGAAGTCATTTGTGATATATTTGCTACCTCAGTCAGTCCTCAACACTTTGATGAAGTGTCCACTTTTCTTCTCAACAAGATATTTGTATTGACATAACCACTCAAACACTTTACTTTTATTTTATGACATAGAACCATGTCTTCATAAATATATAATGTAGACAAAAGTTGGTTTTTGGATAAATAATTGTTTGATTTTATGTTGAATGATCAAATCAAACTATAGAGCTTCAATATCTCTCACCAATTGATGGTGTTTGCATTGGTCATGTTGTCCTTTCAGATGATTGTGGTCAATAATCATGGCAAAGCATCTAAAATGTTTTGTGTTTTAAAATATTTTGAAGACCAATGCATAAGATAAATCTTAATCAAACACTTAAGGTATTTAAATCTTATAGATAATATCAGTAATTGTAAGTGGGGTCCACTTGTTTATCTCACACAGTAGTTAAGATTTCATGGTTCGATTAAGTAGATTCTTGTAAGAGAATATGATTATTAAATATTCATATTGAATTTTTTCAATAAATCATAAGCCAGAAAACCTTTAAACACTGTTAAAATATTCAACAAAATATATCTAATATCATCAAGATACTGACAATTAATAAATAAAAAAGACTTACATTAATATATTTTTAAGTAAATCAGTCTTTATAATGATAACGAATTCAGGATGAACTATAAGGTTGTTTAAACACAGTCAACCTCACCTAATTATCTTGAAAATAATTAAATATATGAAGAAAACAAAATCATTTAATAAAACTCAAAAAACTTACAGAGAAAAAATGGAGTTGTATGAAATAAGTTCAGAATCCTTCTTGTATTAATAATGATCAGAAATACTTAATACAATTTTTTCTTTACAAAATATGATCATGCAAGGGTGCAACCCTTAATAACTCAAGGTGAGAGTTATTTATATGAATTAAAAAAACTTTAGAAATATATTAACTTGTTTACACTAATAGGATAAGAAGAACAAATGGAGACAAATAGATGGAGTGTCTCTATTTTTCTGGAGGTTGTTGATGATTCGGCCATTTTTTGGTGAAATTTGTTACTGAATTGTCCTTTTTGGTTGGAAACTGTTGCTGACTTGGCTCTTCAAAATCTGATGTGCTAGCATACTGCAAAATTAATCTTTTACTAGATCGCTTCATAAAACATATTCCACTGATCTTCACTTGGGATTTCTACATTCATCATTTTCCTGAAGATTTAATTCACTTCGGCGAATCTGTCAAATGTTCATTTTTGCATAAATAATTGTTTTATTTTATGCTAAATGATCAAATCAAACTATAGAGCTTCAATAAAATCTATGCCTGTAATGCGACCCTTGATTCCTGCAAACCTTGATTCACCTATTGCAATTGTATATAACTTTTTGCAACAATATTGTAACTTGATCAACTTATCATCTAATCCAACTAGAACTGGAGAACCTTTATGATTTAAAACATTAAATATAGTATGAAACCTTTGAACCATAACATTTAAAGCTTCACACTTCGTCTACAACTGGTTGATCAAGTTTCTTTTTTGCAAAACCTTCTTTATCTCCAAAATGGTTGTAGTCCTATCTTAGATATTGATTGCTTCCAACTCCTCTCTGTTCTTTGAATTAAGAACCTTGATCATATCAGAAGCTTCACTTGGCTTCTCTTTGAGTTGATCCTTCTGCTCTTGAATTCATGTTCTACATTTTTTGATGAGTTCCTGCTATTCGAAGATGATCTGTATAGATGGCCATATTTCAGTAATGGACTTTTTGATGTTTTCCTAGATACTCTGCTTTGCCTCTCCTAAATTTGACGAGTCTTTCCAGATACCTATACTTGGCTTCACTTTCTAGTTCTTTAATTCTAAGTTCCAATTGATGAGTCTTCTCCATTTCCTCTATATACAAAGTATCATTTTTAATATTTTGTGACTCAAGAAGTTGAAACTTATAATGTAGTTTCTCATGTGCTTGCTTCTGAGTGGCCAAATCTTGAGCTAGTTATGTTGCATCAGTTATGCTAAAGGATCTTGAGGGTTCTGCACTTGTAGAAGATGTTTGAGTTGCTAAATTGGGATCAGTATTCACTTGGAGTGTTGATTTCTCTTTCACCATTTCTTCAATTTTTTCTTCCATTTTTTTGATATGCAGATTTTGATCAATAATTAATTTAAGAATTTCCTCCTTGTGAGATTTATTTTCTACCATCTCTTTAGTCTATGGGTCTTCAGTTGAGGGTAGATTGAATTTTTTTTGCAGAGAAGCAATGTCTGCATTTTATTCTTCATGATTTATTCAGTTTCCTTGCAGTCCATAGGATCATATACCAGTTTTACTAAAATTTATTCTAATGTCTTTATCCTGTTCTCTTTATCCAGTGAAGACAATTTCTCAATCTTCAAATGGGATTGCATATTTTACATTGCTACTTTTAGTTTTGGAAGGGACATAGTTTTTTTATTCATGGTTGAAAATATAATTTCTCCTCACTGCCTATGGATATCCATCTAGTCAATTGGATGTATCTATTTGGTATCAAATGAGAAGACAGTCTTCTTATACTCAAGATGTGTCTTTAGAAATGGCACTGTTGCTTGAATAAATGCCATTTGCATCCTGCATTTCTCACTGTCAAAGGAAGTGAGAAGCCTGTGTTGTGATGTAGATGTCTATTTCCAAAATTGGTTGCAAACATTTGATTTCAGTGCTTCATTCTTGTCCTTGATTTCTAGAAATTTGGAGAAAATATTATTCTTTTTTGACAAGCTGGTATCTGGATGCTGGATGATTTCTAGTGGCTCTCGTGCAGGTGATGTTGATGGAGGAGCCTGAGGAATATTAGTGGATGTGGAGACTTCATTATCTCCCAATTCTATGATCTTTGGTTGTTTTTATCTTCTGAAAGCATGGAATAAGTAATATTTGGTTTTCTATGTTGTAAGATGAATGCTTTCATAATTTCCTTGGAATGTGGTGTCCCTTCTCTGACCCATTTTTTTGGTTTACTGTCAGGCATTGGTGTTTGTACATTTTAAGTATAAATGACATGTTCATCTACTTCTTGTAAATTACCTTCTACCCATTCATACTGGTTCATGTATTTCTCTATTTCTGCTTTGGAGTTATGAGTGTAAGAGGTTGTCTTGAGTTCAACCTTCAGAGCAGAAATAATGCCATGGTGGTCATATGACCAATAAAAACTTGATTGAAAACCCACCTTCTTTAGTAATGTATTTGCATTAGTAATATATGCTTTGATATTACAAATGAATGATCCAACACTGACCTTGATTCTAAACTGGGCTTTCCTCTTTCCTAAAGAAAAATGAAATTCATCCACATTTAACGTTTGTCTTATGTAATGTAAGGATAAAATTGTCATACGCACATATTTTGGAAGTTTGTATGGTGGAAGCTCACAGCCATACACCCTGACCTCTATGTAATTTTTGTATAGATACCAATCACTTGTCTTTTCTTTTTCACTGAGGTACATAATTATTTTAATGTCTTCTCCAATTCTAGGATTTGATGAACTGGAAAGGAGATACCTTACTGGATGAATGAATGAGTCTATTAATTATGATAAAGAAGTGATTGTTGACTAAGCTCTAACCAATTTTGTCTAGTGAATCATTGATTGATTCACTCCCTGTGCATCCTGCTTGTTTAGGTGAATGGGCAACATATTTTCCTGCTTAAACAAAATCATATGAATAATCACAGAAGAATAATTAAATGCTGCTTGTGTGGTGAAGTTCATGAATTTTTCATGTATTATATCAGACAAGAAATGGTTGTAATTTTACATAAACAATGGTGATTTGTCAAGACTAGAGATAGATAAGAAACCTATTATGGGTTTATCAACGGTTTCATCTTTTAGGTATCCTAACATATAATAAAGAAGGGAGATGTGGTGTTTGGAAGCTGTAGGAAATATGGGGGATTTATCTTTGGTAAATCTGCACCCTCCGGTAGGAAGATGTAAAATACATGAGCTCTCTGAGGGGAGGATAATTTATGATAAATATCCATGAGGGCAGTAGGAAATAAATACAATAAGGAGTTAGAAGGAGGGATCAGAAGCATCTGGTTAATGGCTTCAGAGGATATGGTGATCAGAAGTTTTCCATCCTGAGCCACCATTGACCTGGTTATAGGGTCATATTGCTTCTGACACCAGGAAATTAGATCCTGAAATGGGTGATTTTGAGGGAATGCAAACAAGGGCAATAGACTCCCAAAACCTGATACAGTCTTGGTTATCCATGCGATTCTGTTTTAGCCACAAATGTATCTTGTAGAAATTAAATTCAAAGTGACAGTCAATAATTTTAAAATATGTGTCAGCTAGGGGTATGAGGTTGAGATTGATTTGTGGATTTGGAGAAATTTCTTCTGCAACAGATTTGGCAGCTTTAGGAATGACCTCGGTAGCTGGATGAGCGACCTCGGATACGATCTCTACAACACTGTCGAGATTC
Organism: Pinus albicaulis; assembly: GCA_034641835.2. Taxonomy (NCBI): domain Eukaryota; kingdom Viridiplantae; phylum Streptophyta; class Pinopsida; order Pinales; family Pinaceae; genus Pinus; species Pinus albicaulis. The sequence continues at coordinate 592,182,664 of CM076571.1, forward strand.
TGGATTTCTTCAATCACTTGTTTCTTACCTTTACCCTTAGTAGTTGTTTGTTTCTTGGTTTTGGACTTGCGTGCCATGCTTGACTGGTATAGACTAGTATAGGACTTTTAAAATCGGGTTACAGAAGTGATGAGAGGGTTTCGGGAATATGAAGGGTGATTACAGAAATGTAAACTCGCTATGAAATGAAATGGAGGATGAAAGAAATTTGAAGGAGGAGTTAAATTAAATAACGGGAGACTATTGGTAATTTTATAGGCTGCACTTTGGGTTTAACAGTCATGGCTAATAGTCAAAAGAGGTTTAATTACATAATGGTGCAATTAACGGTCTAGGAACAAAATTATTGGCCATCGAGATGATTTAACAGGTATAATTGGAGCGTTAAGGCATAATGGACAAGTGAAGTGGAGGGATATGACTGATTGGTGGACCAACAGCTGTGGCGTGCCAAAAACGGTCATGAGCGTTGAAACCCGAGGGTGGATTTAGGGGGGGTTACCTCCCGGTTTCCTATTTTAGGTGTAGGGGGTGTGAAGTTATATGGTGCTTCCATGTTGTAGAAAATGGTGGCCATTAATATCGGAGTTCGGACCACCCCTGCCCCCCCACCCCCTTGCGTTAACAAGAAATTGTCCGCGGGGGGGGGGGAAGGGGGGTGCTGCAAAGTTGATCTCCGTCTTATATCTGAGGGGAGCTTGAGATCTACCGTAAAATGCAAGTTATTTATCTCCATTGATTTGAACACTTTGTCGTTAACGACCTTATAATAAAATGCATATGCGCATATATATCATTTTAATAAATGAACATTTAAACCCCTGTTCAAAGGTTTGAACATACATAAATTAAAAACTTTACATTTTAAAAATCTGGCGCACTTAAAGAGGCGGACATTTATTTTTAAAACACTAAAGCATTAACATATTTATTTCATGCTTCACTAACATTTTTTCTTTTGCCTCCTTTATTTAGAGCAAACTACTCTATCATTTTTCCGAACATGAATATAATAAAGTATAATTTTCCTAATCTTTTTTTTAATTTTTATTTTTCATCCATGTTCTAACTTATCATTTTATCTTTTTATTTTCAAACTACCATGCTAACTTATCAGAAAAAAATAATGTTACAACATCGGCTCTAGCTGGGGACTACTCCCCCCCCGTGGGGTGTAGAGAACAAGCAGTTCCATGTGCCTTCTCCTCAGGCTATGGAGTCTTTGTTGTAGAAAACAAACATACTTCAAATGATAAAAGAAAATTATTATGTACAATGATGATGTAGGATCTCCTTCAGTACTGGATATAGTATTTCAAAAATTATCCATTGACACGTAGTGTTGAAAATTGTCCTTCAAGATTCTGCATAACAAATGTGTTGTTTCCTTTTACCTTTGCAATGCTAAGTGGCCCAAACCATAAATTGTCAAGCTTTCCATTTTTTCCTTTATCTTCTCTCCTAGCATCCCATATTAATACTAAATATCCTTCTCTAAAATCTCTTTCCCTTGCCTTTCTTTCAAAGAGATTCTTCATTTTATTCTGATATTTATTTAGTTTGTAGTGAATCTCATCTCTGTTTTCATTCAACTCAATGATCTGATTAATCCTTCTAGATAAATCATCATTTTCTCCAGTAGATTCCTGTAAAAAAATTGAGCATAGGGAAAGCTAAATTTGTAGGAAAAATAACATATTTTCCATAAACTAATTGGAATGGATCACTACTACATTTGGCGGAAATTCCGACACTTGTTTCCAACGCTTTTGACCAAATGTCGGAAATTTTCCCAAATATTTTCCATCCCTCCCGAAACCGTCGCTATACCGACGTCTATAGAAAAGTGTCGCAAAACCGACACTTAAAAATGGGTCGCAATTGCGACGTTTAGAGGAAGACGTCGCAATTGCGACACCATGCCAGCCCAAAGCGTCGCTATTGAGACGACTCTAAACGTCGAAACTGCGACACAATGTCTAGTTGTCGCCATTGCGACATTTGGAGGCACCCGTCGTAATAGCAACGCCTTTTCCGCCGTCGGTATAACGACAGTTATTTTTGCGCTACATAAAAATACCAAAATTATATGCGCGCTACATAAAAATTCAAAACTTATATGCGCGCTACATAAAAATGATTTTATTGTTTCGTATTTGTCGCAATAGCTACATTAACGTTTGATATCACGTGCGCATTCGCCATCTGCTCTTGCAGAACAGTGTTTGCCCTCAGCATTCGCCCTTAGCGTTCGCCCTCAGCTCTTGCAGAACAGCATTCGCCCTCAGCTCTTGCAAAATGGTAAGTTCTTACTGCAGGCCCTTCCTCCTATAGTAGGGTTGACTCTATTTGGGTTTTTTTGGTCAATTCCATTGAATTGTGTTAGGCTGTAGGGTTCTCTCTAGATGTCAAGAATCAAGATTCAATACCCTCTATTATCTTCATCACCCAATACAAGATTTAAATTTTTCCCTAAGAAACGCTTATTAATTTGGCAGCCATTATTTCTCCCTGCTTTAAAAACCCTACATTTAAATGAAAACAAGCATTGCATTTCAACTACAAAAATCTATTAGTGTTCAAATGTACATGTGTGCTACATTAACGTCTGATATCACGCGCGCATTCGCCCTCCGCTCTTGCAGAATAGCATTCGCCCTCAACATTCGCCCTCAGCTCTTGCATAACAGCATTCGCCTTCAGCATTCGCTCTGAGTTCTTGCAGAACAGCATTCGCCCTCAGCATTCGCCCTGAGCTCTTGCAGAACAGCATTCACCCTGGATTCGCCGTCATCTCTTTCATAACATCATTCACCCTGCATTCGCCCTCAGCTCTTGCAGAATAGCATTTTCCCTCAGCATTCGCCCTCATCGTTCACCCTCAGCTCTTGCAGAACAGCATTCGCCCTCAGCTCTTGCAAAATGGTAAGTTCTTACTGCAGGCCCTTCCTCCTATTTGGGTTCTTTTGGTCAATTCTATTGGATTGTGTTAGGTTGTATGGTTCTCTCTAGATGTCAAGAATCAAGATTCAATACCCTCTATTATCTTCATCACCCAATACAAGATTTAAATTTTTCCCAAAGAAACGCTTATTAATTTGGCAGCCATTATTTCTCCCTGCTTTAAAAACCCTACATTTAAATGAAAACAAGCATTGCATTTCAACTACAAAAAATTATTAGTGTTCAAATGTACATGTGTGCATCACTTGTGTAGGGTATTCCTTTTCCACTTTCACATTATCCAAGAATGTGTGCAGTATAGTTCATATTTTTTGTGATTTACATTGCCTTGAAAAAGGAACTTGGTAAATTATTTCCCATGGAAAAAGAAGGTTTTCCCTTTTTATAGGTTGTTTGGACTTACGTGGAAAAATTATTGGTATGCCTTTCATATTATGTAGTTTAAATTTGAATTAACAGATTATTCTACATGAAAATATAATTACCTATGTGATGTCCTTCATCACTAATAAAAATTATAGGGTTTCAATTTCCTAGACTCGAACTCATCTGATGCTAAATTCTAGGTTCTCATTGGTGGATCACTCTTCCATTGATTTCCTTTCCCTCTGGATCTTGTCATACTTTAAAAGTCATCAATGATACATATATTATTTCAGGTATCCCAAAAGGCTTTATAGTAGAACATATTGTGAAGTTTTTTGACACTTGAGGATTCTTTTTAGAACTGCAACGTGGTCTATGCTATCGAGTTATATATCAAGCAACTTGTCCTTAATAACCACACTATGAGGTAGGTTCAACCAGTTTGAACTTGTTGGGACATAGTATATGAAGTTGTGTGATGAGTCCATATCACAGGTCTATTATGGTGAAAAAAGTGAAGACATGTAATGATAGTTATTATGTTAACATTACTAGAAACATTTTCGAAATTATCCATGCTATCAAGATGTCAAAATTCCAGGCATTAGGTGTCAATACTTGTAGCTAATAGATAATAATAATAATATAAAAAATCACAACTTTATTCTTGAAATATGATTGTTACACATTGGTAACCTAGTTCATGAGTTACTATCACCCAAAGATTTCAAAACAAACTTAAAATATAAATTAAACCAACATGAGAATCCAACTAAGGGTTTCTCGACAAAATCATGCCATAACCTGGCATTTTGAAACCAAAATTTGAATCCATCATAAGTAATACAATGCAAACTCAGATGGATTTTCAATGCATGTTTGCATGCTACACTTATTCTCTGTCTAGATATAATTTTTCAAATGGAACCATTAGTCAAGCCCACAGTCCTTTTTATGTGAAAAATTTCAGCTCTATTTGAGCTCTTTTTTGCTCCACCACCTCCATAAACCAGTGTTACACAGGGTCTCGCCACCCCACCTAGGGGTCTAGATTCCTCGCCCCCTCGCACTCCGGGGTCTTGGGGACTTCTAGGGGATGTTTCCCTCACGCCCCCTCACGTCCCCTAGCATATTTGAGAATCCAAGTGATTCTGATTCAGATGGTGACATGGTTGATCTTGATATATTCGTGCAGAAGTTGGATGCAGAGACTAGTGGGGCATTAACTTGAGCATTTATGCTCATTTATCAGTATGATGATATCATTTGATATTCATATGTTATGTTTTATTTTTTATGTTTCAGACATAACTTATTTGCGTTTAAGTTTTATGTTTCAGACTTGAGTTGTAAACTTCAGTTTAAACTCTATTTGGAATCTTGATATAATATGTCATATGATATCTTAAAATTTATTTTCATTGTACATTGTTAGTAGTTACATTAATGATTATATAGTTACAAACTTACAAACTTACATGCATGATTGTATGATGTATGTTTTAACTTTTAACTTTTAAATTTGTTTCAATTATATGATTCATCATTCATCGATTTGTAATTTTATCATTTATGATTTATCTTTCATGATGCAAGTGTATGATGACCGTATATACATTCCTTGCAAAAATATAGTTACATTTTAAATATTAAATTTTATAATTTTTATGACCCCGACGTCCCCCCACGTTTCCTGAAAATTGGTAGGGAGCTTTTGCATAGGCCGCTCCCGTGCTCCCTCGTCCCCTCGCTCCCACCTCCAGGGGACTTGGTGGAACATTGCCATAAACATATGCAAACATATATCATGATCTTGGAATTCCATTAAATATGTATGTGCCAATGTTCCATAATCTTGCCCCATCATCAATTTAAGAAATTTCCATTGAATATCAAATTATGGAGGGGGGGGAACTTTTTGCTGCAACATTTGGCTCAAAATCAGGGACCATCTTCGTATGAGGTGAATGAGAACTATAGATATTTGAAGAAGTAGATTAGTGCCTTTTCCTCTAGCCATGGAGTCATATACAGTCATCCATCACAAAAATTTGTCTTTGTTCATTTTCACCTTGAAAGTTGCAAAAAATCATGCCCTAATTGAAACGACACTAAATTTGAAAGATATAATAAAAATGCAAGCTAGAAGTGCCCTATTAATACAAAGGTAAAACCTTCCTACCTATGCTAACTGAGATAAATTTTGATTGAATAGGAAACATGATGTTTCCTATGGAGTTGATCCAACAACTTGTTAAATGTATGGGACTAAATCATGCATTTGATTTCCAGGGAAACATGCGCATGAAGAGAAAAAGTGTAGAATTAATGGAAAATCCATACATGCCACTTATGAAAACTACACCGAAAGGTCAAAAAATACTTAAGGCCTTAACTTAATTTGAATCCAAAAATGACAAAAGAGGATTAGTGAAAACACGAGAGTGGTGTGGGTGAACAACATAAATAAAAAGTGAAGATACCTTTCCCCAAGATGCCTTTGTCACCGTTGTATGAAAACATGTTTTCCTTTCCCTTATACATGCAAGTGAATGCATTATAGGTATGGTGTTTTCCCAGAATAGGAGAAGCCTACTTAAATATATCATTCGTGGATTGAATGTTTGGGTGCCTTAATGTGCAATGACATGTTTCCAGGACTGAATTCAATGCAAGGCATATTTGAAACTCTAACTCTGTCTTCTGTTGTCTTATTAGAAATTATTTCAGTTTTCATTTTGTGTTTTCAAGTTAGATATTGTTTTCAAGTTTTTACATTTATAATTTTATTGCAATGTGGCAGACTGATCAGGGCAGTACAGGAACAACCCCGAGATAGGATGATCGCGGAAAGAGGCCAGCGGAAGAACATGTAAAGTGCCAGCATTGCTCTATCTTCAGGTATTTTAGTTATTTACATAATTGAAATAATATTCATTTTGTTCAAATATGCAGACACCTAGCCATGGTATGCCTGATGATTCCCTCTTTGAGGAAGAGCTTTCTTCATCCCTATCTCCAGTGTTCTTGTTGCAAAAAAAGGCACGAGATGCAAGGTCGGAATTTAATGCTTTGATAGACGCGCCTCAAACACCTGAAACAGAAGAGAGAATACAACATCTTATGAGGCAGCTAGAAAGATATCAGGTAATAATAAAAATTCAAAAGGATATTTTTTTTGTTCTGCATGAGATGAATTGTGATAGTTTGATTTTTAATTTTTACATTGACTAAACTAACAAAAAGTTCTTTTGTATGTAGCGTTTTCTGGCACTTGCTGAATCCGGTGTTGGTGATAGTGGGACACAAGGGAAAGAGATTGCCCAACAACCCTCTTGTACACCTTCTACTCCTTTAGGTGCCAGGCAAGAAACACACCCTGCCCAAGCAGACACCCAGCCAACCGCTGAACGTGTTGGCAATGATGAGGCTGATATGGCCAACTACATTATTGCGTTTCCTGGAGCTACACGTGTCAGCTCCACAAGGACCATTAATGGCACGTTGTTGGTGAACGATGAGGGTGTCCCCATAAAGCATGTACAACTCCCAGGTAAATTTTAATATTTTATCTATTTCATGTACTTTATCTAAAACATATTTATCATGGTTTTTATTTTTAAATTAATGATAATATCTTCTTTTTCTTTTGGTTTTATTCTGTGTAGGAAACAATGAGTTCTACAGGATTGGAGAGCCATGCGTTGGTAATTTTTGGCCCAACCATACGTACAGGGTGGAATTCCCAGAATTCCAACCTGAAAAATGAACTTCTAGATTATCTAGAAGCCCTTTTTGGGGTTGGCACATTTGACAGAAAAGCGGTGGCTCAGGTAGCCGGAAAATATTTGAAATACACGAGGGACACCTATAGGACGCAATTGCAATTTAACCCTAGATATGAGCGTCCTCTCGCAGTTTCAGAGAGTGAGTGGAGAGCACTCATCCATGACGGAAAAGAGAAAAGGGCAAAGAAAGAAGGAAAAATGCCAACTGGACCCGCAAGGTAAATTACAACTTTAATTCAATAGCTTTAATTTTCTTTATGTCTAAAATAAAAGCGTGCTACGTCATATCTGACTTCAATATTTTGATGCTAGGTTGCCTGACACCTCAAAGGCAACCAAAGCTAGGATTGAGAAAAAGGGTCATCACAAGCTCGGCCAGGGTGGCTACTTGAAATTAGCTGCAAGAATTGTAATTAAGTAGCTAAACATATTATAATTAATTGTATCGCCTTCCAACGTTTTTGTAATCCTATCAGATATGATTAAAAATACACAATCATATATAATGTAGGGTGATGACTTCGAAACAATAACTACAGAGGAAGATAAAAATATCGCTTTCCGTTTTGGCTATCAAGCTGTAGTTGAACGTCGCAGAAGCTTGGGGCAGGTCCCAAGATCTACAATGCCCGATAAGGTAAAACATTAACCTTTCAATATTTTTGTTTTCGTCCATAAATTTAATGTCTAACAACTTTGTTTAAATCAGGGGAGCAACACTACCGATGAGGTAAATAACCCAGTTTTAGAGCCAGATGTAGATGATCCTCTCGTGCAACCTAATCATTGTAGTGGGGACCAGGCCGACAATGCTGCTATCAGTGAGGGCCGTGACGGTAATTAATTTCCACTTATAATTTTTTCTAATTATACCTTGATGGTTGTCCTTATAACGTTTTTTGTTTAAATGATAGAGAATGTTTCCCTTGAGGATCTTATCACCAGAGAGGAAGACAGGGCAACAGTCCCAACGGCGACAACTGGTGCACCAGGTAAATAATCTCATTGCAATTTTTTTTATTAATATTACCGAACTAGTTCAATGATATTTAAAAACCGATAATTAAAATTTAATATTATCTGTTTTTGTAGGCGATGCCCCGTCACTGGATGAGACCAGACATCGTGACAACGCAACTAGGTCAGCGGCGACAACTGGTGCACCAGGTAAATAATCTCATTGCATTTTTTTTTATTAATATTACCGAACTAGTTCAATGATATTTAAAAACTGACAATTAAAATTTAATATTATTTGTTTTTGTAGGCGATGCCCCGTCACTGGATGAGCCCAGACATCGTGAATACGCAACTAGGTCAGCAGTGCGGGTTGAAAGGCACAAAACAGGAGCAGAGCACGATGATATTGATGATCTAATTAGGAGCTTTAAAAATAGGAAGAAGAAAAAGAAAATTTGACAATGTAAAATATTGTATTATTATAAGACAAACGTTACCATACTTGGAACGTTTTTTGCGTTATATAAAAAACTCATTTATCATACTATTTTTATGTCAAGCATTAATTGTAATGTTTCCTTGCGTACTTTTTGTTGAATTGTTTTTTTACTAGTTATTGAATATTTTTTTTTATGCTCATGAAAGTAAAAAATGAAATATAGATTGGGTATTGGGGAATTGAGAGTGATGTGAGGGGGGGGGGGGAGGGGCTATAAGAGCTTCCACCTTCATGTGGTTGGCCCTGTTTAGTAGAGAATAATTTATTGGAGCGATTTAATCTTGGAGCAAATCTCCCTTGATCCAACGTAGCAACAAAAAAGTCACTGTTGACTTAGTTGCTACTCTTTCAGATCGTGGGAGGCTTGTTCCAAGTTCATGCGACTCCAATAAATTGTTTTTGAAACGAAGAGGAGCTTATTCAGGTATGTTTTGACATTTTCAACATATGTTCTAACATTATCATAAGAATGCATCTTAGAGTAAAAAATACTACATCAATTACTTGTATTTATTGTATAGATAATGATGGATTTTGATTGACTTGGCAATGCAGGTACAAATCATCTTGCATCATGAGCAATACAACTTGTCAACCAGGGTCATGTCCAGGATATTTTTGCTTGTGCGCTTGACCAGGTTCGTAATGTCACATTTTGTAAGTTCCTTTAGAGTTCATAATTCAATATTAAGCTTGTTCACGATTATTATCTAGGTTTTTTGTATCTGTTTTTTCATCTATTTGATTGTAAGCAACTATGCATGTTTCCTATTGTTCACTATGATCTCTCCCATTACCACTCCTAGGATGAATCCGACTTTATTGTTACATAGGTTACTTTATTGTTACTATGATTTCTCCATTTACGATTTCATAGGTTACATCATGTAAAGTTGTTAATCTCAGGTTGGTGATGAGCTTTAGTTCTCTAGATTTGGGGCTTTTCTGATATTTTCTCCCTCATGTCATTCCTGCATCACCTCGTTGTTTGAGCATGCCAATTTTCTACCACTTGTACCAATTGGCACATGTCAATCTCCGAGTGGTGCCACATTTCACCTATTTTCAGTGAGAGTTTAGGGTTTCTCTAACATAGCTTCAGAAATCCGATTCAGTGCCTGCTTGAATATTGTCACATAATACTCATGGTTTGGATTGATGAGCATGTTCCGAATGGTTGGTTGATTCATAAGAACCACCCATATAGTCATCTTGAGATATTTCAGAAGTTTTCTCGGGTTTCCTTTTTCACCGTTTCTAGTGGGTGGGATGGTGTGGGGTGATCCATCAATACTGGTGCTCTTGTAGTAGGGAATTTGTTTTTGGGGATATAAAGGAGCATTTGATGTAGATATCCCATTGGATGCATTCATAGATGGGCACGAGAGGTCAAGAATTTAAATAAAAAATATGCAACCTCTAGCATGGAAACCTGAAGGCCGCGAGAGACACTGGTTAAAGATTGTTTTGTGCTGGCCTTAATATAGTCATGATTTCTTTCTATTATCTTAATGCAAATATATAGTCCGGTCTCATTAAAATGAGGATTGTGGTTGTATTTCTCTTTGGTTGTTTCTCTCTTAATGCTCCAGAAGTAGCCAAAAGTTGCGATAGTTATTTAGTTTTCCTGTTACAACTTAAAAGTGGTTTTAGAAATGGGAGTCATGTTTTTTAAGGTTCATACTAATATGAAGATCTTGTAATTCTATATTCAGCATAAGAGAAGATGGCCTCTGCTTTGGGTGGTATGATAACAATTGCCACATCTACCTCATTGGGTAACAATGGAAAGGGGAAGAAGTTGGGTGCAATGTTTGATAATTATGGCAGACAATTGTCTTCTCTTTCAGTTTTTTCACCCATTTCCTTTAATCGCTCAATAAGAAGAGGGACTCTAAGATTACGCGACAGAGAGAAGGTAGTTAATACAAGAGCCATGGAAAAGGAGTTGTACTTCAACAAGGATGGCTCAGTGACAAAAAAATTGCAGGTCAGAGAAAAAATTATGTTTAAAGGAAGGTCACCTGCACGTGAAACTTCACTGCGGTGGATCTTTCCTTGTCCACTTATATTCGATTTTAATGTGTTATTTTAATTTTTCATCGAGGGTTCTTTTGGCATATGGTCTGGCATTCAATTGCACACTTACTGAAAGCATTGTCAATTTGTCTTGCAGGTGGTGTGAACAAACTTGCTGATCTTGTTGGAGTCACCCTTGGGGCGAAGGGAAAAATGTTGTCTTGGAGAGAAAGCATGGTTCTCCAAAAATAGTTAATGATGGTGTGACAGTAGCTAAGGAGGTAATTTGTAGATGTGTGCTCTGGTTTTCTTTTTAACGTTGTATTAGTTCCCCCTCTTAAATTTCTTAGATTTGGTAGGCATAATTTGAAAACTCAAAGGTCAAAGGAAACATATTTGTTACCCAGTGGTCTACTTGGCCTATGGACTAGCCACATTAGAGTAATGCATAAATATTTTCACAACAATAAAGGGAAAGGGTTACGGCTGAGTCAAATTTTATTGTTATTGACAGTGTAATGAAATGTATCTCAATGCTATGGTTTTGGCCTTTTTATTGGTTGAATTAGAGGACCCAGTTGAAAATATTGGGGCTAAGTTGGTAAGGCAAGATGCGGAAAAGACAAATGATTTAGCTGGGGATGGAACCACAACATCTGTTGTTCTTGCACATGTTGGAATATTGAAAAATTCCAGAACAATGAATGGAGAATAAATCTCCCTTCCTCTAACACATAGAAAATAAAAATTTCTTTGACAGGAGACAGAGTTTCAATACTTTGAAAACAAACTTCTATTCCCTTCAATAACTAAAAAAAAAACTATTACACTACTTCCTCACTGAGAGGGATTACAAAATTATGACTGCTACAAAACGCAGTGCATAAAACCAACTCACTGTCTGTTCAAAACAAACATACTCTGTCTCTAAGACACTCTGCTGTGTTTTTCCCTTTCGCACTGCTGTGCATACACACTTAAAAAGTTACACTCAGTTTTTCACTTTTTACACACTGCTATGTAATAAAAAATTTACGTACCGTCTATAAAAAAAACTACCAAGCTTTTTCGACCTTTTTATTTTTATATGCCGGAACATATAAAACATATTATAATAAACCCTCTTTTAAAAAAATAAAATTAAAACTAAATTCTATGGCCCACCTTTCATTTCGCATATGATATATATATAACATATGTATATATTAAACTATCAAAACATTAAAGAACCCTTTCCGTCGGACTTCAAAAGTCTAAATAGATTGAATTTCAAACCAAATTCGCGTTCCAAAATGGGATGCTGACGTCTGCCTAATTTTAACTCGAATTCTCAATCCAATGTGCCCTATAAAAAATTCAGGTCCGGTTTTCAGGTTTTCAGATTCCCTTCAATTTCATGCGATCCAATATTAATGCTCCACGTGTCCTCCTTTTGAATTTACAAAATTGTCGGGTAAATTTCTGTTTGTTTAATTTCTGGTTGGTGAATTGCGTTAATGCTGGCTATTGTGTTTAAATACAATCCTGTACAGAAATATGGCTGTGGCTGTCTACAAAAAAAACTTGCAGGAATTTTAAATGCTGAATTAAATTTCTGGATGGCATGTAAGCAACCTCCAAAAAAAAATGTTGCTGCTGCATCCGTCCTTCTGCTGCAGCAGTTGAAGTTAAAATTCAACAGCACAGGGTTTAATAAGTGAGGGTGTAAAGGTAACTTTTTGTCGATAGTACTGGATTAAGATCATCTATTCATTTTTGTAGGGTCTTATGGTGTTTGTTTTTTTAGTTTTGGGTTGGACTTATTGAGTCTAAGATAGTTTTTGAGTGAAAAAATTGCTATCAGGTATTAAAAAATTTTGGTTCTTTTGTCAAAATTTATGAGCTTGTTAGGAAATACAAAACTGATAATGGTTGTATCTTAAATTTGTGGAAAACAATTTGAAATGAAACCTTTTTGTTTAGGTTGTTGCAGCAGGTCCAAACCCCATTCAAATTACTAGGGGCATTGACAAGACAATAAAGGCCCTTGTTTCGGAACTTAAAATTTTGTCAAAGGAGGTAAACGCTTGCCTTTTGAGTAGGCTGGTTTTCCTTTTTGCTGATGGTTTGGTGTATCTAATTGAATTAGTTGCCTAAGGTATTTTTGGTTGCAAACTCCTTTTCATTTTTCATACAGTATTGGCCTTGTGGAATACATTTGATTGTGTGGTCTTGTTAGATCTACAAAATTTGTAGTTGTTTAGTCTTATGGCCGAGGTTCCCTTTTATTATGGAAATATTTGATGCAATATTGTCATTTAATCCTTACTGCAGGGTAGCATGTTGAGAAGTTTCTTGTGAAACATTTGGTATTCAAAATGACACTTGATCCTATACAGCATCATGCACTTGACTTCAAAATTCATATTCAAAGTGTGCCAGACAATTCTTGCAAAATTTCAAATATTTATGTTGTTTTAAACCATTATCTTTTTCATGTATTTGATGCTGAAAATGTGAAAAAGACTTTGGTATGAAACCAACTGGTGAATAATTTCCAGCACAACAACCACTTCCAAGACATGATTTAGAAGTAGAAAAAATGTGCTTATGAAGCATAGAAATATATCCTTGATGCATTGTCAATGTTTGGCTAGGGTTATTTTTGGAGAAAATAACTCCTTATTCCTAGAATAGTGATCTTCAATACAAGTAAATGCCAGAGAAGATAGATCATCGTGTGACGCAACAAAACTGAAATTGGACCCCCAAGGAGAGCTGGTGTGTCTACAATCGCTCTGTCAGCATTTTCCCTTGGTGTACCCCATTCTTTTCCTCCAGCCTGAGTCTTAATTGACTTCTTCTTTCTTCGGGTTTATTTATCAAATTCGTAGAATTTGATAAATAAATACTATCCACAATGGTTGGACTTTAATTTATATTCCCAACTTTATATTATCTCCAAGCCTTATAACCACTGTATAATTTTCAACACTTTGTATTTATACTCCACGTTTCTTTTTAAATAAATAACTTGTAATGAACTTTCGGCTCTATATTTCACCACCCAGCCTTACAACAATCACGCTCCAGACTTATGCTAATTATCCGCCAATCATTTAATTAAATAATTTCATTATACTCCGGCCCCACCTATATATATCAATAACCAATCAAACACTCGTATCGTACCTGGCTATCCTCCGCACACCTTAGTTAACCTCCGGGCAAGTTCAACGTGCGACCACCGTCCGATGGCCCTTCTCCAAATCAACGACTCTTGGCAATTTCGCTCGGCTTCCAACGTTGGGCTTTAACGTGCGATGGCGCGGGTTAAACGGTGGTTTTCCGGGGGTCACTTTGCCACGTGTCGCATTCCCTATGGAATCGCTCGCGAATAGGAAATACCGCCTACTCCGCAAAAGCGGTGCGATATGGGCAACCCGCTTTTGTGATTCTGCTCGTGGTTTTGGTAGAGGGCTTGACCACGGGTGCAAGTCTGGTTCCGCTATCCTTTTGTTTGTTAACTCATGTCAAATCCTCGGGTCAGGTTCCGAAAGCACAACAATTTTGTCTCTTTATTAAGCGAGATTTTTATATTTGAACAGTTTTCACGACCCCGGTTCTCTACACAGACCTCGCCTTGGATATTTTTACATAAAAATGATTGTTCTCAATAATTATTTATATAAATTTTCCACATGTTTAGTGTGGTATTCCCATTATTTATTATAAATATGTGTATTATCAAAGAAAACCAACACAAATTTTATAAGATGGGATCAAACAAAATTGTTCTTGAGTCGAGCCCGCCGGACTTCAAACAGCGATAAACCATAATTCAAACCAAATTCGCGTTCCAAAATAGCCTGCTGACGTCGGCCAATTTTTTGACGCGAATTTCTTATCAAATTCGCCCTAATATTTTACGGGTATGGATTTCCACTGCGCGAGCGGCCCAAACAAAGATCCGCTCCAATCAATTTCTGCCACGTGTCCTCAATAAAAACTTCCCCGGCTCCCGGTTGCGGGTGCATTCGATGGCGTTTAAGGTGATGGGACATGGATATGGCGATTTCATATCAATCGCATTAACATTTAATGCTGTTCAATTAAATTTTCACATCAAATCTGCATTAATTAATTTTTAACACTGTTCAAGATCAGACCTCCACTCCTCTTAGCGATTCCGCACGCTCCAATTTGATCCGGCCTTCGGCTCTCATTATTAATGATCAGAGATTAATTATGACGGGCGTCCTTTGATTGCATTGCAGACGGGTCGAAAAAATGGCGTTTAGCCATGGTTTTTTAGACAAGCCGGTTGCTGGATTACACTGCCTGCTAACTGCGATGATAAGGAGAAGTGGCCAGCTGAACTTCTGCCTAGACGTTGCTGTATATTTGCATTTCTCTCGGTTCTGTCTCTGTCTGTCTTCCTCTGTTAATTGCAATTATGTTTCTTCGTCTCCTCTTGTGCCCACTACGCCTGAGATTGCACCCATGCCTCGCGTGCGTCATAGGATGCGTTGTCGCAGGGGGAGCACTAGACGTCAACCCCGGCGCGCTCCCTCCAGCCCCTCAACAGAGTCGACTTCCGGCCAGTCCAATGATTATTACTTAGGTCGATATCCAAATACTAGGAGTGGGCGGGGTCGGCTTGTAGCATCTGGCCACCGTATGGATTCCCCTGCTCTTGGCTTCCCCATCATTAGTTCCCCTTCTCCCACGACGCGCACTGCACAATTTTCCTTTAATTTCTCTCTCAACCGCCCAAGAATCACGGCTTTAGTCACTGTGGTCTTCCGCAAGGAGGCCCAAACGGAGGAAGAATGCACCCGTCCGGCGGGTCTGAGGTCGAAAAAAGCCGGCCAGCATTCGGGCCTTCAGGAGGGGAGCCGTGGCATGCATGTGGAGGTAGCACCTAGCGATCCTGGACCTTCCGAAGGATGGTGCCGAATCGTGGAGGAACCACCGGAGGAGTAGTTTGGTTAATTTGTTTTTCTTGCTTAGAAGGCCCACTTAATTGGGCTGCTTTTAGTTTATTTTACTGTGCTGGACCTTTGTAATATTTTTGAATTCTGTAAATTAAACGTTCAAGACTGGTTTCCCCGTATGAGGGCAGTCTTCTTAATTTTTTGATTTTTTGATGACAAATTTTCCATGAGTATGGCCAGGCAATGTTTTTGACTTCGGTGTAATTTTATTTGCAATGTTAATAGATTAACTTTACTTAGAATTCTCACATGATTAGCGTTTTTCTTGATCTGTTCAAGGATTTTGGGTACTTTAATTTGTATTTAGCACAATGGACGTCGGTACTCTATCTGTTTCTTTACTGTTCTACATACTACTATTTCACTTTCTTATAGATGCCTCGGGAATATTTGAATGCTTTCTCAGATTGTCGATAATCTCCATGTGGACCGTTACCGGATTTTATATCATGTCCCTGTATGTGACATGGGGTATTTTTCTATCATTGTCTGGGGTGGGACTTCCACTTTTCTGGATGGATATTTGGGTTCCAATCTTCAGATGTGAAAATATAATGACTTCATGGACTGTTTTACTTCATATAATATATTCAAAACAACATTTTTTCTCTTGTGAAAAAAAAATGATTAATGTTTATCACTCTGCCTTCAAAACTAGCGATGCTTGTCTATGTTGCTGGTTTATTGATATGGTCTGATGGTCTTTTTATATTTTGGACATATCACACTCCTCACATGATTAGCGTTTTTCTCTGTTCAAGGATTTTGGGTACTTTAATTTGTATTTGGAACAGTGGACGTCGGTACTCTATCTGTTGCTTTACTATTCTACATACTGCTATTTCACTTTCTTATAGATGCCTCGGGCATATTTGGATGCTTTCTCAGATTGTCGATAATCTCCATGTGGACCGTTACTGGGTTTTATATCAAGTCGCTGTATGTGACATGTGGTATTTTTCTATCATTGTCTGGGGTGGGACTTCCACTTTTCTGGATGGATATTTGGCTTCCAATCTTAAGATGTGAAAATGTAATGACTTCATGGACTGTTTTACTTCATACAATATATTCAAAACATCGTTTTTTCTCTTGTGAAAAAAAAAATTATTAATGTTTATCACTCTGCCTTCAAAACTAGCGATGCTGGTCTATGTTGCTGGTTTATTGATATGGTTTGATGGTCTTTTTATATTTTGGACATATCACACTCCTCACATGATTAGCGTTTTTCTCTGTTCAAGGATTTTGGGTACTTTAATTTGTATTTGGAGCAATGGACGTCGGTACTCTATCTGTTGCTTTACTATTCTACATACTGCTATTTCACTTTCTTATAGATGCCTCGGGCATATTTGGATGCTTTCTCAGATTGTCGATAATCTCCATGTAGACCGTTACTGGGTTTTATATCATGTCCCTGTATGTGACATGGGGTATTTTTCTATCATTGTCTGGGGTGGGACTTCCACTTTTCTGGATGGATATTTGGGTTCCAATCTTCGGATGTGAAAATGTAATGACTTCATGGACTGTTTTACTTCATATAATATATTCAAAATAGCATTTTTTCTCTTCTGAAAAAAAAATGATTAATGTTTATCATTCTGCCTTCAAAACTAGCGATGCGGGTCTATGTTGCTAGTTTATTGATATGGTCTGATGGTCTTTTTATATTTTGGACATATCACACTCCTCACATGATTAGCGTTTTTCTCTGTTCAAGGATTTTGGGTACTTTAATTTGTATTTGGAACAATGAACGTCGGTACTCTATCTGTTGCTTTACTATTCTACATATTGCTATTTCACTTTCTTATAGATGCCTTGGGCATATTTGGATGCTTTCTCGGATTGTCGATAATCTCCATGTGGACCGTTACTGGGTTTTATATCAAGTCCCTGTATGTGACATGGGGTATTTTTCTGTCACTATCTGGGGTGGGACTTCCACTTTTCTGGATGGATATTTGGGTTCCAATCTTCAGATGTGAAAATGTAATGACTTCATGGACTGTTTTACTTCATATAATATATTCAAAACAACGTTTTTTCTCTTGTGAAAAAAAAAATGATTAATTTTTATCACTTTGCCTTCAAAACTAGCTATGCTGGTCTATGTTACTGGTTTATTGATATGGTCTGATGGTCTTTTTATATTTTGGACATATCACACTCCTCACATGATTAGCATTTTTCTCTCTTCAAGGATTTTGGGTACTTTAATTTGTATTTGGAACAATGGACGTCGGTACTCTATCTGTTGCTTTACTATTCTACATACTGCTATTTCACTTTCTTATAGATGCCTAGGGCATATTTGGATGCTTTCTCAGATTGTCGATAATCTCCATGTGGACCGTTACTGGGTTTTATATCAAGTCCCTGTATGTGACATGGGGTATTTTTCTATCACTGTCTGGGGTGGGACTTCCACTTTTCTGGATGGATATTCGGGTTCCAATCTTCAGATGTGAAAATGTAATGACTTCATTGATTGTTTTACTTCATATAATATATTCAAAACAACATTTTTTCTCTTGTGAAAAAAAATGATTAATGTTCATCACTCTGCCTTCAAAACTAGCGATGCTGGTCTATGTTGCTGGTTTATTGATATGGTCTGATGGTCTTTTTATATTTTGGACATATTTGTTTTTCTCTGTTGCAGGGTTTTTGGTACTTTAATTTGTATTTGGAACAATGGACGTCGGTACTCTATCTGTTGCTTTACTATTCTACATACTGCTATTTCACTTTCATGGACTATTTTACTTCATATAATATATTCAAAACAGCGTTTTTTCTCTTGTGAAAAAAAAAATGATTAATGTTTATCACTCTGCCTTCAAAACTAGCGATGCTAGTCTATGTTGCTGGTTTATTGGTATGGTCTGATGGTCTTTTTATATTTTGGACATATTCGTTTTTCTCTGTTGCAGGGTTTTGGGTACTTTAATTTGTATTTGGAACAATCGACGTCGATACTCTATCTGTTTCTTTACTATTCTACATACTGCTATTTCACTTTCATGGACTGTTTTACTTCATATAATATATTCAAAATAGTGTTTCTCGTCTTTTAAAGTTTCAATTTTTTTTTTTAAATTGAACCCTCCTTCGGTCTACCGACGCCTTGTAGATGTCGGAACTGCGACAACCTAGAAACGTCGGAAGAGAGACAGTATGAAAATGTCGGACCACATTTCGTCAGAATTGCGACAGATTACAAACGTCGGAAGAGCGACGTTCCAAACGTCGGACCACATATCGTCGGAATTGCAACTGATTACAAACGTCGGAAGAGCGACGTTCCAAACGTCGGACCACATATCGTCGGCATTGCGACATCTTACAGACGTCAGAAGAGCGACGTCCAAAACGTCGGACCACGTTAGGTCAGAATTACGACGGCTTTTAGGCGTCGGAAGAGCGACGTTCCAAACGTCAAACCACATTTCATCGGAAGTGCGACAGTTTACAAACATCGGATGTGCGACAGTTTGTGAGACGTCGGAAGAGTGACGCATGTTCGGAAGCGACGGAAGAGGTGTCAATAATGCGACACTTTTTACGTTCGTCGGAACTGCGATGGTAGGACAAACCACGGTTTGTCCGCCCTCGAACTGTCGCTCTTGCGACGAATTGGCCGTCGGAATTTCCGCCAAATTTTCTAGTGGATATTTACCAGTTGTTCATTTGGGTGGAATCTTGTTTGCCCAAACTTCATAAATCAAATGGTTGTCCCAGTTTTTCGTGTGGTCTTCTAAATTTTTCTTGATTACTTTCACTAAACTCTTGTTATATGATTCAACAAGACCTTTTCCTTGTGGATAATAGGGAGTTGAGTGACGTAGCAGAATCTAATATTTCTAGTGGAATTTTATCATTTTTATGTTGGTGAACATTGTGGAATTATCAGTGATAATTTGTTATGGGAAAAAAAATTTGCATAAAATAATCTCTTCAATGAATTTTATTACAACTGAATCTATATCATTTCTTACAGAAATGGCTTCCATCCACTTGGTTAAATAGTCAGTAGCAATCAATATCCATCAGTATCAATTACTGGAGGTTGGGTGGATTTCACCTATAAAATCTAATCCCCAGTGAAGAAATTGTGCCGAAACAACTACTGGAACTAGTGGAAGAGCTTCTAATTTTTTCTTACCAGCAAACATCTGACATGGAACACATGCCCTGACTTTTGATCCTACACGTGAAAACAAATTAGGCCAATAAAATCCTGCCCTCAGTATCTTGTATGTTGTTTCTCTCCAAGCATAGTGGCCTCCACAAATCCCTATATGAAATTGGTCAATGATTCCTTCAGTCTCTGATTCTGTTAGGCAAAGTATTAAAATATTAAGAGGATACTTCTACTATAATTTGGCATTGATGATACAGTATTTGAGGGATTTCAACTTGAGTGTTTTGCATTAGTTCTTTGAAAACTAAGCTAGACATTCAAAATGAATCAGAAAATAAATAATGCCTACATAGCAATCTGATAAAACAAACTTCTCATCAATACGAACAGGCATTGTCTGAGTTGAAGGAGAATGTTATTGTGTATTCTTTCCTTGCATTCCATTGGAAGGTTCTCGTGGATTCTACCCTTCTGCATTCAATGAACATTCTTGTGGATTCTCCCTTTCCAAATTTGAAGAAGGTTCTTGTGGATGCTTCTCTGAAACTTCAAAAACAACTTTTATGCCCAAGACTTTACAATTGGATTCAGCTAACAACTTAGCTAAACCCTACCCCTTTACTAACTTGGTAGTTTTGATTGTAAGATCAAACTCAAGGATTTTATTTATCTGTATTCTCCTTCTGCCATCACTGTTTGGCTGTGTGGGGACTGTTTTAACAGCATTATTGGGCACATAGGAAATGATAGTGGAATGGACGACATACATTCTAAAAGACTTCAGGGTTTGAACTAATGCATAGGTTTTTTTTTCGATAATATCATATCTGAGTTCGGCATCTCTCATGACCTTACTAAAGAATGCTATAGGTTGATCATGGTAATCCTCATTCTTTTGCGAAAGGACAACTTCAATCATAGTTTCGAACGTAAAAGAGAACATGCTAAAAGGTTATGAGTAGTTTGGATTGTCTAAGGTTGGGGCTTTGGAGATGGCCTTCTTTATTGGTCGAATGAAAATATTGCAGAAATATTCCATTTGGCTTCATGGTTCTTTTTTAGCATGTATGTTATATCCTTCACTATTTCTGCATAATTTGGTATAAGCCTTCTCAAAAAGTTAATTTTCCCTAAAAAGGCTTGAATCTGTTTTTTAATTCTATGTAATGATAATGATTGAATATCAGAGACCCTTTTGGGATCAATAACTAATCCATATTTTGAAATAATATGACCCAGTAATTTACCCTCTTTGATGGCAAATAATGACTTTTCAGGATTCAAATAAATTCCAAACTTCCTGCACCTTTCAAAAAATTTCTTCAAATTGTTGAGATGTTTCGGATCTGATTTAAAGAAACTAGTTAAATCATCAAGGTAAATAACAATAAATTCCTTTACCTTCCCGACAAAATCCAAATCCATGGCTCTTTGAAATGTTGCTCCTACATTTGGTAGACCAAAGGGCATCCGGGCATACATGAATGTACCCAAAGGTGTGGAAAAATTTGTCTTCTCCCTGTCTTCTGAATTCACCAATATTTGATTATAACTAGAAAATCCATCCAACATAGAGAGTTTGTTAACACCTGACACTTTTTGAAGTAATTGAGCCATATTTCTAAGTGGGTAATTATCTTTCAAGGATGATTTATTAAGGTTTCTAAAATCTACAGAGAGTCATATTTCACTGTTCTTTTTCCTCATATGGACTAAATTGGAAACCCAAATAGAGTATCTTAATGGGACAATAATTTGGGCATCTATTTTTTTTTTTTAGTTCTTTTTCTATGGTAGGAAGAAGAATTGGGTTCATCCTCCTTAACTTTTATTGGTAAGGCTTTACATCTGTTTTTAGGGGAATTTTATGCTCAATTAAAGATGTGTCATAATTTTTTAGATCAACATAAGGCCAAGCAAATAAACCTTTAAAACTCTTAAGAATTTTGACATATTCATATTTAAGTTTTGGGGTTAATGATGCACAAAGTTTAATGTTCTAAATCTCCTCATAAGTTCCAATATTTGTTTCTTCTATGTCATTTTCTGGTGAAGCAGAGAAAATATTTTTGGGAACATCGTTTTGTTCAAACAGTTTTTTCTAAAGGAACAATTCCCTTGGGGATAAAATTATTTGATAATTGAATTATATCATTATCGACTACCTTTGATTTTAGTTTTGAATTTTCTTTGACTTTGGTAGCTTCATTACTATCTAAATTATACTCTTCAATTTGCAATACAAAAAATTCGTCAGTGACTTACAGAAAGGATTTTAAATTTTCAACGTCCTCAAATTTTTTCCAATGTATAAGAGTGTCTGGGATTGAAGCCTTACATTTGATTTGTATCAGATATTCAATCTGAAATTTACCTTGAATCTTGAAAGAAGTATCTCAAACATCTAATGAATCTACATGCAGGTTTTCATCTCTAGGAATAAAAGTGATATTAAAAGCATCAAAGGAGATTTCAATGGTGTCCCAAATATTTTTTCTGTAAGACATAATTCTAGGGTGCTTTGTCTAGAAAATACTCCTAACTTGTCTTACTATTAGTTCTGAGTGAGTGAAAACACTCAAATGTTTTACCTTTGAACTTCTATCAGGTTGTAATCCTAGGATAAAAGCTTTGTATTTAGCAACATTGTTTGCGACCTTAAAATCTAATTTGCATGTGTTAGCCCCCTAATTTTCTCTCTTTTTTCCATTTTCCCCTTCCCAAATCATAACCATTTACCTCCGTTTTACCTCTTTCATCCACCCTCATCTTGCACTAGTCCAAGCACGGTGACATATTTCTTATAAACTTTATTTTTCATATTTTTAATTCAACTTAGCATTAATTATTTATTTATTACATGATTTCTTAATTTTAATCACTCTTTCTAACTTATCAATATCTCCAATGTTTACTTGGTAGTTAGAGTACTTACCGTGACCGCTGATTCCAGTGCAAGATCAGATCTTACACTGTTGCCAGCACAACAAATCCTTGCAACAGATCCAAACCTCCTTGATCACCACCACATTTTGAGTAGCTTCAGCCGTGACAGCAAAGATCAATCCAAAGGAAGCCAAGACTGAATGTGTGAAGGACGAAAGCTGGAGATTGGCTATGGCTAGTGTTTCTACCTGTCTAATTTTGGAGGTCGAAAAGCTAAATTTTTCGTTTCATTATCTAACCAGTTGAATGATCTATTTTGGCCTTTGGTCAAAGTTCTATATAATGTATAATGTAAATAGGACTAAGGGGAGAGTTTTTGATAGGAGAAGAGAACAGAGATACAACTAGAGAGGCGGTAATAGGTTGTTGTATTTTTTTATTTCCCGAATCTGGGTTGGACGATGTATTAACATATGTACTTGCCTCAGTGAATTAATAAAAGGGAGCTCTGCCTCATGTTTTACAAACTGCAATTCTATATTTGAGCTGATGAATTGATTAAGGTATTGAGAAGCCTTTTTATTTAAAAGGGAAATGCGTTGCTTGGCTAGGGCCCAGCCAACCCAGCACATTTACCCCATTTCCTATTTTCTTGTAATTTTTGTTTACATTGTCAAGTGTGATTTAATTTTAAGCACATGCACTCTTGTCTGAGTCCAAGCGGATCCATTGTGTGAAGCAGATAAATTTAATTTTCCTGCAATTTCCTTTCCTGAACTTGATTTCAGATTGGTTTTCCTCTGCCTGGTCCAGGCAGGAGAAATAACCCTGCACCAGTGCACGTTGGTGTGATGTCACCTTTTTTTTAATTATTTTTTATTGGTTTTCCCTGCCTGTTCCAAGCAGGAGAAATGAACCTGCACCAGTGCACGTTGGTGCGATGCAGAAAGCTTTCTTAGTCTACTTCCCACAATCTTCTTTCTTTCATTAAAAGATTATGACAGGATAAATGTATATTGATTTTTTCTTTATTCCTGCACTCTGTTAAGATCAGAAACATTCACCTTTTATGTGTGAAATTGTATTTAATAGTATAATAAAATTCGCAATAATTAAGAACTCATTTTAAGAATTGAATGCTAAGTGTAGGAAGCTCTGATCCGGTGCAAGAACTAGTTTCTTGTCACGGGATTTGAGTGCTTTCAACTTGGAAAATTTCAAGCCCTTGCATGAAGTAAAAATCCTTTATTAAAGACACCATTTATACATTATGCATAAATCTTTGTTCCTGCACTAGTGCAAGTAGACTACGATAGTGTAGGATAGATTAGTTTAAGAAGGAGATCTTTAAAGGAGAAGGTTTAAGGGCCCATCTGATGAGACTGCTAAGTGTCTCTGCTAAAGAAACACACACACTCAGTAATTAAACAATAATTAGCTAGAGTGATTTCCCTTTTTTATATTTAATTCCCTCTTGCAAATTCATTCTTTCTTGTTCTAGTGCTAGATTATTTTGATGGTTCAAGTTGCCTTTTTTTTTCTTTTTAATTTGAGTCTGTAGTATTTCCTTTAAAGAAAGTAGGGATTTATATTAGGAAGATTTATACCATCTCTGGCATTTCCTAGGCTTCGTCTCTAAGTTTACAGATCCCCCAGGTTGACAAATTAAGTGTTGAGGAGTTTGCCTTAGTGTAATTCCTGCACCCAACATTTTGGCGTCGTGGCTGGGGAGGCGATTTGATTTGGTAAGAATTTTCTGATTATACAATATAGGTAATTTTTCCTTTATTTTTGCAGTATTTTTTGGAAAATCTTCTTTGAAGGAATTTTACTAGTGTTAATTGATTTATGACAGCATTTTTTACTAGAAGTTATTTTTTATTTTTCTTTCTTTTTTGAAATGAATGCCTAGAAAAGGTAATGGTTTGAAGCCCACTAAGTGCCAAAATAATTTTGAAAACAATTCTCATATTGGGTCTCCTTCTGTAAGCAGGAAGCCCAATCCAATTCAAACCCATCACGCAGGAACAATCCACCTAGATTCTGATGACAACAGCTCAGGTGTGGATCAGTCTGTTGAGAGCAGTACAAGTAAAAGGGAAACAATGGTGGACCAAGAAGATCATTTGGAAGGGACTTGTGAAAACCAGGTAAGTGAAGAACAATCCACTTTTGTGTTTCCAATTGTGGATCCTGATATTGTGGTGCAAATGAAGAATATTCCACCATCAGCTCTCCCTCATTTCCATGGTAAAGTTCATGAAGATCCTGACTCTTTTCTATTTGAGTTTGATATTCTGTGTAGAAGTTATGATTATTCAACTAACGCTCAGAAGTTAAGATTATTTCTTGTTACTCTCAACGACTCATCTCTACGCTGGTTTATGCGGTTAGGAGGAAACACTATAACCTCTTAGGATCAGATGAAGAGAGTGTTTTTGTCTAACTATCAAGAATATTACAAAACTTGGGACATGCAAGATGAGATTTTTACAATCATATAGGATGACGATGAAACTCTTGAAGATTACCTAGAAATATTTCTGTATATTTTACAAAGGTAGAAACTTAAGTTTGATCCCAGTACTATTAGAACCTTGTTCTTAAGAGGTCTTACTAATAATGCTAGAAATAATTTAAGTATGTTAGGAAAAGGTGATATTTCTCAACAAAATTTTGAACAAATTTGTGAATTATGCGGATAATTTTCAAGAAATCAGTATAGATCTGGTAGAGGAACTCGAAATAGAAATAGAAAAACGGAATCTACTGATGTTATGATTATTGGACTATAAAATAAAATGGAAAACATGAAAATCGATATAATGAATACTGTTGCCAAACAGTTTGACTCTTTAAAATTTCAGCAAAAACTCATGAAGGAACAAGAGTCATTATGTATTTTCTGTCCTAAATGTAGAGACAAGCATCCTCCTAAGGAGTGTCCTCTTCATTTGAAAGAAACAAATAATTGTGCTATTTTTGCATAAGACCATGTCACAGAAAAATTTCCCTCTATACCACTACTTAAAGTTGTATTTACAGGGGGACAACTTGAATTTGAATACTTGTATGCTATGGGAGAAAGAAGGAATTGGCCTCAGGGAGGTGCAAGTATGGCTCCTGAATTTTCTCCACACTATCTTGGTTATAATTCACATGCATATTCTTATCCTAATACTAATCAGTAGTGGCAGTATGGGAATCAATATCAGCATGGGCATCCTTCTCAACCATGGCAACATGGTTAGAGAGGGCCAACTCATTCTCGATATTCCTACCAGCCACCTATGCAGTCATATCCATCTACGCATACACCTTATTCAATAACTCAGCTTCCAAGTTATTCTATTCCACCATTGCCTTTACCTCCACCCTTTCGACCTCCTCAGTTTCCTGCTCAATCTATGGCCAATCCTAACAATAATAAAGTAGAGAAAATGATCTATGTAAAAAACCCTCCTTTACCATTCGAGTACCAGCCTATCCTAGTTGGGGTTCATGATATTCAATTAAGATCGGGAAGGACTATAACATTAGAAAATCATAAGAAACCTATAGTGATTGTTGAAGAGAAAGGAGAAGAGGAAACACTTAACCATTATCTAAAATTTGTCACTAAGAAGCTCTTACCCTTTGAATCCTTGCCATCTTCTTCCACCTAGCCTCCCTTCACAGAGAGGCTAGTAATGGAAAGAAGTGAGCCTATTTTTGACACTAGTTTGGCATCTGAGCTTCAAATTTTTTTGATTAAGATACCTTTTATTCAAGCCATTAAAGAGATCCCCATTTTTACCAAGATTATTAAGGAAATCTATCTCAAGAAACCTGGGAGGAAGAGAGTGGAATCCCAAACCATTCAATTTGTTGGTAGGGCAGCAGAATCGATGACGGTATGTGTGTCTATGGAAAAATATATTGATCCCGGAAACCTTGTTGTCTCAGTTCAGATTGGTAATGTCCTGGTCTCTAATGTTCTTATAGACCTGGGGGCAGCCATTAATGTCATGAATAAGCAAACCATGGATCAACTTCGGTTACCTCATCTTCGCCCTACTCCTACTGTGCTTGAATTAGCAGATAGATCTAAATTAAGCCAGAAGGAGTATATGATGATGTGATCATCTCAATAGATTCTTCAGAATATCCTGTTGATTTCATTGTGATTCAACAAAATAACCCAGTATGAGGACATCCCTTGATCTTGGGATGACCATGGCTTGCTACAGCCGATGCAAATATTGGATGTCATTCCAGTGATATGTATATTTCGCATGGAGATTCTAGGAAGAAAGTTACCTTTTACCCCCCTGCCAGATCCATTCAGGACCTTCGAGATAATTTATGGTTGGATCAAAGAAGTGATGAGGATACTCAACCCATTTCCCTTATCCATCATTATACAGGGTCTTCACAAGAAGATGAGATTCAATATTTCCTGAATAATCTAGACACTATGCCTAATTTTGAGCCATTGAGCCAGATTTTCAGCCTAGATTTTCAAGATAATCATGATTCTCATTCTTCTGTACCGCTACATTTGGCCACTCCCTTGAGTAATCTTGAGCCTGACACTACTCTTGTTGAGGTTAGCCCTAGTAAATCCTTGCATATTAGTTCAGATTTGGACTCATCTCAGTAGGAGCAGCTTGTGAATTTGTCGCAAAACCATCTTAGTGCCTTTTCTTGGGGCTATGAATATATGAAGGGTATTCCCCCCAAAACTTGTACACATCATATCTATATTCAGGAAGGAACCCGACCTATCAGACAAACCCAAAGGTGAATGAATCCAGCTCTAAGAGATATTGTGAAGGAAGAAATACAGAAACTCTTGGATGTCGGTTTTATCTATCCTATTTCCAACACTTACTTGGTCTCTCCATTAGTGCTAGTACCTAAGAAAGATGGAAGATGACGTATTTGTATTGATTATTGATAATTAAATAAAGCCACTATGAAATATTACTTCGCTCTCCCTTTCATTGACCAGGTGCTTGATACCCTTGAAAGAAAGAAATATTTTTCCTTTTTGGATGGCTTCAGTGGCTATAACCAGATACAGATTGCACCCAAAGATCAGGATAAAACTATTTTTACATGTCCATGGGGTAAATTTTCTTTTAAAGTGCTTCCCTTTGGTTTATGTAATGCCCCGGCTACCTTTCAAAGGGAAATCCTGGCCATTTTTTCTCATCTAGATTGTAGAAATTTATATGGATAGATTTTCTGTGTTTGGTGATTCTTTTCAGGAAGCTCTTAAAAATCTCAAGAAAGTACTTCTTCATTGTCAGGAAGCCCATCTCACCTTGAGTGACAAGAAATGTAGATTAATGTGCAAAGCGGGAGTGGTACTTGGCCATTTGATTTCTGGTAAAGGTATCAAGGTTGATCCATCAAATATTGAAATCATTCAGCATCTTCCTGCACCCAAAACTAAAAGGGAAGTAAGAGGTTTTTTAGGACATGCTGGTTACTATAGAAGATTCATTGAAAAATTTTCTAAGATAGTTGTCCCTCTTTTCCGACTTCTAGCTAAGGATAGTGAATTTTCTTGGTCCACAACTTGCCAACAGTATTTTGAAACATTGAAGGAAAAGTTAGTACAGGCACCAGTTTTGAGAGGTCCTAATTGGTCCCTGCCTTTTCACATTCCTATGATGCTTCAGATTTGACTATTGGCACAGCTTTAGGACTAGAGGAAAATAAGAAATCCTACGCTATTTATTATATTAGTAAGAATTTGTCTTCCGATGAATTAAATTATACAGTTACAGAGAAAGAGATTTTAGCTGTAATTTTGCAATTAATAAGTGCAGGCACTATATTACAGGATATGAAGTATTTGTACATACTGATCATTTCGTGATTAAATATTTGATGAATAAACCATTGACTAGTGGTAGAGTGACTATGTGGTTGCTATTGTTACAGGAATTTAATGTTACTATTGTTATTAGACCAGGAAAATCTAATGTTGTAGCAGATTTTCTTTCTAGATTAGATAATCCTAGTGAAGCAACTCCTGTTAATGATGATTTTCCGGATGAACATCTTTTCTCTATGTCAACATATTCTCTGTGGTTTGCTGACATTGCTAATTACTTGGCTATTAGGAAAACACCACCCCACTCGTCCGCTCATGAAAAGCGGAATATTATTCAGAAAATTCTTTCATACTCCTGGATTCAAGGAGATTTCTTTTACACTGGTCCAGACCTAATTATTTGTATATGTGTAAGAGAGGAGGAAGTGTTTGAGATATTGAAATCTTCTCATGATGAACCTTGTGGAGGCCACTTCGCTGATAAACAGACTACATATAAAGTATTGTGTGTTGGTTAATTTTGACCTTCCTTGTTTAAAGATGCCAAACAGTATGTGAGGCGATGTGATAGTTGTCAATGAGTGGGCCAGCATAATCAAACCAATGAAATGACTTTATGCTCCCAAGTTATGATTGAGCCATTTGAAAAATGGGCTATTGATTTTATAGGGCCAATAAATCCAACGTCATTAAGTAAAAATCATATTTTGGTAGAAGATAAAGTTGTTTCCTTTGCTACAGAAAAAGTTGTTGTTGATTTTATTTTTACTGAAATATTTACTAGATTTGGTGTGCCTAGAGAAATTTCTTCTAACAATGGTCTACAGTATATTTATAATCTGGTACAGGTTTTGATGGAGCAATACAAGATCTGGCACAAGAAATCCACGCCGTATCACCCACAAGAAAATGGCTAGGTGGAATCCACAAACAAAGTGATCGAGTCCATTATTACAAAGACAGTAAATATGCATCGGAAAGACTGGGCTGAAAGATTACCAGAAGCTTTGTGGGCATACACAACCACTTGGAGAAATATCACGAGACATACACCATATGAGCTGGTATATGGAAAACAGGTTCTGTTACCAATTCAATTCCAGATCAAAACTTTCATAACTGCAATTTAGTTAGGAATAGATCTCTCTAAGGAACAACAACAACGTCTTCTCCAATTAAATGAGGTAGATGAATTTCATAGTGATGTTGTTCAACAGAACATACTAATTCAGCAGCAATGCAAAAAGGTTGCATGACAAGTCAATTCAGAAGAAGAAATTCCAACCAGGTGATTGGGTGCTCCTTTATGATTCTAGATTTAAAATTTTTAACGAGAAGTTCCATACATGTTGGATGAGACCTTATGAAGTGATATGAGTATTCGATAATGGAGCAGTAGAATTAAAACTATTGATGGAAACAATTCAGTATTCTTGGTAAATGGACACAGATTAAAGAAGTACTTTCAGCCACTTTCTAGGAAAGATTTTATAGAGCAAGTCCAACAACAATTCGGGACAGTAGTGGCGAATGGTAATACCAACCTTTTGAAAACACGAATTCTTCTTCTTCTTTAAAAAATACAAAAAATAAAAAATAATTTAAAATAAAAAGTAAAGAAAAAATATTTTCCTGTAATTATGAAAATCAGTTCGCTGACATGATTGCAGAATGATCAACCTGAAAACTAGCTTGCTGGAAGGAAGATCAAAAATTTCTAATAAAAAGAGAATGTTTCTTGATCTTTAGATATGCTAGCAACCACCAAGTAAAAGCAAGTTCAGCAGAACCAACCTTTATACAATTAGGGTAACTAGCATGGATATTTTTATTCAAGTAACGTTTAATTCTCGCTACAGTTATTTTTCTTGCACCATTGCAGGCAGACCTTCCAGAAACGTTTCTTCCTTTCTTGATATTCCACTTTATTAATATTCCCTCAGTTTTCTTCTTTAATCCCAGAATGATTAACCTTCTGATATTCTTCTGAACTTACCTTGTCCATTTCGTAAAAACCCCACTTTACACTTGAATTTTTTCCCTATCCCACTTCTGTTTATCCCCTCTTGTGGTACTACTCCTGGAATCCCTGTAACAAAATTCCTTCCCATTCTGAAATTTCCGTTTTCCCACTTCTTTATTTCCTCATGAATTCATTGCAGGATCTCACGCACAAAGAGAAAAAGGATATGCTCTTAAACATCAAGAAAGGGCGAAGAAAATTTTCAGTATCAGTTGAGTAAGACATGTTGGAAGTCCAACCTATATTTTACTTAAATTCACTGTTATTTTTTCAGATATTATGCTTGCATTAGTGCAAGAATGTTGTCCTATATAATAATGCAAGCAGAATGGTACCAACAGAATAGCATAGTTTAAGCAGTGCAAGCATAGTTTAAGCAGTGCAAGCAGACCGGTGCAAGCATGCACCTTGTCAAAAACATAGTACAATTTTTTATTTTCATAGAATATGTCATAGGAAAGTGGTAATCATGAAATTTTATAAGAAGCCCTTTCACTTAGTCGATGATTACTTGTGCTATCATATTAACTAGGAGAAAATTATTTAAAGTAAAAGGTATTTTTAAGTTAAGAATCATGATCATTTTTTAATGAACGCTAAAGTTATTTTTTCTGAATTATGAAGGAATGCAGCAGTGTTTAATCGTTGCTTGGATATAATTTCCCCTTTCTGCCATAATCCTAGATGTCCTTCACTTGTAATGATTACCTCACCTAGCCATTAAAACGCTGCCGCAAGCACCAATCCACCACGATATCAAAGATGTCTTGCATCCACAGTTATTTCAGTGGAATGAATGGGTGATAATATGGAAGGGATGGTGGACAGTTGGATCCCTATCTATAAGAACCAATTTTCCCGGTGTTGCATGTAAATTCTTGACTATTCATAACCGTTAAGAAGCAATGTTGCCTCTTCGAAGCGAACCTTCGTCTCTTAGTAAGGTAGAACAGACTACCGAGTATCGCAATAGTCTTGTACTATTGTGAGACTCGAGCTTTATTCAATTCTTGCAAAATTTTGACAGGCACAACAGTGAAGTGGCCCTATAGTTTTCCAGAAGTTTAAAAAATGACCGAGTAAAAATTGGGCCTCTAAAATTTGAGGTTACGGAAGAATTTATAGCAGCAGCGACAGGCTTGGAAAATATGGGTGAGTAGTGGTTTAAAAATCAGAAACTAGAAAGGAATCGATGGCAGTGTTTCGTTGTCGATAATAATATGAAGGTAGATTGGAAGAAAGGAATTACGAACAGTGCCCTGCTGGGACAGTGGCGGGACCTCCTTTTCATCCTACATAAATGCGTAACTTGTGAGGGAAGGTACTCCCTCACTTTTGTATACCATTTTAGGATGTTGCAGCATTTTGAAGGCGACTGAACTTCCAGTGGAGGAATTATTTCCCCTATTTTTTGCTTAAGAGCTTGGAAAAATGGCCAAGGGTGTGAAGAACAAGCGGGCAGACCAGGTCGATAAGAAGCTATATCACCATGGCCTGATAAATATTTTGGTCCAAAAACAATTAGAAATTAAAGGCATGACCGGGAAGGCGCTGTTAAAATAGCTACATAAAAAGATAGTTGCTAGAAAGGAGACAGAGGACCCTGCCAGCACAAGCAAGGGTCCGAGTAAGAATGTAAAGGGGAGTCCCTCTTGCACCAGTGCAAAAAGGAAACGACCTGAAAAATCAACAGAAGAAAGGGCCCCATCTCCAAATAAGAACACAGTTAGTGCACCTATTTAAGAGACTCCTTCTATGCCACCAGTATAGGCACAGACCCCTGAAGAAGACAATCTATCAATGATTGTGGACGCAGGAAAATAAGTAGAGGTAGAAGATGACACTATGTTGGCCGATTTCATTAACAATGCCTGGAAAAAGAATGAAGAATATAGTGCAGGAAAAGAAACACAATCCCCATAGGACGTTGAATCCCCTTCTGCACCAATGCAAGAAGAAGAAGAACCAGAAGAAGAAGAACCAGACGAAGGAGAAGAACCACAAGAAGAAGAAGAAATAGAAGAAGAAGAAGAAGAACCAGAAGAAGAAGAAGATGAAGAAGAAGAGGAAGAAGTGTTTGCTGAAACCATGAGGGATACTAAAGTCCCTAAATAATATAATGCTCCTGTCGAGACAGAAGAAAAAGAAGATTTGGTATCTCCTGCTACTCAGATAGTTGAACTAGAGCTTCAAGTGTAGAACTTAGAACAGCTCATAGCTAAAGCGCAGGAGGATAAAGAACAGAGTAAAGAAGAAATAACTGCGGAGATCCAGAAAAAGAAAGGAGAAGTTAGAGTTTGGAAGTACCGAGGTGCACAATGTTTCAAGCAACTTAAAAATGTGACAAAGAAACTAAATAACATCAGAAAGAAGAAGTCTAAAACATTGCAGGCTGATGTCAGTATGTCAGAGCGGGATTGAGCTGGAATGCTCAAAGTTTTGAAGGTTTTTTTGCAAAGTTAAAGAGTTGTGTGACGACACACAACAACTTAGGGATGGGAGGATGTTATCCACCTAATTTTCTCTCTTTTTTCCATTTTCCCATTCCTAAATCATAACCATTTACCTCTGTTTTACCTCTTTCATGCACCCTCATCTTGCACTAGTCCAAGCACGGTGACATATTTCGTATAAAATTTATTTTTCATATTTTTAATTCAAATTAGCATTAATTAATTATTTATTACATGATTTCTTAATTTCAATCACTATTTGTAACTTATCGATATCCAATGTTTACTTGGTAGTTAGAGTACTTACCGTGACCACTGATCCTAGTGCAGGATTGGATCTTGCACCATTGCTAGCACAACAAATCCTTGTAGCAGATCCAAACCTCCTTTATCATTGTCGCGTTTTGAGCAGCTTCAGCCACAATAGAAAATATCGATCCAAAGGCAGCCAAGACCGAATCTGTGAAGGATGAAAGACAGAAATTGTCTACGGCCAGTGTTGCTAACTGTCTAATTTTGAAGGCCGAAAAGCGAAATTCTACACTTGGTTATATAATCGGTTGAATGATATATTTTTTACTTTGGCCAAAGATCTATATAATGTAGAATGTAAATAGGACTAAAGGGAAAGGTTTTGATAAGATAAGAGAATAGAGATATAGCCAGAGAGGCTGTAACAGGTTGTTGTATTTTGTTATCGCCCAAATCTAGACTGGACGATGTATTAACATATGTAATTGCCTTAGTGAATTAATAAAAGGGAGATCTGCCTCATGTTTTAAAAATTGCAATTCTATATTTGAGTTGATGAATTGATTAAGGTACAGAGCAGCATTTTTATTTAAAATGGAAACGCGTTGGTTGGCTAGGGCCTAGCCAACCCAGCACGTTTACCCCATTTCCTATTTTCTTGTAATTTGTATTTACATTGTCAAGTGTGATTTAATTTTAAGCACATGCATTCCTGTCTAAGTGTAAGCAGATCAGGGAAAATTTTAAGGATGGAAGTTTATCTTAAACTTTAGAAACATTGGCAAATCTTACTACTCCCTAATATGTAATTTGTAAAATTTATGTTGATATTTTTGTAAAAATATTTATATTTCCAATGATTTTATATTAATAAATATAATATTTTGGCAATTTTTAAGGTAAAATAATGGTGTACTATAAATTTTGGGCAAATCATTTTGGAAAAAATAGAAATTGGGGAATCGTTTTTTTTGGAAAAAGCATGGAAAATTAGCCCACCTGCAAATATTAACCCTTAAAATTTTCCTTGAAGCGGATCCGTTGTGTGAAGTAGATAAATTTCTTTTTCCTTCAATTTCCTTTCCTACGCTTGATTTTAGATTATTTTTCCTCCACCTGGTCCAAGCAGGAGAAATAACCCTACACCAGTGCACGTTGGTGTGATGTAGCAAATTTTCTTAGTCTACTTCCCACAATCTTCTTTCTTTCATTAAATTCTTATGAGAAGATAAATGTATATTGATTGTTTCTTTATTCCTGCACTCTTTTAAGATAAGAAACATTCACCTTTTATGTGTGCAATTCGATTTAACAGTATAATAGCACTTGCAATAATTAAGCACTCATTTTAAGAATTAAATGCTAAGTGCAGGAAGCTCTGATCCAGTGCAAGAACTAGTTTCTTGTCACGGGATCTCAATGCTTTGAACCTAGAAAATTTCAAGCCCTTGCATGAAGTAAATATAATTTAGTAAAGACACCATTTATACCTTCTGCATAAATCTATGTTCCTGCACTAGTGCAAGCAGATGGCGATAGTGCGAGACAGATTAGTGCAAGAAGGAAATATTTAAAGGAGTAGGTTTAAGGGCACATCTGATGAGACTGCTAAGTGTCTCTGCTAAAGAAACACACACACTCAGTAATTAATCAATAATTAGATATAGTGATTTCCCTTTTTTATCTTTAATTCACTCTTGCCAATGCATTCTTTCCTGTTCTAGTCCTAGATTATTTTGATGGTTCAAGTTGCCTTTTTTCTCTTTTTAATTTGATTCTGCAATCTTTCATTTAAATAAAGTAGGGATTTATATTAGAAAGATTCATACCATCTCTGGCATTACTTGTGCTTCATCTCTAAGTTTACGGATTCCCCGGGTTAACAAATTAAGTGTTGAGGAGTTTTCGTAAGTGTAATTCCTGCACCCAACAACATGATTGTGTAATACTTTCTTTATCGGGTGAAACCAAAACAAATCCTTTTCTAGCTCCATCTTTGGTGCAAGATCCATCAAAAAATAATTTCCAAATTTCAGTCTGAACTGATTTAGAGGTGTTAACTACATCCTCAATCTTGAGCTGAGAATTCTTTGAAGTGTCTGATGATAGTTGAAAACAACTAAATTCTTGATCTACTGCATAAATGGGATGATTCCTAGCTTGATTATCATTGCAAACAAAGTTTAGGAATCTCACTTCTCTATATAATCTAAGGCTCTCTCCACTATATACAGTGATAGTGGCAAAAGATATGTCCATTTGAATACTTCCTCCCAATTTTTCACGGCATGATCTCGATAAAATCATTCCAAATTTGGGAGGATTTTGTGTGACAACTATGTCTAATACTACACTTTTAACTGGTATTTGATGTAAAGTGACCACTAGATATTTAATGGGTCCTAAACATTTGACCCTCTTTGAATCAAAAGTATACAATTCATGATAGGTTTGATTGATATCCAGATTAATTTGTTTCATGATGACTTTAGGCATTAGGTTGTGTGAAGCACCAAAATCAAGCATACAGTGGTATAGCAGTGAATCATGCACCTTTAAATTCAAATAGAAGGGTGGTATAGATTCATGAATAATATTAGAACTAGGACCAAAAGCTATAGTAGGTATTTTATTTTGTAGATTGATAATATCTCCTTCAGTATCCATACTAGAATTTTGGATCCACTTTGCAACTTGACTTTTATACCTTGGATTTTTAGAGATTTCAGAAACTAGAATTTAAATTTTGAATCATTCTAATTATTTCTAAACATTAAAGGTATTCAATATTTTTTTTTAAATTTGAGTAGAATCAGTTGATTGATTTAGAGGTTGAGAATAAGTAGTTTGAGTTTTAGTTATTTTCAGTTGAGGTTCAATCATTACAGGGTTTTTGGGAGGTTTACTAGGACCAGCTCTAGCTTTTAAGTCATATCTTTTATTGATTTCTACAATCATAAAATCATAAAAATCTTGATACTTAGAAGCCTGAGAAGTATCTTGGTTTTCTTGAGGGATTTGACTTTGGGAAACAAGGAAAATGGTAGTCTAAAAGGATGTATGATCTACATTTTAATGTCTTCAGTAATAGAAAAAGTATTGTCCTTGGGTTTTTTATCGTCAATCAACAATGTTGTAGGTACTTGTTGTTCATTATGATTCCTCTGAAGAATTTTCAATGGAGCAACTTTCTTGTACAGACTTTGGGCCTATGTTTGTGGTCTAGAAATAGTTTGTTGGATTTTTCTTGGTTGATTTTCAATCTTTGAAATTCTATTGGATAGATTTCTAAGAAGATTTGTGATTTCATTAATCTTTGAATCTTCAATTTTATACTTAGAGGAAGATGCTTCCTAATTTTTTAATTTCCTTTGGGCTTTCTCTTCTTTAGCTCTAATTTTACTAAAATTTGACCTATTGGCTTTTGTAATATCCCAAAAAGGGAAGATTCAGCAATACCTGCTAGAATAACACATTTTCTAGAAGTATGTGCACTGAAATGAGTTTGCAGCTCTTGCATCCCTTAGATCTAGAGATCTAGCATCTAAATCCAAAAGGAGAGCAAAGAAAAATCAAACTAGGTGAGGTAAACATACCTCCCACACCTAGTATGGCTGAAAAAACACCCAAGAATGGGGCTGCAACAATATGCAACAATATTGCAAAAAAATAACGTAGTTTCTCTGAGAAACAGAAGAAGACCAATAATAAGGCTCAATATTCATATATACATCAATAAATCAGATCCATATTGAGGCCCATACAATGTATGACAGAATGTAGAAAATAAGAATAGAAGAAATTCCTCAATAAGAGGGACTGCAACACATGTATTGACTGAAAAATAGTTTGACAATGTTATTTTTAAGAGCTGCAACAACTGTATATTACACTCCAGATCCATAGCATATCTATGTACAAAATGTTAGATCTATTTCAGATTTGTACACTAGAAGAGCTCCTTTGCAAATTCCCCTTGGTGTTTTAAGCAAAACATGAAACACAAAGAGTAGATCTGAGATCTAAAGTTGTAGATCGGTAGTAACATTACAAAATTTCTGAATATGAATACAATAGACGAAGATCAGATCTCAATAGAACATGGATCAGAATTATAATGCATATATCACCATAGTGAATGGCAAAACCCCAACACCAGAGATCTCTCCTCCAAATGTGTGCCAAAACACCCAACAATTGTACACTTGCAAATAACGCAGTCCTGGAAGGGAAAATGCATTGTAGGCTCTAGCACTGGTTTGGCCTCATCCCAATATCTGAAAAAACAGCTCTAAATATCTAATACTCTCTTGCCAGGGGGATAGATGGCTTTCCTACTGAAAAGAGGCACTAGATTGGCCTAGAACTTAGTAGATCTAGCCTCCACTTGCTGCAACTTACAAGGAAAACCAAACCCTCAAAAGGATCTATACTATAGTTAGAAGATGAGCTTGGTCAAATGCCTGATAGTGGACAAGATCAACAAGATTCCTCAAAGAGCTACTCAATGGAAGAGGTGGAATTCCCAAACGAGAACACCCTAGTTCTATACAACACTATCCTCACCTAAACAGCAGAGAATGATATATGTCTAAACAAACAATATATTCAGAAATATACTCAATCAACAACCTTCTTCTTCTATCCTCCTATTATTTCATTAATAAAGTCTTGTCAAACCCTAAACCATCTCAATTATTTAGCTCTATTCACATGAGTAGCCTCCAACTAAAACTGCGTTGTGCATCTAGGAGATTCACTATATCTAGACAGCATTGCTAATTTGGTCCTGGTTTACTTGGTCAAGTGGTCCAGTATGTTTCACACCTAAGTGTGCTTATGTAAGTACCCCAGATTTAGCTATGTTCGCATGTGGCATTGATTTATTTTTATGATTAGGAGTTTTATTGATCCTCCTTTACAATTTTATTTATGAAACAGAAAATTGAAACAAAATTGTATATTACCATTAGCTTGGGCTAATTGGGAATATTACAGTACTCCCCTCCAAAATGTTGCTTGTCATCAAGCAACTGATAGGGTGAGTGCTGCAACACTTCTCCTCTTCCATTGGTGACACCATCAAAGATCAAGCTATCCTCACAAGCTAGATGTTCACCAATCCAAGCCTCCATGAATTGTTCCTCCAAGGTCATCATGAGATTTACATAATCCATTCCATAAGGAGTCAAGAACTTAACAGAAACAAACATGGTTGGACCAATACTCTCACTAAAACATGTAGCATGAGGTAAATCGATAGTTTCCATCCCATTTCGTACATACAAACTTCCCATCCTCCCTCCATACAATCCCATAAAAAGTACAACTATATCATCCAAGTATGGACGCATCATTACATATATACAAATAGAAATTTGAGCATGAGGAGGTGGGTCATGTCCCACATATGGTACCAACGCAGTGCATCTCCTACCTGCATCAGATCAACGTATGGTAATTGGTTTCCACACCACCTACTTGTTGCACAAGTCATCTCACCATGGCTGAAAATGTGAGATATGTTTGGTTCCTTTGGGAAGCACCCATCATGAAAGAAAATCTCCCTTTGCACAACAAGGGCGTGGCAAAATTCAGAAATTTTAGTGGCCCAATGTTTGCCATGAGATTTACATGATAAAACACTCCTCTTTGGATTCATGCCTTGCATAAATATGGTGAAAGAATATCTCAAATCAGAAAATTAAACTTGCATGGCATGATCAGATTTTTCACCAACAATGTCTCTCCTGTACATGGAATTGTGCATAGATTTTTCTTCCCTTTCAAGAGAAGGAAGAAATGGCTGAAATGACTCTTTCATAGAGTCCTTTGGCTGCCCCAACTCCACATATCTCTTGCATTCTAGAAAATGTCGATATAGCTCTCCTCCAAAGCCTTCCCATTCAAAGCATCTCATGATAGTGTTGTAGATCTCCATAGAATAGGTAGGGCTGAAACAGAACTCTTTGTAGGCCCTTTGTAGCATCCTCTCCTTGAGCTTGGAGGCTCTAGGTAAGAAGTCCCTATCATGATGATCAATGACTCCCTCATGGACTTGATATCCCTATTCATGTAGCTGGTCATCAAGCATCATACAAGTGTGAAGATATTTGGAATAATCCACCAACAGCTGGGATTTCCAATATAGATCTACACTCCCCAACAATAACCACACTGAGGGTGCATCAATAGGAATGCCTGCCATGTTTTTGTTCTCTTATTTGACATCTCTTATGCCAAAGGTACAAGTAGGAAGGACATACCTTCCCTTCTTTTCCTCCAACAGAGCAGAATCAGAAATGAAGGTGGCTGATGATGATGAGAGAAGAAAATCTCCCTCCTTCTTGTTCCTGCCCAAGCCTTCCAATGTTGTAGTTGTTTCTTCTAATGCTCCCATCCCTCCCGAATCTGATTTTGGAGCATCAAGTAGTGAGATATCTCTCACGAAAACTGAATTAGGTGGGCTCCCAAGTGTTTTTCCACTACATAAGAGTGTCCCTTGCAAAAATATCATGAACAAAATAAAAGGGACAGTGAGGTCCTTGCTTCCACTTCGCATATCCATCTCTGTTTTTTGTGTGGAAGTGATGTGTAAGGGATAAGTATGCATGCCTTTGATCATTTTAGGTGTACCACTCTTCTTTTCCACCTGTTCCATTTGCAAAGCCTCTCAATCAGTCGTGACTTTTCCCAATGTAATCAACCATTGAACACCCAAAATAACATTGGTGTCTGGTATGTCAACTACAAATAAGTGATCCACCAAAGTGTAGGATCCCATGGTGGCTGCAACTGATGCGACATAATGCATGCATTTCATTGTTCTATCTCCTTGGACCAAAACAGAAAATACCTCAAAATTATCAGTGGGTATTTCCCTCCTTTGCACAAGATGGGCATCAATGAAATTCTAGGTAGGCCCATTGTTAATCAATATAGAAACCCTTTGAATCATGATTGACCCTTGAAATCTTAAGGTCAAGTACTTAGGTAATCCCTTGAAAGATGAAAGAGTTCCTTCAATAGGAGAAAATGCTCCATTCCCATCTCCTGATGGTGTTGGATCTCGTCCAACATTATCAGCGTTGTGACCCCTCCTTGGCTCATCATCCTCATCTTGTTCAAGATCTGAGAAGACCTATATATAATGTGCTTTACCAATAACACATCTATGTCTAATTACCCATGTTTCTTGGCAACTGAAGCATATCTTCCTCTTCCTTATATCTCTCTGAACTTCATCATCAAGAGGCTTCTTGTATGAGCTCTCCTTGGAAGGAGCAACTTTCTCTTCCTTTCCTTTAGAATGAAAAGAGGGCTTGTTCTGAAAGTTTTCCTTTGCTTTTGGCAAGGCATCTTGAAGGTATCTAGCCCTCTCAATGGCATCATGCAAGGTAATGGGCTTGGTAGATTTAACCAACCCATGCAAAGGTTCATCTAAGCCATCGATAAGATTGTACACCCTCCTTGCTACAGACAAATCAGGAACCATAACAGATAATCTCAAAAATTTAGAGATATAAGACCCTGTATTGCCTAAATTTTTCAACTCTGCAAGGCTCATGAAAGGTGCTTCTAGATCTTTTCTGTCAAACTTCTCCACCAGTCTCCTAGTAAACTCAGAATAGGCAGTCACATTGGCATGAACTAGTGTAGACAACCCATGGAACCACCAGTTGTTTGCTTCACCTTCAAAGTGCAACGCTGCAGTCTTGATAGCTTCCATCTCAGGGACTTTGTTCAAATGAAAGTAGATATCTAGTTTTTCTACCCATGCTTTGGCAGAACAAGTGGATGACCCATCAAAGTTGGGTAAAAATAATATGTCCATAGAGTTATGTCGATCATGATTCTGAGTGAATCCATCATCTCTATGATGATCCCTTGGTATGTTTTTGTCCTTAAGGTGAAAAAAATATTGAAAACTCAAGTGGTCCTTGAATCTCTAATTTTGATACTCATACTCTTCAAAGTAGTCTTTAAGGGATTCTTTCTCATGAGGCCCTTCATTTTCCACAACCAAAAATGTAGGCATGGTAGAGCATTGTGGAGGTTGTGTTTGGTTCACAGGTTGATCATTCCAGTGGTGAGACATGCCAGAGCTTTCTCCAGGATGAAATATCCTAGGATATTCCTTGATCTTGTCCAATATCAACTCTTTGATCTCTCTAGCAATATCTTGCATGGCTTTCAGAAGGGGTTTTTCAAACTCCTTCCCATCTTCATCACTTCCAGATTCAGGGTCTTTTCCCTTGTCTTTATCATCATTGGTGTAATCAAATTTATTATTTCTTCTTCTCAAGTACCTCCTCTCTCTATCAGTGATAGTCTCATCCTATTATGAAGACATACAGGCTGTGACAAGATGATTTCTCTGATACCACTGTAATATCTTAAAAAGGGAAGATTCAGCAATACCTGCTAGAATAACACATTTTTTAGAAGTATGTGCATTGAAATGAATTTAAAGCTCTTGGATCCCTTAGATCTGGAGATCTAGCATCCAAATCCAAAAGGAGAGAAAAAATAAATCAAACTAGGTGATGTAAACAGACCTCCCACACCTAGTATGGCTGAAAAAACACCCAAGAATGGGGTTTCAGCAATATGCAA
This sequence comes from Pinus albicaulis, assembly GCA_034641835.2. Lineage (NCBI taxonomy): Eukaryota > Viridiplantae > Streptophyta > Pinopsida > Pinales > Pinaceae > Pinus > Pinus albicaulis. The sequence goes on from CM076571.1 coordinate 592,224,446, forward strand.
CAATACTACAGGAAAATAATGCAGTTTCTCTAAGAAACAACAAGAAACCAATAAGAAGGCTCAATATTCATATATACAACAGTAAATCCGATCCATATTGAGACCCATACAATGTATGACATAATGTAGAAGACAAGAATAGAAGAAATTCCTCAAAAAGAGGGGTTGCAACATATGTATTGACTGAAAAATAGCTTGAAAAAGTTATTTTTAAGAGATGTAGAAGCTATAAATTACACTCCAGATCTAGAGCAGATATTTTTATAAAATTTTAGATCCATTTCATATTTTTACACTAGAAGAGATCCTTTACAAATTCCCCTTGGGGTTTTGAGCAAAACATGAAACATAAAGAGTAGATCTAAGATCTAAAGTTGTAGATCTACAGTAACATTCAGAAATTTCTAAATATGCATACAATAGAAGTAGATCATATCTGATCAGAACATGGATCAAAATTATAATCCATGGATCACCATAGTGAAGGGAAGAACCCCAACACCAGAGATCTCTCCTCCAAATGTGTGTGAAAACACCCAGTAACTATACACTTGAAAATAATGCAATCCTATAAGGGAAACTATGTTTTAGGATCTAGCACTGGTTTGGCCCGATGCCAAGATCTGAAAATACAGCTCCAAATATCTAATACTCTCTTGCCATGGGGATAGATGGCTTTCCCACTAAAAAGAAGCACTAGATTGACCTAGATCTGAGTAGATCTAGCCTCCACTTGCTGTAACTGACAAGGACAGCCAAAATCTCAATAGGATCTGCGTTGTAGATGGAAGATGAGCTTGGCCAAATGCCTGATAGTGGACAATATTAGCAAGACTCCTCCAAGATCTACTCAATGGAAGATGTGGGATTCTCGAACAAGAACACCTTAGTGCTAAATAGGAATATCTCTAGCTAAAAAACAGAGAATGATATATGTCTAAACAGACAATATATTCAGAAATATAGTCAATCAACAACCTTCTTCTGCTGTCCTCCTCTTCCTTTTATAGGATGAAAGTCTTGTCAAACCCTAAACCATCTCAATGATTTAACTCTATTCACATGATTAGCCTCCAACTAAAACTGCGTTGTGCATGTATGAGATTCGCTAATCTAGACAACGTTATTGATTTGGTCCTAGTTGACTTGGTCAGGTGGTCCAGTCTCTTTCACACTTAAGTGTGCTTATGTAAATACCCTAGATTTAGCTATGTTCACATGTGGCATTGATTTATTTTTCTGATTAGGAGTTTTATTGATCCTCCTTTATAATTTTATTCATGAAACAGAAAATTGAAACAAAATTGTATATTCCCATTAGCTTGTGCTAATTCGGAATATTACAGCTTCTACCTCAATAGCATTAGTTTGCATGTCTTGTAATGTATTAGAAACTCTCTTCGTTTGCATAACTACAAATTCATCATCTCATTCTTTTGAAAATTTTACCTTTGCAGCAGCTACTAGAGGTTTGCAATCAGCAGACATTTTCTGGTAGAGTTTGTTAAATCTTTTGATAAATTCAGCAACTAGTTCACCAGGATTTCCTTTTAACCCTTGAAATTTAGTGAGAAGGTAAACATCATCTTTCTTTAGCCCCTGTTGGTTTTTAAATACAGTTATAATTTCATTCTAGGTTTGAATAGAATCTTCTCTAAGTTGCCTAAACCAGATCCTAAGGTTACCTTCCAAGGAATGTACAAATAATCTCATATAAACATCTTCATGCTTGATGTTCATATTTTTTGAGAAATCTAAGAAGGAGGCTATATGATCCTGTGCTGAGGGACATGTGTCTCCATTAAATCTTGGTAAATCTTTAATATGTTCATTAGGAAAATTTCCAAAGATGTTAGGAAGAAAAAGAGCAACATACTTAGCTTGTACAATGGGTTGAAAATCCATGGATGATGAAGATGATTATGAAGATGTGGGTGAATGAGTATTAGAGGGTGGAGGAGAATGTGAAGGAGGAGGAGGAAGTGAGGATCTCAAAGGGATTTTAACAATTAGCTTTTGAAGTGATGGTGTTAAATCATCTTATATTCAAACAATGGATTAGAATAAACAGAAATTGTATCTTCTAGTTGATTAGAGTTTGATGGAATAGGATGATAAACTAGAGTAATAAAATCTGTAGGCTTAAATTCATGCAAATGGAAGCCCAATTTTGTCTCAAATGTAGGTGATTCTATAGTGAAAGATGGGACTTGATATGACTCAAGTGATTCTTCCAACAAGGCTGACTGAAGATCTACTCTTTCTGAATAAAGTTCAACAAATCTAGGAAGTAATTGAGTCAAATCTGGTTGGGATGATATTACTGAAAAGGGATCTACGGATGAACTTTCTTCAGGGTGTAAGGCTGAAGAGGAAGAAGAAGAAATTTTATGTTTTCTTTTCAAAGAGGCTTCCCTAATGAGTCTTTCTGGATCTGGTAAAGGGTTAACAATCTCATATTCAGAACGAGATCTAGTGTGCTTAAAAGGAACCAATCTGAATCTGTGGAATCCCCAGGTGAAAGGTTTTGACCTATATCTTTAGCCTTCATTTACCTTAAAGGAAAAGGGAAAAATCATTGTCCCAGGACAATTTAGCTTCTATTCTTCGTCTCCCCGACAACAATGCCAATCTGATGTTGTCCTTTGAGATGATTGTCGTCAATAATCATACCAAAGCATCTAAAATGTTCTTTGTTTTAAATTTTTTGGAAGACCAATGCATAAGATAAATTTTAATCAAACAATTAAGGTTTTTAAATCTTATATATAATATCAGTAATTATAAGTGAGGGTTTCTTGTTTATCTCACACAATAATTAATATTTAATGGTTATATTAAGTCGATTTGTGTAAGAGAATATGATTATTAAATATTCAAATCAAAAATTTTCAATAAATCATAAGCCAGAAAACCTTTAAAAAATGTTCAAAGATTCAAAAAAATATATCTAATATCATCAAGATCCCGAAAATTAATAAATAAAAGGCACTTACATTAACGGATTGTTAAGTAAATCAGTATTTATAATTATCAGAACTTTAGGAGGAGTTATAAGGTTGCTTAAACACAACCAACCTCAACTAATTATCTTGAAAATAATTAAATATATGAAGAAAACAAAATGATCTAAGAAAACTAGAAAAACTTACAGAGAAAAAACAGAGTTGTATGAAATAAGTTCAGAATCCTTGTTGTATTAATGATGATCATAAAGACTTAATACAATTTCTACTTTACAAAATTTGCTCATGCAAGGGTGCACCCCATAATAACTCTAGTTGAGATTTATTTATATTAATTATCAAAACTTTATAAATATCTTAACTGATTTACAATAATAGGATAAGAAGAATAAATGAAGGAGATAGATAGATGGAGTGTCTCTGTTTTTCTGGATGTTATTGATGATTCATCCTTCTTTTGGTAAAAGTTATTGTTGACTTGTCCTTTTTTGTTGGAAGTTGTTGCTGACTTGGCTCTTCAAACTCTGATGTGCTGGCATGCTGAAAAATTAATCTTTTACTGGATGGTTTCAAAAAACTTATCCCACTGATCTTCACTTGGAATTTCTACATTCATCATTTTCCTGAATATTTCATCCACTTTAGTGAATATGTCAAAAGTTAGTTTTTGGATAAATAATTGTTTGATTTGATGTTGAATGATAAAATCAAACTATAGAGCTTCAAGAAAAGCTCGGCTTGTAATGTGACCTTTGGTTCTTACAAAATTCGATTCATCTATTGCAATTGTATATAAATTTTTGCAATAATCTTCTAACGTGACCAACTTGTCACCTAATCCAACTAGGCCTAGCAGACCTTTATGATTTAAAACATTAAATTTAGAATGAAACCTTTGAACCATAACATTTAAAGCTTCACATTTGGTCTGCAAATAGTTGATCAAGTTTTTTTTTTGCAAAACCTTCTTTATCTCCAAAATGGTGGCAGTCTTGTCTAAGATATCGATTGCTTCCAACTCCTCTTTTTTTTTTGAATTAAGAACCTTGATCATATCAGAAGCTTCACTTGGATTCTTTTTGAGTTGATCCTTCTTCTCTTGAATTGTTGTTATGTGTTTGTTGATGAGTTCCTATGTTTTGAAGATGATCTGTATATATGGCCATATTTCAGTAATGGACTTGCTGATGTTTTCCCATATACTCTACTTGGCTTCTCCTAAAGTTGATGCCATCAAAGATTCACTTTCCAGTTCTTTAATTTTAAGATTCAAATGATGAGTCTTTTGGATTTCCTCTAGATATAAATTATCATTTTTAATCTTTTGTGACTCAAGAAGTTGAAACTTCTAATGCAGTTTCTCATGTGCTTGCTTCTAAGTGGCCCAATATTGAGCCAGTTGTGTTGCATCACTTATGTTTAAGGCTGTTGAGGATTCTGCACCTGCAGAAGATTTTTGAGTTGCTATAGTTACACAAATTTTTGGTCATCTAACCTGTTACTATTAGATGGACCAAAGTACACCACGTAAGACCAATTTTACCCTAAGTAAAATTGTTTTCACTATGAAAAATAACTTAGTAATACTTATTTATTAAGTTATTTATGGTCTAAACAGGAAAAACCATGAGGAAATATTAAATAAATCCACATTTGTTTGATTTTCCTCAAGGAATAATTAGTTAAACAATAGTTTAATTAATATTCCTAGTCATATTTAACCCAAAACAGGAAAATTAATTAGATAAATCATTATTTATCTTATTATATTCTCGGAATAATTATTTAACCCTTATTTAAATAATATTTCTTGTTAAATTTGACTAAATCATTTATAAATTATTGAATAAATCATTATTTATTTGATTATCACTCAACCACATCCTTAAAAATAATAAATAAATCATTTATTTATTTATTATTTACAAATAAAGGGATTTAACCTAAGTCAAGTTCTTTTTCCCTCCAACAAATATAATAAATTATTCCATAAAAGTTGGATCTTGATTTGGTTAATAATATTTTAATTATGCACCAATATCTAGACTAACACAATATTTTGATCTCACTTTTGGTCTCTACTTTGAGTTCTATACTTTTGGTCTCAATTTGATCCTCGATCTTTGTCATATTTTGCTACCATTTTTCTTGTGAGCTCCCTTTGAATTCCATTCTTTGTCTGGGTTTTCTACACCATCAAGAGAGAGAGAGAGATCTTAGCTCTGAAGTGCTAAGGACTTACAAGAAACCGTCCCATTAAGGGGGACTGGTAACATATTTCTATGTTCCCTTCCCAGGTGTCAAAAAATAAAAAAATTCTTTAAAAAAATTCTTGTCTTGTCTATTGGACGCATGGAGCAACTCTTGATTTTATTTACTTCTTAATGTATTTTACTGCATAGATCTAGATTTTGTAGCATTTATCTTGGTCTACTAACTATAGATCTAAAGAAATTGGCATCCATCTTTGATGTTAGGGCTGTTTTTTACGCATAGCTAAAGTGAGATTTTTTCGTACGCTTGCGATTAAGATTGATAAAAACAATTGGTGACTCTTCAAGGGTTTACGATTACAACGTTTGTAATTTTTCAAAACCCCACATGACCAACTACTGAAAACCCTAGGGTTTATCTTCAGCTTCTTGTTTTTCTTTTCTTGATGTTTTTTTAAACCTATAAAACCCTAAAACATTAAAAATTCTAACTTATGTGTGTTTTCGGACCTATTGTGCAGGTGACAGGCATTAGCCGCAACTAAGACAACATTTTTTTTTGAAACCGACTCTCGAGAGTGTCGGAATTGCAGGTCACACATTTTGCACCAAAACCTACGACCTGGAGCTTCAGGGCATAGAAAACAGGCCAAAACTTGCAACCTTTGCGGAAAATAGGTTAGAAACTACGACCTTCACTTTTTGTGGCAATTTTTCTAAGATATTTCTGGGTTTGTCTTGGCCTCTATTCAGGGTTGTCTGATATCCATCTCCACCCGTTTTGGACTTGTACTTGCTCTGTTTTACTCATCAAAGTGGAAACCTACCCCCCTAGGGCTTCATTACCCTCCACCTTTCTAGGAGGAGTTTTAGCTGCAGTAGGTCGTCTGAAATTTTAGCGTGTTCAGCTATTTTTCAGATCTGATCCCTTACCTTCAGATCCACTTCAGATTACTTATTCATTCATTAAAAACAGCTAATTTTAGTTTTTTTTGGGTCTTCCTCTAGGGTCCCCTCCATTTACATCCAGGTTGTAGTTGTTTGCCACCTCATTTACAACATTTTTTCCTGTGATTTTTTGTTGTTTTTTTGTGCCTATTTCCAGCAGATCTGACCTTTAAATCATTGTCCCTCCAAAATGTATATCTATTGGCTATTTTTGTGTGTTTTTACTAGATTTTTTCCCACCCACAGACTAGTTATTGAGAGGCCCGCCTCCTTGGGTTTAGATTAATCCATAATTAGTTGTTTATTTTATATTATTTCTATTTCATATACTATTATCTGCAGGTTTATTTACAGTTATACAACACACTTTTTATTTTTCTCTACAAACGTCTGGGTTTAAAAATTAAAATTTACACACTTAGTACACACACCCTAAGTGAAGAAGAGCCTGGTTAACAGTGCCAGGCAAAGAATTTAACATTGTAATCAATTGATCTTGCATCTCTCTACCCTTGTTTCAACATTGTAATCATTTTCTCCTGCACCTCCTTGCCCTTGTTGGTCTCTCTTCCATTTGTTCCATGTTTGTTCTTTCATCATTGCACCCCCAAGGCGTTTATCTCGGAGACTTCTTGGCCTTCACCCTCAGTTTCTGATAGGAAAACTTACTCTTCCACATAGGATTTGAGTTAGTCCTCCACCGAGTCCGCATTTCAACTCCTCTTCTGGTTCATTGGGTTCCCCTTCTAGTTCCATCCCCGGTTCTCCCCCTATCACCTTCACTATGTATGGTTTAGGACCTAACGTTGGTGGTATCCCTAGCCCTAATCATGGAATAGTACTAGTGGGACCGCAACGGGAACTATCCCGGCTGGTCCCTTTCTCCCGTATATGGTAGGCCTCAGTCTTCCTGATTTTAACAGTTGATCAATGACCATATACACCATGACGGTGGCTGGTCTATTATTCCAACCAAGCTCCCTTCCAACATCCCCATGTTTGAAGGTATTGGTGGAGAAGATCCTACAAACCATGTTTGATATTTCCACATGTGGTGTTCATCTAATTTCGTTACTGATGACTCTATCCATCTTCTGTTGTTCCAATGTATGCTTACTGGCGAAGATTCTAAGTGGTATGTTGATCAGGCCTCCTCCTCTTATACCACCTTTTTGGCTCTTGCCCGAGATTTTTTTTCTTATTTCTAGATTCCCCTTCGTTATGACACTGGTGCGAAAATTTTGACTTCTTTTCTTTAATCATCTGTGACTTGCATATCCTATCATGTCCATGAATGGTGAAGAATAAAGATCCTATGTCGAGCCCCTACCTTCGAAGATCGTATCTACATGGAATGGTTCCTTAGATCCATTTTGCCTGCTATAGGAAAATATGTTGCATCACATTTCCCTCAAACAAAATAAGCTGCTCTCCAGATTGCGTTAAAATATGACCTAATCTATGCTCAGTAGGGTTATGTTTATACCGTATTACCTGATCTCCCTAGAACCGTTGGTGCCAACACTCTGGGGCCATCCCATGTCGCCGACTGTATCGTTGGAGCCCTTTCTCATCCATATGCTCATCCTCCCATGGGTTATGGCTTCCCTTAGGGAGGGGCTAGCTCCTCCAGCACCATTCCCCCTCTCAATAGCATGTATCTAGGCTACGGCATGCCTCCTTTTGCCCAATCTGTTTACCACAATGTTACCCAACCTCCGTATTATCTGTATCTGTAGCCTGGTGCTCCAACCCCTCAAGCATTATCACCCTCGCCTCCCTTTCCTTCTCAACCCCTGAAACAGGAGCCACCACCCCCTTAGTGGCAGGTTTATGCACAACAGGGTGCAACTAATCCTCCTACTTCCAAAAAGAAGAGGAAAGGCACCCAAAATCAATCTTCCCCCAGTAATCCTACACCTGATCCCCAATGTGATGCACCTAACACTGCTCACCAACAACAGGGCACTCAGCCCAAGCAGGAAAGGCCTGTTTGCACAAACAAGCCTTTTCCTTATTGTAGTGTTTATGTTAATTACACCCACGATTGTACTGTTTTACCATAGATGCAGCAGATGTGGGAGAATCAAGCAACATCATGAGGACAAAAAGCCTCCCCTTGTGTTCCTCCCAGTGCTGCGCCTAGTTAGTCGGCTGTGTTTACTAATACTTTCCCTCAACAAGGATTTGTGGCTACCCAACCTCCTGAAGGTTAGGCGGCCACTAAACCTCCTCCATCTGGTACCTCCGATTACCAGATTCTCATGATAAACTCTGACCAACCCATTACCGTTGACCTCAACCTTCAGACTCGGTCCCGTCAGTATAATAAGCCTCCCGCTACGTATTCCCCCGAGCCCCCTTCTTCAGGTTCTACAGAGCCTCTTTCGACAACCAATGGTCCTTTATAGATCCCTCGGCCTAAGGCAGAGGTTCGTACCAATATCCCGAAGGGAAAATTACATCGAAATGCTGCCCATTCGTATCATATAGTGGATGATTTGGCGCAATCTCCTGCTGCCATCTCAACACTGGAACTCCTCCAGTCATGCCCTTCACAACGAAAAGCTCTATTATCTTCCATGGGCACCATAGATCCTTCAGATGATCATTTGATCATCTTCGATGTTGACCGGTCAGAACATCCTCCCCTTCCTCCTTCTGTCGCCTTCCAAATCCCTATAAAGATCCGGAATGCCAACGTTTCCCATTGTATCATTGATGAGGGGAAATCCACCTATGTGATATCCGCTTCGTTTTGGAGGAAAATTCGATCACCTAATTTGGACCCTTCCACTATCACCCTTTGAGTGTGGGATGGCCACTCCTCCAAGCCCATTGGAATTTTCCATAATTGTCCTATTACTCTTGCAGGCAAGATTGTTTGCATTGACATAGAATTCATTGATGCCCCCTTAGATTAAAATATTCTATTGGGTCGTAGCTACACCTATGTGATGTATGTTGTACCATCTGTAGTTCACCGCAAGATGTCCTTTCCCCATAATGAAAATATAGACACCATTAACTAGCTGAAATATTATGAGCTAAAGTCTCAGACCTCCCCTGAGTCCATCATATCTTCAATGGAAAATAAGCAAATTGTTGATCCCTTGACTAGTGTCTCACCCAGAGTCTACAAAGGCTCCTCTTTTCTTGGTTCATTCCTTGGTTTTCCTCCTCCCGTCTATGATCCTAGCTCATCAAATTTTTGCATGATGCAATCATCTTGGGCTTCCCTTAAGTAGCAAACTTCGGCTAGTCAGTATCCCCGCCCTCCGCAACCTGTTCCTAGGACTTTGATTCAACCTTCTGGACCCCATCCTCCTAGCCCTTCCCCTGCAGCTGGTATCTATGAGCCTCTCTACCCTCTTGGCATGGTTCCTCCTGGACTTAACCATCTCGGAGTTGTCTCGCCTATCCATTACCCCTCCGGTCAAATACTATTTCTTGCTCCCCCTCTTGAACTATTATCGGTACCTGTCATGGCTACCTTATCCGTTCCTAACCTGACCCTGGAGATTCTCTTCTATTACATCGATCCCCCAGCTACTACCCCACCTGGTCAACCCAAACCTTATCTTGGTTTGACCCCGGTTCAACAGGTCCCTATGAACCCTTCCTTAGCTACCATGCCTTAGCCACCTCAACAGGAACCTCCTCCTTTTGTGACAGCTTTGAGAAATGGGAGAAAAGCTAGCAAGAAGGCATCTAAGGACAAGGCTTCCCCGACAAACCCTACCCCTCCTCGGTCACCAAAGCATACCATCCAGTTTGCTTTTTATGATGTTTTCATTCATGCCACCCATACCTATCCTAAGTTACCTCACCTCAAGTCCATGGTCAATGACACGTTTTCAGAGTCTAATATCCCTGAGGTCTATGTCACTATTCCTAATTCTGTCTCAAAACTCAAACCTTGTGCACAAGTAACCCTTGTGCTTTGTGTGATTTCCATGGCCACTACACTCACCTTTTTCCCTGCCTTGAAGAGTATCGCTCCTTTTTGGAATTTTTCCGCCAATTCGAGGCCAAGCATAAATTTTTTACCTCCCCCTTGTTTACGAGTTCTTCTTTGATAGAACCAGAGGATCTGCCTAATCCCATTGATATTCCCCTCCCTATGTTGAAATGACGAAGTCTTTTGCCACCATTTTCTACCTATCATCACCCATGAGACCCTCAGTGGAAGCCCCCTGGAGACTTCCCCTGATTTTTTTCCTAACCTCCCTTCTGCGATCACCCTAGGCTCAACATCAGTAGATCCTTTATCTGCTTACTCTTCTGTCATCCCCCATGACGTTGTGCATGCGAGCCTTTCTTCACATGATGATGAGTCAGGTAGCTCTACCACATCAGGTGGTCTCCCTTCCTCCAGTCACCCCATATTCCATTCTGATGAATCCATTATGGAAGCAATGACCAACCCTGACTTTCCATGGGATGATATGCACCACCGTACATACTTCCTCCCACAGCAGTCCCATGACTAATATGTCGTGGAAACTAAATACTCCATTCCTGATGAAGTCGATTAGTTAGAAATCCCATCCCTTATCTGCTTACTCTTCTGTCATCCCCCATGACATTGTGCATGTGAGTCTTTCTTCACGTGATGATGAGTCTGGTAGCTCTACCACATCAGGTGGTCTCCCTTCCTCCAGTCACCCCATATTCCATTCTGATGAAGCCATTATGGAAGCAATGACCAAACCTGACTTTCCATGGGATGATATGCACCATTGTACATACTTCCTCCCACAGCAGTCCCATCACTAATATGCTGTGGAAACTAAATATTCCATTCCTGATGAAGTCGATTGGTTAGAAATCCCATCCCTGCACTCGATTCTTTCGAAAAATAAAATATGGCCAATATCTCTCCTACCATTAAAATTGAAGTTTTTGAAAAGCCAGGGGTAGAAGAAAACATTACCTTGGGCGCCTAATGCTCTACATAAGAAATTGAGTCTTACACCAAGCTATTCAAGGAATTCCACGATGTTTTTGCCTGGTCCTATTCCGAAATTCCAAGAATTTATCCCACCATTGTCGAACACCATATTGATACATGGCCCGATGCCAATCTTGTCTGTCAAAAGTTGAGACCCATTAATCCTTCCAGACGAGAGGCTATCAATGTTGAAATATATAAGCTCAAGAAGGTTGTTGTTATCTATCCCATAGAATATACCACTTGGGTGTCCAACCTTGTTCCCATTCTCAGGAAACAAGGCACCATCCATGTCTGCACTAACTTTCACGACCTGAACAAAGCTTGTCCCAAAGAAAACTTCCCCATGCCATTCATTGACCAAATCATTTATGAGTGTGTAGGGCACAATGTTCTATCCTTGATGGATGGTGTAGAGCTATAAAAAGGGTCTCTTTCACCTCTAATTACCTCACATTAATATTGCAACCCGAGAGCGTTTTGTCATTACAAAGAGTGACTCAATCCGAGGCTCATTTGTCAGAGTAATGCTAGTAGTACAGTGCTTAAGAAATACAAGAGTAAACGGATGCTTAACTGAAATCAAATTACTTTAAAGAAATAAATCACACACTCAGAAAACTCAATAACTTATCAGTCAAGGGTTCGGCAATGATAACCCATCCCTTCGGAAACTGATGGAAAAGGAACTAGAGCATAGATCACGAGCCTGGGAGCTAGACAGTGACTGCTACTGCTCACTACAGCCTTAGATCATCTCTCACAACAAACCAACAACTGCAAGTAAATGGAACAACAAAGCGAATAAAGGATTGAACCACAATTCTGAAATGGAACAGCAACTCTAAAATGGAACAACAATTGAATAAATAAGTCCCGCGGGTTATAACCAAACTCAATCTATACACTCTTTGCAATCAAAGAACATTCTGTCACTCTAAAGGCGATTTACACAGATCACACTAATGGAACAGCAATAACAACGAATGAATTATAGAATAGTACTGATAAATTATAAACGCACACCACACGAATGTTTAGTATAACAGCTCTGTAATATAACAGTAAGGATATGCGATTAACTCTTGAAAGGATAAATAACTTGATACAGAGTCAACATACAATTCTATCTGTAGAAACTTCAATGATTCAAACTTGAATAGAGCATATCATATGAACTTGTAAAGCATATCAAATGATCAAATAACAATAATAAACAAACCACACAGAAGTGAAGCTGTAATGGTATAGAAGCAAGTGTCCTTCGGGGCCGGGCCCTTAGCCTCCAAGGATACACCGCTTTAAGTTAATGCAGACGCGAAGATGGAATAATCACCAAGCTTTTATTAATGCATCGATCAAAAATACATCGAACCAGTTCTCAACGAAACTTAATAACCAAAGCTGATGTCTTACAGAAGATTACATAAAAACGTATCCTATCTCTCCATTATCCTAAACTAACAGTGTTGTCTCTTTTTATAAAGACGACGGCGGAGATGTCCAAGCAACAAGATAAATAAAGCAGCGATCCCTCAGGATCTTCGATCCTGAGGGATTCGCCAAACTGTTAACTCTTCATTCTTTTCTGTTGCGCTGAGCTGGTGTCCTCTCCTTCTTTTCCGAGCCGATTTGCTTTGATCTGTTTCTCTTTGTTTGCATTCGGTTCTCGTCCAGAGAGACAGCAGTTATCTCCACTTTGTCCTTTCCTTTGGAGCAGCAACTCTTCATTTTTTCCTTTTCCTGTATAGAAAATAACCATTATTAGTGGCTAGGTTATGCACATCAATTCTCACATGTTTTGTTATAGTTCCTTATTACTTTCCAAATTCATGATTCAAAAGGTTCACAAATTCTATTAAAAATCCATTGAAATAATCATCAAAAGCATACCTTTTTAGTACTCCACACACCCCCCTGCTTACCTTGTTTCATGTCCTCATGAAAACATTGTAGTTGATATGTAATGCAGTGAGAGAGTATGCTGGAGAAGGAGTCTCATGCGGAGGCCTACAACCATGTTGAGTGATTAAATAGTCAAAGAACTGACCTGCTTGCCCCTCAGGCATATCATACAGAGCCTGGTATCCGGGTGCAGGGTGCCAAATAATTGGAGCTCGAAATCTATACCCTAACCAAGATGACCCTGCTTTCAGAATGCTCTGGCTATAGAGATTCAAACGGTCAGCAGCTAACTCAAAGTTCTCATACTTAAATGGTTCTCTGAGCTGGATGTGTGGATCAGAGATTCGATATCGAAATTTGGCTGCATTAATGGCCAAATTTTTGATGGAAAGGAAATACTCTAAACTCTCTCGAATGAGTGCCTCATGCATGGGTCCTAATGTTTCAATGACACCCGGAGTCCTTATGTGGTTTATATGAGCTTTCCAGAACTGTACTGGGTTCCTAGGCTCAGCCCTAACTCGTAAATCTAGGCCATTTTCCTGACTCTGGAAAGTATCATAGGCTTTGAGCCACTTAATCTGATTAACCCCGAATGAAATGAATGCTTGGAATTGGATATCTCCAATGGAGGGGCCAGGGTTCAATTCAGTCTCCTGACTTAGCACAAGGTCGTGCAAATAAAGTTCACACAACAATATTTGGACTTTCACTCCATAATGTTTACAGCAGTCTATAAAATCATTGACAGTGTTGATTTGTATAGGGGTGCCTGCTTTAACAGCTTTTATTTGTAATTGTAAATATCGTTCTAATAAAAACAGAGCATATTTTTTAGCAGGGGCCCTACATGCTAAAACATTATTGTATAAAGAACACAAGTCATTCATCTGTTTGACAACAGTATCTAGTCTACAAGTTACCTGTGCAACTTCCTCTTGTTCCTTCATCCACCCTTCAAAAGCCTGGCTTTTAGATTGACTGACGTCCCTTAGTTGCTGCTGCAACTCTTCATATTTTTCTCGGGGAACCGTTTGCTCTTTAAGTTGCTCAGCTTCTTGCTGTGCTTGCTTCATCATCTTGTGCAAGGATTTTGTTTTCGGATCTTTCTTCCATAGGTCAGTGGAGGTCGGGAGTTTTACCTGAACTTTCTTGTTATACTGTTTGGAGTTCAGAACCCTTATTACCCCTGAGGGTGGTGCCTCTGTCTGAATTTTCTTATCATCCTTTTCTGTTTTAACACGAACATCCGTTTGTTCCCGATCCTCAGCATCATGTGGAACGGCAGCTGGATCCTCAGGGTTTTGGACAACAGGCCGTTTGTTGGCCCTCTTTTTCCTCTTTACCTTCTGGTTCTTTTTCAGAATCCTAATTTGTTGTCTGAGCTGGGTTATCGTATTTAACAATTTAGTCCGTTCCTTCCGCAACTTCTTAATTTCCATCGTTTCATTTGAAGGAACAACAGTCTGTCGATGGTGGACTGGATCATGACCAGTTGCTAAATCTTCCTCTTGGGGCTCTTCCTCACTGCTCTGCTCCGGCTGTTCTGGGGTATGCACCTCGACTGGTTCTGATTCTTCCTGAGCAAATGCTGTTTCTGCTCCTACTTCCTCTAGATTTTCCTCTTGTGACATGGGAATAGATTGTTCCCGTTCAGTATTTTCCTCCTCTTCATCATGAACATGCATGTTCTCTTCCTGGGGTTGGTCGTGGGGGTTCTCTGAACTAGAAGGTTGACCATACTTACTCATATTGGCTAGGATGGCGGCCAAGTCATCTTCCCCCAGTAGGTCTTGTAATGGGCTATCTTCCTGCTGTTCTATTTCCTCCTCCTGTTCAGCCTCTGCCCCCTCTTCGGATTGTTCGTCCTCAATTACCACCGGTTGGCTGGCGCTTTCCTGGAGCTTCTCCAGCCTTCCTCGTATCCGAGCCAACCGGGCTGATTTTCTGGGCTTATCTATGCTTCCTCTCATCCGAGCTAACCGAGCCGACTTTCTGGGTTCCTCCGGTTGCTCGGGTGGATCAACGGCATGTTTGCGCTTTGCCGATTCTTGGTGTGTCTCTGGTTGTTGTGATGTACTAGCAACATTTTCTCTGCGTTTTGCCGGTTGTTCTGGTGGGCTTATAGAATGTCTACGTTTCGGGGATGGCTCTGCCAATCCCCCCTCAATCATTGCAATGAGCTCTTCCCAGCTACTCTGCTGCTGGGTAAGACCATAACTAACAATAAGTCGAATCAACCCATGGTGACTAAAAATTGCCTCTACGTCCTGTGCCCTTTTCATACTTTGTGTAGCATCATGCAGTAAAGAGTTTAGGAGTGCCGGTAAATTCACATAGCATCTCTGCTTTAAAACAGCTAAAATTTTAAGGTGTCATGGTCTTACCACGTCTTTTCTTCCTTCGCAAGTAATATAACTCTGCACCGTTCTTGCTAGCTCCGTCCAGGGTTCACCTAGGGTTGCTGGCAGAACTCCCTTTCCTTTAATTGTCAAATTCTGGCCTTCGTCCTGGAACAGTTCCATGACCTTCTGTAATCGTTCCTTTTTTAAGGTCCATACCGGTCTGGTGGCTGGTAGTCCTGAGACTTCTGCAATTATGTTATCAGTGACCGGTATCCGTTTCCCTCTTACTGTGGAATGGTCATCTTGTAAATTCTGCAAAAATTCCATTGCTACTATTTCATTAGCTTCCTGTAGGCGATTGAAATAATTCAACCATCCCGCACTTTCCAGGATCTCTCGGGCAGCAGCGGAGATCGTCAGCTATTGAGGCTCACTTCGAATTGCCTTTCCTCCCATGATTTCACTGTGAATTCTAAATGGAACAGCAAAAACGTTTTCGGTTTGAAACACAGAGAGGGTGGTAATCGCAAGGTTTCAAGAAAGAAAACACAAAGTATGCAACAGTGCAACAAAAACAACTTGTGTGAAAATAAAAATATGCCATGCCGTGAAACCATGCCAAACCGTCGTAAACTAATTTTTCCGAATGGTGAATTGACACGTAATACAGGGAATGATGAGGTTAACCTCCCCCCCCCCGCAGTGTGATAGGCTGTCCCAGCCGGCAAATAAAGGAGCGGCACCCATTCTGCAATCAAGTCAGAAAGGAACAGCATGTGGATTTATGCCATGTTGAAAAAGGACAACAGATTACCGAAATCGAGGCGGAGAATTGATCGCGTATGATATAAGAGGCTGTTGTGTTATGAGTTGAGGCTGATGGATAGGGCATGTATCGTACTTGCCAATCTCAAGTGGTCATGGTCACTTCCGTTGCCATGATTGGTAATGATAAATATTCATGCGATGTATAAATCGGGAAATATGATTAGTGCCTAGGATATAAGAAACAAAAGAGTGTTAGTATCTTACCCATTGGTGTAAGCAAGGTGACTTCAATACCATTAACATTACTCTGCTGCCAAAAGGTGTCCATAACCTTGGCAGAGTTGTTTTTCACCCTCGGAACCATGATCCTTTGTATATACTTAGGAATGTTGTTATATCAAAATGTAGACCATTATGCTGGCTTGGTGACCAGTTAAC
Organism: Pinus albicaulis; assembly: GCA_034641835.2. NCBI lineage: Eukaryota > Viridiplantae > Streptophyta > Pinopsida > Pinales > Pinaceae > Pinus > Pinus albicaulis. The sequence goes on from CM076571.1 coordinate 592,240,983, forward strand.
CATAATGCCATTCACGAGGAAAGAGAAAAACGTGGGCAGGCCGGCTCGTGATGAGACCTCCTGTTCCAAGGTTTGTTTATTTGATATACCTTTTGGACCATATCCCTGGTGTGGTGGCCAGAATGGGAATGCCACTTCACTTCCATCCTCATGATCATGGTAGGCTGGCTCTCAATGAGACCCCCTATCCTGCATTTGACACTTGACATACTTTTTCTTTTTCATAGAATTCTTTTCCTTATTTATACACAAAGGGTGGTTCAGCACTCCTTAAGAGTAGGAATGGTGGAAGAAGTCTTATTATTTCAATAGGAAGATATAAACTCTTTGCTCTTATTCCCAAGTACTAATAAAAAAGTTTAAGGGAATCAGCATGATAAAGATAACCAATCAGGGAAAAATTAGTAAAACCATGTCAACAAAAGGTAAGAAATAAGTATGTCCTTCCATTTGTCCTCTTATTAATGCAGAGCCTTATAGATATAGCGATTTATGGTTTGCAGATTTCGGTATGTTGTGTTTTTATATTTCATCGCACAAATACATAGCTGAAGCTTGAAGACTAGAAAGAAGACGGGCAAAAAGCATCTTCAATTTAAATCAGCAAAAGAGATCAAAAGTATGCTAATGGTGTTCCGTTGGAAAAGCAACAACGATGGATAATAGAAAAAGGAAAAAAATGCAAATGTCGTTCCTTTGGGAAAAGGAATGACAATCATACTATAAAACACTCAACATGCTATTCCGTTGAAAAAGACACAACAGCAATAAAAGAACGATGTTTCTTTGAAGGAAAAGGAACAGTGGTAACCAAAAGGAACAGCGAGAAATGTAACAATATCGTTTCTTTGAAAAAGGAACAGCAGAGATCCGAATGCTGTTCCTTTAGAAAAGGAACAGCAAAACAAGCAAAACCAACATCATAAAAAACACGCATATGCTATTAGAAGAGCAAAAATCAAACTATGTGGAAGAAAAAGGAACAGTAAAAATGACAAGAAAATATTCAAATCAAACTTATGTACAAGAATCACACAAAAACAAGAACTTATGTACAAATTGTAAAAGAGAATAGACCCTTAATGAATTACAGGTGAGGAAGATTTCTCTTCCTCTCCTAAGATCTCCAGATCAGTATCTCGGCGTAGCTGCTGGCAGAAGGATTCCCGAGTAAGTGGTTTCTGATAGAGACGGACTCGGTGGCCATTTACCTTGAATGCATATTCAGAACCATCAATGGTGATTAGAGTAAGGGTTCTGTTTTCATGTACCTTCTGGATTTCGTATGGTCCCAACCATCGAGTCTGAAGTTTTCCAGGGAAGTCCTGAAACTGAGAATCATATAACAGAGCCCAGTCTCCCTCGTGGAAGACTTTGTTCTTGATGACCGCATCATGCCATTTGGCTCGCTGCTGTTGAATCAATGCTGTATTTTGTAGTGCAGAGAGCCGAATTTCGTCTAATTCATTGATTTGTTGTAGTCGATTGAGTTGTGCCTCGCTTAGATCTAGGCCAACTTCCTGTGCTGTTCGCAGTGTTTGGATTTCGAATTCTATGGGAAAAATGGGTTGTTTTCCAAACACTAGTTGATAAGGTGAGTAACCGGTGCTGCTCCTCCATGTGGTTCTATATGCCCAGAGTGCTTCAGGCAGTCGGGTAGCCCAATCACGCCTATGTGACGCAATGGTTTTTGTTAGGATTGATTCTATTATCTTATTGCTACTTTCTACCTGCCCATTCGCCTGTGGGTGATATGGAGTAGTGATCTTATGTTGGACATGATAATTGTTAAGTGTTGCAGCTAATTTATTCCCAACAAATTGTGGTCCTCCATCTGTAATTATTTCCCTAGGAAGGCCATAACGAACAAATAGAAGGAACAGGAACTGTATGACAGAGTCCTCTGTGGCTCTTGGTAATGCTTCTGCCTCAACCCATTTGGTGACATATTCTGTTGCCACCAAAATATATGTTTTCTGATTTGATGAAGAGTTGATGGCTCCGACAAAATCAAGAGCCCACCGCTCGAATGGTTTGATGACTAACTGTGGTTTCAGAGGCATCTCATCAGCTTGACCAGGTCGTCCTGCTCGCTGGCAGTTGTCACAGGCTTGGACAAACTTCTTTGCATATTTGAAGATCGTAGGCCAGTAATATCCTGTCTGCAATACTTTATGTCCAGTCCTACGCTCAGCGAAGTGCCCCCCACACGGTTCATCGTGACAGGCTTTTAGGATATCAAAGATTTCATCCTCTCTAACACATCGCCTGATATGCATGTCTGCTCCTGTGTGAAACAAATAACCTCCAATCCACGAAAATCGAGAACTTTTCTGAATAATCTGCTTACGCTCATTAGGAGTTAAATGTTTTGGTAATTTACCTACTGCAAGGTAGTTGGCAACATCAGCATACCAGGGTGTTTGAACAGCAACAGCAAACATGTGCTCATCCGGAAATTGATCTTCCACTGCTGCTGCATCGCTTGATTTTGGTATTCTTGAAAGAAAATCGGCTACAGGGTTTTCTTTGCCAGGGCGGTCCTTGATTGTGATGTCGAATTCCTGTAATAAGATTAACCATCGAGTTACTCTGGCATTTGTGACAGGCTTATTTGCTAAATATTTTATGGCAGAATGATCTGTATACAAGATAACAGGGTAGCCTGTGATATAATGTCTAAATTTATTGACAACATGTATTACAGCTAGGAATTCTTTTTCAGTAACAGTGTAATTCAATTCAGCAGGGGATAAATTTTTGCTGATGTAATAGATAGCATATGGTTTTTTATCCTCTTCCTGCCCAAGGACTGCACCAATGGCTGTATCTGAAGCATCAGATGACATCTGGAATGGTAGGTCCCAGTTTGGTCCTCGAAGGACTGGGGCTGTGGATACCAGCTCCTTTAGATCCTCGAAAGCACGGTCACATTTGTCTGTCCAAAGAAAATCAACGTTACCAGTCAGTGCATATAAAGGAGCAGCAATGTGCGAATAATGCTCTATAAATCGTCTATAATAACCCGAAAATCCAAGAAAACTACGTACCTCTGTTTGAGTAGTAGGAGTGGGAATAAGCAAAAGTATTTGGATTTTGGCCGGGTCTACCTGAATGCCGGCTGCTGAGACATAGTGTCCTAGGATAAGTCCTTCAGTCATCATCAAGAAACATTTTTCGTTGCTTAAGCAAAGCCTGGTAACAATGCAACGTTGTAGGACTTTTTCTAGGGTGTCTAGAGCTGGATCAAAATCATCTCCATATGGTGTAAAGTCATCCATGTAAACTTCAAGTCCATCATTGATTAAATCTGCAAAAATACTAAGGATAGCCCTCTGAAATGTGGCAGGAGCATTACATAAGCCAAAAGGTAAACCTCGATAGGCAAATGTTCCCCAGGGGCAAGTAAAGGTAGTTTTATCCTGGTCTTCAGGGGCAATCTGAATCTGATTGTATCCACTGAAGCCATCCAGGGAAGAAAAGAACTTCTTCCCCGCTAAAGTGTCCAATACTTGATCTATGAAAGGAAGAGGAAAATGATCTTTTTGTGTTGCCTTGTTAAGTTCCCTATAATCCACACAAATTCTCCATTTCCCATTCTTTTTTGGTACCACCACAAGTGGAGAGACCCATTTACTATCAGAAATAGGGTAGATAAAATCCACATCTAAAAGCTTCTGAAGTTCATTTTTTACGACATCTTTTAGATGGGGATTAAGTCTCCTTTGCGGCTGATGCACAGGTCTGGCATCCTTTTCTATATAAATGTGGTGTGCACATAACTGGGGATCGATTCCTTTCATATCAGGGTAGTCCCATGCAAATGCTTCTTGATATTTTGTTAACAGATGGATGAGCTTTGTTTCTTGTTCAGGTGTGAGATTAGCATTGATGTTTAAAGTTTTCCCCGGTGCAATTTCCACAGTTTTACTTTGCAATAGAAGTAACAGGTATTGTTTGGTCATGGATATCTTTCAGGGGATCTTCTTCCAATTCATTATCAAATGCTGCTTTTATCATGTGACACTGTGTGCGAGGTTCAGTTTGAGTAATGAAATTATTAATGGCATCGTCTTCTGTTTGATCTTTGAAATCGAGTGCCTCTTGTATAGTTAATGGAGATCTGATGTTATCAGTAAGATATGATACAGGGTGCTTATTAGTTTTAATCATTGTGACACTTGGCTGGGCTGGAGGATATAGAACTAAATTTTTGCTATTTGGTCCTCTGGTTATGGTCATATTTCCCTGCCGACAGCCAATGTAGGCATCGGCAGTAGCGAGCCAAGGTCTACCTAAAATTAGCGGTTGTCCATCAAGTCGGGTTTTTGGATTAATTATCAGGAAATCGGTTGGATACTCCCAGGATTCTACAGAGACCATGACATCATGTAGAGTGCCCTCTGGTCTAACCACAGATCGGTCAGCCAATTCTAACAGAGTAGAGGTGGGTTCTACAGATGTAATGCCGAGCTTTTGGCAACTTGTGGTTGCTAAAATATTAATTGTAGCCCCTAGATCAACTAAGGCATTAGACAGGGTCTGACCATAAATTTGAACAGTTATAATTGGGTTCCCGGGGTCTTCATATTTAAGGGGTGTTTCTCTTCCAGACAATAGGTCAGATAAGGTACCAACTACTTGGACTCTTGGATTATTTGTTATATTCCTCCTTGGTTTCTTTATGCACAATTCTTTTATAGTTTTGGTGTATATGGGAATGTCTTGAATGGCTTGGAGGAATGGAATTTTTATGTACAGATTTTGTAATTCTCCCAGAATGTCAAAGTCAGGATATTGTATGGATCGAGGTATGGCTAATCGTTCTGGGAACAGAGGAGAGGATGTGGTTGCTTGATTATGAGTTTGTTTCTTATTTACATCCTCTTGTTGTGACTGATGTTCTCTGGGTAACTGATCTTCAATATGAACTGTTTTATCTCCCTCAGTTTCAATTATACGCCCAGATCTTAACTGAAGGTCATTGCACTCCCTTAAGTCGGGTCCTGCTTCTGGTGATTCTATGATTTGAATGGATTGGACCTGCCTGTTGTTTGGATTGGGATCGGGTTGGGATGGGAGTTGCGGCCTCAAGTTAGACTGGAGAGCTGGCAAAGTAGGTTGAGGGAGCGGAATAGTTCCAGCTGGGTGGTACATCGGTCTTTGCCAGCTTGTCTGCCAGGGTGAACTTTGTGAAGTAGAGGGAGTTCATTGTGAAGGATACAGGCCATTTTGCCAATATGGTGGAGTGTATGGGAAATTCGGCCAACCAGTTTGGCTTGTTTGATTCAGCCATGGATTTGGAGAAGGAAATGATTATGGTGACCAGTTTGTAAATGGGGTTTGAGATTGATTTTGCCACATACCATATTGTTGAGCATTATACTGTGGGTTTTGAAAGAAAGAGGTTGGGTCTGAAAACATACCAGGTTGTCTCGGCTGCCACGGGCGGCGCTGGTTGATCGAATTCACCGACTCTGGTTCTTCTTCTGCTTCCTTATATACCGCTTTCAATCCCGGAAGTGAGGGGCAGCTCTCCGTAGGGTGATCTTTTGTACAGATGGCGCATGTTTGGACTTTATCTAATGGACACTCCTTGTGGCTGTGTTTTTTTCTGCATCGGGGGCAAAAGATTGCCAAATTCTGTTCTGCCTCCAGCTGCTTCTGTTTAGCTTGCACAATATCAAGTTGTGTAGTTAGTGTCCCCATAATATCAGTTTTAAAATTTTCTAATAAATTTCCAATTTCTGCACGTGTTACTCCTTCTGCTGATACTTTGTTATCTCTTGCAAACCGATCATATTCTGTCGGTTTTATTCTTGTGCTTCCTCTCGAACTCCTGATGCATAATTCAAGGATGTCAGTAAAATTCTCTTGATAAATATCCCCTTTGCCCATAATGTTTAATGTTTCAATCCATTGTTCCTTCATGCCCCTCATTAATGCAGTTTTTAACACATTATCAGGTAAAGGTAGCGATGCATAAGGAGATCTTTGTAAATTATACTGAAAACGTTCCACATACTCCTCTAATGTCTCATTTGGTCTGGCTGACATTTGAAATATTTCGTCTTTTAATTCTCTAGACCTACAATAATCCTGATATTTCTTTAAGAAGGATTCTTTCATTTGATCCCAATTGTTGATAACCCCGCCACCTAGCCCCATAAACCATCTTAAAGCAGCCCCTTTCAATGTAGAGGGGAATAATTTCAATTTTTGGGGATCGGTGGTGTAATCGTCCCCCCGACATAACACATCGAATTCGAATAGGAATGCATCCGGATCTTCCGATGTGAGTCCGTGAAATGTAGGGATATGCTGAAGAGGGATAGCTTTCATGGGTGCATTTGCTGCAGAATCCACTATAGGATATTGTAATGTAGAGGTTTGAGTGTTTGGCTGGTTTCGAGCGTTTGGTTGGTTTTGAGCCATGGGATCGAATATATGCCAGTAACCTTCTGGGATATCTAGGAGGGTATTCCTAGGTTGGTTGGGAACGGTTTTGACAGGGATCTTTTTAATAGCGCTTCCTTTATCCGGAATAATGGGAATACCAGGTGTTTGAGGAGATTGAATCTCTTCAACAATGACTTTCGCAGCACTCCCCTTATCTGTGCTATCTAATGGCTGATTTGTTTCAAGAGGAGATTTTGGTTCCTTGGTTTCCCCTGTTTCTCCTTCTCCTTCACAAAAGTTGCTAGAGTTCCCTTCCTGCAATAATTCTGGAGTGGAATTTTCAACTTCTTGAAAGTCCTGCTCCTCAGTTTGGCTATGCACCTCAGCACAGGCTACAGATGGTGATCCTGTGGCCTGAAGGGAACTAGTAGGCGGTTTAGAAGTGTTTTTCTTGAAGCCTACCGATGGCTGAGACTCTGTTTTCTTATAGATTTCGTCTATGAAGGTCGTTCGGCCAAGGGTCACCGGCCCCTTAGCTTTTTCAGGTTTGGATGGGGGTTTGATATTCTTTTCTGGTCTTTTCTGCTTAGTCATGCACTCAAAAATAAAATACCAACTTCTATTCAAACAAGGAAAAAAAAATCTGTTAGGAAAGCGGATAGTGAGCAGGTCTTTTACATGCTCTGCACGTAGGTTCTTACCTTCCGTTTTTAGGATCCAACTCCTCCCTAGCAGGCTTGTACACCACTCTGAAAAAGACAAATGGCTTCACTCTTTCCTCGGCAACAGCGCCAAAATGTAGAGCTATAAAAAGGGTCTCTTTCACCTCTAATTACCTCACATTAATATGTCAACCCGAGAGCGTTTTGTCATTACAAAGAGTGACTCAATCCGAGGCTCATTTGTCAGAGTAATGCTAGTAGTACAGTGCTTAAGAAATACAAGAGTAAACGGATGCTTAACTGAAACCAAATTACTTTAAAGAAATAAATCACACACTCAGAAAACTCAATAACTTATCAGTCAAGGGTTTGGCAATGATAACCCATCCCTTCGGAAACTGATGGAAAAGGAACTAGAGCATAGATCACGAGCCTGGGAGCTAGAAAGTGACTGCTACTGCTCACTACAGCCTTAGATCATCTCTCACAACAAACCAACAACTGCAAGTAAATGGAACAGCAAAGCGAATAAAGGATTGAACCACAATTCTGAAATGGAACAGCAACTCTAAAATGGAATAGCAATTGAATAACTAAGTCCCGCGGGTTATAACCAAACTCAATCTATACACTCTTTGCAATCAAAGAACATTCTGTCACTTCTAAAGGCGATTTACACAGATCACACTAATGGAACAGCAATAACAACGAATGAATTATAGAACAGTACTGATAAATTATAAACGCACACCACACGAATGTTTAGTATAACAGCTCTGTAATATAACAGTAAGGATATGTGATTAACTCTTGAAAGGATAAATAACTTGATACAGAGTCAACATACAATTCTATCTGTAGAAACTTCAATGATTCAAACTTGAACAGAGCATATCATATGAACTTGTAAATCATATCAAATGATCAAATAACAATAATAAACAAACCACACAGAAGTGAAGCTGTAATGGTACAGAAGCAAGTGTCCTTCGGGGCCGGGCCCTTAGCCTCCAAGGATACACCGCTATAAGTTAATGCAGACGCGAAGATGGAATAATCACCAAGCTTTTATTAATGCATCAATCAAAAATACATCGAACCAGTTCTCAACGAAACTTAATAACCAAAGCTGATGTCTTACAGAAGATTACATAAAAACGTATCCTATCTCTCCATTATCCTAAACTAACAGTGCTGTCTCTTTTTATAAAGACAACGGCGGAGATGTCCAAGCAACAAGATAAATAAAGCAGCGATCCCTCAGGATCTTCGATCCTAAGGGATTCGCCAAACTGTTAACTCTTCATCCTGTCTTTTCTGTTGCGCTGAGCTGGTGTCCTCTCCTTTTCCGAGCCGATTTGCTTTGATCTATTTCTCTTTGTTTGCGTTCGGTTCTCGTCCAGAGAGACAGCAGTTATCTCCACTTTGTCCTTTCCTTTGGAGCAGCAACTCTTCATTTTTTCCTTTTCCTGTATAGAAAATAACCATTATTAGTGGCTAGGTTATGCACATCAATTCTCACATGTTTTGTTATAGTTCCTTATTACTTTCCAAATTCATGATTCAAAAGGTTCACAAATTCTATTAAAAAGCCATTGAAATAATCATCAAAAGCATACCTTTTTAGTACTCCACAGATGGTTTCTTCGAATAAAACCAAATTGTTATCCATCGTGATGATCACCTTAAGACTGAATTTATTAGTCCATGGGGAACCTTCTCCTATCAGGTCATGCCTTTCAACTTTAAAAATGTTGGAGCCACTTTTCAGAAGGCAATGTCTTACCTTTTCCATGACCTAGCTCATATTATCCTGGATTATTTAGACGACCTCACTACACATTCTAAACATCGAGTGCAACACTTCCATGATCTGCATATCGTCTTTCTTTGATGTCGAAAGTATAATATCCACCTCAACTCGCTGAAGTGTGACTTTTTTGTTCCTGCCAGCTGTCTTCTAGGCTTCATTGTGTCTAAATATGTTATAACACTTGACCCATTGAAAATCCATGCCATCCTTGTTCTTCCTATTCCTCGTACTTTACAACAGTTACAAAGCCTCCAAGGCAAAGCTAATTTCCTTCGATGGTTCGTGCCTAACTATGCCACCATCGTGCATTGGTTCCATAGGCTCCTATAATCTCACATTCCTTTTTTTTTGGATGAATATTCTCAAGAGTTTTTTGATGCCGTGAAACATGCTCTCACTTCTTATCCCTTCATTCGTCCCCCTGATTTTGATAGGGATTTCATCCTATACATCTCCTCTTCCACCTATTTGATCACTGGAATCCTTATTCAGGAAGATGACAACAGAATCGATCATTTTATCTATTATTTCAGTAAGAACATTGTAGGCCCCCTCTGTATCCTACTCACATGTAGAGAAATTAGCACTAGTTGTCGTGTTCTCAGTCCAAAAGCTTCATCATTACATCCTCATCCATTCCACCAAGGTCGTGGCTAATTTCCACCCTATGGACTTCCTATTGGGTCGTCAAATAATCAATGGGAAGTACACCCATTGGATCGTTATCCTCCAGGAATTTGATCTTGAATTTCTCACACCCAAAATTAAGAAAAGTTTTTCCCTCGCTGAACTCATTTCTGAATTACCTACCGGTATGCAGGATCCTCCAGTTAATGATCATTTTCTCGATGAAAATTTGTTTGCCATTACCACATATGATCCTTGGTATGGTGACATCCTCAATTATTTGTGAACCCAAAATTTCACCATCCATCTTGATTGTGATGCTTGACGATGTATCTGACACTAGGCCCCCTGCTACCTTCTTAGCGGTGACGACCTTCATCGTTGCAGTGTTGATGTTGTCCTTTGTCATTGTCTCACGCCAGCTGAGAAAGTCCTCAATGCCTACCATAGCAGTGCTTGTGCTAGTCACCTCTCCAGTCTTGCCACTGCCCAAAAAATCATGCTCGCTGGGTATTTTTTGCCTTCTCTCTTCGATGATTGCATTGAACAAGTCAAAAACTATTCCAATTGCCAACATTACACCCCTAAGGCATGAGCCCCTCCAACTCCCCTCCATCCTGTCATCTCATCTAGTCCCTTTTGTAGGTGGGCCGTAGACTTTATGGAGTGTCGACCTTCATCTGCTCATAACCACAAGTATATCATCGTGGAAATTTACTATTTCACAAAATCGGCTAAGGCCATGCCAACGCTTAACAAGATGGCAGCTACTGCAACCCTCTTTTTCTTTAACCATGTTATTTCTCGATTCGGAGTTCCGAAACAACTATTATCTGACCATGGCAGAAATTTTGAAGATGAGATATGGCATGACCTATCCTCATTGTTGCGCTTTGAGCAACAATATTCATCCTCCTATTACTCCCAAGGTAATGGCCAAGTTGAAGCAGTCAATGAAATCCTTAAAACCATGCTTCAACGGATGGTGGATAAGCACAAAACCAACTGGCACCTTATGCTCTTCCCTTATTTGTGGGCCTATAGAAATTCTGTTAAAATCGCCACTGGGCTTATTCCTTTCCACCTTGTTTTCATAGAGGAGGCAGTTTTACTGATCGAGTGTGAAATCCCTTCCCTTCATCTAGCCGTCAAACTTCTCCTTGACACCCAGCTTTTAGAACAATGACTTATCATGCTTGAGTGTGATTTTGAAGACCATCGTGTTGCATTACAAACCACCGAAGCATCTAGGAAACACACCAAATCTCAGTATGACTGAAAATCCACCCCCGTACTTTTCACGAAGGTGATCTTGTTCTGTTTTATTACTAGGCCCATGATGTCCTCGGTCATGGAAAGTTTGACTCATTATGGTAAGGCCATTACATCATTAGTAAGGATTTAGGTAAGGGGGCATACCTCTTATAGGATTTCAAAGGACACCCCCTTCATAATCCTTGCAGTGCACTCTATCTTAAGAAATATTACTCTTAGCATTTCCTTCCTGACATGCATGTTCTATTTCTGTTAGGTAGCTAGATTATGATTTTTTTTTATTTGATACTTCACTAGGACACATTTTGTCCAAGAAGCGTCACTTCACCACCCCTCGAAATCAAATTTCTTCACTTGCAACACTTCTACTTGGGGCACCACTTTTCCTCCATACTTGTCCATACTCGTGTCAATTTTCTTCATGAGTAACCATCTTGTACTCATGTCGCTATGGTCCCCATTGGACCTTTTCTACATGGCAGCATCATCAAGTCGCCCTTGTTTAGAGCATCCAAGTTGAGTCATCATCGCATCCATGGAGTCTATCCCAAGTCCCTTTGTATCCCGCTATATTCCTCCATCCTTCATTGCTTGGTTCCTCTCTCGTGTTGCACATTATGGCCTTCAATCCTACTGTCCCCTGTCCTCCTTGATATTGTGTCATTTGTTGCTAGGTCATCCATGCCCTTTATGCTCTAACAAGGGAAGTCGTATTTCTGCTATTTAGTACCCCCCATTTCATCATCATCCATGGTGTAAGTCTATCAGTCGCTCTATTATTTTCTCTTGTGTTTTAGTTGAGGATCCCTTATTTCCTCACCTATGGCAAACCTCCTTCTGTCGACATCAGATCATTCATTCCAGAAGACATTTCTAGAGGGAAATGTACCTTGGTTCCAGCTTCCATTCTTGTTCGATGCCTTGGATCAAGCAAAGGGACTCCTTATTTCCCTTTGACTTAATTTTTTCTCAGCTCCAGCTCCTTATAGCATGATCAAGATCTGTATACTTGATGGTTCAGTGATGCAACAGATTGTACCGGTGATTCCCGGGTGTGTGTGACATGTTTTAACCCTCATGAGGGGATGGCCCTTGAGGTAGCCCCCCACATGCCTGGATGACCTCTTCATTACAGCCTTTGATGCAGCTCCTTAAATTTTATGATCTCGGCCTCAACCGCTTGCAGCGCCTTTTAGTTTGTATGTATCAGTCAGATTTTCAGAGCCCTTTCCTGTTTATAGGGGCACTTTGGTTGTATTTATATCTCATGTACTGAGATATTATTGTATAAGTCCTGGCTATTATCCTAGGCACATTATGTATGTGGGATTCATTATGATGTTTTTATCTAGCTCATTTTTATGTCAGCATGTACTATATAGCTCAGTCCCTTGCTTACTGGACACATTTTTCTTTGTACTTTGTCTCTGCAGGCATAGGTATGCCTCCTCCGTCACCTATAGCACATCTACTCACTCATAAAAGAGACTTTTCGCACCTATAAGTCTCGCCTCCTCAGGGTCTAGTCCTCTAGCGCTTTGGTCTACCTTATATTTCTTTCTCTTTGACTTCCCCTTCGGTGTCTAGTGATTGAGTTCTTACAATGTACTTTGGTCATACAATTAGCTCCTAACGCTCGCACACTGAGGGGGAAATCTGTTACACCATTTTTTTCTCATCTAACCTGTTACTATTAGATGGACCAAAGTACACCATGTAAGACCAATTTTACCCTAAGTAAAATTGCTTTCACTATAAAAAATAACTTAGTAGTCCTTATTGATTAAGTTTTTTATGGTCTAAACAGGAAACCCCATGAGGAAATATTAAATAAATCCACATTTGTTTGATTTTACTCAAGGAATAATTATTTAAACATCAGTTTAATTAATATTCCTGGTCTTATTTAACCAAAAACAGGAAAATTAATTAGATAAATCATTATTTATCTTATTATTTTCTAGGAATAATTATTTAAACCTTATTTAAATAATATTCCTTGTTAAATTTGACTAAATCATTTATGGATAATTGAATAAATCATTATTTATTTGATTATTACTCAACCACATCCTTAAAATAATAAAAAAATGATTTATTTATTATATACAAATAAAGGGATTTGACCAAAGTCAAATTCGTTTTCCCTCCAACAAATATAATAAAATATTCCATAAAAGTTGGATCTTGATTTGGTTAATAATATTTTAATTATGCACCAATATCTAGAGTAACTCAATATTTTGTTATAAATAGAAGGGTTTCTCCATTCACTCACTACCTTTTGTTGCCTAAAGATCACTCTGCATCTATACTTTTGGTTTGACTTTGATCCTCCATCACTTTCATATTTTGCTACCACTTTTCTTCTGAGATCCCTTTGAGTTTCATTTTTTGTCTGGGTTTTCTACACCATCAAGAGAGAGAGATCTTAGATCTAAAGTGCGGACGACTTATTAGAACCCATCCCATTGACGAGGACTAGTAACATATTTCTATGTTCCCTTCCTAGGTGTCAAAAAATACAAAAATTATTTAAAAAGATTCTTGTCTTGTCTATTGGATGCATGGAGCAACTCTTGTTTTTATTTACTTCTTAATGTATTTTACTCTTGATTTTGTAGCATTTATCTTGGTCAAAAAAATGCAGATCTAATGAAATTGGAAACCATTTTGATGTTAGGGTTGTTTTTTATGCACAACTAAAGTGAGATTTTTTCGTACGCTTGCGACTAAGATTCATACTAAAAGCTAAAGTAGGATCAGTATTCACTTGGAGTGTTGATTTCTCTTTCATCAGTTCTTCAATTTTTCCTTCAATTTTTCCGATTTACAGTTTTTGATCAATAATTAATATAAGAATTTTCTCTTTGTCAGATTCATTTTCTACCATCTCTTTAGTATGTGGGTCTTCATTCGAAGGTAGCTTGAGTTTTTTTTGTAGAGCAGCAATGTCTGCATTTTTCTTCTTGATGATTTCTTCAGCTGCCTTGTAGTCCTTAGGATCATATCCCACTTTTACTACAAGTTCTTCCAATGTCTTTATCCCTTTATATTTATAAAATGAAGATGATTTCCCAATCTTCAACTGGGATTGCATATTTGACAGTGCTACTTGCAATTTTGAAAGAGACATAGTTGTTGTAGTCATGGTTGAAAATAGCCTTTCTCCTGGTTGTGTGTTCATATCCATCTAGTCAATTGGATGTATCTGTTTTGTATCAAATGAGAAGACAATATTCTTATACTTAGCATGTGTCTTTCGAAATGGCACTGTTGCTTGAAGAAAGGCCATATGCATCCTTCCTTTATCACTGTCAAAGGTTGTGAGAATCATGTCTTTCCAAAATTGGTTGTAAGCATATGATTTTAGTGCTTCATTCTTGTGCTTGATTTCTATAAATTTAGAGAAAATATTATGCTCTTCTAAAGAGCTAGCATCTGAATGCTGGATGATTTCTAGTGGCTCTCCTACAGGTGATGTTGATGGAGGAATCTGAGGAACATTGGTGGATGTGGAGATTTCAGTATCTCCAAAATCTATGATCTCTAGTTTTTTATCTTCGGAAATAAAGGAAGAAGTAGGATTTAGTTTCTTATGTTGTAAGATTAGTCCTTTAATAATTTCCTTGTAATGTGGTGTCTCTTCTCTTACCCGTTTTTCTTGTTTAGTGTCAGACACTCGTGTTTGTACCTTTCAGGTAGAAATTACTTGTTCATCTGCTTCTTGTAAATTATCTTCTACCCATTCATTTTGGTTCATGTATTTCTCTATTTCTTCTCTGGAGGGATGAATGTAAGAGGTTATCTTGAGTTGAACCCTCAGAGAAAAAATAATGCAATGGGTGTCATATGACCAAGTAAAAATTCATTCAAAACCCTTCTTCTTTGATAATGTAACTACATTAGTACCAGCTACTCGGGTATTACAAATGAATGATCCAACAGAGGCCTTGATTTTAAACTAAGCTTTCCTCTTTCCTGAAAAAAAATCAAAATCATCCATATTTAACATTTTTCTTATGTACTGTAAGGAGAAAATTTTCATAGGCACATATTTTGGAAGTTTATATGGTGGAAGCTTGCAGCTATACACCCTGATCTCTGTGTAATTTTTGTACAGATACCAATCACATGTTTTTGCTTATTCATTAAGGTGCTGAATTCTTTTAATGTCTTCTCCAATTCTAGGCTCTAATGAATTGGTAAGGAGGTGCCTTACTAGATGAGTGAATGAGTCTATGAATTCTAAGAAACAAGTGGTTGTTGATGAAGCTCTTACCAATTTTGTCTAGTGAATCAAGGATTGATTCACTCCATGCACATCCTAATTTTTTAAGTGAATGTGTAACATATCTACCTGCTGAAACAAAATCATATGAATAATACTAGAAGAATAATTAATGCTCCTTGTCTGGTAATTTTCATGAATTTTTCATGTATAATATCAGCCAATAAATGGATGTAATTGTACATAAAAAAATGGTGATTTGTAAAACTGAAGATAGATAAGAAACCTCAGATGGGTTCATCAATGGTTTCATCATTTGGGTATCCTAAAAAATAAGAAAGAAGGGATATGTAGTGTTTGGAAGACATATGAAAAATGGAGAATGTATATGGGGGATTTCTCTTTGGTATAAATGAATCCTTAAGTAGGAACATGTCAAATATCTGAGCTCTCTGAGGGAAGGATAATTTATGATAAATATCCATGAGGGCAGTATGAGAGAAATAGGATAAGGAGTTAGAAGGATGGATGAGAAGAATCTAGTTAATGGTTTCATGGGATATGGTGATGAGAACGTTTCCATCCTGAGCCACGACTGACCTGGTAATAGGGTCATACTGCTTTTGACACCAGGAAACTAGATCTCGAATTGGGTGAGTTTGAGGGAATGCAAACAAAGGAAACATAGACTCCCAAAACCTAATAGGGTCTTGATTATCCATGTGATTCTGTTTTAGCCACAAATGTAGCTCCTAGAAATAAAATTCGCAGTGACGGTCAGTAATTTTAAAATATGTGTCGGCTAGGGGTATGAGGTCAATATTGATTTGAGGAGTTGCAGAAATGTCTTATGCAACAGATTTGGAAACTTCAGGAATGACCTCGATAGTTGGATGAGTGACCTCGGATATGACCTCTGCAACGCTGTCGAGATTATGGATTTATTTTGTAACTCATTTCTTACCTTTACCCTTAGGAGTTTTTTTTTTCTCGGTTTTGGCCTTAGGTGCCATGCTTAACTGGTATAGACTAGTACAGGACTTTTAAACTTGGGTTACAGAAACGATGACAAGGTTTCGTCAATATGAAGGGCGATTACAGAAATAAAAACTCGCTATGAAATGAAATAGAGGATGAAATCAATTTGAAGAAAGAAGTAAACTAAAGAATGAGAGAGTGTTAGTAATTTTATAGGCTGCACTTCGGTTTTAACGGTCATGGCTAATAGTGAAAAGAGGTTTAATTACATAACAATGCAATTACCGGTCGAAGAACAAATTTATTGGTCATCGGGATGATTTAACAAGTATAATTGGAGCGTTAATGCATAATAGACAAGTGACGTGGAGGGATATGACTGATTGGTGGACCAACAGTTGTAGAACAGGAAAAACAGTCATGAGCATTGAAAACCGGAAGTGGATTTCAGGGGGGCTACCTCCCAGTTTCTTGTTTTAAGAAGAGGGGGTGAAAAGTTATATGGTACTGCCACATCGCAGAAAATGGTGGCCATTAATACTAGATTTTGGACCCCTCCCCCCTTCGCATTAACAAGAAATCGTCGCGAGGGGGGGGGTGGGTTCGAAGTCGATCTCCACCGTAGATCCAAGGGGAGCTCGACATCTATCGTCAAGAATTGCAAGCGCTTTATCTCCAATGCTTTGACCACTTTTTCGTTAATGACCTTATAATAAAATTCATATGCGCATATATATAATTTTAATAAATGAACAATTAAACCCTTGTTCAAATGTTTGAACATAAATAAATTAAAAACTTTACATTTTAAAAATCTGGTGCATTTAAATAGGCGACCATTTATTTTTTAAACACTAAAGCATTAACATCAGATCTCATCTAGAAAAAGATATGGAAAGCCAATTTGTGGCTTAAAATATCTACCTTCTTGTGGCTGCTCAGCAAACGACGCATCCTCACATGGGAGAATATTTTGAAGAGGGATTTTGTAGGACCCTCTAGATGCCCTATATTTCAGGATAACTTGGAAACCATCAACCATTTGTTGGACCAATGCTCCACCGCCAATTCCTTATGGGAAAAAATTGAAACCTTATGCCGATGCTCCAACCAAGAAAGGGGCAACATCATTAACACCATCAGCAGCTGGTAGAACAACCCATATACTAGTAATATACTAAAGATACTCTATTAGATAATTACAAGCATCCTCATTTGAAACATATGGAAGGAACGAAACAGTCACATATTCAAAGAGAAGGCATCCACTTTTGATCAGCTCTGGAACACGATTCATAGCAACCTCTTGGAAACTTTGGCCTTAAATTCCTAGAGTCAGGAGGACCTTCCCACCTCTACAGCAGAGCGCCTCAAATGGAACAACTAGAAAATGAGTCCATACACCCCCATGGACATTAATCCTAGAAGCGAAGGTAGAACCCCTGCTCCAAAAAAATGGTTTCCCCCCTCTAATGGCTTCTTCAAATGCAATTTTGATGGTGTGTCGAAAGGCAGCCTTGGACTCGGAGGTTTCAGAGGCATTATCAGGAACTCTCAAGGAGACCCTCTTCGGATTTACTACTAGAATATAGGTTGGGACGACAATAATTTGGCAGAGTTGGAGGGGATGATACATGGTATTCATATTTCCATCAATTTTCATTACTTCCCTATGGAAATAGAGGGAGACTCACAAATCATAACCATGGCTGCCACAAAAATCCTCCAAGGCACAGCCTCCTCAAAAGTTTCCAATAGCTGGAGACTGGCCCATAACATCAAGGTGCTAGAACAGTTGATTCACAACCACAGAGCCATCACTTTTGGGCATTTCCATAGAAAATATAACTCTGTCGCAGATCTCCTGGCGAAAAATGGGGTGGAAATTAACTGTGATTTGCATCATTCCACCCTTAGACAGGTTGAGTGGGAAACACTCAGACATGATTGCCTCACACTCATTCAGAAGGTTTTTCTTCCCTGGAATGCGAGTAACACAACTAACATCTTGAAAATCACATCCCACACTCCCATGGAGGCAGAGATATTTTGCGTAGAGCCTCACTTGTTGTGGATCCTCATATCGTTAGTCACTCGCATTAGACTCACAGAGTCAGCCATGATGATGAAAGGGCAAGCACTGCGTCACCAGGTCTAGAGAATCACCTCGCCTCTCTCAGCATTAATGAATACCATGATTAACCCGTATTGTAGCCATCCCCATTCACTCGAGCCTGCTCAGGTGATCAATCATAGCACACAAATGTGTGTGAAGCCCACTCGATTCTATCCTCCTCGCACACACCTTAGCCCCTTTAAAAGGATGAGCACCCATCCTTTTTCAATACACAGTTTGTTATCTCTGCCTCTCGCCCCTTTAACCTTGCTCTGGCTTCTCCCTGACTACATAAGGCTACAAAGTTGTACTCTCAGAGTCACGCTGCAAAGTCTCCCTAGAATTGAAACACCCCTTTATACACACCTTTCCCCAGATACTCCTACTCCCTAAACTTAAGCACTTCTTGCCATTTTTTGGACCCTATCATGCATTACTTCCCCCTGCCTCTACACACAATGGCTCCTAGACTTTTCTAGACAAAATCTGAGGAGGAAAAAGAGGGGCTATCCCTGGTCGATATCATCATGGCGAGGTCAATCGCCTAGAGTCAATGGAAGGCTCCTCTTCCAGCACTATTTATCGTCAGCGTCCCGATCCAGAGAATAATGCAAAAGCCCCTAAACAAGCTATTTAGAGAGGAAAACAAGGCTCAAGGAAGTCCACCATATCTCCCCATATGCACCTCCATCAATGAAAAACTGACCTGCTACCAGTATAGGAGGAGGAATATAAGGACTCGGACGTTTTGGTGATGGGTTCCGATGGCATTTGGATGCGTTCCCCTGACAACGTCGATCTGGAATCCCTCATCCTCTATGCACCAGCCCACAATCCTAGGCGTATTGTGGCAGACACGGAGGAAGATGTTGCGTAGGCCCCTGCTTGTCCCATTGAGGAGGAAGCCCCTAATTGTGATGACGAAGATGAAAATTAAAGTCTGCGTAGATACACAAATCTCTTACATTTCTTTTCAAGCTTGCTTTAGTGCCATTTTGTTACTGTTCACTTTGTACTGCTTAGATATTCCTGCTCTACTGCACACAATGTAATTCTCTGTTTCAAGTTTTGTTTTTGCTAGTCTCCTCCCCTAAGGCAACCTAGAAACCATATAACAAAGGTTGGGATTGGCTAAGCATAGCTTTCCAACCCAACCTGTAGCACATGTAACTTTTACATTTCTGAATTAATAGAATAGCCCAACTTACCAAAAAAAAAAAAAACATTTGTATTTCATGCTTCCCTAAATTTTTTTCTTTTGCCTCCTTTATTTGTAGAAAACCACTCTATCATTTTTGCTAACATGCATATAATAACATGTAATTTTCCTAACATTTTAAAAAAAAAAATTCTTTTTCATCCATGTTCTAACTTAGCATTTTATCTTTTTATTTTCAAACTACCATCTTAACCTATCAAAAACAAATAATGTTACAACATGTCCATATAAATCTAAATGGACAATCTCCAAAGATACCTTCTCCCTTATTGACTTTCCTGCTAGAAATGATTCTCTATGTTGTTTTCCCAAGATGCATCCTTCAGATAGTTTGTCCAGTTTTTCTATGAGTGGTAAGCCCTTCATCATGCATTTCCTATGCAAAAAATTCAAATCTCCAAAGTTGGGATGGAAAATCTAAAATTTCATAACCAATTTTCATCATTAATTTCTACTTGAAAGTTTACTTATCTGACAGCTACAATTTTTATTTTGTCCTATTGTGAATTCATTGCTAATTGTACTTGAGCACCTTCTTCCTTGAAATTTGATTTTAGCTTGAGAGGAAACATTTTATTGTTTTTCATCTGAACCTTTGCAATCAACTATCTGCTTGGGGACTTATCTAAAATTGTGCACACAACATTTTTGAAAAATAAATTGTAGCCCTTTTGCATGAGTTGTCCAATACTTATGAGACTATGCTTCAAACACGGAACAAAATAACCATCTGAAATGTATTTCTTATCCCACTTCTTTGTTATAATTTCCACTCTTCCTTTTCCCATGACCGAGACTTTGCTATCGGTCCCTAATGTCACTTCAGATTTTACACTTTCATCTAAATTGGAAAACATTTCTATGTTCCTTATCATGTGGTTGCTACACCCTGAATCCAAAAACCATACATCCCTTTGATTTTTTTTTTCTACATTACAAGCTAAGAAAAAGCTATCATGGTTCTGATTTTCCTTTATGAAATTTTTACTTGGTTTGCTACTTATGTCATATTGCTTCATTCTACATTCATTTGAATAATGACCATACTTCTTACAGTAATGACATTAAACATCAAATTTAGCATACCTCTGAACTTGTGATTGATTTTGGCTTTAGTCTTGACATGCATTTTGAGTGATGCCCCTTCCACTTGAGCTTGAAGGGCTTCTTCTTCCACCTCTGTGTGGGCTTCTACCTCTTCCTCTATATTTTGTTCTTCTTCGACCTCTACCTTGACCAAATGAAACTTGTGTTTTGAGGGCATGCTCCAATGAGGGGTTTGTTTCTCTGTTCAATCTATGTTGATAAGAAATCAGTGATGAATGAAGCTCATCCACTGAAAATTATGAGAGATACTTTGTCTCTTGTATGGCCATAACTATGGAATCAAATCTTATTGGCATACTTCTTAAAAGTTTCTCAATTTTTCTCCTTTCATCAAGTGTCTCACCATGAGACCTGATTTGAGTAAACAACTCAATTACATGTGAAAAATGAGTCTACATTCTCAGACTCTTTCATACAAATTGTCTCAAAATATCTTCTTAGCATTTGTATTTTTCATGTCTTCACCTTTTCCATGCCTTGGTAGGCTGTCTAGAGGGTATCCCATGCTTTCTTGGAAATTTTTTCTACTGCAATCCTTGAGAAGGTACTTTAATGAACTAATTGAAAAATGTATAAGAGGGCTTTTGAGTCCTTCCTTTTGTCCCTCAACAAATCCTTTTTTGCTTGTGTCAAAGAATTGCATGATACTACATTTGTTGGTTCTTGAAAACCATTATCCACCAATTCCCAAATGTCTTGTGAAGAAAAAAACCTTCATTTTAATAGCCCAATAATCATAATTGTTTCCATTAAACTCAGCTATTTGTGGAGTATTCAAGCTTTTGTTTCTTGGTTCCATTTTTACTGTGTAAAAAACAATTCTCACTATGTAAAAAATTTCTCCCTACTATTGAATATGATGCAAACAGAATGCCTTCAAAAAATGACTTTTAAATACTTGTAAAACACTTTCTCTTACAGTGATTAATTTTTCTCCTGCTCTGATACTATGTTAAAAATTTAAGAAGAGGGGAAATATTCCTCAACAAACAGAGTTGCGAACAGGTATTAATCGAGACAATATATTCCTAGAGATTAAATCATAAGAGACTTCCTTTTAATACATATTGGAGAATATTCAAATCGGTTTACTTTTGGAACTATAATGGAGAAATACACTTCAAACAAATTAATCATGGTAAAACACAGTGTTTGCGATAAACATTAGACGTGAAATCTCCAGAACCATATCGAGATAAACCAATGTTTATATTATAACTTCAAAACATGAAATACATTCATATGGAGGTTTTGACTCCTTCACCAAGTAAAACACTAAATTTTACTGAGATTTACATTCACCAGGGGTTGTAAAAAATAACTCTCTGTAAAACCTATAACTATTTGTTTTCACGCACCCACCAAAATTTTCTCCACTATTTTCTCCTCTTTTCTTCTCATACCTACATCAGCCACAATGCATTAATGTATTAAAAACTTGTTATATCAAAACATATATTTCTAATACAATAATACAGGACAAGGAAAATTTGATACACAGTATGGGTGAACACGATTTTCTGAACTTTGTGGACAGTAAATAATAGTTGCAGAGAAAATGTTTGCCAATGTATCTTTACCATCCATTAATAAATTTCCATTTGACTTTACTTATATTTGTTTCAGACTGGGAAATTTTCCTCTTGTTCAGAACTTCATTTAGTCCATTTCCTTGCCTACAAGCTCAATCTGCAACCTGCAAAACATTTACTTGAGGTATGGCTTTTGTCAGTAAATTTAACGTGGTGGTTGAGATTAATTTTCCAACACTCCCTGTTAATCGCAACTGCTGCCATTGACCATTTCAAAATCATTTATGAGATTAAAAAAAAATTCGCGTGTCAATGGCTTTGTGAGGATGTCTGAAATTTTTTCTTTTGACCTGCAGTACTGCAACATAATCTCACCATTTATAACTAATTCTATTATAAAATGATATTTACCATCAATGTGCTTTGTCCTCTTATGAAAAAAAAAAAATTCTTTGATAGTGCAATTGCAGAACTGTTATTGTGGAAAATAGTTGTCATTCCCTCTTGTTCATGCAATACATTGCTCAACATCCTTCTCATCCAAACTGCTTGACATGCTGCTTCTATTGCGGCGACATATTCAGCTTCTTGGAGGCCTATGAAACGGCTCCTAAACCTAAACGAAAAACATATCGTGATGTGCTCCTTATGTCATCAACACTTCCTGCTGAGCCACTATAAGTATAACCAACTAGCCTAAAATAATTTGTTGCAGTGTAGAGAACACCATAGTCCTTTTTCCGATTCACATACTCTAAAATCCTTTTGGCTGCTTGGAAATCCTTTAAATTCCTTATAAATATGATCAAAAGAGATGTGTATAAAAGTTTCCTTTAATTTCCTAATGTTGATTATCCAGTCACCCAAATTGGGGAAAAAAGGTTTTCCCTTGTGTTTGAATATTCTATAATAACCCTCGTGTCACCATAGATGGATATATTTTGTAGAAATATTCTATAATAACACTTTCCTTTTGTAGATTAAGTCTCTGAGTGTTGTATAGAAATATCCACAGAGCATGAATGACTTTAGCTCTAGTGTTTATACCACCTCCACTAGACCAAAATGCATGCACCTAGACATTTGGACTCACCCAAATGACAACACCACAACCACCGTGTCCCAGTTGGGATGTACCATAAGAAAAAAACACGTTGGAACAACAACATCTTAAACCTTTAATAGACTTATGGGTGACTTAACATTGTGTAGCCTCTTAATATATTTTCCTAAATGAGCACAAATGCTATTACAGATTCTACCAATATCAAATGGGCGACAATCAAAGATCACAACATTTATATCACACCAAAATTCCCAAATAATGGAGAGGAGTAAAATTTCATGGGTAACACACCAATGAAACCACCACTTTAAATTATTGTCAAATTAGGAGAGAAACCATCCATAGTTTAACAAAAAAAATGCAGAACCAACATCCAAACTGCTACATCAAATGAGCATTGGAGAAATATATGAATGACATTCTCATTTGAATCTATGCAAAAGAAACAACAGCTCATGCCACTAAATCCATGTTTGCATAATCTATCCTATGTAAAAATTTGGTTCTTCCATGTGATCCATGCAAAAATAATTGTTTTCATTGGAAAATTCCAACTCCAAATGACCCTATACCAACATTGATCCATGTTCCTTTTAAGAGAGGGAAATCTACTTATATACCTCGAATACCACTATATTTCCATCACACGGGGTTCCATTGTAGCTCTTAGTGTTTTCACAACCACCATAAGTCATCCCCCCATCTCTAGATATGCAATGTATTGATTCCATCTAACAAAATTTGAATCACTTGGACGAAATATCTCTGCCAATTTCCACGATGGGAGTGAGTTCAACAAATTGAAACCATCATAAACCTGACCCAAGAAAAAATACCTTTTTCATGCAAATCATTTAGGACCTCCACTAGGAGGTAATGCATATCTAGTAATACCCTAGATGGAAACTATTCCAACTAATATCCTACATCTGTTTCCAAAAATCCATAGCAACTTATCAAAAATCCAACTCATAATTTTTATGAATCCATTCGAAATATATGACTCTCTCCACATTAAACAATTTCCCAGTTTGTACCACTCCAATATATACTCTTTTTTAATTTTTTGCGATATATTTTTATCTAATATGGTCCTTCCAAATACCACAACCATTTAAGACACTTCAAAAACTCTTGGTTAATAAATCACATCCAAAAGTATTGAGTTCCAATAACCCCAAACTACCAATATCCTTTCCATACTAAATATAATCCATACGGACAAGATGAAATTCCCCCAGCACCCAACCACATAAAATTTGCAAGCGTAGCCTTAATTTTCTGGATAACTTGCATGGTAACATGTATAAGTGCATCCAATAAATTGAGATGTGTTGTGGAACTAATTGTATTAATATATTCCTACCTCTCAAATATAACCATTTGTGACACCATAGAGTAATATATTTTCAATTTGATAGTCATTTTCAATCCATAGAACAGTACGTGTTTGGCTTCAATTTAAAACCCAATATGAAAATTCATTATCTAGACAAGAAATAGTCAATAGTTTTTTTTTCAAATCAACATTGTGAGAGTGAATAGCAAAGATCTATTTCAACCATGGATTTACCAAGAGGTTGGAGATATAATATTTATGTATATGAAAATCTTTTTACTGTGAAAAAGTTGAAATTTTTCCCATTATCAACAATATACCATGTGTAATTTTTTACTCTTTAAATTGAATTTATATACAACTCTTTAATGAGAATACTTTAAATGTTTTCAAATGCTTTCAACAAAATAGTTTGTTTTTCATTTTTTTCATCTTTACTGAAAACATTTTAATAAGGAAGATATAGTGAGCATTATCACCAAATATTGGTCATCTAACCATTTCTAATTAAATGGATCGAAGTACACCATGTAGGACTAGTTTTACCATAGTAAAATTGTTTTCACTATACGAAATAATTTAATAAACCATATTTTATTAAGTTATTTCTAGTTAAAACAAGAAACCCCTTGAGGAATAATTAAATAAATCCTTATTTATTTGATTTTCCTCTAGGAATAATTATTTAAACCATTTTTTAAATAATATTCTTGGTCATATTTAACCCAATTATGAGAAATAATTAGATAAATTATTTATCTAATTATTTCTCATAATTGGGTTAAATATGACTAGGAATATTATCTAAACAATGGTTTAATTAATTATTCCTAAAGGAAAATTAAATAAATAAATATTTATTTAAATATTTCTCATGTGGTTTCTTTTTTTAACGAGAAAAAACTTAATAAAATATGGTTTGATTTATCTTATTTTTTCTCATAATTGGGTTAAATATGACTAGGAAAATTATTTAAACAATGGTTAAATTAATTATTCTAGATGAAAATAAAATAAATAAGGATTTATTTAATTATTCCTTATGGGGTTTCTTATTTTAACAAGAAATAATTTGATAACATATGCTTTGTTAAATTTTTTCGTATAGTGAAGGAAATTTTACTATGGTAAAATTGGTCTTACATGGTGTACTTGATGAACCCTTAGCTAAAATGAGAGAGGGGGTGAATCATTTTAGTACATTCATGGACATTTAAAATTTTTATTTAAACCTATTTATACTTCCATTTCATAAGCAACTTAATATATAGTGAATCAACAAACTTAATATGTGAGCAACAAGTGATAAGCAGATTAAATGTAATACATCAAAAAATACTCATCATGCATATAGACAACAGATATATAAGTGCAATCCCATAAGGTAGAAAACCACATCTTATTATTGTTGTGGTGCAAACACAAGCTCCAACTCCCTCTCACAACTGATTTTTTGTAGGCTTCAACCTACAGGAGGCTATTACCTCAATTTCCGCAAGCTACACCTTGCACGAAAGCTCCAAATCCCTTCTATTCTCTACAGGCTACAATCCACAAGAGGCTCTTACCTCAACCAGCTACTATTGGACATCTATCAAGCTACAAATTTATATGGAAGCACCAACTCCCTCGCACTACAATAAAATCATATACTGATTTACCTGGATATCAGCTCTGTTTTTCTCCTTCTTTACTGTTTCCCTTTCGGCCTTCATATCTGCTTCCTATCAGCTCTGGATGTGCAAAACATCTCTATCTTCTCACACTCATTCTTACACTCTTTAACCCGCTATGCACATTGTAATAGCATCATTTCTAGAGATAAATTCATGGTTATTTTCATTATATATGGGAATATGAAGTGAACATGCAGGACTCTTTTCCCTCCACCCACTCATTTCCTCAATCAACATATTCTAAATGTTACAAGAATATGTACATTTATTTCAGTATCAAATGGATTTTTTCTTTTCCTGCAAGACTTTCCTTTACATCACAAACAATATAAAATAAATCAATGAATTCACATTTACAATTACAACAATATTTCAGTTCAGCCCTTTTAGTTTCTTTTTTTTCTATTCATTTTGTCTTCTCTGCATGTTGTCCCTTTGTCGTCTCCGCCTGCTGTTATATTCTAACTATTCTACATAACTGCATTTTCTCGACTTGACCTATCTTCCTTCCTTCTCTTGCCCACAGCGTTCAATGCTATTTTCTTTGTGTTGGGTCACTTATACACCCGAGTACTTCCTTCGCATTCATACATTTGTTTTAATTAGCGCACTACCAATTACACTACAATGGGGTCACTTGCTCGATTTTTTTCTCTTGCGTTCAGCCTTTCCTTTTATCTCATAGCTACAACTGCATGACACTATTCTACACGAGTGTCGGGTAATTTTTCCTTAAGGAAGGTATAACCTCATATATATATCGTTGAGCACTTAGAGTCGAGTCTTACACGAGTCCTCTTTATTGTGTTCCAGATTTTCCTTTATTACCCGAGTCAACTTCGCGTTTAGGAATTTCTTATAAGAAATGGCACAAACAAATTAAACCTTGGACCTTGACTATATTGAAATTAAACTTTGAAAAGCCTCGCATCTGGTTCTTATCGCAATTCGGCATTTTGCTATGATATATGTTATATACACTTATCTTTCTCGTAATGTGATTTCATAACTCAAATCATATACACCCAAAATTTTAAATGTATTATCATTTACCTTTGGAAGGTATCGCATCGACACTTTTCATTGTAATCCACTGTGCTCTAGTCCTTCTAAACTCCTGATCTCTGATATGTGAAGGGGTCCCACCCGTCTTATCGTAATTTTCATCACACTTTCCTATTGTAGTTTCCAAATCGAAAATACTTATCGTAGTCTCACTTCGATATTTGGTTATTGTTGGGAAAAATACTGAGAGTTGGGGGTGAATTAGTATTTAGTGCAGACTGAAAAATTTTTACCTTTTCTTTTTCTAAAACCCATACGCTACTTTACTGAAGCCAACTCAAGTATACACGTGGATATCCTTGATAAAACTCACGTATTAACAGAGATCTCATTATGCTGATAATTCTTTTCTTAGATCATTGCATCATTCATTCATTAGATGTTTAGTAAGCAGTAAACATGTGCAGTAATAACAGAATAAATCATCACACATAAGCAACACACATGAACACCAAGATTTAAGGTGGAAACCCAATACGGGAGAAAAACACCGCTGTCGTCGTCTCAGTCTTCAATATTTTATTATAAAGAGAACATTGTACAACCATGTACTGGCGTGGACTCATACCAGCACGTAGGCACCCACCTGCAGAAGGCTACAACCTTCTCTCGTTTACCAGCCTCTCCTAGAAGGGAGCCACTACTCCCTGCTCTCGTTTACTAGCCTCTCCTGGAAGGGAGCCACTACGCCCTGCTTTCGTTTACCAGCTACCACTGGAAGGGAGCTATAACCCCCTCACTGAAGGCTTCGACCCTCAGCACCACCATGGACCACGTTTCATCTACTTTTAAACTGGATCCAACAGCGTCCATATAAAACAACTTGTAGGCCACTTTTCATCATATTTTCAGACTGGACCCACTCCACACATTTAAGCTCAACATTCATCAAACTGAAACTTATAACCCCATCAATTCATTCATTGAATCATCAACCAATCAACCAACAACTTGATCTTCAATCAACATAATCAGCAGCATATTCATCATTCAAACAACCTAGTTCTGTATGAATACATCATTGACAGATAATAGTAAAACAGCAAAATAGATCAGACATTTCATTCCACTTACTTCAGCAAACCCTAGATTCCATACGTGTTTTTACTTCACTGAACCTGCGTATGTACACGCTTTCATGCACACCAACCCGCGTATACTTCTATGCATTCTTTAGAAAACCCTATCTGCCCATACATGATTTTCCTTAAGCAGACCCGCGTATACACGCGCTTTTACTGAAGCGAACCTGCGTATACATCTGTAACTTTTTAGGACTGTGCAGCTCTTCAGATCAGATAAGCAATTTAGATCTCATCCTCTTCTTCAGCAGAGATTTGCCAGCTCATAGATCTAAACATTCCATAAGAAGATCTAGAAAATACAAAGTCATTTCAGATCTAGAGATTCTTCTTCATCATTTTCTTCATCCATCATTATATTCGTAGGTTCATCATAGATTCAGATCTATCAATTAAGAATAGAGTTCATCCATGCAGATATTCCTTAGAGAGATTTATTCATTAAAAACCCTTACTCATGCACACCTTGCACTATGATCCTCTTTACCTTATATAGATTTAGCCTTTGTCACTACCATGAGCCAAAACCACACATCTTCCGATGGTATTCCTGGACGAGATCAAATAGATAATCCAGCGCTCAATACATTGGGCCAATACCATGGTAATGCCCCCTGGTTTTATAAAATTAGAGCGCAAATTGGCATACACGACTTGGCACGTACTTTTCCGTGTGCATACACTACTTCTCCTTAACAAACCCGCGTATGTGTTGTGACATGACTTATTTATCATTTCTTTGGGACTTTACTGGAATTCCTTTCTTCTGTTATTTTTGAGCTAATCTGTAGATATATCATCCTTCCTTTTAACACATAGATACATCCTCCTTACATATTTAACACATGTATTGCTTATCATAGGCAACTCATCAAGCAGGTTTCCATCAAGAACAACTACATCAAGTAGGTTGCCATCCAAAGACAACTCATCAAGTCAGTTTTCATCAAGGACAACTTCATCTAGTAGGTTGCCATCAAAGACAACACATTGTACCAACAATCTCCCCCTTAACTCATCAATTAGGTTGTCATCAACTTTATCAAGTAGGTTACCATCAAGGACAACACTCTGCATCATATTGCCAACAATCTTATTTCATCAAGTAGGTTGCCATTAAGGACAACACATGCCAACAGTTATAACCTCTTGCAACATGCAATTTGCAATAAAAGGTTCGGGTCCCACTAGGGTGCCATGTCACTGCCACATTGTCTACCACGTCACCTACCAAATCGTCTACCACGTCACCTACCACATCATTTGCCACATCATCAAGATGTGTTTGTGATTTGTGGGATCAGGTCCACGTCGTCTGCCACGTCATCATCCATGTCAGCTTCCATGTCATCTCCCACACTTCACAAGTTTAATAATTTCGCAATATTTTTTATTTCACAACTTGTGGAAAAAACCTTATCGCATGTCATACCTTTTATTATTTACCATAATGGGTTTTTCTTATTTTATGCGATATGTGATATACTTCACATCGCAACTTAAAATATATATCTTGAAATGACTTAGAAATAAACACAAAAATTGCTGATTGCAATGTGCGGTATGCCAACACTACTCTCAACATGTATTTTCACAACTTGACCCACTCATTCACTCCTTCATGCCTTTGATTCTTTGGTTACGCCCCTTCATTTCTTCTTTGTTGCACATAGAACACCCAACTCGTTCACAATATTCTAAATGCATAGTCACTGTTCTGAGTGCATTTTACAACCAGTCCGACTTGGCTCGCTCATGCATGACTTGACCCAACACGTTCACGACTCTACCCAGCACGTTCACAACTTGACCCAAACTTGTTGCCTTTGCTACGTTTTCTCCTTGATTAGGATTCTAATGTTTCTCCTCTCTACTCTTTTGCCTTAGATAATGATCTAATACTGCTCCTTGCCTCTCTGTTGCTTCTCCACTTAACTGTTTCCTTCTTTTCCTTGTTTCTCCTTTATACTCTAGCTGATCCTGATCTGCTCCTTTGTTCTCACTAATAATTCTCATGCTACTCCTTTCTGATCCTTTCCCATCAATGAAAATATTTCCAACAGTCTCCCCCTTTAGCATTGATGGTAACACTTCCTCCAAGACTTTCTCCCCCTTTCATTCTAAGAAGTGCCTTTATTCCTTTGCTTGCTTTTCAGAAGTGCCTTTCTTCTTCTGCTCGCTTTTTCTCCCCCTTTGACATCAATGAAAAAGTGTAACACCATGATGTATTCTATAATACTCCGATACTAGTGACCTATACCATAACATAGTGTAATCATGTTCTATAGAACTTCACCAGCTCCATAGCTCGAGCTGTTCTTGACAACTTTTATGGGATACTCTCCCCCTGAGAAATTGCTTCTTGTATAACCCTAGCTAGATGTTTATTCCTGATTTTGGAGCCTTTGTTGGAGTTTATTATTATTATTATTATTATTATTATTATTATTGGATCATATCAGCGAGTATCATCTGCAAACACTATCCCTAGTTTTCCTCTTAGATACTCGAATGGTTCTGTAGAAAGAGGTTTTGTAAATGTGTTTGTTGTTTTTTATTTTCTTGAGACATATTCCATCTTTACTATTTCCTCTGCTACTTGTTCTCTGAGGAAGTGGTACTTTACGGGGATGTGATTGGTTTTTGAATGAAGCACAAGATTTTTTGAGAGGCTTATTACACTTGTATTGTCACATTTGATAGAAATAGTTTCAGAGATGCTTACCATCATGTCTTGAAGAGTTTGTTTCATCCACATCGCTTGTGTGCAACAAGATTCTTTTGTGATGTATTCTTCTTTTGTTGTAGCTAGAGAGACAAATGTTTTCTTCTTGCTTAACCATGCCACCGGAGTTTCTCCCAAATAGAATTCATCTCCACTTGTGCTTTTCCTGTCATCCACACAGCTAGCCCAATCTGCATTTGTATATGTTTTCAATGTGAAATCTTTGCCTTTCAGATACCATAGGCCATAATGTGTAGTTCCTTGCAATTATCTGAATATCCTCTTGATTTCTAGCAAGTGATTTTGTTTTGGTATTGCTTGATATCTTGCCAAAAGTCCTACTACCAACATAATGTATGGTCTAGAAGTTGTTAGGTATAGCAGACTTCCTATAATAGTTCTGTAATGTCTTTAATCAACATCCGTTGATCCATCATCAACACATAACATGCATCCAATGATCGTGGGAGTTGACACAGGTTTGCAGTCTTCCATTTGGAATATTTTTAACATGTCTCTTAAGTATTTTTCTTGTGAAATTAATATGCCTTTCTTCTTCTATAGAATTTGAAGTCCTACGTAGAAGTTAAGCTCTCCAATCATAGACATCTCAAATTATGCTTCATCTCATCTAAAAATACTTTTACTAATTCATACTTGTTGCTACCAAACATGATGTCATGTACATATACCACTACAATTAAAAGTTCATTTTCATTAGCCTTTATATAAAAATTGTCGTCTACTCCTCCCTTCTTGAATCCTTGTTTTTGAAAGTACTTTTCCAACCTATAATAGCATGCTTGTGGTGCTTGTTTGTTGTGAAAATAGCTCCAAAAAGAGAAGAAAAGAGATATCAATGCCTTAGAAATAAGCCTCTTCGAGGCGACAACCTCCAATACATTACATGAATGAAAAATTCTTGGATGATTCAAATTATAAAACCTCCTTTCTATATACATGAGTCCATGGGGCGACAATGTAATCCTATCCGACCTAACAATAATAATTAAGGGCACAATAATAACAATCTGGGGGTTACAAGGGTACACTAATAACAATAAGGGGGTTACACTGACAACAATAAGGGACTATACTAGTAATATAGGGACCTAACATGCCCCTCTCCTTCCAAAAAGTGTTGTCCTCAACGCTTGAGTATCTTTGGGTGCTTCTGTATAAAATTATCATCCTCCCATGTAGAATATTCAGTGGGTAAGCTCTTCCACTTGATGAGATACTCTGAAATTGATCGGTGTAGCTAGTGAGTTCTTGTTTCTGTGACCGCTTCAGGTTCCAATATGATTTTTACTTCCTTATCAAGTTCTGGCAATATTGTTTGAATTGGAATATTTTCACCTATAACCTTCTTTAAGCATGAAACATGAAAAATTGGATGCACTCGTGAAGAAGCAAGAAGCTCCAACTTGTATGCCATAGTACCAATATTTTGAAACACCTTGTAAGGACCATAGTACTTTGGTGATAATTTATTATCCTTCTTAGCTTGCTTGAGGGACATTTGTTTGTATGGTTGTAGCCGTAAAAATACCCAATCTCCTACATCAAAAATTCTCTCACTGTGATGTTGATCTGCCTGTTGTTTCATTCGATTTTGTGCCAAATTCAGGTTATCCTTTAAGAGTTGGAGAACTTCTTGCTGATGCTCGATGTGATCTTCCACTGCTTGAACCTTCGAAATTTCTCTTAAATATGATGTGATGGATGGTGGATGATATCCATAAAGTGCCATAAATGGGGTCATTTTTGCTGTAGTATGGAAGGAAGTGTTATACCACCATTCAGCGAGAGGTAACCACTTGACCCATTGTGTTTGTTTATCAGATACAAAACAACGAAGATATCCTTCCAAACATTTATTTACTATCTCTGTTTGACCATCAGATTGAGGATGATAACATGAGCTATGAGCTAATTGAGTACCCAAACAAGAAAATAACTCCGTCCAAAAATTTCCCGTAAAAATGGGATCTCTGTCGCTCACAATAACCCTTGGGCTTCCATGTAGCTTTTGAATTATGTCCACAAATGTAGTAGCAACTGTACTTGCTTTAAATGGATGAGATAATGCACAAAAGTGTGCATACTTGGTAAGTCTATCAACTACCACCATGATGACACTCTTTCCATCGGACTTAGGTAAACCTGTGATAAAATCCATTGAAATCTCCTCCCAACGTTGACTTGGAATGGATAAAGGTTGTAGAAGTCCTGGGGTCTTAATTGTTTCCACTTTATTCTGCTGGCAAACCAAACATTCCGCCACAAACTTTCGAATATCAGATTTAAGGCCATCCCAAAAAACTTCTTTCTTCACCCTGTGGTAAGTTTTTAAAAATCCTGAGTGTCCTCCTAAAGGAGAAGTGTGCAATTCCAGAAGAATCTTTTGTTTTAGTTGGGAATTCTTACAAAGATATAAGCGATCTTTGTACCATAAGGAATCATTTTTCCCACTAAATGTATCAGATGTACTAGGATCTTGCTGCAACTTTTGAATGAGTGTCCATACATCTTTGTCCTTCTTCCATTCATCTCTTGCTTAGGTTATCCAATCTGGTTGGATAATAGAAATGGCACAAAGCAATGCTTCCACCTCTTCATTCTTTCTTGAGAGTGCATCTGCAAAAACATTTAGCTTCCCTTTTTTGTAGATTATTTCAAAGTCATAACCCAACATCTTTGTGACCCATTTTTGTTGCTCTTCTGAAGATAGTCTTTGTTCCAAAAAGTGTTTAAGACTATCATGATCAGTTTTTACCTAGAAGTGTCTTCCCATTAGGTAAGTTCGCCATTTCTTTAGTGCATGCAGTATTGCTAACATTTCCTTCTCATAAATAGGTTTCTGTAAATACTTTCCTTTGATTGGAAAACTTTCAAAAGCAATGGGTCTTCCTTCCTGCATTAAAACAACACCAATTCCATTTCCTGAGGCATCACATTCCACAATAAAGGTTTTTGTGAAGTCTGGCGTAGCTAAGACAGGCGCTAGGCACATTGCCTCTTTAAGATGTTCAAAAGCCTTAGTTGCTTCAGGAGTCCATGAAAATGCATCTTTCTTCAATAATGTTGTTAGAGGTGCTGCTATTCTCCCATAATTCTTAAAAAAAATTGATAATACCCTATTAACCCAATAAATCCTCGCAACTCCTTTATGGTTGTGGGTAATTTCCATTCCTTAATCGCTTTAATTTTGTTAGGGTCTACCTTAACACCATCATGAGATACAATATGACCCAGATATTCCACCTCTTGTACTCCAAAGAAACATTTGGATGTTTTTTCATATAATTGTTTCTCCTGCAATAGTGTGAGCACCTTGTCAACATGTTGAACATGATCCTTCCAAGACCTATTGTAGATTAGTATATCATAAAAAAAATGCTATCACAAATTTTCTAAGGAAGTGTTTGAAAATGGAATTCATCAACCCTTGAAATGTAGAAGGTGCATTGGTAAGGCCAAAAGGCATGAAAAAAATTCATAATGACCCTCATGAGTTTGAAATGTTGTTTTTGGAATATCTTTAGTCTTCATTATAATTTGATGATACCATGAACAAAGATCCAACTTGGTAAAATAAATTTCTCCATGTAATTCATCCAATAATTCATCAATCACAGGAATAGAACATTTATCTTTAATGGTGAGCTTATTGAGGTCCCTATAATCTGGACACATGTTCCATGATCCATCCTTCTTGTGTACCAATACTACAGGAGTAGAGAAAGAACTTTGACTAGGTTGAGATATACCCGCCTCTAACATTTATGCAATCATACGTTCAATTTCGCTCTTTTGGACATAAGGATATCTATAAGGCCTAATGTTTGGAGGAACACTTCCTGGAATCAAATGAATATCATGATCATGATCACAAATAGGTGGGAGTACATTGGGAGTTTCAAAAACCTTGGAATGATTGTCGAAGACTTTTTGGAGATCTGCAGAAATAGATGATTTTGATATTGGAACTTCTAGTGAGAATAATTGTGCAATTATGCCTCGTTGTTCTTTCTTTATAAGATTTTTCATGAAATTAGAGCTTATTATCTTTCCTAGCTTCCCTAAAATACCCTGTAATTCGACTTCCTTTCCTTCTGAAAAAAAAAAATTCAAGAAAAGTTCTTGAAAATTAAAAGCTATCATCCCCAAAGATTGTAACCATTGTACTCCTAGTACAACATCATCACCTCCCATACGAATCAAAACCATTGGACTATTCAATACATATTCCCCCATGGTTAGCTTGATATTATGGCATTTTCTAGAGAAATTTATAGTTCCTCCATTTGCAACCATCACTTGACATTCTGGTGCTGGGTATAGGAAACAATTCAATTCCTTGGCTACCTTATAATGAATCAATAAACACTATTACCTTTTTCTTCTTGATATGTCCTATCTTGACAGTTTGAGTGGTAATTCATGCCAATGCATTACATGATATGGTCGGACTCATTTCTTCCTCTTCTTGGGTTGGTTCTTGGTGTATATCCTCTTCTTGTTCATTTTCTTCTTCCTCTTCACAATCTATGCAAAATAATTTCTTCTTAGCACACTTATGACCTTTAGTGTATTTTCTATCACAATTGTAGCAAAGCCCTTTCGCTCTTTCTTCTTCCAATTTTTGTGGTGTCAACCTTGTAGGTTGTGGAAATCTAGGAGTAGCAACAATTTCCTCTTTATAAAAGTGAGTGGTAGGCTTCTTTGTCGCCATAATTTTACATTCAATTTTTCTTGCCAACCCGAATGCCTTCTCCAATGAATTAGGTTCCAAAACGTGAAATTCATGTTGGATGTTATCCTTTAAAGTACCTATGAAGAGATCAATCATGTGTTCCTCTGGAATATCAATTACCCTTATATTCAATTTTTGGAAGTCCTTAATGTGCTCCCCCACTAAACCCTTTTGTTTGAGATTTATCAATTGTCTAAAGAAGGTGTTTCTCTTTGTATCCTCATAATGTGCTATCATTTCCTCTATAAAAATTAACCAAGTGACAATTTTTTTACGGGAGCAAAGCCATTGATACCATACAAATGTATTTTCTTCTAAATGTAAAGTTGCAATGCGTACCTTTTGTGTGTTTTTCACATTATGGAGATCAAAATATTGCTCCATCTGTAGTATCCATGTTACAGGATCATTTCCATCAAACTTCCTCATATCCATTTTTGGAATATGGTGGTTTTTCCCGCCAACATTAGATTTTATGAAATCACGATTAAAATTTATTTTGTTCTCATCATGACTTTCCTCTACTATATTTTCACCATTAGGAAACATTTCTTGTATCAACTTTGTCAAACCTTCCATGTCTGATTTTAGATCATTCTTCATGTTTTCCATTTTCTCATCGATCTTAGCTTCCATGTCATCCATCTTAGATTCCATGCCAACTTCCATGCCATCTATCTTAGATTCCATACCATTATTCAAACCATCCATCTTAGATTCCATGCCCTCCTTCAAACCATCTATCTTAGTTTCCAAGCCTTTCTTCAAAACTTCAATGTCATTTTTTGTTGCTCTTTGCGAGAGTGAAATTTGTTGCACTTTCTCTTGTAATTTTCATATGTCATGTTGCCATTCTTCATCTCCATGAGTCATAGTAGAGCATTCTAAAGGCTTAATGGGTGTTGAATTATTTTTAGGGGCCATTTTAGAATCCAATACTGATATCTATTCTAAAATATGCCCTTAGAATCAATTCAACTTGATTCTTCAAACAAGACGTATGCAATTCGGGAAAAAAAAAATATACACCTTTTACTTTCTTTTGGGGAGCTCTATATTGAAATTGAATTATCTATATAATTGTCGATCCTCAATATCTGAAATTCAGCCTTGTAGTAGCCCTCTAATTATTCTTTGAAATGTCATAGGTGTGACCTGATTTGGATTCTTCAAGACAAAGGTATGTCCAATCTCCAACAATGACCCAATTATGGACTGATTCAGTAGAGCGAAATTGTACGGCTTGCCATGTCTTCTTGTTTCCTCCTTTGGCTCTAAAATTGATAGATAGGAAGCTACAGTCTGTGTACTTGCAGCCACTTTTTACAGCATTCCAATCCGATTCTTAGAGAGATATTTATGGAGATTTTCCCACAATAACCTCTTTGAGATGAAATTCGGGAGCCTGAAAATTACCTAACTTCCACATATCATATCTCCGAAATTATTGTGAAACAAGCTCTAAAATTTTGTGACGATGTTCCTCGGGATTTTGGCTTCACTCTCCAAAAATTTCAGCTTCTAAACCTTCATAGAAAAAACGTTATATATAAAATTCCTCTATGACTTGTTTAGGTTAAATTCAGGAGCCTGCAAAAATCTCTAACTTCCATAGATCATATGAACGAAATATTTATGAACCAAGCTCTAAAATTTTTCGATGATCTTCCTCAAGAATTAGGCTTCTTACTCTAAAAATTTCAGCTTCTAAACCTTTGTAGAAAAAAATTTATAGCAAAATTTCCACGATGACTAGTTTGGAGAAGCGAAAACCCTAGAACCCAAAGCTCTGATACCAAATGTTGTGAAACCAGCACCAAAAAGAGAAGAAAAGGGATATCAACGCCTTAGAGATAAGACAATTTGAGGGGGCAACCTCCAATACATTACATGAATGAAAAAATCTTGGATGATTCAAATTACAAACCTCCTTTCTATATATAGGAGTTCATGGGGCCACAATGTAATCCTAGCCAACCTAACAATAATAATTTACGAGCACAATAATAAAAATATGGGGGTTACAAGGGTACAATAATAACAATAATAGGGTTACACTAACAACAATAAGGGACTATACTAGTAATATAGGGACCTAACAATGTTTGAGACCATATAGAGCTTTCTTTAATCGGCAAAAATATTAGTTCTTATCTACTAAGGAGAAACCTTTAGGTTGTTCCATGCAGACATCTTCCTCTAGCTCTCCATTTAAGAAGGTAGACCTCACATCCATTTGATATACCTTAAAATCATGATAGCATGCAAAATCTAGAAACATTCTAATTTCTTCCATTCTTACTACAAGGGAAAAAGTTTCATCGTAGTCAAGTCCTTTGATTTGAGAGTATCTCTTACATACAAGTCTAGTTTTACTTCTAATTAACTGACCTTTTTCAGTCATCTTATTCTTGAATATCCACTTTGTGCCAATGAAATTTGTCCCAACAGGTCTTGATATTAACTCCCAGGTTTTGTTCTTCTCAATCTGGTCTAATTCTTTGTTCATAGCATTTATCCAATTTTTGTCTTTGTTGTCTTCATCGAAATTCTTAGGTTCTATCTATGAAAACATGGCTAGATAGAATTCCTTGCTCTGTTCAGCTAGTTGTCTTCTAGTTTGGACACCTACACTCTTGTCTCCAATGATTTGACCTTCTCGATGGTTCATCTAAGTTTGTATTGAGGGTCCTTTTGATTTTATTTATGTATCTTTTGTTGTCTTACTCTGTTCTTTCTTTTCTTGATTCTTATCTTCATGATCATCTAGAGGATTGACATAGTTTGTGCTTCTATTTCTATCTGGCGCATCTCCATCGAATCTCACATCAATCCTTTCAACAATTTTATGCAGTATTTTATTGTAGCACGTATATCCCTTACTCTTAGATGCATATCCCAAAAATATTCCTTCATCAAATCTTGCATCATACTTCCCCAATTTTTTGTCATTATTCTTTATGAAACATTTGTTGCAAAATATTCTAAAGTACTTAATTGATGTCAGATTCCCATGCCACAATTCATTTGGAGTCTTGTCACAATTTGGTCTCAGATGAGCTTTGTTGAGAATATGAACAACTGTGTGTACTGCTTCTGCCCAGTAGGTTTTGGGAATGTTTCTTTATTGCATCATGGCTCTAGCAATCTGTTGTACCGACCTATTTTTCCTCTCTGCCACTCCATTCTGTTGAGGTGTACCTGCAACTGTAAACTGTTGCTTTATCCCACATTCATTGCACAGGTTTGAAAAATCATCACCTGTGAATTCACATCCTCTATCCGATCTGATGCATTTTAGTTTACATCCAGTTCGATTTTTTGTCAGTGCCTTGAATATCTAAAATTTCTCAAATGCTTTGGATTTTTATCTGAGAAATGCCACGCGCATTATTCTAGAAAAATCATTGATTATCAACATGAAATACGA
This sequence comes from Pinus albicaulis, assembly GCA_034641835.2. Lineage (NCBI taxonomy): Eukaryota > Viridiplantae > Streptophyta > Pinopsida > Pinales > Pinaceae > Pinus > Pinus albicaulis. Next base: position 592,280,084 of record CM076571.1, read on the forward strand.
TTCTCCACCTGGTGCATCTATTCTTGAAGGTCCGCACAGGTCCATGGGTACAAGATAAAGAGGCATACTTGTAGATCATTGGTCTTTGACTTTGAACAATGTGCGACTTTTTTTTCCCAGTTCGCGGGTCTTACATATGGTATTTGGTGGCTTCTTTATTGTAGGAAAATCTTTGAAAACTTTCTTTTTGCTCAAATTGATGATGTGGTCAAAATTTAGATGTCCCGATATTCTATTCCATAGCAAAGATTCATCAAGTTTGCTGATGTGGCATGCTTCATTCTCCTTTTCCACTGTATAAACATTACTCTGTGCTCGAACACCTTTGACCAAGATATTTTCTGTGGTGATTGACCTTACTTCACAATCTTGGGCTCTGAAAATGACCTCATAGACTTTATCACACATTTGAATAACACTTAGCAGATTGGCTTTTAGACTGTTTAAAAAAAATACATCCTGAGCCTCTCCTCTTCCATTATTCAGGTTGATTGTGATTTTTCCCTTGATTTTTCCTTCTCTATCATTACCGAATGTTACATTGCGATATTTCTTTACATTAAAACTTTCAAATTTGCTTCGGTCTCCAATCATATGTTTTGAGGACCCACTATCCACATACCATTTATTGTTTTGATCTTGAGAAATTAGAACTAGATCACATTTATTTAGCTTCCTTTTCCATTTAATGCAGTTTCTTGTTAGATAAATTTCCTGAGGAGATGGATCACAGTATTTGAGACGAAATTCGTAAGACTTGTGCCAATTTTTATGGTAGCTTAAACATTTGATTGTATTTCGGAATAGATTATGTACATTAGTGAATCCACCATTGTTTCCATACTCCAATCTCCTTATATATGCTCTGCACTCCATGGCTTTATGACCAAAAATTTTACAGCAAAAAAAATACCCACAGAAGTATCATCTGTCTCTGGCAGAGAAAGTTGTTTGTGGATATGGCCATCTGGTCATATGAAACTTTTGTCTTTGGAAGGAATTTGATCTTTGTTGGAATTTTTCTTGGTTGTTTACTCCTCTTATTTCCATGGATTTCTTTGTGATGGGTTTTTTCTGTAGTTCATGAGGATTTGAAGGGTTTCCCACATTTTTGTTCTCAGATTGATGGGAGTTAACATTTTATTTTAGGACAGATTTCACAAATGTAATGGCTTTCTTACCCTTTTCCTTCGACTCATTGGATTCTCCTTCATATCGTATCCTAGTATTTAAAAGAGGATATCTTTGTGCATTTAATATCTGGTCCAATTTTTCAGAATCTTTTAACTACTGAATTGCCATTGTTAAATCAGTTTGAGCTTTTTCCAGTTTATTCCTTGGACTCACCACATCTTCTTCCAATCTTCCATATTCCTGACTTTTCTCTCTTATTTGTTGCAGTAAAATGCCTTATACTTTCCTTACTTCTTATAGTTTAATTTTCAACTTGATAAAATATTTATAGTTTGGTTCTTCCTTTACATGTTTCAGAAGGATTGCCTTTTGTTCTTTAGTCTTCAACTTGAGTCTATGTATTTCCTTTAGAGCACTCACCAAGTCCCCCTCAAGATCTAGCTCACCTTCTTCTTCAAATTCCAGTAGATCTTTCTCAAGCTCTTCCTTGGCCATCAAAATTAATTCTAATGTTCCTTATTCATTGGGGGATTCATCTAAGCTCTATGATGCACTTTTCTCTTGCTGAGCATAGAATTTTCATTTATTAAATATGTTCCCTTTCTCCCTAGTGCTGAAATTTCTTTTCTCCTTCCCTATTTTCTTATGATGAAATTTTGAAGCATATTTCTCTAGTCTTCCATAGTAAAATCACATAAATGGAAGTTTACCTTTGTACTTAACTGTGCCTCTATCCAATCTTCTAGAAAATTTGGCTTCTTCTTCATCAGAGCATGAGCATGTACCTTCCTTTTCTTCTATGCACTTATCTGCCTTAAAGGCAACCTCCCTCATGTTTTACTTCCATATAGGATGTCTCATCTTATATGATGTTAGTTTCCCAAGTAATTGGTTTCTAGTTAAGGTTTCCTAGTTTGTTGTTTCTTCTATGGCAGAAACCTTAGGATTAAACCTGGATGGTAGAGATATCAATATTTTTTGGACCACAATACTTTCTTTATTTTCTTCTCCTAGGCCTATCATGATATTCACAACTTCTGTAACTCTTAAAAAGAATGCAGCTGTATATTCTTCTTCATCTATTTTTAATTTTTCAACCTGAGTTCTATGTGCTTGTAGTTTGGCCATCTTCACCTTTGTATCTCCCTCGTGAATTTTTCCTAAAATATCCCAGATATCGTTTGCAGTCTCAATGTGCATTACTTTGATAAATTTTGACTCACTTAGACCACTTAAGAGTGCATTAATTGCTTTCGCATTAGCTCTGAAATTGTGTTTGGATTCTTCCTCAGTGTTTCTATCCTTTGGTGCATATTTTTCTTCCACAAAAACCCAAACTTCTATTCCCAGAGACATTAAGTGTGTCCTCATTCCTATTTTCCAGAAAGCATAGTTTGTTCCAGTAAATAATGGGGCTTTATTTGCTGAGAATCCTTCTAGGCTAGCCATTTTGGGCACCTAGGACCTCCTTCTAGTTGTTAAAATGTTTCTAAAGGAACTAGCTCTAGTACCAATTGATGAACCCTTAGCTAAACTAAGAGGAGGATTGAATCAGTTTAGTACATTCATGGAAATTTAAATTTTTTATTTAAACTTATTTACACTTCCATTTCATAAGAAAATTAATATATAGTGAATCAGAAAACTTTATATGTGAGAATCAAGTGATAAGAAGATTAAATACTATACATCAACACATAATCATCATGCATACATTCATATAGACAACAGATATAAAAGTGGAAACCCATATGTGAGAAAACCACATCTTATTATTGTTGTGATGCAAAGGAAAACTCCAAATCCCTCTCACATCTAATTTTTGTAGTATCCAACCTATAGGAGGCTACTACCTCAATTTATGCAAGCTACAACTTGCACAGAAGCTCTAAATCCCTTCTATTTTCTACAGCCTACAACCAACAAGAGGCTCCTAACTCAACCAGCTACTACTGGACATCTATCCAGCTACAACTTGATATGGAAGCACTAACTCCCTCACACCACAATAAAATCATATGGTGATTTGCCTGGATATCAACTCTATTTTTCTCCTTCTTTACTGATGCCCTTTCAGCCTTCATATATGCTTCACATCAACTCTCGATGTGCACAACATATCTATCTTCTCACACTCATTCTTCCACTCTCTAAATCCCTATGCACATTGCAATAACATCATTTATAGAGATAAATTCATGGTTGTTTGCATTATATATGAGAATATGAAGTGAATAGGCATGACTCTTTGCCTTCCACCCACTCATTTCCTCACTCGGCATATTTTGAATGTTACAATAATATATACATTTATTTCAGTATCAAATGGAGTTTTTATTTTCCTGGAAGACTTTCCTTTGCATCAAAAACAAGATAACATAAATGAAAAAAATTACATTTACAGTTACAACAATATTTCGATTCATCCCTTTAAGTTTCTTTCTTTTATGTTCATTTTGAATTCTCTGTCTGTTGTCCCTTCGTCTTCTCTACCTACTTTTATATTCTAACTATTCTGCATAACTACCTTTTGCTTGACTCGACCTATCTGCCTTCCTTCTCTTGCCCACGGCGTTCAGTGCTCTTCTCTCTATGTTGGGTGACTTATACACCCGAGTCCTTCCTTCGCGTTCAAAATTTTGTTTTAATAAGCACACCACCAATTTCACTACAGTCGAGTCACTTTCTCGAGTGTTTTCTCTTGCGTTCAACCTTTCCTTTTATCTCATAGCCACAACCGTGTAACACTTTTCTGCATGAGCAACCAGTCCTTTTTCCTTAAGGAAGATATAACCTCATATATATATATATATATATATCATTGAGCACTTAGAGTCAGGTCTTACACGAGTCTTCTTATCAGGTCTTTCACGCATTTTACAACTAGCCCGACTTGGCCCGCTCATGCACGACTTAACCCAACATGTTCATGACTCTGCCCAACACATTCACAAATTGAGCCAAACTTGTTGCCTTTGCTACATTTTCTCTTTGATAAAGATTGTAATGTTGCTCCTCTCTGCTCCTTTGCCTTAGATAATGATCTAATGCTACTCCTTGCCTCTCTGTTGCTTCTCCACTTAAATTTTTCCTTATTTTCCTTGTTTCTCCTTTATACTCTAGTCAATTGGTGTTTTTCTGAATTTTAGTATATGTATTTTTAAGAATTAATTATTATTTTTTGAGAAATTAAAGTGTTTTGTATGACCTAAACTTTACTGAAATTTACCATATTATGTATGTTTGTCTTTTGAGGAACCTTGAGCGAGTAAAGGCACTTTTGAAAAGAGGATATAATTCCAGTGAGAGCATGGAATATCTCACCAAAGAGAGATGTAAATGCCTAGATGTAAGTATACTGGGCGTGAATTTAATTAAACTCGAAATATAAATTTTATTTCATATGCTATGAATTTGTAGTATAATGTTGAATAGGGATAGAAGGGATAGTTCTAGTCATTCCTTATCAGAGTTATTATTCATTAAACTGAAGATAGCATACCAAGGGACAAAATTATATGCTCAACTCATAGTTTATAAAAGCTAGCATGGGTATGGTTAACACAAGAATCCACATCCAAATATGTTTACATATAAAGAGTAGGCAGCATACTACATGTGCTGGCATTGTATGGTGTAGTGAGTTGATACTCATGGTGAAATATTAAAGATGCTAATTGAGGGTTACCTAGTATAGGAAACAAAACTGGTGTGAAATTCTAGGCCTCATCCGTAAGAGAAAGTAGAATAGAATAAAGAAGGTATATATAAAAAAAATATCCATACAAGACTAGTACCTACGAGGAGGAAACCGACATAAAACGTGATTCATCATTAGAAGTCAACTACTATTTCCAAGATAATTACAGGTGTTTGGGTGTTGATTCATCTTTAGAGCAACATACATGTTGAATTTATAACAGTTATGAACAATAACGAAACATCTTTGAGCGAGAGGAAATTTCCAACCAAAAACAGAAAAAATGATTTTATCTCGAAGTCTAATTGTCAGTAAAACAAAATAGAAAAATTGAATACTCTTCACTATGGGCGAGTACCCAGAAAAATATTGTGTAGGTGCACGACTGTATCATAAATTTCAAGGAGATAATGTGTTAGATAATAGTATTGTGACAGTTACCATTCTATATACTTAATAACTAAAGTAAGAGAACAAACAAAGATATGAATTAACCTGATAACATCCACAATTAAAAGATTAAGTACCTCGTTTTAGGGATTATAAGCAAACTAGAGTTGAATGCAATTACTAAGGAAATTTTAGAGTACTATTACCATACAAAAATTGAAAAAATTATATATAAATTGGCACACTGTTAGATACCACCACAAGTACAATTAGATACTCAACTCATAGTAGTGCCATAGATAGTCTCAATTACTCTTACAAAAATAGCTCCTCATGGAGCCAAGAATGATTACACTTCCATTTATCACACAGTACAGAATCATGTTGAATACTTGCAACCAATACCTATATAACTGTAGTATCTAACAATAAATGGATTGTAAGCCTATGGAAACCAGGGTATCGAATAAGAATGATAGACATAACAATGAAAACATAAGCTGAGAGTTCAGACTTGAAACTCCAAGAATAACTTAACATGACCCTAGTAGGAAACGATTGAATTCATGAATGGAGGTTTTTTTGGAAGGAAGGCGTGGCCAAAGAAAACTAACCTGTAGAAAGCCAAATAAAATGGAGAAGGTCGTTAGGAAAATTTGTTCCATATGCAGATCGTATTACCGCATCCATAAGTAACAGGAGCAGGTGTTACCTACCAAATAAAATGGAAACAAATAGCTAGGTTTAGTTGACACCACAACCCAGAAAAATTAAATACATTAACGTAGCATAATAATGTAAAATATTACCTTCGTATGAAGCATTGAAAATGGATTAGAAAGAGTTCCTGTGAAAAATTCAGGGGGTAAGAAAATGAAGTTGTTGCAACACAAAATTGGAAAAGAATTTTATAAGTTGTGTAAACTGTTTAAATGAATGCTTTTACCTGCGCATTTTCATCTCTAGGTATGACCAAGGGTAGGATTTAGACCATGGAGGAAACCCCTCAAAGGGAGTTATTGAACTTCGCCACCATATCTGCAGAGGAAGGAAAGGATAATGAAGGTGTTTCCCTCTCAATTAGTTCACCACATTAAATATGTAAATGAAATAGTAAACCAAAATTACCTGAGAGAAGAAAATGTGTTGGGTGCCCTAAACAAGGGAAAATCTACTTCAAAGTGTCAAGGGTATGGTAGCTGAAATGGCCAGCAACTTGATCTAAAAACCATATTGTTACCCGAACCAACGCCACATCACACGAATCAGTAATTTTCTCGGTAAGTAGTTAGAAGAAGTATTTATAGAAAGTGTTATCACACATAAATTTTTAATTTTTATTAGGGTCACTAATCTAGGTTTCACTTTTTTCATAGTTGGATTCATGAAATTTATGAAAAAACACATGTAAAAAGATTTATCCTAAGTCTAAACCCACCATGAGTCAAATCTTTTCAGTCAAATCCACTCCATGTCATTTATTTTTCGCACCCATGCATGCAAAAAAAAATAATCCACTTGTCTATTTTTTCACCATTTGGTAGTGAATACAATGGCAAAATGGCAGATTTCACTACACAATCACCAGACAATTCTGTAAAAAATCTGTCAGGATTTTAACTATTTTCGCTACTAAACTATGTTTTTCTGTAGAAAAGACAGAGCGGGCTGAGGTGTCAAGTTTTTGATGGCCAAGGGTAAAGGTGAGGTAAGAAAATTAGTTACGATGATCGCCAAGCATGCAAGATCGTGATTTCACTCATCATTGCTTTTTTTTGTCGCATTTCTCATCATCCTCCCTCAAGCTATCGAATTTCATATTAAAATTCAACTCTAAGAACCTCTCTATCATTCATTGTTAAAATTCTTTCATGTACCATCATATTTTCTTCCTTGAAGAGTTTATTCACAGTGTAAACAACTTGTTGTCTAGGTTTGTTCATCTATAGGTGTCATAGTTAAGAAGCATCGAGAGTATAAAGAAGAAATGGTAGGGAAGGAGAAAGTGAATAAAGGATGCTTTTGTGTCAGATATGAGCCAATGGACACAAAAATATTAAATGAAGATCCTAGTTTTATGGCTATTTTCAGGAATGTGGGTGTTTTACAGTTATGTCAGAAGCTTCAAGGTTTTCATGCTCAGATATCCAAATATTTTGCAGTAAATTTCACAGGGACAACCTCAAAGGTAGGAGTTCTTAGTTTCATAGTATCACCTGATACTATCTCCTAGGCTACATAAATACCAAGAGGAGGTGAGGAATGGTTCAAAAGTACAAAATTTAAAATGCAGAACTGTGAGAAATTTGCCAAACATGAGCACATCGGAGCTGACATGACAAGTGTCATCTCCAGGAGTTATATGAAATAAAATTATTCAAAGTTATTTTTTGTGGTCCAGAAGTATTTTACCTGTGAGGGGAGGTTTCATATGGTCTACTCATATCATTTCAGTCTCCTTTTGCATTTTAGTGGTAAGAAACCCCTTGATTTGCCTTTCTTTTTCTTTAGAAGTATGGGGAAGATGTCTAATAAGGTCCAAGATAGGTCTGAGGGTAGTGAGACATCAGTATTTCATCGTGGCTTGATCAAACTATTAGTGTTGGAGGAATTAAATAAGTTAAACAAATATTGGGCATATTTCCTCTTTCTCAGTGGATATGAAGCAGATTCAGCAACACATAAAAATATTTCAAATCCAAATATTACTTCATCACCAGCTGTGACAGAAGAAGGTAATGAAGAATGAGGACAACCTATTGTGGATCCAATGGATATTGAGGTTGAACCCATACTAGAGAAATATATCCCACAACCATCACCTGCAAGTCAAAAACAAAAAATTAGCAAACATGGTAGCAAGAGGATAACTAGGAGCCAAACCATATCCAAAGAAAATATTGAAGAAATCCTCCAGGCAATAGAAATTATAGAATATCCAATTTTTCAAGAAAAAGACATTGAAGGGGATAGAAGGAAGAAGAATAAAGGTAAGTCTATCAAAAAAATAGATTTTGTAGGAGAAGATGTTGGTTTCATTTTCTAGCCAAGGAAACCAATGACTAAGTCACAGATTGCAAAAGGTACCATGGATATTAACAAAGCAAAGAATATTGACAAAGGCAAGAAACATATCAGAGAAACAATTATAGACCTATGAACTAAAATATGAAAAAAAAGCCTTAAGGCTTCAACAAAAGGTCTATTTTAACTTAGGGTTTAATTCCTAGAAACTCGAATGGAATCAATTTAAATTAAACATTTCATAGACCCACGGTACCTGTACACAAGTGAAGTGAGGAATTCACTAACAGGGGGTGGAATGGCATGAAGGAGAGCATGATGCAAGTAAAAGGTGTGAGGTCAGCAATTACTTGTAAAGACAAGAGAAATTTTATTAGTGTTAGGGTTTACGGTATAAAACCCTGAGGTAATGAATAAGTCTAATTTAACATTAACCCAAATAAAATTTAGAAAACCTACCTTAGTTTGGAACGGAGACATGGTGCCGTAAACCTGGAACAGCTAGGAGTATCAATAATATTAAACCCCCTTTCGCTTAAATGCTAATACTATTTATGAAATATGATGATAGAAAGCTCAAAGGGCAGTGTAAACTCACCAATGAGACTATGTCGGAGACTACATCTTTGTTCTCCAGTGATGATATGTGTAAGACCTTCACACTGTAACTGCAATTTGACTGTTTGCGAACTCATCAACCAGATGAAGCAAGCCATTATTTGCACTCTTGCAAACAATATACAAAATGAATGATAGCCAAAGATCTGAGGATACATCTAAAACTGCAGACATTAATAGAAAAATTTGTGGAATGAATGAGAGGCTATAGTTGTACATTCCATAAATTAATTAAAGAAAATAATTTTTCAAATATTACCTGCAATAATTGAGTGCTGAGGTTGGACGGTTAAGTGCACCCATGGAGAAAATTTGGACCAGCTCGGTAGCAGAACGATGGCGGAGTTTGAAGCCATAGAGCAATAGAGCTTAGGATAGATTTTCGCAAAGAGCACAAATGAATAAATGGTTAGGGTTGAGGGGAGGTCGATTGCCCTAACCCCAACATAAATCACCTCACCACTGTCAAACTTAGAGAAGTAGATCCAACAGTGTAAGAATATGCAGGTGTCAACCCGAATCATCGCATATTAGCACGAAAAAATCGAGAACATAGATAAGAAAAGGATCCCCACGTACAAGTTTAAATAATGGAATAAATATAACCATGTATATGAAGGTAAGTGCATGCTTAACACCAATATTTTCATTCATTCAAATTTCCAACAACATTATTGCTACGTGACTACTATTGGGCATGTGTTATATTGTTTCCACGAATAGCCCCACACGATATACGTTGCACCAGGCACAGTAGGGGGTCACAAGGGGGGAGGCAACCCCCACTATTGGGGTCCAGGGCAGCGCCTCGGTGAAATTTGTTTTGGTGTGCGGACCCACTCATAGGTGGACCCACCCATGCTTTGTGCATGAGTTTGCACATGGTTTTGTCGTATGATGATTTTCGACCCCTGGTATTTTGTAGATCCGGTCAAGGGAACTACGGTTAGGTTCTAATACAGTGTTAATGGATTGGGGTTTATGTATGCTTCGGCATGTATATATATGTGTTGTAACACTAAAAGGAATATAATGAGAAATCAAGCTGGTCATCCTGATTTGGAATCCAGGGGAAATTCTCTGTGTTTATCTGTTTTATTTTTTATGCTCTCGCTATTGTTTATTTTCTGTTATAAGATTCGTGTGTAGATAATTTATGTTCAGGGTTAAAACCTACATTTGGTATCATAGTTGTTTCGGCTTCAAGGGGACGCCTTTGCTGCTGAGGGTTTTTGGCTCGGGCCTGAGGTAGACCTTGTTCAGTGGGAGATCTGCGGGATTGTTTCTTGTGGTGAAAGAAGATGGCGAACGGCGGAAAGATAGAGATCAAGAAATTTAATGGTCAGAGTTTTGAGTTGTGGAAGCTCAAGATGGAGGATCTGCTAGTGGATAAAGATCAATGGATCACGGTAGATCTAGGTACTAAACCAACGAAAATGTCAAATAAAGACTAGAAGAAACTGGATCGGAAGGCTAAGAGCACAATATGGTTGTGTGTCTCAGATTCAGTATTATTGAATGTATCTGGGGAAGCTACGGCGAAGAATTTGTGGGAAAAACTTGGGACTTTTTACCAATCTAAGTCTCTGGTGAATAAGTTGTTCCTACGGAAAAATATATATAACCTGAGGATGACGGATGGAGACTCGGTGATAGAGCATCTGAATGCCTTCAATACTGTGGTTAGTCAGCTGTCATCTGTTGATATTAAAATATTAGATGAAGATAAGTGCATCAGTTTGTTTTGCTCTCTACCAGACTCATAGGATAGTCTGGTTATTGCAATAGGTAGCAATACAACTACCTTGAATTCTGATGACATTGTCTCAGCCTTACTATTGGAGGAAATGAGATGGAGAAATATGGAGGGCTATAATGGATATGCTTTATCTGTACGAGGAAGGTCCCAAAACAGAAACACGAATAAGGTTTCGAGTGGGAGATCCAAATCTAGAGGGAGATCTAAATCTCCTGGAAAGTTCGTGAAGGTATGCTGGAAATTTGTAAAAGAAGGGCACTACAAAAAGGACTACAGATCTAAAGCTCCTGAGAAAGGAAAGGGATCTGATGATGCTCCTTCTGCAGAAGCAGAAACCACCTCGGATGAAGGTGGGGATGTGTATTTGGCTTCTTCTTCAAATACACATGTAGATCATGAGTCATCGTTCATTAACTCATGTGCATCCTTTCACTTCACTCCCCATAGAGAGTGGTTCTACGAGTATGAAAAATATGATGGTGATGTCTTCCTAGGGGATGATAGGAAGGCCAGAATAGTCGGACGTGGAAAGGTCAAGCTAAAGCTGCAAGGTGGAAGTATTAGAACACTTCCTGGTGTTCTGCATATTCCTGCATTGGCCATAAATCTAATTTTTGTAAGCAAGATGGATGATGCAGGTGTAAAAACAGTGTTCGAGAAAGATTCCTGCAAGATGGTTTGGGGAGCTCTGGTATTAATGCGGGGAGTTTGGACTGGGACTCTATACAACCTACAAGGTAGCACTATTATTGATGGGCGTAACAGTTCTGTGGTTCCTAAAAGTGGAGTGGAAAGCCTAGCTGTCTCTGGAGAAAAGACCATGTTATGGCATCAAAGGCTTGGACATATTGGAGAGAAGGGCCTTCGGATATTGTATAAAAATGGTATGGTAGAAGGTATGTCTAATTTCTCTTTGGATTTCGATTTTTGTGAACATTGTGTATATGGGAAGCAGAATCGGGTGAGTTTTCCTTCTTGTGCTAAGAGGGCGAACAAGATATTAGAACTTGTGCACAGTGATGTGTTTGGACCTGTGTCAGTTCCATCACTGGGAAAGTCTGTGTACTATGTTTCATTCATAGATGACTTCTCAAGGAATACATGGATATATTTATTGAGGAAGAAATCTGAAGCTTTTGACAGATTTAAAGAATTTAAGGCTCTGGTGGAAAACCAGACAGAGAAGAATATAAAGGCGTTGAGGAAAAATAATGGCGTGGAGTTCTGCAAGAAGGAATTTGAAGAGTTCTATAAGAAGTGTGGTATAGCACGATAGAATACTACTCCATACACACCTCAGCAAAATGGAGTTGCAGACAGAATGAACAGAACACTGATGGAAAAGGAAAGAAGCATGCTCAGTGGTACCGGGTTAGGACAAGAATTCTGGGTAGAGGCAGTGGAGACTACATGCTATCTGGTTAACAGATCACCTTCATCAGTGTTGGAGGATAAGACTCCACATGAGGTATGGACTGGTAAGAAACCCTCTCTTTCACATCTAAGGGTATTTGGATGTGATGCATATGTACATGTTCCAAAGGAGAAAAGGACCAAGTTGAATAATAAATCTGAAAGGTGCATCTTTATTGGGTATAAGGATGGTTTAAAGGGTTACAAGCTTTGGAACCCAGAAACAAGGAAGGTTGTGTACAGTCGAGATGTGGTGTTTAGAGAAGTGAAATATGTTTTTAAACATGAAGTCCTACCAAAGGAACCTGAGAAGATAGAGTTTGAGCTAAAGGAGGATGAATCAGACTCTACAATAGAAGAAGACTCAGAAGATGAAGAGCCACAAACTCCAGCTTTGAGAAGATCAGTTCGGGAAAGAAGGCAACCAGAAAGGTATAGTCCATCTGCTTTCTGTTCAGGTTTTGCCTTAACTATAATTGATGATGAACCTAGAACTGTCAGGGAGGCAGTAGATTCAGAGGATGGAAAACTCTGGAAGGAGGCCATGGTTGATGAAATGGCATCCTTGCACAAAAACGATGCATGGGATCTGGTGGAGTTGCCGGCTGGAAGGAAGCCCATTGGGAGCAAATGGGTGTTTAAGAAGAAGATGAATGTAGAAGGCAAGGTGGAAAAATACAAAGCTCGGTTGGTAGCAAAAGGTTATTCCCAGGTGCCGGGAATTGATTTTGGTGATATTTTTTCTCCTGTTGCCAAGGTTACTTCTATTAGATTACTTTTATCTCTTGCTGCTGCATTTGATTTTGAGATAGAACAGATGGATGTGAAGACAACATTTCTTCACGGGGATCTAGAAGAGGAGATCTACATGAAGCAACCTGAAGGCTTTATGGTGAAGGGTAAGAAAGAACTGGTATGTAGGTTGAAGAATTCTCTGTATGGGTTAAAACAGTCACCAAGGATGTGGTATCAGAAATTTGATACCTATATACGGGGACTTGGCTTCACCAGAAGCAAGGAGGATCACTGTGTTTATTTTAAATTAATTGGTGACCGTGTTATTTATTTGGTCTTGTATGTGGATGATATGTTGTTGATTGGAAATGATAAAGAAATTATCCAAGATTTGAAGACCCAACTGTTCTCCAAATTCGACATGAAGGATCTTGGTGTTGCAAACTATATTTTGGGCATGTAAATTAAGAGAGATCAGGCAAAGAGGACACTCTGGTTAAACCAGAGGAAGTATGTCGAAACTATATTGCAGAGGTTCAATATGTAGGATAGTAAACCAGTGAATGTTCCTATTCGTGTAGGTTTAAAGTTGTCTGCTAAACAGTGTCCCAAGACACACGAAGAAGAGGAGTATATGTCCCGTGTTCCATATGCAAGTGCAGTGGGTAGCCTGATGTATGCAATGGTCTGTACTAGACCAGACATTGCACATTCAGTGGGAGTATTGAGCAGGTTTATGTCAAACCTAGGAAAGGAGCACTGGACAACAGTGAAGCGGGTTTTCCGATATTTACGTGGCACTATTGATTATGGCTTGTGCTACCAAGGAAGACCAAGATTGGAAAGAATGTTGGACATTCATGGTTTTGTTGATGCGGAATGGGCTAGAGATCTGGACCAAAGAATATCTACAAGTGGGTATGTGTTTAGCCTATTTAGAGGCGCAGTCAGTTGGATGAGTAAAAGATAGTATGTAGTGGCTCTTTCAACTACAGAGGCAGAATACATAGCAGCCACTCATGCAAGCAAGGAAGCACTTTGGTTGCAAATATTGTGTTCAAGTATGGGGTTGGTACAGCAAGCTATAAGGATAGACTGTGATAGCCAAAGTGCAATTTTCTTGGCTAAGAACCCTGCTTACCATTCAAAGACAAAGCACATTGATGTTTAATATCACTTTGTTAGAGATATGGTTGAGGCTAAAAGGGTGTTGTTGGTAAAGGTGGACACTTTGAAGAATGTTGCAGATGCATTGACGAAGTCTGTGAGCACTCAGAAGTTCTCTTGGTGTAGAGAAACAATGGGTGTTGAAGAATTGGCCAAATGACTAAGCTCTCCTGTGGCCCCCCATGGAAAGAAAACAACAAGTGGGAGAATGTTGGGTATGTGTTATATTCTCCTGTCCTTAGTTGTCCGTTGCTACAAGTAGCGGCAAGGGGTCCCCAAAGAGGGAGGCGGCCCCTGTAATTGCCCAAAGGCAGTGCCCCAGTGAAAAAAAATTTTGTGTGTGGACCCACCCATGTTTTGTGCATGAGTTTGCACATGGTTTTGGGGTACAACGGTTTTCGGCCCCTGGTATTTTGTAGATCTGATCAAGGGAACTATGGTTATGTTCTAATCCAGGGTTAATGGATTGGGGTTTATGTATGCTTCGGCATATATATATATGTGTTGTAACACTAAAATGAATAAAATGAAAAATCAAGCTGGTAGTCCCGATTTGGGATCCAGGGGAAAATATCTGTGTTTATCTGTTTTATGTTTTATGCTCTTGCTATTTTTTATTTTCTGTTATAAGATTCGTGTGTAGATAATTTTTGTTCAGGGTTAAAACCTACAACTTCTAGGTCTTAAGCCGTCAAGTCATATGAGCACCAAATCCTGAGTTGGATATATATCCATTGCATGGTAAAATTAACAACCGACGATATTAAGACATATGTAAAGTCCATTATAACTCAGCATACTAAGAGTAAAGGTCAAGGGTTATCATGTTGTAATAATTATTTTGACATAATGTGTGCTTTTATTTTGTAACCGCCACAAAGGAATTTATCTTATAGTGGATTTAGTAGAAATGTTATTTAAGAAGTAATTGTAACCGCGAGCTAGTTAGAATAGTTAGTAATAAGGGATAAAAATAAAAATAAAAATTACATGTATGAATTTCACAAGTGGTATCAAAGTAGCGTTCACACACTGGGACCCAAATGGGTCACCTGAATAACGATTGTTGTGTGCAAATTGTGCACAAAACTAGAAAGGATACAATGAGGAGGGGATCATTGCACCAAGTACCCAGAAATAGTGGGGAATATCATCCCCAATCCAATCCTAAAATTAACCCAGAAATGTGGGTACAGTTGAGTTTGGATCAGCATCAACAAACCAGCAGATTGCTTAAAGAATAGCAGCGTCAGATGATTATATTGTTGAGTACAATGCAAGATTTATAGGAATAAATGGCCTAGGTGAGAAGAGACAATGAAAGCCTAATGCAAGAACATGAGAGGATTCTCAAAAGTCGCTCTGATAGGCAAAATCAAGGGATAGTTCCAACAAGCCCTGAAAGAGACACCCAGGATGAAAGTGAACAATGACGACAGACAAATGACAAGCCGGAAGGAATTCATACACATTGGAACAATAACAAAAAAAATTATAATGAAGAAAAATTTGGAAATGTGTCAGATCAGCAAGAGATGAAAAAACAGAAAGTGGAACTACAGGGTGAGTTCCGGAAAATCAAACCTCCTACCTTCGATGGAGAGGCTGAAGAGGTGTAATAAGCATGGATAATTAACATGAAAAAGGTATTTTCATGTTTATGAATATAACAGCAAACTCAAAGATCTCTTGGCTATCAACCAATTGAGGGAGAAAGCTACTTTATGGTGGGATGAAGTAAAAAATGTTCGAGGTATGGAAGACCATAATGTGACCTGGGATTTCCAACAATACTTCAAGATAAGTACCCAACATAACGTTTCTATGATAAAAAATCTCAAGAATTCCATGATATGAGATTTGGACAATTGTCAATGGACCAATTCATAACTAAGTTCACATGATTGTTAAGATATGTACCATACCTGAGAGATGAGAAGGCTAAATTTCAGCGATTTCTTAGCAGTCTACCTACCCACATGAAGGAAATAATCGAATTCGTAAACTCGAAGACAATGGACGACGTAATTAGAAAAGAATGAATGTGCTATCAACAGTCCAAGGAAAAAGGGGAAACGAGCATAAACTGGCTGCCAAAGAAAGGACAGAAAAATAATTCAAATTTAAAGAGTACGAGGTCTGGTAAATTAAAAATAATGCAAGAAATTCAGCTAATAGGCGGTATGGGAGAACTCAATAGAAACCAAAATAGCCAACAGAGGAGCGACCCACAGAATCCTCTAGTAGACCAGAGCATGGGTAGACTTAGAAACCCTCTCTACAATGTTGTGGATGTAGTGAGGCACATTATTACAAGATTTTTCCTCGTCATGGAAGAAGAAAAACAGTAGCCAACCTGCAAGAGGCTTCTTGGATGGGGGTTGTGGCTCGAAATATACCAAAAATTAATGCAACTCTTGAAGACAGATAAGAAACATACTAGCCAACCATGATAGAACTTGAAGGTACGCTATTTTCACAAACTGTTTCTATTTTGGTGCTAGTTGAAGCTATGTAAACCCCTGGAGAGTAGAAAAGTGTAAATTGTAAAGCTAGAAATTTAAGAACCTCTGGCGGGTATAGCTAGACACTAGGCAAAGAGAAGGGTTAGTGGTAAAGTCTCGAATTGTCCCTTGGAAATTGGAAATCAATAGTTAAAGGTAGAATTAAATATTCTACCTTTTGGTTCATATGATATACTATTGGGCATGGACTAGCTAGAAGGACACTCATCTCTAGTAGATTGTAAAGACAAGATCATTTACTTCATAGCTAAATATGGGACGCGCCAGGATTTGTAAGGAATGAAGAAACCACTGCAATTATGTCCTAACATATCATCCTAGTTGGGAAAACGCATTAGAAAAGGATGCCATATTTATTCCATCCAAGTGGGATTCACTAATTCTAAGGATAAGACTCCTATGCTGGAAAATATACCAGTGGTATAGTATTTTATGGATATATATCCATAAAGCATTCGAGGACTACCTCCAAAAATATATATCGATTTCACCATTGAATTAATGCCCAGGCAAACATTGATGTCATGAGCACTATATAGAATGAGCCTACCCGAGTTAACAGAATTAAAAATGAAATTACAAGAATTCATGTATAAGGGATATATTCGACCTACTGTATCCTATTAGGGAGCACCTGTGTCATTTGTGAAGAAAAAGGATGGAACAATGCGAATGTGCATGGATTATAGGCAACTTAATAAATTGACAGATAAGAATAAATACCTGCTACCACGCATAGATGATATTTTCAATCAGGTGAAGGGGATGACTGTATTTTCAAATATAGATTTAATATCTCGTTACCAACAGATTCGAATAAAATATGATGACACCTACAAAACAACCTTTTGAACCCAATACAAACACTATGAGTATGTGGTTTTTCCATTTGGATTAACCAATCCACCAACAACATTCAAAAGCCTAATGCATGGCATATTTCATCCATTTTTGGACAAGTTTGTTCTAATATTTATTGACATATTAAAGAACCATGGAAAACCATAAGGAACACTTACAACAAGTGCTGTAAATTTTGAGGAAACATCAATTACATGCCAAGTTCAGCAAATGTGATTTCTCCGAAGAGAAAATACAATAATTAGGTCATGTCATTTCCGCTGAAGGCATAGCAGTATATTCTGAGAAAATAAATACTATCCTGAAATGGAAGGTACCGAAAAACATAGCTGACATACGTTATTTTATGGGATTGGTAGGATATTACAGGTGCTTCATCAAAGGATTCTCAAAAATTACTTTTCCTATTACATATGTGCAGTGAAAGGGTAGGATGTTTAAATTGACCAACAAATCTCAAATTAGTTTTGAATTGTTAAAGCAGTTGTTGGCTACTGCCCCTGAAGTGAGGGTAGCTAACCCAAACAAGGAATTTGTGGTATGCAATGATGTGTGATGGGAAGGAGTAGGAGAATATTATCTCAATATGGAAGGATCATTGCATATGAGTCAAGAAAGCTAAAATATCATGAACAACATTATTATGCTTATGATCTATAATTGACAGCAGTAGTGTGCACACTCAAGGTGTGGAGACACTATTTGTTGGGAAAAAGGTTTGTATTGAAAACATATCACAGCAGCCTGGCTGACTACTTTAAACAAGCTGATTTGAATGCTCGCCAGGCAAGGTGGAATTCATTCCTAAGAGAATTTGACTTTGATATTCAGCACATTAAGGGAAAAGGAAATTGTGTTGCCAGTGCTTTGAGAAGAAAACTACATTGCATGTATGACCTCTACTTTAATCAAGTGGAATTCAAATTTCAAGATCAAATAAAAGAAGCACTCGAGAAGGATCCTGAATATCAATTTTTATGGAAGCAAGTAAATGAAGCAAGAAATCATAAAAAGCTATCAGATTATGAGATTAATATTGATCAGCTTTTAACTTTTAGATGAAATATATACATCTCGAATCAGATGAGATTAAAATATTTGATATTGGATAAAAATCATCGAAGTACTTATTTTGGATACCCAGGTTATCAGAAAATGCTGACAACAATCAAAAAAGTTTATTTATGGCCTAGTATGCAGAAAAATATTTTTGAATACTTAACTAAGTGTCTGGAATGCCAACAGGTTAAGGTGTAACATCAACATCCAACAAGATAGTTGTAGCCCATACCTGTACTGAAATGGAAATGGGAGGTCATATCATTGGATTTTATTATTAGTCTACCATGATCAAAGAAATATAATGATTCTATAATGGTGGTCGTAGATAGACTAACCAAGGCAACTCACTTCATTCTAGTATAGTCAAGTTACAAAACGATAGAGATTGCAGAAAGTTTCATGAGGGAAATAGTTAGGTTGCATGGTATTTTGAAAACAAACATCTCGGATCGAGATGTAAAGTTCACTTTAGCCTTTTGGAAGGCACTATTTACCTAGTTGGGAACACATATCAACTTTATCACCACATATCATCCATAGACGGACGGACAAATAGAGTGAGTGAATCAAATCATAGAAAACATGTTGCGCATGTATGTAATGTAACGACCCACAAAGTGGGAAGATTATCTACATCTAGTGGAATTCACATATAATAATAGATATCAAGAGTCTCTTAAAATGATTCCCTTTGAAGCCTTATACGAGATACTGTGTTGAACTCCCATTAACCAGAGTAGTCCAGAAACCAAATTAATGCTTTCCCGGAGATGTTGGCTGAGATGGAACAAATATTAAAGAATATTCTAAAAGCTACCCAAGATTAGCAGAAGGTTTATGCAGACAAAAAGACAACATATCAGGTGTTTGAAATGTTTGATCATGTGTATGTGGGAATTAAGCCAAAGAAATTACCTTGAGGTGGACTTCGTGTGCCAAGTTGGCTCCCAATTTCTGTGGACCTTTCCAAATCTTGGAAAGAGTAGAATCAGTGACCTATCGATTGGAGTTAACCAATCACATATGGGAGCACAATGTGTTTCATATATCAATAATGAAATGATATGTGCATGATCCGAAGCATGTAATACTCAAATTGAGTACCAGATCTCCAAAAGAGAAAAATTTTATATTAACTAACTTAAGCCTTTGCTAGTTTCAGGTCAAACCGGACGAAAAATTTCTGGTAGAACCTCAACGTATTCTCGATCATAGAGAAATCATGCTCTGGAGGTGAGCCATCACCCAAATTAAAGTTCAATGTAATCACTTTGGCCCAGAGGAGGCTACATGGGAAGGCGAAGGATTTGTGCATTAGTCATACCCATAACTATTTGTTTATATGGAATTGAACACTGAGGATGGTGTTTACTTCCACTAGGGGAAGATATAACATCGGGATTTAATCCTTAAACTATTTATTTTTCTTTTAAAAAGGAGAGATTATGAATTTAATTTTTTAAATGAGATTAACAAGTAAAGTTAATCTAGTAATGAACATGATTTATTTCTTTTCTTTCAATAAAGAATGATTTATGGAATGGTTTCCATAGAACTGATGGTAAAGTAATCCAAGATTCCAGAGTATTTAGGCAAAAGCATTTAAAGACAGTTACCTTTTCCTTTGAGGATAAATTGGAAATCCCAATGAGTAAAAGGGATTATGTGAATATAGAGGAGAGCTAGGAGGCTTGATGGAAAGAGTCAATCCAAAGATGGCTGGAACCAGTGGAAACCCTGCAACCTGAATTTGGAAAAGAATACTAGACTGGGGGCCTTGAGGTCTATTCCAGAAATTTTGCTCTCTAAGTCCTAATCTGGTTCGGAGCACAAGGTAGTTGAGGACGTAATTTCCTCTCTAAAGGTTGGCAGGCTTTCATCAACAAACTAAAATGAGATAAGTAACTTAACAAGGTGTTAAGAAAGATTGTGAATCTTACTGTGAAATCTAGCTATATAAATGGTTATTTCTATAACTGATGAAATTTAAAACAGTCGAAACTATAGCAGATTTTTTTTTTCTTAAAATGTTATATATAAAGGTAATTAGAAGGGAAAATGATATATATATATATATATATATATATATATATATATATATATATGCAGTCCTTTAAGATAGGTTGACTTTATGTACTTCTAGTTAAATGTATTAATAGGGTAAATCATAATTGTGTTGGCGTAGAAAGTGTAAGGAGGTAAAAAGAATAATTATATGGGGAAATCATAATATAATGCAGAACCTGGACTGAACAGTTTGTCTCCTCTCTGGTACAATCACTGTAAACAGATTAGGAATATAGAGAGTAACCCAGAATGAAGATGGTCTAGACATCAACTCTACACAGTAAACTGAAAGCAATATTTTTACTAAGAAAGTGATATATTGAAAGAAATATAGCTATGTATTTAAACAAAATTTAGTCCACAGATTGGAAATGGTAACATCATATAAATGTATCTACATGAAGGAGGAAACTATGTAGAAATAAATATAACTGCATTGCCTTCAGATTCCAAATTAAAATAACACATGAGTAGTTATTACACTAAAAAGAAAACAGAAGAACTGCATGCAAGAAACAAAAACTGGGATAGTTAAGAGTATATAAACCGTAAGTATGAAATAGTCTACAAGATTGTAGTTTTCAGTAAATATACATAGTCGGTTCATAGAGAAGGCAGGACTAAATAGTGAGTGCTACAGTACTAAAATTCAAAGTAAAGAGGTAAACTAAATTTACAGCAAATCATAAATGGC
This sequence comes from Pinus albicaulis, assembly GCA_034641835.2. Taxonomy (NCBI): domain Eukaryota; kingdom Viridiplantae; phylum Streptophyta; class Pinopsida; order Pinales; family Pinaceae; genus Pinus; species Pinus albicaulis. The sequence goes on from CM076571.1 coordinate 592,301,233, forward strand.
CACATGATAATAACTCTATCCCAAAAACCTCTCAATTGAACCATTAACCAGAAACTAAGGGAGTTCCAAGACGAAATAAAACATTTCCAACATAGAACAGCGTAGGAATAACCACAATGCAATCGTAAACTCATTTGCAAGTATGGAAAATTTATCAATATTGAAACCTTACACATTAAGCCATTTTTAAGGTTGTATAAATTCCTTTACAACAAGTATGAACTAAAAGATGAAAATAGAGCCTTAAGGATTCAACGAAAAGTCTATTTTAACTTAGGGTTTAATTCCCAAAAACCGGAAGGGCTTCTATTTAAATTAAACATTTTAGAGACCCGTGGTGCCTGTACACAAGTGAAGTGAGGAAGTCACTCACTGGGGGCGGAAAGTCATGAAGGAGAGCGCCATGCAAGTAAAAGGTGCAAGGTCCACAGTTACCTATAAAGACAGCAAAAAATTGTATTAGTGTTAGGTTTTACCGTATAAAAAACTCACGTAATGAATAAATCTGCTTTAACATTAACCCAAATGAAATTTAGAAAATCTACCTTGGTTTGGAACCAGGAACTCGGTGTCGTAAACTTGGAGCAACAAGGAGTATCGAGAATATGAAACCCTCTTCCGCTTAAATGCTAATATTGTTAATGAAATATGATGCTAGAAATCTCGAAATGGCAATGTAAACTCACTGATGAGACTATGCCGGAGACTAAAGCTTGGTTCTCTAGCAATGGGAGGTTTAAAACCTTTGAAATGTAGCTGCAATGTGACGGTCGGAAAACTCATCAACCAGACAAAGCAAGCCGTTAGTTGGACTCTTGCAAACAATATACAAAATGAATGATAGTTGAAGAACTGAGCATACATCTAAGACCCCAGACACTAACGTAAAAACTTGCAGAAAAAATGAGAGGTTGTAGTTGTACATTCCATAAATTAACTGAAGAAAATCACAATTCAAATGTTACCTGCAATAGTTGAGTGTCATGGGTGGACGGTTAAACGCACCCATGGAGAACATTCGGACCAGCTTGGTAGCAAAACGATGCCGGTGTTTGAAGCCACAGAGCGGCAAAGCTCGAGACAGATTTTTGCAAAGATTACAAATGAAGAAACAGTTAGGGTTGAGGGGAGTTCGATTTCCCTAACCCCAACGTAAATCACCTCACCACCATCGATCTTGGAGAAGTAGATCCAACGGTTAAAGCATCTGTAGGTGTCAACCCGAATCGTCGCATACTGTCATGACCAAATCACGAACATAGATAAGATAAGGATCCCCTCGTACAAGTTAAAATATTTTAATAAATATAACCATGTATATAAATGTAAGTGCATGCTTAACACCAATATTTGCATTCATTGGAATTTCCAACAACGTTTTTGCTACATGACTTTTAGATCTTCAGTTGTCAAGTGAGACGAGCACCAAATACCGAGCTGGATATAAAACCATTGCATGGTAAACTTAACAACCAGTGATATTAAAACATATGTAAACTCCAATGTAACTCGGTGTTATCATGTTGCAATAATTATTTCGTAAAATATGTTTTTACTTTGTAACTGCCACAAAAGGAATTTATCTTATACTTGATTTAATAGAAATGTTATTTAGGAAGTAATTCTAACCCCAAGCTAGTTAGAATAATTAGTAATTAGGGATAAAAATAAAAAATAAAATTACATGTATGAATGTCATAGTGTGTTTTTCCTTATTTTAGAGGACGGCTTCGCATGCTAGGTGTTTTCTACTAAACAATAGTGTATGCCTTTATTCGAAGAGAATTTAGTGCTCTTCTTCCAAGTGCTCAATGGCTAATGACATTTGTAAGACAACCATTTTCATAGTAGTTTCATGGGGCATGATTCACAATTAGTATTTTAACTATATATAAGGTCTTCTTGCGTTTGTTTCAATACCCATATCAAAAACTACAACTCCCATGTTGTTTTCTGAGGGAGCCTGTGGGGGGAGTAACAGTCGTGAAAATTTAACTATATTAGTATATCAACATTACCATGAACACAATTTTTCTCTATATCATTAAATATATTTATATCATTTACGATATTATTTTCATTAAATAATTTTATATAGTTTATGATATTACTTTAAAACACTAGCCTTTCATATATGATATTGGGTCAGGAGGAAAATAGAATTCTGGGAAATGTTTACTGCATCCATCCATGTTTTTGTGAGATCTTGATATTGAGCTAATTTGCATCAAAATGGGAAAAACTGAGCCAACTGATGCATCGGGTGTAGTTCTGGTTGAGAGAATAATATTAAAATATAAAAATTCGATTTCTGCTAGTTGGTATCATTTCCTGAAAAAATAATATAGTCTTTCTTTACTAGACATAAGAGAGTGAAGATAAATGTCAAAATATACAATAAAGTAGCGAGGAGACCTTCTCTTCTTTTCCGATATGGAGGTCAAGGATGTAAAATGAGCCAATTGGATCATCGACGAGGGAAACGTTCTTTTCTTCAATTGATCAAAATAAGATATAGTTGCATACATATCATCCTGACGTGATAAATTCTTCCTCTATGAATTATAAATTCATTTGCAGATTTTAGACTTTGACTTCATTGTAACCTTACCAACTAAATTCTTTATGCCAAATTGAGTAATTAAATAATGGTGATATTTATTCAAATATTTTAGACTTTGGCTTCATTGCAACCTTACCAGCTACATTCTTTATGTCAAATTGAGTAATCAAATAATGGGAGACACATTCTAGAAAGTGACATGGAAACTTCTACTGCCAATAAATACTAAGATAACATCCACTCCATCAATTCCATGTGTTCATTGTTCCATTAGAGTTGATATGTTAGACTTGTGTGAAGCTTTGATTGTGGAGAACTTTCACTATACAGAAAGCTCCACACACTGCTTGTCCGTAAAAAAGAATCTCCACACACTATAAAACAACTATCCTACATGGAGAACCATTACATGTACAGGTTCTAATCATGGTTTCTTTAATACAATGTTCATGCTCTAATACTTCAATGCTTAGCTTACGACACTCAAAACTTCTTTCACGGCTCCATGACTTCTTTCACATCCATACACTCCAAATTTGTACAACTTTCAGCATTGGTTCATAGAAAATATTTCCCAATAGTCAACTCTCTTGTAATATTTCATATTAACCTCTTTACAAGATTACTTTATTCCCTTTTCTCAAGCGACTTCTTTAACCTTGAACTTGCGACTTTCTCCTTCATGTTAATCTGTCATTCATGCATCACAATGACTTTCTTAATTGGAAAACAATAGATATCCCAAATTGAATTTGACTCACGCGCTCCCTTACTTTTGAATGTTGCTTCGCAAATTAGGGCAACAATCCACGAATATCCCATAGCACTAAAAATTAGCACTTATGAGTGAACATTGATAGAAATTAGTGGTAGGTGATAAGTCAAAACACGGTTTTGGATTCTTTAAAGAAGGACTATGGCCATTTTCATTATTCATGTATTCTCAATAAATGTCTATATGTTCCATAAATTTTCCATACTCCATTCACAATGCATATCATTGCAATATAGAGGGGGTTTTGACAAAATATTTGAGACAATTTTTAGGTGAATTTTCTTAACTTGGGATCAAAAATAAATTGTGTATTGTCCTAAAATACTTTCTTTAATTAGATGTCTCACATTATTGTCTTAAAAATGTCTCTATAAAGAAAATGTGTAACACAAGAATTATTGTCTCTTAGGAGACCATTTAATTTTTGTCTCTCTAAAGAGAATAGATGGGATTAAAGACATGTTGTATTTATAAAGACAATATGTCTTTGATTCTAGCTACTGTCTCTCTAGAGACAATAAAATTTCTATTTAAAAATAATATAATATCAATTTGACTCTTTGGAGACAATATAAAACAAAGAATCCAAAAAAATACCTCACCATTGAAATAAATTAATATATAAAATATTTAATTAAATATAAACTGCAATAACTATAATATAATTCATTCATTCATGTTAAGGCATAGTGGAATCGAACCACTGACCTCTTTCTTATAATGCACGTGCTCTTCCATTGAGCTAGAATCCTTTAAAGAATCATGATTAGGGATGTCAAGGGGCTCAATAAGTAGTGTGTACAGGATTCCTATTCTTATCCACACTTGACTACACTTGAAATCATCTACTAATTGGTCCCTGTCAATCATCCTTGTGATTTTGTCCTACCAACCTCCCAACTTCAATCTATTGATATTACCATCGAATTCTATTCTAGATTGCTTCTTTCTTAAATTGATAGTATCAAATGCCATTTTTGAATTATTGTGTATCATACTATTCTATTTCTTTGATGGCCACATCTATATTTTCTCTTCATTCTCCAATCTCAACACATTTTCTCATTGATGCTTCAAAACTTGTCCCACTACTCTTAAAGAAATCCTTGGTAGATAGTTCTCCACAAAATGTATCCACGCACACAATTATTCATAAAATAAATGCCCTACTAATATTACTAGAATAATATTTTTATTACATTATATAAAACAAGTCTCTATGGCAACAATACCTGGCCACAACAATGGACAATAAATAGTGCCAATTGCTACTTCTGTAAACAAATTAATTTATAACCAAATATCATTAATTCTATAAATCAAACGGTATAAGGGTTTGGGCTAGACAAAGTATGAGCTAGAGCTACACTAATATAATATTTCATTGGATTACCAAGATTTAAATGCTCACCACCATACAAAGCTACAAACCCAAATAAATCTAAAGATTTAGAATCAAACAACTTATGAAGTGGAATTGCATCGATCCATTATGTAATTGAATGTTCCAATAATTTAATGCTAACTACCATACTAAGCTCAGTCCCGATTTATTTTATCTTTTTTTTTTCTATATTCTTATCCTTTAATAATTGTCACTACCCAAACCTTTCAATAGATTTTTTTTTCTTTTCTTAGAAAATATTTGTATATATGCTATTGAAAAGTAACTCTAGAATAATAATAAAAAATAGTAAAATCATTCGAGACATGAGGCTATGTAATCAAAGGTAGTAAGTAGTCTCATGTATGGGGGTAAGGCTATATTCTCATGACCCCATTGTTGTAGCTTGAATAATGATAGTAGAATATACTATCTTTCTTGCAAATATTAACTTGGTTTAAATTGCCTTTTGTTCTTGGAATATGAAGTAAAACTTTCTATGATTGGTTAAGCGGTTATATTTTTTAAATGTAAGGAAAACTATTATCAACCTAAAACTCAAAGGAATTTTGAAAATGTGGGAATTTTTCACCATGGACTACTAGAATATTATTTCATTTGTCCCGGATATCTGTACAATATGATGTTGTTCCACGATAAGGTCTTCCGATTGTATCATACATAAAATGGTTTTATTTATGTAATTTCGTAACTATGCTATCAAAATAAAACTAGAAAATCAATCCATGCATCATTACCTCAGTCCATTGGGTAATATGTCCCTTCACTAGTGGGAAGAAATCCAAGGGAATATTTCCAATACATTCCATTCATGCACTAATGGGGATAAAATGTTATTATTTTATATAATTTTATAACTTTGATATAAAATTAAAACTAGAAAATAAATTCATGCATTAATCACATCATAACATTTTACATATACCAGCAACCTCATTACCTTAGTCCATTTGGTAATTTTCCCCTTGGCTAGTGGGAAGAGAGCCAAGGCATCTTTCCAATCATTCCAAAACATTCTATCCATGCACTAATCAGAAAAGGCATTGTGGAAATGGCAACCATTCTAGTAATGTCAATACTCAATACAATGGACCTATAAGGATAAATACAAATTATTGTGTAGGTAAATAGATATGCATCATCATATGCAACAAATATTATAACCATTTTTGATGTTAATTAATAAATGACAATTCCATTGAACAACAAATTAACTAGCCAAACCTTATCGAATTTGTGTGGCTACAAATTAAACACGTAAATTTTCAAACTTGATCCTTGAAATATTTCAAACACAGTGCCTTAAAGCTACGAAGGAACACCATCTACCATGAGTAAAGAGCAACGTACATCCTCTACAACATGTGCACACTACCCTCAAAAATCTCAGGATTTGGGAGGCTAACCTTGTCTCTAGGCTAGAAAATATATAAAAGGGATAGGAAATCACTGACTCCCTAACAAGAAACCACTTGGGTCCCAACATTGATGGATAGGAGTCAATAATTATTAACCCAAATATTGATGATACTAGCTAGGGCCAACTTTTATAAACCATGATGATCAACCATACAATTTTGTCCTATACTCATCGCTTCAAAATGTTTCTCGCCATGTGTTTATTTCTAGGCCAATGCATTTATGGTTTACGATAGATGTCATCCATAAGTGTTGAGAGGAATCTTGTGGGTTTCCTCATGAATTTTCCTTTAAAAAAAGGAAAATATATATATATATATATATAACTCATAAATTTCTCTTTATAGCTACTCCATGATGATATAAAAGACTAAATGACAACCTTCCTAACCACTTCTTTGTTTCACATATACAGGGACAGGAGCAAGGTAGTTAATGGCCTTTCAAAAAAGCATTAGGGTTGTAGTGAGGTGCTTGAACCATTTCAATTTCTCATAATGGGCATACAGATTATTTCATTCATGGACCTTAGCTATAAAATTCTCTACAGACAAATACTCTGACTTCTATAATGATGTATTTTTTTTTAAGCCAAGAAAATTTTGTTTTCTGTTGTTGATATAGCTCATAGGCTTTTTTTTATTCTCGACAACTTTCAGAGCCTTCTATTGAAAGGTCTAATATATTTCCTTTTAATTCAAGAAACGACATTTTTTTAATAAGGTCACTCATATGTAATCCATGTATGCAAAGTTGTCATGAGCTAAATGTGAGACCTCTCACCCAAAGTTAGGGAAGTTACATATTCATCTCTTTTGATCCCCTATGACTTAAGTACCCTAATTAGTCCACTTATCGAATTTTACATCCAAGGATCATGGAAAATAACTTGAAGGGTTTTCCATGAGTTGTTCTCTTAAGAGAAAAAATAATTTTATTCATTGTAGAAGTATGTGCAGACACTTAGGAAGCTATTTTGCAACTTTTGTAAGTCAGTGGGACATGATGAGAAGAATTTTTGAAATTATGACTTGAATATGGAACACAATAATGATGCTTATAGAATTCAAGTTGAAGCATATGCAGAGGAGGATCAAGGATAGCATGCTATTCGAGGAGGTTTCCAAGGAAGAGGATGAGGACAAGGATGAGGAGTTGATTGACGGTGTAGCCAAACTATCTGTTACAAGTGTGGACAGATAGGACACTATGGAAGAGATTGTTATAATCCTACTTCCACCGGTAAGTACTGCAAAACTTTGGATCATGTAATAGAAGAATGTCGGGCTTTCATGAAAAAGATGCAGGAGAAAGGGAACCAGCAACCCACACAAAATCTGCAGATGATGACTGTTGAACCAAGGGAGGATGAAACTATTCAAATTATGCATAATTCCGATCAATATCTATTGGATTTGAGCTAAATTTGATGAAAAAATATGTTGAGAAAAGGCCATAGGCTATGGTGTCAAAAGATATGTTAATCCCAAATAAAATTGAGTTAAATGATTGGTTTGTATATATGATTAAGGTAATGATATATAACTAATATATTAACATTATTAAATGAAATAAATTAACAAATAGAAAAAAAATGATTTTTTTAATATGTTTTTCATAAAATAATATTTTAAAATTTAAATTTATCATAAATATAAATTAAAATATTAAAATATAAATTTTATTTCAATAAATATGATTATAATTTATTTTTAAATTCAAATTAAAGAAATTATCTATACATGTTCTTACAGCGAAAATTTGAAACCGTCCTTGGATTAAATAACAAAAAGACCTATCTCATCAAAATTCACTTAGAATACTAATGTTTTATAAAAAATACACACTTCATAATAAAAGAATTTATATAAAATGCAATTTGCAATACCCGCAAATCCAAAATCGAATCCTAAAAAAATTATGTACTCTCAAGGCACGTCATTCATTTCATTCATTGCTCATGTCCATGCTAGCAGTTGTCAATAATTCGATAATGGAAATGCTGATTTGAGAAATAGATTAAACCAAAAATAAATTAATTGATAATTCTGTCTATTCACAAAAATCTAAATCCAGATATGAGTTCACTTCAGCAATAATGATATAAGTTGAGGGTTTTAGTGACTGATTCAGATGAGTGGTTTCAGTTATTGACAACTCGGCACTAAGATAGCTTTGAAATAGAAAAAGAATAGGCATTTAATTTTACATAAATTTATTTTTAACTTTAAATTTTTTAAATATGTGTAATATGTTGGGTGGTTGTTTATTGATTGTTTTATAAAAAATAAATAAAAAATAAGTTGATAATTAATTTAGATTAATTTAATTGTTAAGGGTTTAAAATTTCAAAAATCATGTTTTAGATTAATTCAATAATTATACAATTAGAAACTTCTAAAATCATGTATATATAAAATATACTATTTAGCAATCATAAAACCTAATTTTAAATAGTCTTACATATAATATTATATTTATATATCTTAAAATTAAATATTATTATTCTCTAAAATTATATATTAGAAATTTTAAATATATAGATTTGTAAATATAACATCAATATTTTTCATATAAAAAACTTTAAAAAATAAGTAAACTAAATATTGTCTAAATAATTTAATTAAAATTAATTATATTTAAAATTAAATTTAAATGGTTTATGCAAATAAATTAATTCAAATGAATATTGTAACTAAAAAAATGTTGCTGTAAATTTATTATCTAATTATTAATTAAAAAATTAAAACTGTCAATTTAAAAATAATATAATATAATATATGAATGGCTATATTTATTATCTTGTACATTTTCATTAGAAAAATTATATAGTAAAAATAAAAAAGTAATATGTAAAAATAAATTACTAAGCATAAATTTTTAGATTTGATAGGTATACTCCTTATTAAATGTTATTACACTTGGTTTGGTACTTCATACAATGACAATTCATTTTCATAAATATTTAGATTAGATAGGTGTCCTCTTTATTAAATGTTATGACACTTGCATAAAAAAATCTGACAATTCAATTTTAAATAGCATGAAATTAGTCCTTTCATATAAATGAACCAATCAAAAAATAAGAATTCAAATTTAAAAAATTTCAACATTTATTTTTATTTTCAAAATATTTAATTTCTCAAAATTTTAATGAACTTCATAAAATCTACTTTAAAATTTCAAAATTAATTGAAAATAAGGCCATTTTTACTAAAAACAAAAATAATTATTGCATAATAAATAGTGTTTACTAACACCTTTCCAACAATATTATAAATAAATAACAAACATATAAATAAATAATAATAATTACTTAATTAGATTGGTCTCAGTGGACGTTAACCACCATCATCATCATCATCAATAAATAAATAAGAAACACAAATAAATAATAATAAATGAATTGATTCGATGGACAAATAATAAGTGGTTGATTAATGGCATTAGTTTTAATTCATTGTTGAGACACTTGGTAATAGTATATATTTTTTTAATTTTTAATTTTATACATATTTTTTTAAATTTTCATTTTCATAAAACAATAAATTTAAAAAAAATATTGTTGAGACACTCGTCTTCTAGCAATGTGGATAATCCGGGAAGTTTTTTAAAAAAAGAATTAAATATATATAAATATAATCAAAATATTTTATATATCTATATATATATTTCTAAGTAAGATTAATTTCTATTAGTGTAACATAGTGTGCATGGAGGGACAAGCCGCTGCAGCTCTAGCCTAATTCAAAGGCATAATTCACAAAAAAAAGAAAAAAATGGGACTGCCCACGCAGGGGAAACCAGTCCAATAAGAGTATGTTTCGCTGCCTCGCGAGAGGAAACCAACATTATACAAATAAAATTGTTAATTGTTTGCATATTGTGCCAGACATAGATACCAGAAATTAACAAAACCTTGTGACCAAGGACCTTAACACTAAAAACGATAAACCAGAAATAACATGAGATCCTAGGTTTCAGGAGGAGTAGGAGGAGTCTCTTCTACAATGAGACAGTTGTATTCGTCGGTGTCATTGGCCTACGTGTCCTGGGTGGTGAGTGTTGCATGCTGGGGCTCTTTGGTCTCGCTAGCTTTGCCCGGAGCCTGTTTTCCATGCTTCCTATCATCCCTGCTGCTTCCAGAGTTGCTGCTGGTGTCCAAGCGCATATTGTGGCCACCAGAACTAGGGTCACCATTAACGTCTGCAAAGGAGGTGTCACGGTGGGAGATTTTCTGCATTTCGGGCAGGCGGAAGCTAGAAACCTCGACAAACTCCTCCTTGAAGGAAAATGTAATGGTGGCGATGATACGGGGGCGGTCCATGGAGCAGTGGAAGTGGAATTGAGCTGAGTGGGTGGCCTGCGGGGTGGCTATGGAGTCCAGACAGGGTAGAGGCAGTGGAATGGTCGTGGCATTAGAGGGCTGAGCATAAGAATGGGACTTACCAACGAAGCAGCCACGCCCACTACGAGTAGCAGGATACCAACCATGGGAGTGCTCCAGGGAGGAAGGTGAGGTGTCGGAATGGGAAGAGGGTGACGAATGAGCAGCCAACCATTTTCTGCTGCCACACCTGCAGTGCATGCGATGCCGGAGACGAGGCATGGTGGCGCAGTGAGGGTGGTGGGTGCTCTGGGCCGAAGAAGAAGCAGGGTGGTGGCGACGTAGAGCTGGAGGCACAGTGATGGAGGTGAAGCAATTCGCCGGGGAGAAATTCAAATGATAGAGGATGCTCTGCGAATACTGATGGACAGGGAGTATCTCTATACAACAGAGAAAGCTACAGTGTCTCACTGTTGGCGTGCGGGAGCTCAGCTATGCAACTCCAAGGGGGCAGTATCTTCTCAGAGGTTGAGACAGGGGAGCCATGCAACCAGGAAGATGAGAAACATAACCAGGCAAAGGATGAAGGGTCTCCATTTTGAAACGATGGCACCAACCTCGACTTCTGCAGAGAATTAAATGGTGAGTGGGGTGACGGCTAGAGCAATTTAATGCTCGTCGTTGGGGCCTATGGGTGGCCATGTGGCCATGCCACTTGCCAACCCAACAGCCCATCTCCATGATACCATCATAAATCACCCACATTCAGGAATATTTAATTTAATATTATAATTTGAAAAACTTTAATATATTTTATGGATTGTTTCAAAAATTTAAAAAGTCAAAAATTTTTATAGTAGACCTACCCCTAGACATATATAAAAATTTATTCTACAATTCCAAGGTTTCTTCCTCCCATCCCTTGTAAACATTCTCCTTCACTTTGATTCACTATTCATTCCACAAGAATCAAAATAATAAATTGATTTATTTTTTATTAGATGCTCTCTTTTTTATTTTCTTATCGAGTCTAAAGAACAAATCTGATAGTGAAGATCTTGTTATTTTTCGTAGGGAATTAAATTATATGACACTTCATTTTAATACATAGTGGAAAAGATTAAAATCAAGATTTCATTTTAATACATAGTGAGAGACATCGAAGTCACTTTACTTGCTCAAATATAATGAAGAAAAACACTTTAAAAAAATTAATCAAAATTTCCAAAACCATATAGCCACAAATCAAACTTTATATTAAAACATCAAAACATGAAATACATTCATATGGAGGCTGTGACTTCTTTGCCAATAAAACCACTTACATTCACCGACGGTTGTGGAAAATAATACATTCATATGGAGGTGGTGGCTCCTTCACCAAGAAAAACACTACCTTTTACTAAGATTTACATTCACCGGGAGTTCTGGAAAATAACTTCTCTCCACCAATATTTGCTCCACGGTTTTCCCCTCTTGTCTTCACAGACTTGCATCATCAGCCACAATGCATTAAGATATTACAAACTTGTGATATAAAAACATATATTTCTAAGACATTAATACATGACAAGACAAAATTAATATATAGTATGAGAGAACATGATTTTCTGCCATTAATAAATATCCATTTCACTTTGATTATTTAATATGTTCTGGAATGTGTAAGTGTCCTTGTGTTCAAAACCACATTTAATCCATGTCCTTACCCGCAAACTCAATCTACAACCTGCAAAAAAATTACTTGAGGTATGGCTTCTGTCTGTAAATTTAACACGGTGGTTGAGATTAATTTTCCAACACTCCCTCTTAATCCCAACTACCACCATTAATCATTCCCAAGTAATTTATGAGATAAAAAAAATTTCCACGCGTCAATGGCTTTGTGAAGATGTTTGCAAATTGTTCTTCTGACGAGCAGTGTTGCAACACAATATCACCATTGTTAACTAATTCTCTTATAAAATGATATTTAGCATCAGTGTGCATTTTCCTCTTGTGAAAAACAAAATTCTTTGATACTGAAATTATGAAACTGTTATCGAAGAAAATAGATGTTGTTCCCTCTTGTTCATGGTATAAATCCCTCAACATCCTTCTCATCCAAATTGCTTGACATATTGTTGCTATTGCAGCGACATATTGAGCTTCTACTGTGGACAATGACATCATAGGTTGCTTCTTGGAGGCCCATGAAATGGCTCTCGAACCTAAATGAAAACCATATCCCGATGTGCTCTTTCTGTCATCAACACTTCCTCCCTAGACACTGTCAATATAACCAACCAACCTAAAATTATCTGTTGCGGTGTACAAAATACCATACTCCTTTGTCCTGCTGACATACTTTAAAATCCTTTTGGTTTCTTGCTAATGTGTCTCCTTCGGTGTCTCCATTAACCTTGACACCAAACTCACTACATACATTATTCATGCCTAGTTGCGATCAAATACATTAAGTTTCCTACCATACTTTTTTATAATGTTAGATTGACATTGTTGCTGCAATATTCTTTTCTCAACTTCAACCCCATGACAGTTGGAGTTGGTGTGGGCTTGATGTTCTACATATTAAAAATCTCTAAAATGTCTACAACTTACTTTGTTTGAGAGATAAAAATAAAATTTTATGTTTTCTTCACTTCTATGCCCAAAAAATATATTAACAACCCCAAGTCAGCCATTTCAAACTCACCTTTCATGACTTCTTTGAAATCGATGATGAGCAAATAAGCACTCCCTGTCCAAATCAAATCATCTACATACAAAACAACAATAAGAAACTTAGTGTCTCTTTATTTGATGTAGAGATTATGCTCACCATCACATATGTCGAACCCATTGACCATCAATTATGCGTCTATTCTTCTATACCATGCATGTGGTGCTTGCTTCAGCCTTGTTATCGCTCTATGATTTATAATATAATATTGACAAGACTAAATTATAAAGAACAACATCAAACCACTTTGGAACCTCGGATCTAGCCCTCCTAGACTCAGAGAGGGATCTCTCTATAAGATTTAGATTTTTTTTAAGCTTTATGATATTAGGATAGTTAAATTAAATGTGAGAGTTGTTTTTTATTGATTGTTTTTGGTTGGATTTAAGGGATTTCTTTAAACTTTTTCGATTGGGCTATGGAGTCAACACAGGCTGGATGTATGCATCAATTTTCCAGAGAAAATACAAGGCAAGCTAGCTGTATATACTATTATTTTATAACTGAGTGAAATTATGAGATGGAGAAAAGAAATTTCTATATTGATTTAAGCACCATTAAGAATTCATAAACCAGACATTAGAAGGAAACATTAAAATTGTAAAGCACTCAGAATTAAGGTGCTCTAGGCAACAAATATTAATCTAAATTTCCTATTTTACAATTAGAATTTTAAATGATACATATGAAGAGATGATATTGGAAAAATTTAAACATGATAAAGGAAAAACATCACCAGGATAATACAACACATGAATCTTGCAAATTCGTCTTTTTATTGATGCTCTAGCTCCAAAATGATAAATACTCCAATGAAAAATGCTTACAATCTAGCATCCAACCCCTAATACTTCAAAAATTATATATTTAAACTATTTCCTACTAATTTCCGTATCAAAAGAGGTAATATGCTCATTTATTACAGTAATAACTAAATTTTTACATTTATGACCAATGCATGGACACGTTGTAACATTTTTTTGACAGATGTCTAAATTCTCTAAAAAGTTGTTATTGAGTGCTGTAGCGGTTTGTTGTGCTAGAAAATTCAATGTTGTTGTGTTGTACTGATACACTCGATCTGCTGATGTGGATAATTAATTGAGCTGGTTGCTCTGTCATCATGCTCAGTTGTCCTTATTCTTGCAAGTCACACAATTTCTCCCAATCCTTTGGACTCAAAATTTCGATCCCAATTAATCTTCTATATATCTCATCAATTTCTGTGCACTTCAGAAATTTTTTCATCACTAGAAAGATGCGTTTGATTTCATGCTGTATGAAGATATCATTACTGAGAACTTCATAAAAATCCCTCCCTGTCATTGTGTTCTTCATATTCACATGTTTGGATGAATCCTTCGAGATTTCAGTGAGCTTCTTTACATAAGTTTGTCATTAATTACAAATAATGAAGGCAATCCTTTTTTCTTCGGAGGTTCCATCCTGTTGAAGAATATTCTTACTCCAATTTGAAGTTGATTACATTTCGCTTTAGCTTGTGCAACTAAATTCTTCTTGTTCATCACTTTTTTAACTTCAGGTGTATTTTTTGTCGTGTATTCTACTCCAAGGGGTTGTAATTCGTAACTTATTTTGTAGTTGAGAAATTTAATAATGTTATTGGTAGTTGCAGTCTTATCACCAAGTTCTTCATTTACTTTTTCTATTGCAACACTTACCAAATGAATCAAATCCCTCTGCTCAAATGTTATCTGGATTAATGGCCATATCCCATTCATGGAGTCAATTATATTTTTCTAGATAATTTCTTTGACTCTTTCTACCATGCTCCCAATTGAGGACTCCTTAAGGGACTTCTGCAAACTTTCATTTAACTTTTTTCTGATCTGCAACTCTGTAGCATGTGTTGAATCTTTCCTTTTTAACTCATCTTGTAGGTCACTGACTTGATCTTGCAACTTTTTAATTTATGTTGTCTGTAAGGACATGCTTTCCATTTTCTTGGCTAAATGCTCAGTGCTTTCTCCTTGTGCACCTGTGGTTGTAGAAGTTTCTGAATGAATAAAAGCAAGAGGGACTGCTTGCAGTGGAATCATGGCCTTAGCTGCCTCTTTTCTTGCTTCCTTCACTACATCTCTCACTTCTTTTTGTCTCTCTTTTACCATTTTCTCCATCTCATTCTCCATTTTCTTGATTTTCTCAGCTTGTTCAATGATCAATTGCATCATTTATTCCCTCTATGTCTCATTTTCCTCTATCTCCCTTTTTAGAAGATCTTTTGTTACTCGCATCTTGAGTTGCCTTCTCAAAGCAGCTATATCTGCATTTTTATTCTTTTTAAGTGCTTCTTCCACTACTACGTTTGATGGATTGTACCCAATTTGCATCACTAAATCCTCCAAGGATTTAATACTTAATTCTTTGGCCATGGAGGAAATATTTTCCATCTTCAGTTACGACTGTGTGTTGGACAATGTAACCTGCAACTTTGAGAGACTCATGGTTGTATTGGTTAATGTGGAGGAGATCATTTCTCCTGTCTTATTATACATCTCCATTTGATATATTGGATGAATATGATTTACATAAAATTCAAAAGAGGTCTTCTTGTAGTTTGCTACAGTTTTGGGATGAGGGATTTGTGCTTCTAAGAAGGCCATCTTCATTCTTCCCTTTTTAGGTTCAAAAGCTGACAAAAGTCTGCTTTGGGAGCTGCTTTTTTGTTTCCAAAACTGATTATAAGTGTTTGTCTTAAGAATCTCATTCCTGATTTTGATTTCTTTAAATGTATCATATATATCATCCTCCTTTTGGCCTGCAGTGGTATTCGATGTTTGATTCTACACATTCTTCTTTTGGAAAGCAACGGTGATATAAGATGTTGAAAAAACTATTTGACCACCTGTTGGAGAGGATCTTGGTGAATCTTTGATTGTAATAATAGTTTGTTGATCTTTCTCACTTCTCTAGTCAATGTCCATGTGGAATTTGGCTCTCTTCCTATATTTCATCTTGAACTCCTTGGTGGATGTATCAATATCCATGTTAGTTTGGTCATCCCTTGTCCTTTTGTTTGTTGTTTGATTCTCTGGTTCCTTACCCTTGTTATATTTTTCTCCTGCAACTTTCCTTTCTTATGGATTTGATGTTTGTATTCCTTAAGTGGAAATGACCTGCTCTTCTTCCTCTTGGAGTGTGTTGGCTGCCCATTCTTCTTGATTCATGTACATTTATATCTCCAATCTGTGGGTATGAATGTATGGTGTGGATTTATTCTCCACCCTCTTCTTTTATATAATTCCCATTGGATCATATGAACAAGTGAAGCTATGAGTGAACTTCATCTCTTTCAATATTCTATCGTCCTCCTCCCTTGCTACTCTATTGTTGCAAATGAATGGAGAAATCTGTGATTTGATCCTGAATTGACAATTTTTGTTTGCAGAGACAAAATGCACCTTATCTGCAGTAATTATTTGTTAATGTATTGAAGTGAAAAGATTCTCATGGGGAGATACTTGGGAAATTTGTATGGTGCCAATTCACTACCATAAAATCTGATCTCTATGTATTTTTGGTAGAGGTACAAATCTGTTGTTCAGATTTGATCTGTTAACTACATCACCTTCTTGATTTCATCACTGGCCTTTGCCTCTGTTGCACTATTGAGTGCACTGGTTTCTGGATGTATAAATAAGTCTACAAAGCTCTTGCAGGAGTAATTCTTCTACTTCTTCATCAATAAAGTAGTCCATAAAATCACTCATTGTGGCTGAGAAACATCATTTAGCTTAATCATATAAAACTTAAACATGTTGGATTGAAAATAGAAAAACATGTACACTAACACAAAGGTGTATTTGAAAAGTTCTTATGTCTGAAACTTTAAGAACTGTTCATGAATAGCATCACCAAGAAACTCAACATAGTTGAACATGACTATGAGTTTGGCATCTGAGGAAAGAGTATACAAGAAACCAGTCACGTCTTCATTTACCCACTGATCAGTGTCATATCCTAATAGATAAGATAAAACAATAACAATGTGTTGGGTCTGTTCAGGAAATATAGAGGAAGGAAAGGTTGGATTATTGGTAGGCATTGGGGCATTGGTGCCCATGAAAAACTCTAAGGTTTTAGCCCTGCTAGTAAAATCTAGCTTCTGGTATAACTCTCTAAGGGCCTCATATGAAAAAGGAATGGTATTCTCAACAATGGGGACTTGCATCATCTTTTGGATAGATTGCGCATCAATAGAAAATAATATTTCTCCTATTGGATTAACTACGGCTCTCTAGTTAATGTCATAACATGATTTACATTTTCTGATGAATTCTAGGCAACTATGATTTTTGGGAAATATGTAAAAAGTCAATTTGGTCTCCCACAGGCTTATATCATCAACTTCTTCAAGGAATTTGTCCTTGATCTAGCAATAGACATCGAATAAATCAAAG
This sequence comes from Pinus albicaulis, assembly GCA_034641835.2. Classification (NCBI taxonomy): domain Eukaryota; kingdom Viridiplantae; phylum Streptophyta; class Pinopsida; order Pinales; family Pinaceae; genus Pinus; species Pinus albicaulis. The sequence goes on from CM076571.1 coordinate 592,318,865, forward strand.
TCTGACTCTATCTCGTGAATTTTATATATTCTCGGTCTGCCAGGGCTATATGATCTAAGTCTACCTAAGGGTAAACCATAGGGTTGAAAGGCTCCTGGTATTTATTAGGAGGCATGATTTGTCTTATATAGCTTATTTCTATCTGTGCAATAAAGAATGGCATGGAAGAATAAGGGAGCAAAGAAGGGTAAAAGATCAGCACTGGGGAAGGGAGATAATAGAAGGGGATCATGATCAGAACTGAACAGTTTTGAGAAAAATATAATCCATGCTGCAGAGAGCTAATATTTCCTTTGACGAACAATGGTTGATTGTGATTTCTCTAAAATCTTTGGAAATCCAATACTTGCAATTTTTTAACAACATAAGGAAGGTAAACCTTTCTCCCAGGAATGAATTGGAGCTTTAAGCAGTGATTGGGGGAACGTTGAGTTGGCGCGGGTGCGTTGGATAATGGCTTGACCATTTATGATGCAATGGGCTATTGGCGGGAATGGATGTGATAGGGTGGAGTGGATAGGCAGTCATGGACGTGATGAAACGGTACAGGAAAATGGTCATATCAATGGTTGAAAGCACGACAGATTTTTTAAACAATAGAAACTATTTTTCGAGAGGGCGTAATGGTGGTGAGTGGAATTGGGGGGGTGTGAAGTACTCTGGGAATGACACGTACCAGTTTTGACGGTATCGGATACCGCCCATTTCGGACACAGCCCCCCACCCCCCTTGTTGTTAAAGTTTTCAAGTTGAGGGGCCGTCAAAAAATATTATAGACCGTCGGATGTGGATCAATGTGCGAGGATGATGGATAAGGAGGAGGAAAGTTAGCACATATGGGATGTGCGATGTGATGGTGGGGTCGGTGAAAAAATTAATGGCGGGGGTAGTGTAGGACTTCAGATAAAATGAAAATGTGAATGTTTAGGGATTAGGAATAAGGGAATAATCATATTTTTTGAGACCAAGGGTAAAATTGAGGCATAAGTATGTCAAAATGATTGTATAATATGATTTAGTTCCCAAATTTTAGAACATAATCCCTTTTCCTACCTTTCGAGTGTAAACACCCTCTGTTTTGATCTTCTTCTTCCACCATAGGAAAAATGAAATTTTGATGTTGTTCCTTATAGAATAAACTTCACATTTTCCTTTCCTTATTTCTCCTTAACCTCCCTACCTACCCAAACTACTCATCTAACATTTTTTCTTCTTTTTGCAAGGTGCATTTGGACTATCAAACACTTAAATCGTTTTTTCTTTTTAATGTTCTAACCTAACATCTATCCTTATTTCAGCCATTGACTAGGTTTAAACTGTTGATTCAATTTCATTTTCTACCTATCTACCGATATGCCAAGATTAAACAGTTTGGAAGATATTTATTTTCTAACCTATCATCAGAAATTGAAAAAATTTCAATTATGATTAAACTGTATGATTGAAAAAACATGTCTAATGAGTAGTGGCATTTTAATTTGCAGCACTTTCAAGGTTATTTCTTTTTGGGGTTTTTTCTTTCTTTCTTTTTTTCTTTTTCTTTTTCTCTTTTATTTTCTCTATTTTTGTATCCTCTTTTTCTTTTATTTTTCATATTTTTTTGTTGGAAGTCATTTGAATATTGAAAAACGTTTCAATATGAAATTGCAAAGAAGATGAAATATCCAATCACCTTGAGATCTTCTGATTTATAGGATACTAACAATCCCATAAAGAGATTTCCTCAACTTACACACCTTGTTTTCTTGGCCTTATATCTCATAACCAGAAATTTGTGCAACATTCACCTCCTCTTTTAGCACTTCATTCAAGAGAATTTATTTTAAATCCATTTTGTACACTTTCCATTTATGTTGCGCTGCAATCGAAATCACTATCTGCAGTGTCTTCATCCTCGCAACTGGTGCAAATGTCTCTACATAATCTCTTCCATGTTGTTGTTTGTATCCTTTGACAACTAGCCTTGATTTTTCTTCAATCTTTCCTTGAATGTTTCTCTTGGTATTATAGGCCCACTTCACTCCAATGACTTATTTTCCTTGCAGAAGGTTCACTAAATCGCATGTGTCATTCTTTTATATTGCTCTTATTTCTTCATTCATTTCCGCAACTCATTTTTCTTCTTTAAATGCATCCTCAAAGTGGATTGGGTCATCTACATAAAAAAACAATGCAAACAAAGAATTCAGAAAAAAAAATACTATCAACTTCATTTTGTTCATAAATTTCTCTTAAATTTCTGAATTTGTTTCCTTTTATTCCTACGAAAGATGGGCTTTTCACGTCACTACGTGTTGCGCTTGAAATAGATGGAGTTGAAGATCTTTGTGGTGTGCTTGGTGAAGCACTTGTTTGGCTTCATGGAGTTGTCCTATTAGTTGTTGATGGTGTCACATGTTGACTACTATTTTTAGCATGAATAGGTGTAGGAGGAGTCATCGTTGAGGAATTACTTGCTACAGTCAATTCCTCTTTGTCTTCATGTGGTATACATGTCTTCACATTGATTTTATTCTTTAAACTTCCATCCCATTATTCTTATTATATGAACTTAAAATCTTCGTTGATTATTAATTTCTTGTTTGATGGATTGTAGAGCTTGTATGCCTTGGATTCATCACTATATCCAACAAATATACATTTATCCCCCTTGTTGTCCAAATTATTCCTCAACTCATCCAAGACATGTGCATATGCCACACATCAGAACACTCTCATGTGAGTGCAACTATGCTTTATTCCACTCCATGCCTCTTCAGGAACTATTTTAATTACACTTTTGTTTGGAAACCTATTAATTATATATGATGCACAAGCAATAGCTTCAGCCGAATAATCATTTGGTAAATTATTTTCCTTCAACGTACTCCTTTCCAATTCCACAATGGTCCTAGTCTTTCTTTTTGCAACAAGATTTTTGTTGAGGTGTATACCTCGTTGTAAATTTCTTATGAATTCCATGCTCCCTACAAAAATGTAGGAAGTCATTTGTGATATATTAGCTACCTCTGTCAGTCCTCAACACTATGATGTAGTTTCCACTTTGCTTCTCGACAAGAGCATTTTATTGACAGAAGAGCTCAAACACTTAACATTTTTGTTTTTATGAAGTACAGTCATGTCTTACTTGTATAATCATCTATGAAAATCAAAATATAATAGTTGTCACTAATTTATGGTGTTTGCATTGGTCCATATAAATCTGAATGGACGATCTCCAAAGATTCATTTTCCCTTATTGAATTTCCCGTTGGAAATGATTCTCTACGTTGTTTTCCCAAGATGCATCTTTCACATAGGTTGTCTGGTTTTTCTATGAGTGGTAATCCCTTCACCACACATTTCCTATGCAACAAATTCAAACCTCCAAAGTTTATATGGAAAAATCTCAAATGTCATGACCAATTTTCATCATTAATTTCTACTTGAAATTTTATTTTTCTGGCAGCTGCAATTTTTCTTTCGTCCTGTTTTGAATTCATTGATAGTTGTCCCTGAGCACCTTCTTCCTTCAAATTTGATTTTATCTTTAGAGGAAACATTTTGGTTTTTTCCATCTAAACTTTTGCAATCAAATATCTGCTTGGGGACTTATCCAAAATTGTGCACACATCATTTTTGAAAAATAAATTGTAGCCCTTTTGCATGAGTTTTCCAATGCTTATGAGGTTATTCTTCAAACCAGGAACAAAATAAAAATTAGAAATGTATTTCTTCTCCCCCTTATTTTTTATAATTTCTACTCTTCCTTTTCCCATGACTAAGGTTTTGCTATATGTCCCTAATGTCACTTCAAAATTTTCAGTTTCATCTAAATTGGAAAACATTTCTATGTTCTCGATCATGTGGATGCTAAACCCTGAATAGAAAAACCATACATCCAATTGTTTTTCTTGTGCTACATTACAAGCTTAAAACATGCTATCATGGTTCTGAGTTTCCTTTATGAAATTTTCACTTGGTTTGCTACTTATGTCATATTTATTCTAACTACATTCATTTGCATAGTGACCATACTTCTTATAATAATGAAATTGAACATGATATTTAGCATACCTCTGACCTTGTGCTCGATTTTGGCTTGATTCTTGACTTGGATTTTGAGTGATGCCCCTTTCACATGAACTTGAAGGGATTCGTCTTCCACCTTTTTGTGGGCTTCTACCTCTTCCTCTATAATTTGTTCTTTCTCAACCTCTACCTTGACCAAATGAAACTTGTGTTTTGAAGGCATGCTCCAATGAAGGGTTTTTTGCTCTATTCAATATTCATGAGAAATCAGTGATGAATGAAGCTAATCCAATGAAATTTGTGAGAGATCATTTGTCTCTTCTATGGCCACAAATATGGAATCAAATCTTATTGGAAAACTTCTTAAAACTTTCTCAACTATTCTACTTTCATCAAGTGTCTCACCATGAGACCTGTTTTGAGTAACCAACCCAATTACATGTGTAAAAAATAAGTCTACATTCTCAGACCCCTTCATACAAATTGTCTCAAATATCTTCTCAGCTTTTGTAGTTTTTTTGTATTCACCTTTTCCATGACTTGGTAGGTTGTGTGGAGGGTATCCCATGCTTGCTTGGACTTTTTTGTTGTTGAAATCCTTGGGAACACACTTTCATGAACTAATTGAAAAATGCAGAAGAGGGCTTTTGATTCCTTCCTGTTGTCCCTCAATAAATCCTTTTCCGCTTGTGTCAAAGCATTACGTAATACTACATATGCTGGTTCTTGGAAACCACTGTCCACCAATTCACAAATGTCATGTGAAGAAAAAAAAATACTTCATTTTAATAACCCAATAATTGTAATTATTTCCATTAAACTCAGGTATTTGTTGACTATTCAAGCTTGTGCTTATTGGTTCCATTTTTACTATGTAAAAAACTTTTCTCACTATGTAAAACTTTCTCCTTGCTAGTGAATACGCTGCAAACATAATGCCTTCAAAAAACAACTTTTAAATCCCTATAAAATCACTTTCTCTTACAATGATAAATTTATCACCCGCTCTGATACTATGTTAAAAATTTAATAAAAAGGAAAATATTCCTCAATAAAGTTTCAGAGAGGTATTAATCGAGACAATATAGTCTCAGAGATTAAATCATATCATACATCATTTTAATACATAATGGAGAATATTAAAATCGGTTTACTTACACAACTATAAACATCATATGTGAAATTTCCAGAACCATATCAAGAAAAACCAAAATTTATATTATAACTTCAAAACATGAAATACATTCATATGGAGGTTACAACTCCTCCACCAAGTCAAACGCTACCTTTTACTAAGATTACACAGTATGGGAGAACATGATTTTCTGAAATTTACAGACAGTAAATAATATTTGCGGAGAAAATTTTTGCCAACATATTTTTACCAACGATTAATAAATTTCCATTTGAATTTGATTATTTAATCTATTTTATAATAGGTAATTTTCCTCTTCTTCATAACTTCATTTAATCCATGTCCTTTCCTACAAACTCAATCTGCAACCTGCAAAACATTTACTTGAGGTACAGTTTTGGTCAGTAAATTTAACGCGGTGGTTGAGAGTAATTTTCCAACATGCCCCTTAATCGCAACTGCCACCATTGACCATTTCCAAACAATTTCTTAGATTAAAAAAGTTTCCACATGCCAATGGCTTTTTGAAGATGTCTACAAATTGTTCTTCTGACCTGCAGCGCTACAACACAATCTCGCCATTATTAAATAATTCCCTTATAAAATTATATTTAGCATCATTGTGCTTTGTCCTCTTATGAAAAAAATTCTTTGATAGTGTAATTGTGTAAATTTTGTCACACAAAATAGTTGTTGTTCTCTCTTGTTCATGGCATAAATCCCTCAACATCCTTCTCATACAAACTGCTTGATTTTTTTCTTCTGTTGCGGTAACATATTCAGCTTCTTTGAGGCCCATGAAATGGCTCTTGAACCTAAACAAAAAACATATCCCAACATGCTCCTTATGTCATCAACACGTCCTGCTGAGCCACTATAAGTATAACCAACCAGCCTAAAATCATCTATTGTGGTATACAAAACACCATAGTCCTGTTTCCCATTGACATAATTTAAAATCACTTTGGCTTCTTGGAAATCCTTTAAATTCCTTATAAATATGATCAAAAGAGATGTGTATAAAAGTTTCCTTTAATTTCCCAATGTTGAGCGTCCAGTTACCCAAATTGGGGAAAAAAGGTTTTCCCTTCTGTTGAATATTCTATAATAACCTTCGCGTCACCATAGATGGATATATTTTGTAGATATATTCTATAATAACCCTTTTCTTTTGTAGATTAAGTCTCGGGGTGTTGTATAGCAGTCTCCACGGAGCATGAAGTACTTTAGCTCTAGTGTTTATACCACCTCCACTAAACCAAAATGCATGCATCTAGACATTTGGGCTCACCCAAATTACAACACCACAACCATCATGTCCTTGTTGGGTTGTACCATAAAAAAAACTCATTGGAACAACAACATCTTGAACCTTTAATAGACTTATGGGTGACTTAATATTGCGTAGCTTCTTAGCATATTCGCCTAAATGAGCACAAATTCTATTACAGATTCTACCAATCTCAAATGGGTGACCATCAAATATCACAACATTTATATCGGAAAAAAATTTCCAAATAATCGAGAGGGGTAAAATTTCATGGTTAACACACCAATGAAACCACCACTTTAAACACTCTTCCAATTAGCATAGAGATCATCCAAATTTTAACAAAAAAATTTGTAGAACCAACATCAAAACTACTACATCAAATGAGCATTGGAGAAATAGATGAATGAAATTCTCATTCGAATCTATGAAAAAAGAAGCAATAGCTCATGCCACTAAATCCATGTTTGCAGAATTTATCCCATATGAAAATTTGGTTCTTCCATGTGATCCATAAAAAAAAATTGTTTTCATTGGAAAATTCCAACTCCAAATGACCCTATACCAACATTAATCCACGTTCGTTTTAAGATAAATGGAAATCTACTTATATACCTCCAATACCACTAGATTTCCATCACACATGGTTCCATTGTAGCTCATAATGTCTTTAGAACCACCATAAGCCATCCCCCCATATGTAGATATGCAATGTATTGATTCCATCTAACAACATTTGAATCAGTTGGACCAAATACCTCTACCAATTTCCACGATGGGAATGAGTTCAAAAAATTGAAACCATCTTAAACTGGAGCCAAGAAAAAAACACCTTTTGCATGCAAATCATTTAGGGCCTCCACTAGGAGGTAATGTGTATCTGGTAATGTGTATCTTGCATACCCTGGATGGAATCTATTCCAAAAATCCATATCAAGTTATCAAAAATCCAACTCTTAATTTTGTGAAGAAATTCCAAATATATGACCCTCTCCACATTAAACAATTTCCAAGTTTGTAGCACTCCAATATATACTTTTTCTTTTCTTTTTTTCTAGATATTTATATTTAATATGGTCCTACCAAATACCAAAACCATTTAAGACTCTCCAAAATCTCTTGGTTAATAAATCACATCCAAAAGTATTCAGTTCCAATAACCCCCAAATACTATTATCCTTGCCATGCTAAATATAATCCATATAGACAATATGAAATCCCCCCAGCACCTGACCACATAAAATTTCCAAATGGAGCCTTAATTTTCTGGATATATTGCGCAGTAACATGTATAAGTGCATCCAATAAATTGAGATGTGTTGTATAACTAATTCTATAAATATATTCCTACCTCTCAAATATAACCATCTATGACACCATAGAGTAATAGATTTTCAAATTTACTAAATAGTCATTGCCAATCCATAGAACGATATTTGTTTGGCTTCAATTTGAAACCCAATATGAAAACCCATTATCTAGACAAGAAATAGTCAATAGTTTTTTTTTCAAATCAACATTTTGAGAGTTAGTAGTACAAATCTATTTCAACCATGGATCTACCAATATGTGAGAGAGATCAAATTTATGTATATGAAAATCTATTTTACAATGCAAAATTTGAAATTTTTCGCATTACCAATATATATACCATGTGTAATTTTTCACTCTTTAGATTTAATTTTAATGCAAATCTTTAATGAGAATACTTGAAATGTTTTCAAATTGTTTCAACAAAATAATTTATTTTTTTCAATTTTTTTATCTTTACTAAAAACATTTTAATAAGGAAGATATGGTAAGTGTTACCACCAAAAATTGGTCATCTAACCATTTCTAATTAGAGGGATCAAATTACACCATGTAGGGCCAATTTTACCATAGCAAAATTGTTTTCATTATAGGAATTAATTTGATAAACCATATTTTGTTAATTTATTTCTAGTTAAATCAAGAAATCCCTTGAGAAATAATTAAATAAATCCTTATTTATTTCATTTTCCTCTAGGAATAATTAATCAAACCATTGTTTAAGTAATATTCATGGTCATATTTAACCCAATTATGAGAAATAATTAGATAAATTATTATTTATCTAGTTATTTCTCATAATTGGTGTTGGACACCTACTCGTCTATGCATAGGTGCGGAAGGTGAACAATCAAAGAGGATTCCAAGTGACCTTGGAATGTGGAATCCAAGAGTCACACCAATGTAATATAAATGCACATCTATAGTTAATAGAAAAACATCAAATGATTATATTTCCTATGTGTGTGTTTACCATGCATTGTTTAACATGGTATCAAAGCCATGATGAGCGGCCTTCTTCTTCCTCATTGTGAAACGTAGGGTTGCGCTATTCTCTCCCTTGAATAGTGCTATTCCTTCCTAAAAAACTATTAGATTCTTTTCTCCCGAGCGCCTAGTCTACTGCATAATATGCATTTCACTCCATATGCTCTTCCCATATGCATTTCACTTTGCCTCTTTACACAATCACTCCAAGTAACTCCCACTAGCATCGTCCTCCCACAGGCTCACCTCAGGAACTCACTACATCACCAAGATACAACATTTATGTGCGGTATTGTGTATTGCATCAAACCCACATTTTTTATTACCTATGACCAGTGCTAAAATCCAAGCATCATCAACTGGCTTACTTGCATTATACCACACTCACCCATATAAGGGCCTCCCATTTTTGTGCTTAGCCTCAGTCTCTCGGATCTCAGTGCTCACCTCCCATTGTTTTTGATCTGCTACTGGTTCAAAACACTGATTCCTCCTCCCACCAGTGACAGTTCTCCCCTTGTACACAGTCTCACACCACCTCATACGCTGCTCGAAACTCCTTTGATACCTCCATAGCAGCCTAGGATCTCCCTTTTAGTTCATCCTCACATGTGCAGTTCTCCCTCACCATTATTCTCCCTACCGCTCGAGCCTCCTCCTCCACAAAAACTCTCGCATAACACTCTTTCCTATGGCTCGGTCACTTAGTCGCTGCGTTGACCTACCTTTCCTCCACCGACCCACCTTCCCTCTATAGGCTCTCCTCACCTCTCTCACAGTCCCCTTGACTTCCCGTCCCTTCCACTTTCGAGGAAATCATGATCAAGGGTCCACATAAAAATGAAGTGGACCTCAAGCGTCGTAGAAGGTACGGAAAGCGGGCGACTCAAAATTGAATCAGAAACAAAGATATTTGTTTTCTCATTCTGAGAAGCATCAACAAGCAGCTGGAACAGGTGTTAATCTGGACGTTGAAGGGATACAAACCATTTGGTTGTATGAAGCAGTGATTATTTCTCATTTGAGATTCATTCTGTATACAATATAGTTTTTGTAATTCTCACAATGTTTCCCATCGTTCCCACCATTCCCACGCTGTCTGACTCCATAAATTTTCTTGTTTGCTAGTAAATTCATTATATTTCTTTATGGTTGATCCACACCAAGAAGTATGGTGGGGATTTTTCTTCAGGTAGATACTGTTCCTTGAAATGAAATAAATCATCTCATTGGGCTCCTAAATTTGGCCACAATGGAATTAAATTGGGAGTTTTTAAAACATGATGGCATGACGTTGTCTCAAGAAGTTTTCCTTTGAGATTGCATGATGTCTCTGATTCATCTACAAATACAGAGACAACTTTGATTATTCCAAGTAGAGGTGGCTTCTTACAACAATGTTGACTATCTCATCATATTCGTTGAGGTCCTACTCTATTTTGATTGTTCTTATCATTTGCCATATATTCCTACTCGCATCAGGTAGGAATTAAAAATGGATTGATACAATTGATAAAGAGAAATTGAAAATCCCTTGATGTAGTTAATGATGGAGGATCAAGCCTTTGAACAAAGACAAACTTGTATAAGAGTAGTTTTCTTGCATTATTTTTTCACCTTTTTTACCTGTTTGTGCTCATCGAGGTATGCTAAAGTTGTTCATATCCATATTCATTTATGTTAATTTTGGACACCATAGTGGATAGTATTTCATATTGGCGCCATGTGCTTCTATCCGTTGTGAGAGGAAGAACCTTGGTTTTTTTCTTGTATGTTGTACTTGCTGTAAGTCATCCAAAATTCTTCTTGAAACTTTCTATGTGATAAAGATATATGAGAGACACTATTCTATGATTCTTTGATTATTGAGGCGTGGGGTTACCAAGAATATTTTTGTTTAAATGGCTCATATTAACCCTTTTTTAGAGTTATTAAGAACTCTAATCACGTTTACTGTTGAAAGCACGGTTAAAATCAATAAGTATACTTTGTCTGATAATGCACAAGAAAAGATAGATTTTTTGCATCTTGTGTCTCAGCTTCAGCAAGATAAGTTATAACAGCATAAGTGTCATGACACACATCAACAATGAGAAAATTTTCAAGTCAATAACATTGATATTGAATCCCATCACGTTCCTTGTACAAGAGAAAATTTGCATGTAGGTGTCAAAATTCACCATGTGCTTCCCAAGCCCCTCATCAAACCTTGGGAAGAGCTTGTCCACAACAAGCACAGAATAGGTCTTAGATGTGACAAGGATTTGTCCTTTCATATTCCGAACTACTCCAAGCCCATTGAATTTCAGAGTGCCGAATTTATTTATGACAATTCACCTTCAGTTGTTCCAGATCCTACTCCTCTTCAAAAGTAGCAATAATAGATTGAAAAATTCCAACACTGTGATCTATTTGGCCATATGAAATATCATTTTTTCGATCTTCACCCATGCAAGCACTGTGGTCGCCACACCCATTTTTCACACAGATGCTTCAGAAACAAGCCTCCTACAAGAACAAATATTTATCTTTGATGGATCGCTTCTCATAAATGGGCATCAACCTCCAAGAATATGTTTAAGTCATATGTGATAACTTGTTCTAGAATATTGAACAATCTTGCAGTTGTGTTTTCACCATCATCTCACCTTGTACCCGACAGGGAGAAAAATGGCGGTCATCTACAAGCTTCGAAGGCACATCAACCGAGCCTGTGCCACAATCTCTCATTCCATATTTAGAGTTGTAGCCAAAGAGATGGATGCCCATGAGCATGCCTTTGGTTGGTGGTCAGCCTTAAACCATCTATGCGAGGTTGATATTCTTCCTCGTCAAGGAATTTGGGACACTTCCTCTAGCAGAAGACTTGAGCTTCTCGCCAGTTTTGGTAGAGTTTCAGGAAATGAACCAAGAATTAAAGGGTTTGTGGTCATCCTTAAACCATCACAAGTTGTAGACCTCCATTCTTCTCGGTTGAAGGTCTCCCTTTTCAAAATTAGGAGCATTTCTTCTAGCAGAAGACCTAAGATTCTTTCCAGATTTGGAAGAGTTTCAGGAACTGAACTAAGAGCTCCAGTGTTGGTGGTAATCCTTAAACCACCTATTTATGCCAACATTTTAGAGATCTCATTCAGCCTAAGTGTTTCCATGCATACTTTCCAAATTTGTATTACAGCTCTCTTCCTAGACTCACACATACCCCTTCAGATTAAGGTGGGGAATGTTGGACACCTAATCCTCTATGGGTAGGTGTGGAAGGTGAACAGTTAGAGAGGATTCCAAGTGACCTTGGAATGTGGAATCCAAGAGTCACACCAATGTAATATAAATGCACATCTATGGTTAATATAAAAACATCAAATGCTTTTCCTTCCTATGTGTGTGTTTACCATGCATTGTTTAACAATTGGGTTAAATATGATGAGGAATATTATTTAAAAAATGGTTTTATTAATTATTCCTAGACGAAAATCAAATAAATAAATATTTATTTAATTATTTCTCATGGCGTTTCTTGTTTTAACCCGAAATAACTTAATAAAATATGGTTTGATTTAGATCTCATTTATTTCTCATAATGGGTTAACTATGACCAGGAACATTATTTAAAAAATGGTTTAATTAATTGTTCTAAATGAAAATCAAATAAATAAGAATTTATTTAATTATTCCTTATTAATGTGTTTATCAATACTAGCATAGATCCATTTTAACTCAAGATCTACCAAGAGCCTACACAAATCAAATTTTTCAAGGTGTTCCCACAAGTTTTTCACTTAAAAATAAATTTTCATTTTGAGATATTTTATCCCTTTTGACCCTTTGTGGATGTGAAATTAAGAAGAATCTATATTGGTTTAGTTTTAATTACTTCTCCATCGAAATATTTTACTATGGAAGATTTTATATTTTATATTTTATACTTTACCTTTAATTACTTTATCTCTCTAAGAAGATTATATTACTTAACATAGATATCAAAATATTTTATTTATGGATCCAAGAGTGTAATAATCCCAAGACAATGGTATTTAATTTCAGTAATGAAATCTTTAAAGCCTTAATCCTATTTTAGTAGTTGAACTAATTGAACATGGCAAGGATGTTGTATTGGACTTTATTAAATAATGATGTAACTTTATTGAGTAATCATGGCAATAAGTATAATAAAGAAGTATTTAGAATTAACCGGGAAAAGAAACTATATTTTATGAAATCATAATTCCAATCTAGTTGGATAAAATGTAAAATTAAATGCTTCCCCAAATTACTCCTAAAAATCCCTAGGAGAAAAATCTAAGTGAATTTTAGATTGAAAAAAAAAAGTCTAGAAATTCACCCAGTCTGGGGAAACAAAAATGGGATGAGGGTATAAAGCACCGAAGGGGATAAATCAGTTTTTAAAGGAAAAAATACACCTTTGTCACAAAATCCTAGGTTATGAGAAGAGCAGAACCTAGAAAAAACGGGGCATTGTTTTAGAAATCCTGCAAGGGAAATCAAAGATAAATCTCCCTACTCAGGACAACAAGAGGTTGTTGATATTTGGGGAAGGAAAGAGAGAAATTTAGATCCCATCATAGGTGGAACCAAGGTGGATGGTTCATGGTTGGGAGGAATGAGTCTTTTCCATGTTGATGTGCCTGATAACCAGGGACACACTTTAAGAGGATCGAAGACAATTCTGGTATTTTCTAAATTGTTAAAGTATGTAAGAATAATGTTAGAGAAAAATATGAGTTCTGTGATGTATTTGGTATGGCGTAGTTGATTTATTGAAACTAAATGATACTTTAAAATTTAATGGATAAGGTAAGGAAGCAAGTGTAGAGGTAAAATCCACATGCTCAGGTAAAACAATCATAATAAAGTATGGTTTATGATAGTTGGAAATATTTCAACCACCACCTCACTGGGCTTATGCCATGAATTTTATATATCTTTGCATTATAATTCAAAGTCAACTCGTGTTTTTCCAAATTTTAGTATATGTATTTTTAAGAAATAATTACTATGTTTTGATAAATTAAATTGTGTTGTACGACCTAAACTACACCAAAATTTACCATATTATATATGCTTCTATTTTGAGGAACCTTGAGCGAATAAAGACACTTTTGAAAAGAGGACAAAATTCCAGTAAGAGCATCACATATCCCACCAAAGAGAGATAGGAAATGCATAGATGTAATTAGAGTGGGCATGAATTTAATTAAACTGGAAATCTGAATTTTATTGCATATTCTATGCATTTGTAGTAGTATGGTGAATAGGGATAGAAGGGATAGTTGTGGTCATTCCTTAGCAGATTTATTATTCATTAAACTGAATATAGCATACCAAGTGACAAAATTATATGCCTGACTCATAGTTTATAAAAGCTAGCATGGGTATGGTTAACACAAGCATCCACATCCAAATATGTTTACATATGAAGAGTATGCAGCATACTGCATGTGTTGGCAAAGTATGGTATAGCGAGTTGATACGTCGAAATATTAAATACGTCAATTGAGTGTTACCTAGTATAGGAAACCAAAATAGTGTAAAATTCTAGGCCTCATCCGTAAGAGGAAATTAGAACATAATAAATAAGTTATATAAAAAAAATATCCATACAAGAGTAGTAGCTATGAGGAGGAAATCGAGATAAACCCTGATTCATCATTGGAAGTCAACTACTATTTCGAGGATAATTACAGGTGTTTGGGTGTAGATTCACTTTTAGAGTAGCATACATGTTGAATTTATAACAATTATGAACAATAAGGAAATATATTTGAGGCAGAGGAAATTTCCAACCAAAATTAGAAAAAATGATTTTATCTTGAAGTCTAATTGCTTGAAAACAAAATAGAAAAATTGAATACTCTTCACTATGGGTGAGTACCCAGAAAAAGATTGTATAGGTGCACGATGTTGGAGAATAGTAATTTCAACCAACCACCGCAGACAAAATTAAATGCAGGAGCTATCTTGGAGTTTTTGGAGAAATCAGTTAGCTTCCTAAACAAGCTATCTCCACCGACATTCCAGAATCCAGAAGCTTCGTCAGTCTGTATAAAAACCATTATGTGTAAATGAAAAGAAACAAGTTAAGTTTGTGTTATGCTGCGTTCTCTTTCATGGTATTAGAGCTCCTTCATTGGAGTCATTCTGATTCTTTCATGGTATCAGAGCCGATGGTTTCGGCTTGGGGAGTGTTTGCAGGGGTGAGTGCCTGTAGTTGATTGTGTTGTGAGGAGATGTGTGCTCAGTGAGATCTAAGTGCTCAGTGAGGGAGTTGTCTGCTCGTGCTTAGTGGTGTAGCCAAGTGTGCTAGAGTAGCCATCCTGTGTGCTCGGTGTTTTGTGAAGTGTTGGAGTTGGGAGCCATGTGGTGTGAGGAGCCAGTGTAGTGAGCTACTTTTCAATGGTTCCAAGATCGTGATGTTTGGAGAAGTGTAGATGTTGCTGTTAGTATATGCAGAATTGAAATTTGTTGAGAAGCCCATTCATAAGAAAGGTGTGCGAGGTAGCTTGTGTGGCTTTTGCAAGAGTTTCTTCTCTTTGTCCTAGAGTCTATGAGCTTCTCTTCAGTGAGAGGGAGAGTTGTTTGTGTTTAGTGGTGGACTCGGCATGAAAGTGAGAGTGCATGGGTCAAGCGGCGAAGTGCGAGGTTGCTTGCCTGGAGCAGTGAAGTTTCCAGCAGTGTTGGATCCGAATGATGTGGAGGAGTGTGGAACCCTCCAAAATTTGTATCAATAGCTGAAGCAACTAACGGCCTATGTGAATGCTTTCAGTCGAGGAGCGAATTCCTGGAGAGGAACGTGGATGAGCAAAGGAGTTGCCTGGAGAAATGGTCAGCTTAGAGTGACTGTTGCTTTGAGTGGCGCATGTTGTGTGTGAGAGTGTCAAAGAACGTGGAACCAAGCGTGTAGCTTTGCAGTGGTGGTGTTCCACTCTGTGGAGGTTGCGCAAACCTCTTGTTGTGTTTTAAAGAATGCAAATGGGGCAGTTTTCCAATTCCCCTGATGTTGTGCGCTCTATTATGGAAAAGGAAGAGTTAAGGTAAGTTTGTTGCCTTTGGATAATTGGAAATTGGAATTCAATAAAAGGATTTACGGTGAAGAGTTATTACCTATTACGACTTCCTCTACTCTGTTTTTGGTCGAATTTTTTTGTTGTTTCTTGAGCTTTCCGCCGGTGCCTTTGAAAATTTCTGTTGTTTATTAATCTTTAGTGTGTGTTATGTTTTGGGTTGTGCCAGTTCAAAGAGGGGATTTGACAAATTCGTGGGAATAAGTCATGGGGATTTCATCGGATTGACCCAAAAATTGTGTATAGTCAAAGTGAGAAGTTTTGTGTGCAAGTTCCTTGAACCTAGTTTATTGTAGCATAATCCTTGTTGTCCCTGAGTAAGCTTAGCCAAAGGCATAATCTAACCTATAAGTGTCTTGTTAATGTTAAGAACAGTTTGCATAATCCCTGGGTTTTAAGGATTTTATTGGACATTTTATCTCTTTTTTGAAGAAGGCAGAATGTTAATGTTTATACAGCTATATCATGGCGTCTATATGTTATAAGGCATGTTTGAATGTATTTTGTTCTTTATTGTTGAACTTTTCCCATGGGTGGAGCTGCCTGCTCTATATATGAAAAATAAAGTTGTAAGGGCGTGGAGTAATGTCGCTCCAAGCCATTGTTGAGATCTAGCGCGGAAGATATGAGTTGGAGGAGTCTTCACGAGGAGTTGAAGGAAGAGCTCAGCTAATCTTTGTGTTAATCATAGTATTCAAAGAAATCAGCGTGCAAAGCCGTGATGGGTTTGCAAAGAAGATTTAAACAATAGAAGAGAAAGAATGAGAGGACTGTGGCTGAATCTGGAAAATTTCCAACCATAGAATTTATGCTTAATGAAGAATTTATTTTTAATGAAGATATAAATCTGGATCAGCCAGAAGATTTTACAGATGCAGTATTGAAGAGATTAATGCCAATGCTGCCATCATTCTCAGGTAAACATTTTGAACTCTGGGCTATTAAAATGGAAGGATTACTAGGTTCAGTAGATTTATGGAAATTTGTCCAAGAAACTGGTATGAATCCTAAAAATAAAAGTAGACGTGCAAAAGCCTTGTTTGTCATTATAGCAGCTTTAGATAAAAACATCTTGTCAAGCATTTTAAATGAATTTGGTGAAGTATTTGATCCAAAAATGTTTTGGCATATTCTTGAAATGAAGTATAGCATGAAGTGGAATGAAAAAGTTGAAATTGATGAGGTTGTTGTTAAAAATAGTGAATTTGTTGAAAGCATCATAACTGGGATTAAGACTGAAAGTATGTGTGTAGCTTACAGTAAAGTAACATGTTAGTCAAGAAATTCCCTGTGATGCAAAAACTTGTGAAGTCAAATATGATGAGAATTATGTATCTCATGAAGAATGGTTATGTTTGATGCATGAAAGCAACTCATTGATGAGTTGTTGTTTGGAGAGAGGATATGCCTATATTCATATGAAAATCAAACGCAGGATGACATGATTGCAACAAAAGAGTTGATTAAAGAGGTTGAAATCATGAATCAACTAATTATGAAAGATGAAAATCTACAGAATGAGGTAGATATTACAGAGAACAAAATTGTGGAGGATTCAAAACCTATTGAAGAGGATTATATCATTGGGCATGACTCAAAATACAATGGTGAGGTTGTAAAATTTGCGTGCATATTGTACAAGGATATTTCTCATGGAAAGAGGGAAGAGCATGAATTGGATTTCCTTGGGGATGCTGCTTTACATCCCAATCCTGAAGAGGTTTTTGATGCTAAGTACAAAAACAAAGAATAGTTTAAGGAGTTCATAAGCAAATCAAGAAAGGAGAAACTTCACCACTATCTTATGGTGAGAAAGGTGAAAATGAAACTGCGTTTTCAAATAAAAAAGTATGGACCATTTAGAAAGAAGACAAAAAATGAAATTCTTTTTGTAATGTAATGTTGTAAGCCTAGCTGAGACTTAGACCAGCAAGCATGTCAATTAGGAGTGTTTATACGTATAGTGTATTTTGTGTGTCTGTCATATCGTTGAAA
This sequence comes from Pinus albicaulis, assembly GCA_034641835.2. NCBI lineage: Eukaryota > Viridiplantae > Streptophyta > Pinopsida > Pinales > Pinaceae > Pinus > Pinus albicaulis. The sequence goes on from CM076571.1 coordinate 592,336,653, forward strand.
TTAAGGGGGAGTGTTGGAGAATAGTAATTTCAACCAACCACCGCCGACAAAATTAAATGTAGGAGTTAACTTGCAGTTTCTAGAGAAATCAGTTAGCTTCCTAAACAAGCTATCTTCACCGACATTCTAGAATCCAGAAGCTTCCTCAGTCTGTATAAAAACCATTTTGTGTAAATGAAAAGAAACAAGTTAAGTTTGTGTTCTACTGCGTTCTCTTTCATGGTATCAGAGTTCCTTCATTGGAGTCATTCTGATTCTTTCACACGACTGTATCATAAACTTCAAGGAGACAAAGTGTTAAATAATAGTATTGTGTCAATTGCCATTCTAGATACTTACGAACTAAAGTAAGAGAATGAACAGAGATATGAATTAACCTAATAACGTCCACAATTAAAAGATTAAGTAACTTGTTTCAAGTATTATAATAAAACTAGATTTGAATGCAATTACTAAGGAAATTCCAAAGCACCATTACCATTCAAAAATTGAAAAAATTATATATAATTGGCGCATTGTTAGATACCACCACAAGCATGGAAAATTTTAGGAGCTAATATTTGCAAGTGGGCTAATTTTCCATGATTTTTCCAAAAAAACAAATAATCGCCAATTTCCATTTTTTCTAAAAATGATTTTCCATTTTTTATAATATAAAATTATTTTACCTTAAAAATCGCCAAAATTATATAGATACTATATATGAAATCATTGAAAATTCGAGTAAGTTTACAAATATATCAATAAACATTTTATAGTTTGCATATTAGGGACTAGTGAGATTCGTCAATCTTTCTAAACTTCAAGATAATTTTCCATCCTTAAAATTTTCCCCCACCACAAGTACAATTAGATACCCAACTCATAGCAGTGCCATAGATAGTCTAAGTTACTCTTATAAAAATAGATCACAATGGAGACAAGCATGATTACACTTCCATTTATCGCATAGTACAGAATCATGTTGAAGACTTGCTACCAATATCTATAAAACTGTAGTATATAACCATGTATGAATCGTAAGCCTCTGGAAACTAGGGTATCAAATAAGGATGATAGACTTAAAAATAAAAAACATAAACTGAGAGTTCGGACTTGAAACTCCCGGAATAACTTAACATGGCCTTGGTAGCAAACCATTAACTTCATCAAGGGAGGGTTTCTTGGAAGGAAGGGGCGGCCAGAGAAAACTGACTTGTAAAAATCCAAATAAAATGCAGAAGCTCATTCGGAAAATTTGGTCCATATGCAGATTGTATGACCACATTCATAAGTAATAGAAGCAGGTATTACCTACTAAATAAAATGGAAAAAAATAACAAGGGTTAGTTTACACCACAACCCGGAAAATATTAATACATTAACACAAAATACGAATGTAAAATATTACCTATGTATGATGCATAGAAAATGCATCAGAAAGAGAACTTGTGATGAAGTCAAGGGGTAAGCAAATGGAGATGTTGCAACACAAAACTAGAAAAGAATTTTATCAGTTGTGTAAACTATTTAAATGAATGCTTTTACCTATGCATTTTCCTCTCCAGGTGCATGCAAGGGTAGTATTTAGACCACATTGGAAACACTTCGAAGGGAGTTATCGAATTTCACCACCATATCTACATAGGAAGGATATGATAAAGAAGGTGTTTCCCTCTCAATCAATTCACCACATTAAACCTATAAATGAAACAATAAAAAAACTTAGCTGAGGTAAGAAAATGTGTCAGGTGCCCTGGAGAAGGGAAAATATGCTTTTAAGTGTCAAGGGTATGGTGGTTGAAATGGCCAGCAACTTGAGCTAAAAACCTTAATATTACCCTAACCAACACCACATCAAACGAATCAATATTTTTCTCAGTAATTAGCTAGAAGAAGAATTTATAGAAATTGGTATCACACATAAATTTTAAATTTTTAATTAGGGTCACTCACCTAGATTTCATTTTTTTTTCATATTTCGATTCATGAAATTTACGAAAAAACACATGTAAAAAGCTTTATCCAAAGTCAAAACCCACCATGAGTCATGTCATCTCAGTCAAATCCACTCCATGTCATTTATTTTTCACACCCATGCCTTCAAATAAAAAACTAAGCCACGTTTATATTTTTTCACCATTCGGTAGCGAATACAATCGAATAATGGAGGATTTCACTACGGAATCACCTCACAATTCCATAGTGAATCGATCATTATTTTAATTGTTTTCTCTACGAAACTATGTTTTTCTACAAAAAATATAGAGCGGGGTGAGGTGTCAATTTTTTGATGGCCAAGGGTAAATGTGAGGTCAGAAAATTAGTTATCATGATCAATGTTTAGTCAATTTAATTTCTTAAATTGCTTGCATTAATTATCAAGCAAGGTTTGTAAACTGAATGTGTATTTCACTTTATGTGCTTAGTTAACCTATTTATTACTTCATTGTTTTCTATTTTATGTTGTTTTATGGCATTTTTGTTCTTTGATTTCTAAGAATGTTTAATCTAAAACTATGAAAATATTTTAATTAATCTAATGAATTTTAAGAAGGAAGAAAAGGAATTTTTCCTAGGTTAATATAATTTTCATAAAAATAAACCAAGAATTGTCGGCTAGCTAGGACCTAATTTGGAAAATAGAGCATCTATTTTATCTTACCATTAGTCCTATTCTATGGATCTAATTCTTAAAACTAAGATTTAAATTGCAGTTCTTGTCTCAAGTAAAAGCAGAAAATTAAAAAAACTAATTTACTTCTCGTTACTTCAGCATTCAATTATGAAGTATGACATTCTTGAGATGATGTTAAGTAACCTTCTGTACCTTAACTTTTGATGTCCTGGAACAATAAGAAAAGGATGAAAAGAAAACATCTATTGTATATTTAGTTACTCCAACATTCAATTATGAACTGTGATCTTCTTGAGATAGTGTTAAGTAACCAGCTATACCTAATGATCTAGAAAACCAAGTAAAGTATGAAAAAGGTAACTCAGTAATTGCACTCATTAAAAATTTAACCATTTAATCCTAAAACATGATTAAATCAATCTCTTTGGACTGAATTTTAGGCATATCAGTGATGGAATTAAGTGAGGATATGAAAGAAAAATGTGAAAGAATGTAAAAATCACTATAAACAAATAATGTATATTTGACTTTTTGCAACATTCAATGTGAAGTATTACCCTCTTGAGATCTATGTGAGAATTCAATTATGCCTTAGTTTCTAAATTTCTAGAAAGCAAATAACAATGTGTAGAGTAAATTCAATCATTGTATGAATTATACATTCAACCATTTAGTTTAGGATAATCATCTTCAAATGGCTTTTGAAAACATCAATTGACATAGTGAATTGACAATTCTGTTCTAAGAAAATGAATAACAAAACAGTAAGGACACTAGGCGACTGTGTATTCTTATTACTTCAATCTTAATTCGATTTGAAAATAGAGTTATCTATCTTCACGAAATATATTTGAAGAACAAGTTTGCACAATTGTGATTTAATATTATGCTATTGACAAAAAAATTGTTATGAAATATTAACCTAATTAGAAAACAAATTTTCTAAAAACAGAGAAATGGAAATTGAACTAAAAACAACAAACGAAAAAACCTCCTCCAGTGCAGGGGCCCTTTGCAACTGATTTGGCTGAACTTCTAGCTCCTTAAGGATGCACTTCAACAATCATTGGAAACACAAACTTTGTATTATAATAAAATTAAGTCTTGATACAAATTATCAACAAAAAGATTAATCTTAACACTTAATTTCTGAATTGTCTTCTCAATTCTATACAACCGGTTTTTAAAAGAAAATAAAATAACTATTTGTGAGATAAACTTGCTACAAGTGGCTAATTCGAATTAAAATTGCAATAGGACTGTTAGACTCTTGATTTTCTATGATAGAGAAAATCAAGAGTCCTACTTCTTTCGGATAACGTACTTTGACCACACCTTTGACCATGATCTTAGGCCTACTTTTCTATTGATCTGGACCAAGGGAATAGGATAGAATCCATGTGGAGATGATTCTAGAAATGCCCATGTGGCCCAATTCTTCATTTGACACCTGGAACCTGCCAGAGCATGAGAGTAGCTACGAAATCCATAGTTAGCTGCAGAATAGGCTACGTTTTGTAGTTAAATTGCAAAAATCTATTCAAATAGAAAAAACATGAGAATATAATATGGAAATTATTTTAATGCATTCCTTAAGAAAAAACCTAGCATCTATCATTGATTGGGGTCTGTGATCTTATGAGAAAGTGAGGGAAAGAGATGAGAAAAGCTGCCAAAGAGAGGGTAATTTTGAGGTTCAACATACCCCCATTGCAAAATCATTGCATGTTCTGATGCAATTTTCCAAAAATGTGAGTTCTCTTTTCCTACTGCATTTTCTTAGACACTTCTGCTAGCACATCCAATTTCCTTCTTTGGTTCTTCTTTGAAGTGATTTTCATGCTGGGCCTTCTCATAAGAGGCTTGTACTTGAGGTTAATGACTGCTTTGTGTAGTAACTTATTCTTTCTTTTCAATTTCCTATTTTTCTTATACCACAGTCCTAGATGCAGAATGGTATTGTCATGAATTACCTTGTCCAACTTGTTTTGCTGCTTCAAGGTCTCATTCTCCTGTTTGATATGTATGTTAAATATATGTAGTTCATAAATATCCTATTTGAGAGAATCAAATAGAAGTTCTTGTGGATTGGCAGAAGGTTCTAGGTTCATTGATACATTTTTCTTCTCCAGTGATTCTACATCATCATATATTTTTTGTTGAACTGGGTCTATGCATGGGGATCTTCTGCTGGGGCTACCTTCAAAATAATGAATAGGAGAATTTTAAGGTCTATGTGTAGGAAAAATTTTAATGGGAGATGGTATTGGGGTCTCCTCTTCTAAATTTATAAGCTTTGTCCCTTCTGATAATGTTTTCTTCATAGAACCTCGGAGTCTAGAGCTCTTTCTCAATTTTTGAGGGCTTACATTTTCTTTAATTGTAACCTTAATCCTCTTTCTTATATTACCCCTTGTCTTGATTTTCTTTCTGATATTTTTCAGTTCTTCAGAGATTAGCTTTTCATAATTCTTCTGTAATGAATATTCAGGTTTTTTTTCAACATTTATATCAGTCTTCTTTCTTCTGCTTCTTATGACATTTTCTTCTTTAGGTGACTCTGGTGCTTCTTCAAAATGGTTTCTAATAAGGAAATCCTCCCAGGTATCTCTTATGCTTTTTAAATGAAACTCAATCAGTATCTTTACCAACCCATGATGATGCATGGTGGTATCTATGAACTATATTCTCTTTTTCACATTTGAGGCCATCCTTTTTAAACTATTTAGCAGAAAGAAAGGAAGATTGATTTCACCATTTTCTAGGAAATTCATTAGTAAACGGATATGGTAGACATAAATGCAACCAAACCTTCCTTCACAAGTGATAATTTTTTGTAAAACCAAGAGCATGTTCCTCCATTTAATTTTAGGAGTTGAACTGGGGATACCTTTTCTAAAATTATATACATCCATACCTGGGTTTTTAGTATGACTTTCCATGATTCACTGTGGAACGTCTTATTTTTTAACCATCTTTCACCATATCTTGGAAGTTTCGTAGCCTCGGCCAAAATGACTCAGTCACTGCAAACGTGATATCTCCAATTTCTAATTCGGTACCATCAAAAGACCGAGCAAAGGATTTTGTTATCTCCTTGTGAAAACCATTAAATTTCTCTATGAACCTAAGCCATCCAGCTTTCTGCAACAATTATTTGATCTGAGGGTATCCTTCCATGTACTTTTCTCCCACTGGTTCTGATCTGACAATTAGCCCCATCTTTCTACTATATAAAATTCTCAACCTTCAAAATTACCCTTCTATTTATGAAAATGAATTGGCTACAGATCTGATGAAACGTTATTGAGGGATTGTAGGAATAAATATATGGTAGGGGTCTTGGAGAGATATAGAAAAGTATGTCACATCATAGGTCATGACCGTTAGTCATCATCAAGGGATTTAATTATGGACTGTTATACAACTTAATACGGAGGATGTGGCTAATATGTAGTATGATGGAGATTGTAATCAAATCAAATGATGAGTTGTTAAGGAAACATATGAATATCCATATTATACATGCTTCGTGTTTTTACCTTGCTATTAAATAAATTTTTGCACTTTACCTTTTAGAACTTAACCTTTTCGTTCATTGTTTTCTTTGGTGTTGATCCTTAGGTACCCTTTTAGCATGTTGGTCTTCAAAACATAATCCTTCAATTCCTTGAAATCATCATTTGTTTGTAGGTTGTACAATAGTGTTTGGACTTCTGAATAAGATGTGGCTACAGAATTTAATTATTTGCAGAATGGAATCAGCTGTAGAATGTGATCAACTGCATAATAGAATCAGTTACAGAATACAATCAGCTGCAGAATACAGTCAGCTGGATAATGTACTCTGTAAAAAGAATGAAGTATGGCTATGGAATATGAATGTGAGATAAAATGGAAAATGGAATATGACTGTGAAATGGAATGAGTATGAAAATGGAATGAAAGTGGAATATGACTTGTGAAATGGAATGAGTGTGAAAATGGAATGAAACTATAAAATGAAATGAATTTGCAGATTATGAACTGCAATGAATGTAGTTTTTTGTCACTACTTATTACAAAAAAAGAAAATGGAGAATATAGGATGTCAGAAATCTCTGATTTTCACCTATATTTTTTGTATAAATATGTCAATCATTGATTGTTTTTCATACTTATCCACTTTTTTTTTTATGTATGTAGGAAAAATAAAAGCTAAGTTTTTTTTCTTCTTCTTCACTAATTTCATATCAATATTATCTTGGAAAATCTTGACAAAATATTCGTTTGAAAGTGGTTTTTGATATACTTTCAAGCGATGACCATTCACAAGAATAGGTTCCTTTTCTTCATTTATTGTCCTTATCTTCACTGCTCCATTATCAAAGACTTTTTTAATATCATATGGCCCAAGTCAATGAGTCTAAAACTTTCCTTGAAAGTATTTGAATTTTGAATCGAACAAAAGTGCCCAATCCCCTGCTTGAAACTTCTTCTCCTTGATATATTTATCATACCATTTAGCCCTTTGCTGCTAGACTATGCTAGTTCTTTGAACTGCATCTTACCTGATTTCATCAAGTTCATTGATTTGCTCCAATATATGCTTATATGCTTCTGATAAATCAAGTCCTGATTGGACTGCCATATTTATGGTTCGGATCTGAAACTATATAGGGAACAGGACTTGCTTCCCATAAACAAGTTCATAGGGAGTATGTCCTATTGTATTTCTCCATGTAGTTCTGTGGGCCCCCCATAAGGCTTCAGGAAGCCTTTCTGCCCAATCTCTTCTATGTAGATGCACAGTCTTAGTGAGAATTCCTTCAACCACCTTATTGGTAGATTCAAATTGACCATTTTATTGTGGATGATAAGGAGTAGACTTTATGTGCTCTATCTTGTAATATTCCTCGAGCCTTTTCACCACCTTTGATGTAAAATGAGTTCCCTGATCTATTATAATTTATCTTGGAACACCAAAACGAGTGAAGATGTCCTCCAAAAGAAAATTAACTACAGATCCTTCATTATCAAAAGGTAACGCTTTAGCCTCTACCGATTTTGTGACATAACTAGTGCATACCAAAATATACTTCTTTTGTGTAGATAGAGGTTTGATAGGTCCAAAAAAATCCAAGGCCCATTTTTCAAAAGGTTCTATGAGTACCTAAGGTTGTAATCGAATTTTATTTGATGGAGGAGGTTTCCCTACCCTTTGGCAGTTGTCACACCTTTTGAAATATTCCTTGGCATCTTTGAAGATGGATGGCCAATAATATCCTAAATGAAGGATTTTATAGGCTATCCTCTTGTCAGCAAAGTGTCCACCACAAGGTTCATCATGACATGCTTTAATAATTTCATGCATTTCATCGTCTCGAACACATCTCCTGATAATGAGTTCTGCACTTGTCTTATACAATTCATTAGTAATCCATGAGTATCTTGCACTTAGTTGAATGATTTTTCTTTTCTCTCTAGAAAGAAAATGTGAATGTAATTTTCCTGTAACTAAGTAAATGGAAATATCTGCAAAACAAGGAGTCTGAGTAGTTATTGCAAAAATATATTCATCAGGAAATTTATCTTCAATTGGAGTGTCATCATTCATATTTTGAATTCTAGACAAGAAATCAAAAACTGTGTTTTGTTGTCTAGGTCGGTCTAGAACAGTAATGTTGAATTCTTGTAGGAGTAATAACCATATTGTAATTTTGCCACTACTAATAGATTTATTCATTAACTATCTAATTGCAAAGTGATCTGTATGAACAAATATTTCATAACCTATTATATAATGTCTGAATTTTTTTATATCATGAACAACAGCTAAGAATTCCTTTTCTGTTACAGTGTAATATAGCTCTTTGGGAGTCAAATTCTTGCTTGTGTAATATATGGCATAGGGGATCACATATTTTTGTCCTAATACAGCTCCTAGAGTTGTATCTGAAGCATCTATTAAAATGTGAAAAGGTAGTTTCCATTTTGGACCTCATAAGACAGGTGCTTCTGAATTTTTTTCTTTTAAAGTGTCAAATGCTAACTGGAAATCAAGATTCCAAATAAATTCACAATATTTTTTGATTATTTTGAAGAGGGGGGATGCTATTTTGGTGAAATTTCCTATAAATATTCTACATTATCCTGTGAATGCTAGAAAACTTCTAACATCCTTTTGACAACTTGGAATTGATAGTTTGGAGATGACTTCAACTTTAGTTTTATCAGCTTTAATTCCATCTCCTGAAATGTAATGTCCTAATACAATCCGTTCTATAAACATCATGAAACATTTTTCATGGCTTAATTAAAGGTTTTCTTCCTTACATCTTTTAAGAACCTTTTCCAAATTTTCTGAAGCTTCTTGAAATGTATTACCATAAACTGTAAAGTCATCCATATACACATCTACACAGTCATGTATTAGACTAGAAACAATTCCTAGTACTCCCCTTTGGAATGTTGCAGGTGCATTGCAAAATCCAAAAGGAAGTACTCGGTAGGCATAAGTCCCCCATGGACAGGTGAATGTGGTCTTATCCTAATCTTCAGGTGCTTCGTAAATTTGATTGTAACCACTAAAATCATCGAAGAATGAGAAATACTTCTTACCTACTAATGTATCCAACACTTGATCTATAAAGGTTAAAGGAAAATGATATTTTAAGGTAACTTTATTCAATTCTCGATAATAAATGCATACCCTCCATTTAAAATTCTTTTTAGGGAAAGGGGAAACCCACTGACTATCTAAAATTGGGTAAGTAAAGTTTACATTTAGCAACTTTTACAACTCCTCTTTCATAATTTCCCTAAGATTTGGATTCATCCTTCTTTGAGGTTGTTTGATAGGTTTAAAATTTTCCTCAATGTAGATGTGCTGTATACATGTCTTAGGACTAATTCCTTTCATGTCAATGTATTCCCATGCATATGCAAAAGAATGTTGTTGTAATGTTTTGATTAGCTTTTCCTGTTGTAATTTTTCCAAGTTATTATTTATGTTCAAGGTTTTCCCTAGAGAGATTTCAACTATAGAGCTACCAAATTCTTCCATAGAATAAAGAGACATCTATCTAGATGACAAATATTCAATATTGGATTTTTCTTGAAATTGATCATGTTCATATTCTGGAGATGATTCAAAAAAAATTATTGTATTTAAGATTTGACTATCTTCACTAATGGTTGAAATAGTAAAGAGAGGTTGTATATCATTTTCATCATCAATCAATTATTTGTCATCTATCTTTGTGATTTTTTTTGCTAGAGGATATAGAGTGAATTTCTTAGTTGAATTACCATCAGAAATATACATGTCACCAGATCTACAGCTAATGAAAGCATCAGTTGTAGCCAACCAAGGTATTCCTAATATAAGTGGATGTCCTCCGAGATTGTTCTTAGGGGTTAAGATCATAAAATCAACAGGGTACTCCCAAGAATCTAAGGACACTGAGATATATTCTAACACACCATATGACTTGAATACATATATATTTGCCAATTTCAGTAATGTAGGTGTATAAAGAAGATTAGGAAGCTTGAGTTGTTCCGTGGTTTTTTTTCTCATGATGTTTATTGTTGCTCCTAAATCTATCAACGTATTTGGAATTTCCACTCCATTGATATATGTTTTTACAACTAGAATTCCTGGATTTAAATATTTTTTAATGGAATTTTTTCCCATCATTATGTCTGTTATTTTTCGTACAAGTTGAATTATTTTTATTTCTTTTGTTTTTCTTCCTGGCTTATTCATGCTCAACTCCTTTATTGTTTTAGCTAAAATTGGAATTTACTTGATGGCTTGTAACAAAGGGATTTTGATACAAACATTTTTCAATTCATCTATAAAATCATAATTAGGCAACATAATATGCTTTTCTACCCCTCTATCAACTTGTAATTTTTCAGGAAAAGGAGGTGTAGAAGTAGATATTGACGGTTTCTCTATGATAGGAGTTGAGTTTATTGGTTCTTTTTGTTTTCATTTTTCATAATTTTGGTTTTGAAGAGATTCCTTCTTCAAAAAAATTATTGGGCTGTAGAGAATCTTCCTTCGAATTTTCTTGTTCTTGAATGACTACAGAAGCCTTTCTCTTTTCTCATATCCTACCAGATCTAAGTTGGACATCATTAAGATCTATAGGATTAATCATGTAGGTTGGAAATTGTTGTCCTTCTATCATATAGGTATTCTGAGGATTTTTATTGTTGGGGTTTGGCAATGGTTGGGCAGGTAGATGATTTGGTCTCTGAGGGAATGGTAGTGAGAGTTGTGGATTTTGGTTTTGGTTTTGGAGTTGGGGTTGTTGATTTTGTTAAGTAATTTGTTGGGGAGGATAGTTTGGATATGATGGAGGATATTGTTAGTATTAAGAGAATCTTCCATAGGGATTTTGCATTCCTTGAGCCCAAGGTTGAGATTGAGATTGAGATTGAGGCCAAGGTTTCTACCAAGAATTCCATTTTGGTGGGGGTTGAGTATACATTTGCTTATTAAAACCTTGATTTTATGGCCCCTGCCATGGTCGTCTAGAGACAAAGAAAATATATTCTATTGGATTTGAAGTTTTCTCTTCTTGAAAAATAGCCTTAATACCATGAATTGAAGGAAAAATCTTATTCTCATGACCTTCTGAACAAATCATACAGGTCTCTATTAATTTTACATCAAGAGGACATTTTCTTAAAGTATGATTCTTTCTGCATTTGGGACAGAAAATAGCTAAAGCATTAGTCTCAGTTTCATACTTGTTTTGTAACTTAATGGTGTCTATATTTTCATTAAGAGTCCCTAAAATTTATGTTTTAAATTCATCAAGCATGTTTCCAATTTCTGCCCTACTCACTATTCAATTTTCAGATCTATTTACCCTAGCAAGAGCAGGATCTCTTGGACCTTTCCCGGTTTTTTATTTTCTTCTTGATAGGTGAATACATAATTCCCCAATGTCAGGTAATGGGAGATGAGAGATGTCCCCCTTCCCCATCATGTTAAGGATGTATATCCACTCATCTATAATGGCTTTCAACAAAGCAGCTTTTAAAGTGTCTTGATCTAAATTATCCATTTTTTCTCTTTTTATGTTGTAGTTGAATCTTTCAATTAAATCCTCCAAATTTTCATCTCTCTTTGCATCATTTTAAAAACTTCATCCTTGTCATTGATAGGTATTAAATCATCCAAATACCTTTCTAAAAATTCTCTTTTCATATCATTCCATGTTCTAATAAGCTGAGTGATTAAACTCATGAACCATTTTAGAGTTGCTCCTTTCAATGTTGAAGGAACTAATTTGAGATTTTGAGAGTCTTGTAAATAATCATAAGTTCTGCACAAGACTTAAAATTCAAACAAAAAGGTTTCAGGGTCTTCACTTTTCAATCTATGAAAGTTTGGGAGGACAAAAGGTAAGATATTTTTCATGGTGGCATTTGTATCCTCATCAACTATAGGGAATCCAAAATAAATCTCAATTACCCTATTTCTTCTGCCTCCTTTTACATTTACTCAATCTCTCCCTCTATCTCCTCCTCTACCTCTACCTCTACCTCTATCTCCTCTTCCAAATATTACATTTTTTCCATTTATAATTTCTCCTTCTTCCTCCCCTTCTTCTCCTCTTATTGCCATTATAGATTCTTCAAAGTTGATATAAGAGTCAAATTTTAAGGCTAACTGATGTTCCTCTATTTCTTCTATCAATGGTATGTTGAAGAAATGCTCTTCTTCTTCCTCTCCATTAGGAATTTCTAATTCTTCATCTAAAATGTATTCTCCTGTAGAGGTGAAAAAACTTACTCCTTCTATTGGATATCTAGGATTGTATTCCTCTAAGACTTCCTTAGTGGATGAAGTAGGAGATCCTCCTAATTGGATTTCTGACCTTAGAACTTCAGGAAGTTTATGGCTAGTGAAATATGGAATATGAGTTTGAGATGGAGTTGTATCACTTCTTATTCTTGTTGGAGTGAGTGGTGTTGTAGGAATTTAACTCCTGCCTCTAGTTATGAATCTTCCCCTAGAGTCTCTTTCTCTACGCATATCATTTTTTTAGATGTAAGAAATGAGGTTACCTAATTACACTTCCCTGGAAACGGCGCCAAAATTTTTAGTCAATTTAATTTCTTAAATTTCTTGCATTAATTATCAACCGGCGTTTCTAAACTGATGAAGTGTGATGCACTGTATGTGCTTAGTTAACCTATTTATACTTCGTTGTTTTTTATTTTATGTTGTTTTGGGGGATTTTTGTTCTTTGATGTCTAAGGATGTTTAATATAAAAATATGAAATGATTAAAATGAATCTAATGAATTTTAATAAGGAATAAAAGGAAGTGTTCCTAGGTTGATCTAATTTTCATAAAAATAAACCAATAACTGTAGGCTAGTTAGGACCTAATTTGGAAAAAAAAGCATCTATTTTATATTATCATTAGTCATATTCCACCAATATAATTCTTAAAACTAAGATTCAAATTGCAGTGCTTGTCTTAAATAAAAGCATAAAATAAAAACAACTAATGTACTTCTCGTTACTTCAGCATTCAATTATGAGGTATGACCTTCTTGAGATGATGTTAAGTAACTGTATGTACCTTAAATTATAATGTCCTATAACATTAAGAAAAGGATGCAAAAAAAACATTTAATGTATATTTAGTTACTCCAACATTCAATTATGAAGTGTGATCCTCTTGAGATAGTGTTAATTAACCAATTATACCTAATGATCTAGAAAACCAAGTAAAGTATGAAAAAATTAACTCAGTCATTCCACTCATTAAATATTCAACCATTAAATCCTAAACCATGATTAAATCAATCTCTTTGGAAAGACTTTTAGGAATATCGGTGATGAAATTAAGTGAGGATCTGAAAGCAAAAGGTGAAAGCATGTAAACCTCACTATAAACAAATAATGTATATTTGACTTTCTACAACATTCAGTGTGAAGTATTACCCTCTTGAGATGCTATGTGAGAAGTCAATTATGCCTTAGTTTTTAAATTCCTAGAAATAAAATAACAATCTGTAGAGTAAATTCAATCATTGTATGAATTAGACATTCAACCATTTAGTTTAGGATCATCACCTTGAAATGGGTTTTGAAAACATCCATTGACACAGTTAATTGACAATTTTTTTCTAAGAAAATGAATGACAAAATAGTAAGGAAACTAGGCGATTATTACTTCAATCTTAATTTGATTTGGAAATAGAGTTATCTATCTTCATGAAATACCTTAGAAGAACAAGGCTGCAAAATTGTTATTTAATTTTATGCTGTTGATAAAAAAACTGGAATGAAACATTAACCTAATTAGAAAACAGATTTGCTAAAAACAGAGAAATGGAAATTGAACTAAGAACAAAAAATAAAAAACCTCCTCGAGTGCAAGAGCCATTTTTCAACTAATTCAGCTGAAGTGCTAGCTGGTTAAGGATGCACTTAAAAAATCATTGGCAACATGAACTTTGTACTATGATAAAATGAAGTCTTGATACATAGAACCAGAAAAAAGATTAATCTTAACACTTAATTTCTGAACTATCTTCTCGGTTCTGTACAACCGGCTTTTAAAGGAAAATAAAATAATTTTTTGTGAGATAAACTTGCTACATGTGTCTAATTCGAATTACACTTGCAATAGGAATATTAGACTCTTGATTTTCTATGATAGAGAAAATCAAGAGTCCTGCTGCTTTCGGATAACGTACTTTGACCACACCTTTGACCATGACCTTAGGCCTACTTTCCTATCGATCTGGACTGAGTGAATAGGATAGAATCCATGTGGAGATGATCCTAGAAACTCCCATGTGGCCCAATTCTTCATTTGACACCTGGAACCTACCAGACGATTAGAGTAGCTACGGAATCCATAGTTAGCTGCAGAATAGGCTGCGTTCTATATCTAAATTGCAAAAATATATTCCAATAGAAAGAACATGAAAATGTAATTTGGCAATCATTTTATTGCATTCCTTAAGACAAAACCTAACATTTATCATTTATTGGGGTCTGTGATCTTATGAGAAAGTGAGGGAAAGAGATGAGAAAAGTTCTCAAACAGAGGGTAATTCTGAGGTTCAACAATCACCAAGTATGCAAGATTGTGATTTCGCTCATCATTTCTTTTTATGGTCACATTTTTCATCATTCTCCTTGAAGTTTTCAAATTGCATTTTAAACTTCACCTCTAAGCACCTCTCTTTAATTCATTGTTTAGAGTCTTTCATGTAGCATCACAGTGTCATCCTTGAAGAGTTTATTCACAATGCAAACAACCTTGTGTCTACATTTTTTCATCTACAGGTTTCATAGTTAATAAGAAACGAGGGTATAAAGAAGCAATGACAGCGAAGGAGAAAGTGAATAAAGGAGGTTTTTCTATGAGATACAAGCCTATGGACTTAAAACTATTGAATGAAGATCCTAGTTTCATGGATGATTTTAGGAATGTGGGTTTTCTATAGTTATGTCAGAAGCTTCAGGGTTTTGATGCTCAGATATCAAAATATTTTGCAGCCAATTTCACAGGGACAACCTCAAAGGTAGGATTTTTAAATTTCATAGTATCACCTGATAATATCTCTCAGGCTACATAAATACCCAGAGGAGGTGAGGAATGGTTCAAAGGTACAAAATTTAAAATGCAGAGCTATGAGGAATTTTTCAAACAGGATCACATTGGAGTTGACATGGAAAGTGGCATCCCCAGGATTTATATGAAAGAAAAGTATTCAAAGTTGTTGCTTGTGGTCCAGAAGAATTTTACCTACGAAGAGAGTTTTAATATGGTATACTTATATCATTTCAGGCTCCTTTTGCATTTTATTGGTAAGCAACCCCTTGATTTACCTTAATTTTTGTTTATAATTATGGGGAATATGTTTCATAAGGTCCAAGCCAAGGCTGAGGGTAGTGAGACATCAGTATTTCATCATGGCTTGATCAAACTATTAGTGTTGTAGGAATTAAAGAAGTTAAACAGATATTGGGAATATTTTCTCTTTCTTAGTGGATATGAAGTAGATTCAACAACACCTAAGAATATTTTAAAGCAAATATTACTTCATCTCTAACTATGATAGAAGAATTTAATGAATAAGTAGGATAGCCTATTGTGGAGCCAATGGATATTGATTTTGAACCCATACCAGAGAAAAATATCCCATAGCCATCGCCTGCAAGTCAAAAACATAAAATTAGCAAACATGGTAGCAGGAGGATAACCAAGAGCCAAACCATTGCCAAAATAAATCTTCAATACATCCTCCAAGCAATAGATATTGAAGAATCCCAAATTTTCCAAGAATAATACATTGAAGGGGAGATAAGGAAGAAGAAGAAAGGTAAGTCTGTCAAAAAATTAGATTTTGCAAGAGAAGATGTTGGTTTCATTTTTCAATCAAGGAAACCAATGACTAGGTCATAGCTTGAAAAAGGTACCATGGAGATTAAGAGAGCAAAAAATATTGACAAATGCAAGCAGCCTATCACAAAAAATATTATAGACCTATCTCGAGCAATAGAAGAGGTCTTTGCGCAAAGAAAAGGAAAAGAGAAAGTTGAGGCAAAGAGTGAAGTACAAATATTGTTGGAGCAATTAAGAGAGGATAGGGAAGAAGTCATTGAAGTAAAATTGGATCTAAAATATGCTAAGGTAGAAAAGCAACTAATGGTAGAATTTGAAAAGGAAATGAAGGATCAGCTAGAAAAATATGACAAAACTTTGTCAAATTCCAAGAAAATGCTGAAGAGAAGTTGTCCTCTAAGGAAAGTGGTGAAGAACACAAGAAAAATAAATCTATGGTTACAATTTGAGAGGAAAAGGCTTCACGGGTAGGTTAAGGAGCTGCAAGACCAAATGGAGATGATTCAAGAGGAACTGAAGAAAAGAGGGCTGAAAATTAGAATGGTAAATGAACCTAAAGAGGTACATCCTGCTTATGCGAAAGATGAAATACCCAAAGTACGAGGGGTTGGTCTAAAAAAAAATTGATTAATTTTGCAACTTGCAAGAAACATCAGTTTTAGTTTAGAGGCTGAAATTTTGAATAAAAATGAAATATTTGTGTTTTCAGCCAAATTAGGAAGTTTCGTAGCGAAGTCCAGGCTGGAGGGCTAGATTTCGCTACGAAATCCCTGTAGGATGTTTTTTTACCCAAAAAACAGTTTTAAGGGAAATCAAAGGAGGTGAAATGATGGTATTTAGTGCATATGACCTAACAAACATATCTTGGTCAATAGAAGAGGAAAAAAATGAAGTTGTATGGCTGAATTAAATGTGCTACTAAACTACCCTATGGAACTTCCTAAGGGTACTCTGTTTTTGCAGCGAATTGTTTTAAATGGATTTTGGAGGTTTGAAAAATGCTTTGAAAGGAAATCAGCCACATGGAGATATCTAAGATGAAAGTGGTCCATCCCAGCATAGATTCACTATTCGACAGGAGTGTCACCTATCCAAGTCAACATGAAGACAAGGATTAAGACTATGTTTATCTTTTCCTAAAAAATAGGATTGTCGTTTTCTAAATCTAGTGGGTATATTAATGTCTTAGTGATGGTGAATTCCACTCAAGCATCTTATCCTTATCAATGTAATTATCCCACTACTAAAGAAATGAATGTAATAAATGTAAAGCAGAATCCTATTAGAAGTATAAGTCTTTAGAGACTATGTGTCTTTTTCAGTCCCAAGAATGTAGTTTATATTTATGATAGGTGTCAAGGTTATGGTTCGATGATCTATCCAGCTGGGAAGATCCTATGTAA
This sequence comes from Pinus albicaulis, assembly GCA_034641835.2. Taxonomy (NCBI): domain Eukaryota; kingdom Viridiplantae; phylum Streptophyta; class Pinopsida; order Pinales; family Pinaceae; genus Pinus; species Pinus albicaulis. The sequence continues at coordinate 592,354,051 of CM076571.1, forward strand.
GAAACAAAGGTCTATTTATAGATAATAAATCGAATTCGAAAGGGTTGTAGAATGCTACTTTGTGACTACTATTATTGTAAATTTTGAAATATCAGTAATATACTGTGATGGTGTTTTCTTCTTAACCTGAGATTATTTGACTGTTGCAATGAGCTTATGCCTTATGTTTCCTTAATATCGTTTCTCAATATATTGATGTTAAATTACTCAGAATTCATGCCCTCATGCTCTAACTTACTTTTGAAATTAATTCATTGAATATTTTAAGTGTGTTAGTGTTATCTTTTTCATTGAAACAGTAAAAAGCCTCAGCTTCGACAAGCAATATCATTTGTCACTGAATATTTTCATACTAATTCCATGAGCCCAATGGTAGTGAAACCTATTCTATTTTTCACCTGCAATGAAATACACTAAGACATTTATCACAGAGTTAGCCATATGATTTAAAATATAATTGAGAAAATCATTAGATAAATTGAGAGAGCCCTCTCAGGCTGAAGAGGCTAATCCTCTGTCAAAATCTAGTCTGAAAGACTTACTCTAAGATGTCTGGTGGAGCAGCCCATCAGTACCAATTTAGAGATAACATTTTGGTCTGTCTACCAAGAGTTTGAAGACATATTTCCTGAAGTTTGTGCTGAAACTGTGATGTTGAACTCTTGGAGGTAGTAGGAGCTCAGAAGCTTACGAGGTTGCATTTCTACCTTGGCGACTCCATTTTTGAAGAATTCAAAATTCATAGCTTCATGGTCATATGGACTTATGAAGAACTCAGCTACTTCCATCCTTGTTTCGAGGTATGGATGTGTAGATTTTTCACAAATTTATGGTTTCCCAAATCCTTTTCCCAAGGATGCATATTTTTTAGGGAATGGTCGAAAATTTAATGGAGAATATTTGAGTTTGACCTTGGAGCATATATCTAATTTTTGTGAATTTACTGAGCTTCTTAGAGTCAGACATGAAGATATTTTCATCATATTGTTCTATGATTCATTACAACGGAAATGTATATAATGGATTGAAAGTTTTTCTATTCGATCTATTAAGTCATTTGCAGATTTTTTTTTCTTATCTTTTTGGAAATAAGGATGGAAAAAAAAATTGGTCGCACACTCTCTTTCCATTCAAGGTTGTAAGCAATGGAACGATGATCACAATAACGAGGAAGTGGATGAAAATTTTTCTTCGGTCTTGTCTTCTTATATAAATTCATATGAGTGCAAGTCAGAAGATAAGATTGAATTTAAGATGAATTTCCTAAGAACATTGAGAAATATATTGAATTTTTAGAAGATCAAATTCATTCCTATAATCTTCAGGTGAAGATCAGTCTTTTGAAAACTTTTTCATGCCAAAATACCAAGAGAAGGTGATGATACCTTTATTTTTTGAGATTGAGGAGGAATGTCGTGTTTTTTAAAATGAGTTTTATAGCACATAACTAAAATCTTATGTTGATAAAGAAAGAATATATGAGATGTCTAAAACTACAGAATGTCTTGAGAATTATCAAACAAACTATGTCCTCCATGATCCCATAACTAACTACCTGGAAGAGTTTTATAGTCCAACTTTTCAACTATGTTTTCACTGTGAAAACCAGACATTTTTTGTTACCTTTGTCATTACAGTATCCAGTTTGCTTTTGGTTTAAGCATAATCAAGGAGTTCAGGTATCAAATCAGCTCATTGACTAGCTTTATTGGAGGTTTCATTTCTCTTGAATTAAGCATGAATGTTGCAGTTATAAGGGTAGGTAGGAGTGTGTGTGAATATGCTCAAGTATTCTAAGCATATTTTCAGCATGTAAAGGTTTATTTTTCAGCTTGGATTACAATTTTAAGCAAGCTTGAGCCCGAGGAGAAGGCTATAAGACCTTGGCTAAGTCTTGACCAATTTTAGAAAATTTCAGTTTTTGAAGGTAGGCACTGCAAATACAAGTTATTTGTTGTGCCACAGGGGCACACCATCCTGAGTGGAGCCATTTTTATCGCACATAAAATTTTAGATTTTGATTAGGGTCACTCACCTAGGTTTCATTTTGTTTTCGTAGTTGGATTCATTAAATTTATGAAAAAACACATCTAATAAGCTTTATCCTAAGTCTAAACCCACCATGGGTCATGTCATTTCAGTCAAATGCGCTCCATGTCATTTAGTTTTCGCACCCATGCCTTCAAATCAAAACATAAGCCACTTTTCTATTTTTCACCATTCAGTAGTGAATAAAATGGCATTATGGCGGATTTCACTACAGAATCACCTGACAATTACGTAGTGAATTTGTCATGTTTTTAACTGTTTTTGCTATGAAACTCTATTTTTTCTGCAAAAAATACAAAGTGGGGTGAGGTGTCAATTTTTTGATGGCCAAGGGTAAGCATGAGGTCAGTAAATTAGTTATCACGATCATCAAGCATCCAAGATCATGATTTCACTTGTCATTTCTTTTTGTGGTCACATTTGTCATCATTCTCCCTCAAGTTGTTGAATTTCATTTTAAACTTTGCCTCCAAGCACCTCTCTTTCATTCATTGTTCAAATTATTTCATGTAGATAACAATGTCATCCTTGAAAAGCTGATTTACAGTGCAAACCGCTTGTTCTCTAGGTTTTTTCATATGCAGGTGTCACAATTAAGAAGAAGCAAGAGTATAACGAAGTAATGGCAGTTAATAAGAAAGTGAATAAAGGAGGTTTTGTGTGAGATATAAGCCTATGGACTTAAAACTATTGAATGAAGATCCTAGTTTTATGGATGCCTTCAAAAATGTGGGTTTTCTACAGTTCTATCAGAAGCTTCATGGTTTTCATGCTCAGATATCTAAATATTTTGCAGCTAATTTCACAGGGACAGTCTCAAAGGTGGTGGTTTTGAATTTCACAGTATCACATAATACTATCTTTCATGGTGCATAAATACCTAGAGGAGGTGAGGAACAGTTCAAAGGTACAAAATTTCAAATGCAGAGTTGTGATGAATTTGTCAAACAGGGGCACATCAAAGCTGACATGGCAAGTGGCATCCCAGGAATTATACAAAAGAAAATTATTCAATGCTATTTTTTGTGGTTCATAAGTATTTTACCTACGAGGGGAGGTTTCATATGGTCTACTTATATAATTTGAGGCTCCTCTTGCATTTCGCTATTAATCAGCCCCTTGATATGCCTTTATTTTTGTTTATAAGTATGGGGAAGATGTCTGATAAGGTACAAGATAGGGGATAAGGGCACTGATACATCAGTCTTTTATCATGGCCTGATCAAACTATTAGTGTTGGAGGAATTAAAGAATTTAAATAGAGATTGGGCATCTTTTCTCTTTCTTAGTGGATATGAAGTAGATTCAGCAACACCTAAAAATATTTCAAAGCCAAATATTACTTCATCTCCACCTGTGATAGAAGAATTTAATGAAGAATGAGGATAGCCTATTGTGGAGCCAATGGATATCCCACAACCATCACTTGCAAGTTAAAAATAGAAAATTAGCAAACATGGTAGTAGGAGGATAACCAGGAGCCAAACCATTTCCAAAGTAAATATTGAAGACATCCTCTAGGCAATATACATTGAATAATATCCAATTTTTGAAGAATAATACATTGAAGGGGATAGAACGAAGAAGAAGAAAGGTAAATTTGTCAAAAAAATAGATTTTGTAGGAGAAGATGATGGTTTTATTTTCTAGCCAAGGAAACCAATGACTAGGTCACATCTTGAAAAAGGTACCATGGAGAGTAAGAGAGAAGAAAATATTGACAAAGGAAAACATCCTATCACATAAAACATTATAGATCTATCTCCAACAACAGAAGAGGTCTTTTTGCAAAGAAAAGGAAAAGAGAAAGTTGAGGCAAATACTGAAGTACAAATATTGTAGGAGAAATTAATAGAGGCGAGGGAAGAATTTATTGACGTCAAATTGGAACCACAAGAGGCCAAGGTAGACTTAAAAATAATGGTAGACTTGAAAAAGAAATGAAGGATCATCTAGACAAATATGACAAAACTCTGTCAAATGCCAAGAAAATGATGAAGAGAAGTATTCCTCCGAGAAAAGTGGTAAAGAACACAAGAATAATAAATCTATTGTTACATTCTGAGAGGAAAAGGTTTAAAGGGCAGGTTAAGGATATGGAAGACCAAAAGGAGATGATTCAAGAAGAATTGAAGAAAAGAGGGCTGAAAATTATAATGGTAAATAAACCTGAAGAGGTACATTGTGCCGATGCTAAAGATGTAATACCCAAAGTCTAAGGGGTTAGTCTAAAACATTTTCTATTAATTTGAAAACTTGCAGGAAACATCAATTTTGGTTTATAAGCTAAAATTTTGAAGAAAAATTTCAAATCTGTGTTTTCAGAAAAATTAGGCAGTTTCATAGCGAAGCCTAGGCTTAAGGGATGGATTTCGCTACGAAATCCCTGTAGGGTGATTTTTACCCCAAAAACTAGTTTTGAAGCAAATAAAAGGAGGTAAAATGATGGTATTTAGCCCATATGACCTAAAAAACATATCTTGATCAGTAGAGGAGGCAAAAAATGAATTTGGATGGTTGAAGTAAATGTGCTACTAAACTACACTACGAAACTACCTAGGGTTACTATGTTTTTGCAGCGAAGTGTTTTAAATGGATTTTGGAGGTTTGAAAAGTGCTTTGAAGGGAATATAGCCACGTGGAGACATCCAAGATGATAGTGAGCCATCTAAAAAAATATTCACTACTCGATAGGAGTGTCACCTATCTAGCTCAACATGAAGACAAGGATTAAAATTGGGTTTATCTTCTCATAAAAAATAGGACTAATATTTTCTAAATCTAGTGGGTACATTAATGTCTTAGTGATGGTGAATTCCACTCGAGCATCTGATCCTTATCAATTTAATTTTCCCACTACTGAAGAAATGAATGTAATAAACGTAAATCAAAGTCCTTTTAGAAGTATAAGTCTTGAGAGACTAGGTGTTGTTTTCAGTTCCACGAATGTAGTTTACAACTATGATAGGTTTAAAGGTTATGGTTCAATGATCTAGCCAACTGAGAAGATCCTATGTAAGAAACAAAGGTCTATTTATAGACAATAAATCAAATCAAAAAGGGTTGGAAAATGTTTCTTTTAGACTATTATTATTGTAAATTTTGGAATATCAGTAATATACAGTGATGGTGTTTTTTGATTAACATGATATTCTTTGATTGTTGTAATGAGTTTATGCCTTATGTTACCTTAATATATTTTCTCAATATCTTGATGTTAAATTACTCAGAATTCATACCATCATACTCTGACTTCCTTTTGACATTAAGTATTTTATGTGTGTTAGTGTTATCTTTTTCATTGAAACAGTAAAAGACTTAGCTTCCACAAGCAATATCATTTGTCACTGGATATTTTCATACTAACTTCATGAGCCCAATGGTAGTGAAACCTATTCCATTTTTAACCTGCAAAAAAGTACACTAAAATACTTAGCACATAGTTAGCCATTTGATTTAAAACCTAATTGAGAAAATCACTAGATAAATTGAGAGATCCCTCTCAAGCTAAAGAGGCTAATCAACAGTCAAAATCTAGTCTAAAAGAGTTACTCTAAGTTGTCTAGTCGAGCATCCCATTAGTACCAATTTAGAGATAACATAAATCACATTAAGATCTAAATAAAAAAGCACATCATGGAGGTTACCTGGATGGCTGAAAACAACAACTCTTCCATGAGTCTCTGAATGGTTCAGCTATCGGCAAATAATTTCCACTCTGCCACAAAGCTCGGTAAGTTTTTATGGCTAGGCATCGATAGGTAGCACCACCAATGTTAGAGGGAGGGGTGAAACCCTCCTTGGCAGCCCTTTGTTTCCAAATACAACAAGAGAAAAATGAAAGTTCGCGGTGGATGAGTTGAAGTTAGGGTTGGAACATTTTTGTTTCCATCATTGATTCACCCAACACTTTGAAGCGTCATAGATCTGATTGGAGGGGCTCAGTGCACGGAGCAAGCACATGGGTCTGGGAGAGGTGTCATCGGTGGAGAGATCCACCTTGCCAAGGCCATGTGATGTCTGTAGTGGCATCATAAAACTAGATACGGTTACTATGAAATCATGATGTGAAAGGATCGCCTAGGTCATCAAATCCATAACCAAAATTAATATAACAAGAATGGTAAATAATATAGTGGAAGAGGGTGCCAATAACAGCATGGGTTATTACCCCATTAACAATGAATATGTATAAGAAGTAATAATGAAAATATATAAGCTATATTAATATAATATAAGAATATTAGAACTATAGGAAGGGAAAAGGCCAACACAAGGTCAAGGAGAGGTCTAATATACTTTTAATATATTTTTAAATTGCTCTAGAACCTTTAAATTGATGCCCAGATAACCAGGTCTAGAAAATAGAAAGGGCAGTGTGAAGTATTGTATTGATGATTAGAACAGTGTCAAGTATGATTTTGATAATGTGGACAGTGAAATGTATGGTCTTGATTTTTTTCTATGAGGCTTTATCTAATGAGCTCATAATTATACCAAAAAAACAAAATTTGTTCGAAAATTAGTATGTCGAGAGAAGGTTCCTGACAAAGAGTGAAAATGAAATATTTTAATTCAATAAATGGACATGTGTGAACTCCATGTTCCACATGGATGGAATCACACATCACCTTCATATTGGGTTGTAGAATAGGCCTCTTAGCACAACAAATAAAAATAAAAATCAAATTGTATAATAATAATATTAATATTAATGTAAGTTTAATAATATTAATATCATATCAATATTAATACTAAAATTATTAATAATGTTTAATAATTTTATTATTAATATTAAAAAATTAATAGTATAGTTTAAATTTAAATAAATTTATAATAGTATATTAATTTATAAATTAATGAAATAAAAATATATTTATTTACACATAACACATTAATAATACATTAATTTACATATCAAAATATTAATATATATATATTAATATGTTAATTTAAATATTAGCACAAGTCAATCATGATTGGCTTGGTTAAACATATTCCACATGCATATATTAACTATATATTAACCATGTTAACTATACATTAATACATGCTATTTACTGTTCACTACAATTTCCATTGTCAACCATAGTTAAGCATCATAGTCAACAATAGTCGATGTCTACCTTAGTGAACCATATTGAACTATATTGAACCATAGTGGATGGCCATGGTTCACCATGGTGGCCTTTATTGGATGGCTAGGGTTAACCATGGTGACCAATATTCAATGGAAATGGTTGACTATAGTTGAACTATAGTCAATCATAACAAACCATAGTGGCATATCATATTTATAGAGTCCATATATGATTGTTATAGCTAAACCATGGTGACAATCAAACCATAGTGATAGCTAAACCATGTTTAACCATGGTTGACTACATGCATCCACCATGAACCATACTAAGATATAATATTTACAAAGTTGATGCACAACAATAATGGTCAAACCACAGTGAACCAAACTCAACCATAATCAAACCATGGTAAGCCATGAAAAACCACCATCATAATGGTAACCCTAGTCAAATCATGTTTAACCATAGATAAACCATAGTCAAAGCATAGTCAACCATAACCAAACAATATTTAAATCATTTTCATTTATAATCGATCATGGTTGAACATTTTCAAGCCATAGCCAAACAATGGTTAACCATAGTTAAATAATGTTCAACCATAATCAATCATGGTCAACCACATCCAAACCGTCGTCAACCATCATCTACCATAGTTAATCCTTGATCAACCCTAGTCAAACCATAATCAAACCATTTTTAAGCCATAGTTAAGCCATGGTCAATGTTGTTCAAACCATGGTAATTTATTGTCAAACCAAGGTAAACCATGAAAACCACTATTCATTGATAGTTATTGTTAGTCAACGATGGAAAACATAATCAAACCATGGCTAGTCATTATCAACAATGGAAATCCATGCTCAACATGGACTATTATGGTCATTAATGGTCACCCAAGGTCAAACATTGTGAACATAGATAATCATTGTAAACTATGGCCATCCATAATTAAACAATTGTTAACCATAGTCATTCATATTCAAAACATAGTCAACGGTGTTTTAACCATAATCAACCATGGTCAACCAAGTCTAATCATGGTAAATCATAGTCAATCATGGTCAAACATGGTCAAAAATAATTAAACATTGGTCTGCCATAGTCAAACCTTGATAAACAATACTTAACCATAGGTAATCATGGTGAACCATAATCAACCATGGTCACCCATAGTTAAATATGGTCATCTACTGTCATTGTGCTCAACGATGATCAACAGTGTAACTGATGCCTGGATTATTCTATAAAATAGATCCTAGCATATAATAGTGTGTGTGCTTCCTTCAACGTGAATATTCTCGAGAAAAATATTCATTAAAAACTACATTTGATTCAGTTTAACATATACATAAAGAAAAGAGAGCCATACAAACAAAAATATTGATATATAATAACACAATAAATTCCCTGGCCGAATATTACAATGGATGGCCTCTCAGCTCTCGGCCCTTTTACAAAAGATCTCAAACCATCTCTCTCTCTCGCTCTGTATTCCTCACTATTTTTCCATCCTCACACATTCCTCATATTTATACATAATAATGAATTTATTCCAATCCATAATTTCCTCCACTCAAATCTCAACTAAAATCTAAATTAGATTTATCATTTTTTGGACTCAACTAAGTCTTGTTTAAGGAATTCCTAATCCCTAGATTATCTAACTAATTCAACTCCAGTCATATCCTTAATTTATTAAAAGAATATTTACAATAATCCTCACTTACAATTTTCTCTCTTAATTTATTAAAATGAGCACAATAATTTATAAAATAATTAAAAAATCATCACCCCCCTAATTACACAATATTTTAATAAAACCCAAGCAGGATGCTACTACATCAAACTCGCCATGTAGAGAAGTATCCATAGACTCCTGTCTATGAGGTCTGTCACTTTTTTGTAATAATACGACAGCCACAAGTCTTGCTGACTTGCTCCCTCCAGGATTCCAAACTCTGTTCTATCACTGGTCCTTTAAAGTATCAACTCCATTTTGTTATTCATCACTCACTCTGTTAATCAGATTCCATCAAGCTTTACGACAATTTCTTTTTCCAATTCCTCAGAGTAATTCCTCTTTGTCTAATTCTTTTGTCTCCAACTGATCTAAACACTCAACTTTTTGAAGCGAAGAATAATCAAGAATTTCTTCTTGACCACAACTATATTCATTGATTGCTTTTATAGCAACAACTTTCTCATCTGATTTTCTACCTACATTCATCAACGAACTATTAGTTTTATAAATATAAGACCTTTCGGCCTCTTTTGATGCTTCAAGCACTAATATCCCATCATCGACTTTCTGGATTTCGGTAGATCTTGTTTTGAACTGCTTGCTGCTTTCATCTTTATCCTGCTGGTTCAATAATTATGTTTCCTTTATGTCTCTAAGGACATAATTTCCTTGATGCTTCTGATCTTTCATCTCAACTCCAAATACTTCTTGTTCAATTTCTCTGAGTTCGACAACGTATCTATTAATTTCATTTTCTGTATCTACAGTCACAATATTATTTGAAAATTTATAACATTCACTCAACTCTATAAATTTTAAAAACATTTCATCCCTATCATGCATGGTAACTGCAATCTCTTCTCGATCAGGTTCTGCAAGTTTCATCTCCTCTTTAGGTTCGTTAAGCCATTGTTCCAATAATTTTATCTCCATTTGAAAACATTCTAGTTTTTTATGACAACCTTCATTCCCAGCTTCATTCTTCTTCTAGAAATCTTCCTAAGTTATCATGTTTTATGTTTCATCATATTGCAAAATTCTGTTAGCAATTTCATTAAACAAATTCATTTGTTTACCTCCCTGCAATATCACTTCGGCATTTTCATTATGCTTCTGCTCCATAACAACTTCAACTAGTTGTCTTACCCTAAAAAAGAATTCATTTATCATTTTTTCCTGCTGCAACAAATCAGTACCTTCCTCCTCTAAAAGGCATTCTCCATCACACTTCACCTCAAGAGTTTCATTCATCTCTCTCCACCATATTTCACACATCCTGCAAACATACATAAACTGTGAGATTTAAAAATGCAAGGATTCATAGCCTCATCTGCTTCTCTCAACAAAAAATATTCAGATTCTTCTGAACTATTCCAATAGTTCATGAGATCTTCCTTATTGATCTCTTCACCTAGAATTTCACCCTATTCTACGCCACAAATGGAAACTTCCATTTTCAACTTAGCCTTTTTGAGTTCTTCACATCTCAATTTCACACTCATCATCTGCTTGAACTTCCTCAGCTGTTCTGTCAACTGTATGTTTACCTACTATTCCTCATGGTCCAACCATGTCTCTGATATTTATTTCTCTGCAATAATTCCATCAATAACTCAAGCTGAATTACTATCTCATCTTTCTCCTGCTCATACTCTGCATCAGTCAACTGCTTACATATGCCTTTTACCTTCGCATTTTCCTTCTTCCTTCTTCTACTGTGGTCTTCATCAGATCTTCTGAAATCACTATCAATAGTCATCTCCTCCTCCTTTATGAACTTCATTTGTTCACATGTGGATTTCATTCAATCCACTTCTCAGCAAGCCTCCATACTTTCCATTCACCAATGTAAGCTCTCTACCTGCGCTTGACCTCTGTCAGTTCTCTGTCTTGGAATCATTCCTACTTCAATTTTCTGCAAACAACACTTTATTAATGCATGAGCTATAATGACCAACTCTTTAGGTGTCAGGCTCCGCCAATCATGCACCCAATTACATTCAGACCTTTGACTTAGCTTAGGACTCTTTGACTTCAGAATTTACACCAACTCTTCATCTTGGATGAAAAATAATTAATCTTAACTCAAACTATCCAAACTTTTATTTGACCCTAACATCTATTTTGACTTCAAGGCTTCCCCCAACAATTAATATAGTGTATATTTGTACTTAATTCAAGTTATACAATCTTCCAACGAACATACACCCCTAATACATTTTTAGGATGTAAAAATATTCACTCTCTCTCATAATGAAAGATTATTAGTTACCCATTATCATTTCACATGATGCTGAAGTCTTTAATCAAAATGCAATCCAGGTTTTCAAACATTTATTTTATGGTGAAAATAAATAAACCATTCCATTTCCAACATTCAAAAATACCTTTCTGAATAATCATACCTTATGCTCCCATTAAGGTTATTAATAAACCTTCTCTTTGAAATTTCAACTCTCCAAACTTCACTCTTCCGTGCCATTTTTGTCACTGTGAATATTCGCATGCCCTTCATACCATAAGCTTTTCATATTAGTGCCAACATTTTTCCTGCACTTTTATGCACCATACAACTTCACATTATAAATTGTACATCAATTCACATCTCTACGCCTGTGTACAGAGAACAAGCTATTCATGTTTTCAACCTCTTCGATGAATAATGTACAACAAGTACATTGTGCCCATCCTAAATAGCACCTCCTTAGGTGCCTCCACATGATGGTAAAACAAATATTCTACAACATTAATCAATTTAGTTTGTTTGTTTTTTTAGCCTTAAACACAAATCAAAAGAATTCTCTCATTCCAACTACAAGGTTTGGTCCAAAATGATTTAGCCAAAACTACGAAGAACCCACACTATGCACAATAAACCACCTTGTATAAAAATGCATGTTTCTATTTATATCACCCAGGATAGTGCATTCTCCTTTTCCATTCATTTAAGTGAAACTTAATTTTCTTTAAAGCTACCATGGTGATAAAACCTTATACCTCCGCATTTACAATATTTTCACTTTAATTTTGAAGCGCATGTTGACATGTATATAAATCATCTCTAGAAAAATACTTATTTATAATTTCGATTTTCGTTAAGAAAACCCAAAATGTCAACACATAACATGCTCAGTCATACCTTTGCCCTTGACTCATAATTCCGCTACACCACTCCAACTCTGTCATCAAGACTCTAAAGCGATTTTAACCCCTCTAACAAGTGGATCAAAGAAGGGGATAAAAAAATTGTGAGACCAGTTGTATGAAGCAATACTTTAGCTCCGAAATCATAGTAAGGCTTGTCTTCACAAATTGAACTTCAAATAGCTCAAAAACTCAAAAAATCACCGATAGGCTTAAATTCATGCCCAACTCCATCTTCATACAAGTTGTTGATCTAGAAGAAAATGATGCATTACTGCAGTTGCACAATTTTGGAACACTTCTTTAGGGAAAAAGCATTGCATTGTTTTTGAAGCTACTGCAAATATAAATCATTGCACTAAAATCAATGTAATTGCACCAAGGTAACACGATTTCTTAGCAACCCTTTTCTCTGCAATAGCAGGACTTCCATCACCAAGAACCAATTTTACATTTAGTTTGTTGAACTTAGCAAGACCAGTTATGGGCAAATACTCCTTATATCGAGATTTTTCTCGAATTAAGAGCTCCCTGACCACATTTATGACGAGAGGTTTTCCTTCCTCGGTTCGATACACCCAACACCCAAATTCAATTTCACAGTGCTCGGATCTTTTTTATAGGTAACTGTCACCCCAAGAATCAGATCCTCTGGAGCCTATTCCAAATGTTGGAATGCAGAAACTACAGAACCCAAATAAGGTTTAATTCGCACCCATAACTTATCAGGTCGGCTTCCATACGTCAACACCAAGGAGCTGTCTTCCTCTAAACTCAACAACTTTAGGATAGTTAACCATTCCAAGTTTAAGTGAATCACGATTGAACTAGGCATAGAGATTGGTCTCAATCGCACGCCCATACCCTCCAAAACAATCAAATCTACATCATTTGACAAATATGCAAGCTATGGAGATACATATGAAATATCGATAACTGGTAAATCACTTCTAGAATTTACAATAGTTAAATCATAACAACAACATACTGGTGGACGTGTTAGAAATCATATTCAAGCAAGCTTCTATATGTTCAACCAACTACCCTAATGAAAAATGACTTCGTGTCTGGACTAAACGATACTCCAGAAATCTCACCAAAAGGTCGATTTCTTGACACTGCTTGTAGTTGTGTCGAACATCAAACAAGTGTAAAAAATCTGCAACTTCAGCCATTGCCAAAAAAACAACTATGCCACCACTTCCACAATCCCATATGGACTGTATTTAACTCCTCACATAGACTCACATGAGATTTAAATCAGCATATACCAAAACGCCACCTATAGACCATGCTACTGTTCATGCTTCTACTGGGACTATGTTAATCTCTTGCTGCTATATCGGATTTAGTTTGGTTTGGTCGCACAACACATTTCCTCCATCGCTCTGCGTGCAACCAAAAGCTACGCCTCCACACCAACGCTTTCTTTCTTGGATTTTCAGAGATTAAGCATGTGTTTAATGACACCAACAATATTTTCATTCATGTAAATCTCAACTCCGGGCAGCGTGAATAAGCATAAAAAATTCACATCATTCTCAACTTCAAGCAAAAATACCATTTCAACTTGACATCTTTAGCATTCAGAACTATGCATACCGATTTGCACTTTTCACTAATTCAGATTCATAACTCTGACTTCCTCATGAACAAAATCATAGAGCACTGGAGCATGGATGTTTTCAATGTAATGCAAAACCAAAACTTCATCAAATCAGAGTATAAATAGATTCACTCTCTCATCCCTCTTGAGAGATTCGAGACCAAGACCACATTGGGCTCTGATGCCACAATTCTGCTATAAAATAGATCCTAGCATATAATATCATGTGTGCTTCCTTCAACATGAATATTCTCAAGAAAAATCTTCATTAAAAAATACATTTGATTCAGTTTAACATATACATAAATTAAAGAGAGCCATACAAACAAAAATACTGATATATAATAACACAAGAAATTCCTTGGCCGAATATTACAATGGATGGCATCTCGGCTCTTGGCCCTTTTACAATAGCTCTCAAACCATCTCTCTCTCTCTCTCTCACTCTGTATTCCTCACTATTTTCCATCTTCACACAGTCCTCATATTTATACATAATAATGAATTTATTCCAATCCATAATTTCCTCCACACAAATCTCAACTAAAATCTAAATTAGATTTATCCTTTTTTTTTTTACTCAACCAAGTCTTGTTTAAGGAATTTTGAATCCCTAGATTATCTACCTAATTCAAATCCACTCATATCCTTAATTTATTAAAATAATCTTTACAATAATCCTCACTTACAATTTTCTCTCTTAATTTATTAAATAAGCACAATAATTTATAAAATAATTTAAAAATCATCACCCCCCTAATTACACAATATTTTAATAAAACCCAAGCAGGATGCTCCTGCATGAGTAACCATAGTTAATGATGGTTAACCATGGACAACATGTCCAACTATAGTACACTATCGGTAACCAAAATTAAACCATAATCAACTATTCAATGTTACATATTAGGAACAATCAATTTAACATCATTATGTGACCACAAAAAATTAGCATTGTGATGTGATTAATGAAAACCAACATTGTAAGCTACCAAACCAAAATCAATGTCACAATGTGACCAAAAAATTAACATTGTCAAATGCAATGAAAAAATAACAATGTCACAATATAATGAACAAAATATGGCATTGAATATGGTGAACATGCTTTACTATGGTTGACCATGATGTCTATTGGTGACTATTGTTTACGAAAGAGGTCATGGTTGATCATAGTTTACCATGTAGACCATGGTCAATCATGTTTAACCATATTTGATCATGGTTTCCTAAATTTATTCGTGGTTGACTAAGATTGATCAATGTCAACCTTCATCAACCATGAGAAATCATGGTCATCTTTAATCAACCATAGTCACCATAGCCAACTATCATTGATCATGGTTAATAATAGTTAATATGATCAACCATACTCAACCATGTTCACCACAGTTGAATATTGTTAATTATGGTTGACCATAGTTAATTATGGTCACCATGGTCAACCATTATCAACCATATTTGACTCTAGTCAACATGGTTGACCATAGTCAACCATAATCAACCATAATCAATCTTAGTTAGCCATAATTTAGTATGGTCAATTATAATCAACCATGGAAAACCTAAGTCAAACATGGAAAATCATGGTCATCATTGGGCAATCAGAGTCACAATAATCAACCTTTGAAAGTGATGGTTAGTGCATGCTCAATATGGCCAACTGTGCTTAATAAGGTCAGACATGGCCAACCTATATCACCAAGGTAAAAGATGGTCAACCATAGCCATCCATTACCAACATCGACGACTATAATATACCATACAAAACTATGGTCAACCATGGTTGAATTGGTCAAACCATGTTCACCCATGGTCAACTTGGTCAATCCATGTTCACCAATGGTCGAACCGCGCTAACCCATAGTCAAGGTTTAAAAAATCTTAATAGTATTAATATTAATACATTTTAAAACAGATTTACTAATATTAATAGGGTTCGTTTTTACAAGGGTTAAATTTTTCCAATAATATTGATTAATATTAATAAGTTATAAATAAATAATAATAATAAGGCTTATTAATATCATTAATATGAATGTTTATTAATAAGGTATTATATTTAATAGGATAAATAAAACTAATCAGTATTCATAGTAATAATTTCTATTAATAATATTTATATTTAGGTTTTCATATTTGTATTTAATAAGGTTTAAGTTTACTTAATATTTTCTTGGCATCACAATGTGATGACCAAAAAGTGACATCTTCACTTCATATTTTAATGAACAAAAATTAATGTCACAATATCATAAATGGATACATCAATGTTGTAATATGGCAAACACAAATGTATGTTGAAATGTGACAAATAAAAAATCATAAGAATATCATTAAGTGAAATCAACATCATAGTGTGGCAAATAAAAAAATGATGTCGAACAGTGACAAAAAACATAAAAATGATACAATGTGATGACATGGTCAAACATAGTCAACTTTTATACTCAAAGTTTAAATAGTTTACCACGCTCAAATTTACCCAACCATATATTTACCATAGTCAATGATAGTCAACCTTGTTGAGTAATAGTCATCCATATTAAACCTTAACCAACCAAATTCAACTATAGTCAACCATGGTTCAACTATAGTTAACCATGATTGACCCAATTCAACCATTAATAACTTTAGTCAACCATGGTCAACCATAGTCAACCTTACTTTTCCATAGTCTATGTAACACCCTCCTCCCACATATACCCAAGTAACTGGCCAACCAAGGTAAAGATGCGATGACAAGATACCATGATCTGATTCAACCTCCTAGATGACCTTAAGGAAGTGGAATCAATGGAAACACATTGCAAAAACCTTCCACATCAGCAAAAAAACTTCTAGGAGCCATCCCAACCACCCACGTAGCCAGCCCATGGGTCCCACTAGGGCTTTACACCATTAAAACCCTGGACGCTCCCTTGATATGGAAGACAGTGCATATGGGACTACCCAGAACTCAATTACAAGTTAAAAAATGAATTATAATACTGGAACAATGATACATTTGAAAAAACATTGACAAGGTCTAGACTGGACCCCTATTAGACATGATAAATGTTTCGTCAAACATATCAAAAATATGAAAGTTATAGGTATAAACAATAGATCTGAGCATAGGGGTCTCATACTTATCTGAGAATCACTAAGAAGAATTTTTCCCCAATATCCTTAGCTGCATTATCATATATTAGGTCATAGATAAATTATTAATTTTTTTACGAATGAAAACATGAGAAGATCCATACATCATCATTTTCATAATACATTCTTATAACCAACATAATAACAACATAAATATCAAGGATACATCAACCATTTAATCCATAGATCAGCCAATACATTTACACATAATATGTCAAGGAAAGAACTTATTATTCATGAATGAAAAATCCAACTCGAGATGGGACTACCATGTTCCACCCAACCATAGATTGGCTTATCCAAATCTCTCTTCAACCAATCACCCCCATGCCATATTCCAATCATTAATGTGGGACTCAAACCAAAAGAACCAACCAAGGCATTCCGAGGCTAAATCACCTCACCGTCATCAATAGAAACCAGGCTTTACTGCAATCCATCCTTGATCACTAGGCCATAAAACAAGCTTGAATGCCACTGGATCTATCCACCTCCACCATGAGGAATTTTCCTGTCTCCTAGTCTCTTATAATTTACCGCAATCCACAATGATCAGTAGGCCCTAAACCGAGACTCCAGCCTCTAGGATTTACCATATATCCCACAATTCACTAGCAAGGATTCCTAGGCCTAACTAATGTAAACCACCTCTAGTCTTTACTATATATCTCGCCATTAACTGATCAATGATTATTATGCCCGTTGACGCACAAAATACATGGCTATACCGTAAACCGTAGTTTGATTTAGGGGTTACTAGGTTAATGGCGTTATCGCAATCCACAGTCTGGTTCAGGGATCACTAGGCCATGTGTTTTTCCTTTCGAAGATCCACATCACTTAGCTTAGAATCCATCTGGAAATCCACCTTAACCAAAACATGAGTACCCAATCAAACTATGGATATCCGAAAATAGCAAGAGTAGGCTGAAAACACTATAACACCTGTAAAAACTCATTCCATGACAGAAAAGAACCACATGAAATACCATGCATGCCAGATCTAGCAAGGAAATCAAACATAAAAATCCATACCTACAAAGAATATTGTTGTAGTTGATTGATCCTTTTCTCCCCTACTTGCTCCTTCCTTCCTCTTTCCTTCTTTTCCATTCTTGATCTAATGCCAAAGTGCTCCAAAAAAAAAAAACTCTCAGTCTCCAAGGGTGAGAGAGAGAGACATAATAATGAGAGAACTCCAAATCTGAACTGACAAAAGGTACCAACTGGTCCTCAGAAGCATTTTTATAAATTAGACCTTTATTTTCTTCATTTTCCATTATTTTCCTTCATTTTCCTCCTCACATGCAACATGTGACCTTTCACCTTCCTTTTCTCCTATTTTCCATTATTTTGAAAAAAAAATGTGCCAAAAATGCCATTTTTCCTTTCCAAGGATTTTCCATTGTCTTTTCCAATTACCTTAGCCACAATAAACTAATTAACACCCTCACTAGGATGTTTTTCCCAACATTCAGCATGGAATAAGTGTCCCATCAACCATGGTTATTATTTTTCCTTTATTAACTCTTATTACATGGATTTTTCACCAAGGTTGTTAAATAGCCCTTCACCTTGGGGGAGACCATCCTCGATGTTCAAGCACACCTATTCCTCGGCAAAACCCGTTGAAAAGAAAACATCCTTCCCTTGGAGCTTTATAGGTTAGCTCGTTGCAGTATTTACAATGATCACCCTACTGAAGAGTAAACCACGTTATAATATGACAAATATAACATCATAATAACATGACACCCATGCCGCTTATTGGAGCTTTATAGCATAGCTCATGGTCATATTTACATCCATAAACATATTTAGATATATCAAAACATCACACCAAAACATATTCCAAAATATATACCAAAACTTCTTTTCCTCGACCGACAAACAATGATGGATACATAGCCCGCATCTAATCCACCATCTCCCATATAGATTCATCGGGCCTAAATTGCTTCCACTACACTTTAACTTGATTGATTTCTCGGTTCTGGAGCATGAGCATATTTCTCTGCAATATACCTTGAGGTTCCAGCTAGAATTTTCCCTCTGGCTCCACCTGCAAGACAGACCATTCAATCACATGATCAACATATTTAACATACTTCTTAAGTAATGAAACATGGAAAACATCAAGACTTTCATTGTGGGAGGGAGTGCAATTCAATAGGATATTGGCCTAATCCTATCAAGAATCTTGAAAGGTCCACAAAACTATGGTGCCATCTCGGCACATGATCTAATCCGCAAGGAGATATTCTTTAGTTTGATGTGAAAGTACACCTAATCCCAAAAATGAAACTCCTTAAACAACCTATTCCAATATGTATAGCTCATTTTCCAATCATGTGATGCTTTTATATTATTTTTGATTACCTACATTTCCTATTCCATTTTTTCTAACATGTTCGATCCAATGAATACCTAGTTCACCGAATCACTCTAGCTAATGGGAGTATTACAACTCTGCCCATACATTGCATCAAACAAAGTCATCTTCAGAGATTCCTGAACCATTGTTGTAATAAAACTAAACTAACATAAGGTAACCCTCCCATATCTTTTGTTTATGCATCACGTACATCCTCAACATGTCCTCCAATATCTTGTTGTCCCTCTCTGCCTTTCCATCTGTCTACGGATGATAATTTGTAATGAAGGCCAATTTCGTGCCCAACCCTGCAAAAAAATCCTTCCAAAACTTGGAAGTGAACTTGACATACTTGTGTGACACAATATTCTTTGGACCACCATGCAATCTGGCCACATCTCTGATGAACACCTATGCTACATCGCTAGCTCAAAACATATACTTCATTGGAATGAAGTATTCTACCTTTGTGAACATGTCCGCAACAACCATGATAGAATGGTGTTGTCTCACTATCCTCAGAAAACTTGTAATAAAGTCCAGGGAGATAACCTCCCATTTCCATTCTGTAATCACAATCATTTGTAGCAGTCCACCTAGATAATTAGACTATGTCTTCACCTGCTGGAAATCCAAACACCAAGCTAGAAACTATGCTACATCCTTCTTCAGATTTGACTAATAATAAAACTTCTTCACTACGGTCAATGTCTTCTGACATCATGGGTGACCTAAATATGGTTTTGCATGAAACTCCCTCAATATCACCTTCTTGAGCTCACATTTGTCTAGAAAATATATCCTATCTCTAAACCTAACAAATGCATCTGTCGTGAGATGATATTCCGTGTCCTATACACTTTCACCTATACCCGTACCACTACCTATACCTATACTTGTACTCTGCTGCAACCTGTGCACATTCTCCATATATCTTTCATCCTGCTGACCTACCTAGAATATCCTATCCTATGAATTTGTCTCATAGGATATCATAGTTGCTATGTGATTTACTTGTATCCATCTTCTATGAGAATTTGTGACCCTATTCTCCTTTCCTTTGATGTAATTGATCTCATATTCAAACTCGCTAATCGTGGCCAACCATCTAGCTTTTATGACGTTCATATTTGGCTGGTCAAATTGATACCTAAATCCACTATTTTCACTCATCAATTCAAACCTACTTCCAAGAAGATAGTGCCTCCATATATTTAATGCATGTATGATTTCTTCTAGCTCAAAATCATGTGTCAGATATTTTTTCTCATGCTCATTCAGTTTTCATGACTCGTAGCATACTACTTGTCCTTCCTACAAAAGGACTCCACCAAGTCTTTTCTTCCAAGAATTTGTACATATTACAAACTCTTTTTCCGGATATGCGAACTTTAACATTGGTGCATGTGTCAACAACTACTTAAGCTTCTCAAAACTAGCCTCACACTCCTTTGTCCTTTCAAAATTCTTACCTTTCTTCTATAATTTTTTAATAGGATAAGAAATATGTGAGAAGTTCTTGATGAAACTCCTATAATAATATGATAATCCCATAATGAATCTCACCTCATCTATATTTCTAGAAGTTGTCCACTCCATGATAGCTCTTACCTTTTCTGGATCCACTGTTACGCCCTCCTTGGATACAAATGTCCCAAGTAATGTACCTTGGTCTGAAATAAACTACACTTGCTAAGCTTAGCATACAACTGATGCTCTCTCAACAATTTTAGCATTGCTTCCAAATGTTCGACATGCTCTTCCTCAGTTTTAGAATATACCAATATGTCATCAATGAAACAATAACAAACTTGTCCAAATAGGGAAGCAACACGTTATTAATCAAACACATAAAGGCAGCTCAAGCATTAGTAAAATAAAATGGAACTACAACAAACTCATAATGTCCATACCTGGTCCGGAATGTTTCCTTGTAAATGTACTCTTCTTTAATGTGTACTTGATGATATCCGAATCTCAAATCAATCTTCGAGAACACTACCACTCCTTTTAGGTGATAAAAATAGTCAACAATCCTCGGCAACATATACCTGTTATTGATGGTCACTTTGTTCAACTTCTTATAGTCAATGAAAAATATGAGAGTACCATCCTTATTCTTTACAAACAATACCGGTGTGCCCCATGGTGATACACTTAGACTAATGTATCCTTTTTTAAGCATCTATTTCAGCTGCAAGTTTATATCTACCAACTTAGATGTGCTCATCCGGTAAGGTGTTTTTGATGTTGGAGCTACCCCTAGTACCAACTCAATAGAAGCATTTACTTCCATATGAGGTGGAGAATCTGAAATATATGGAGGAAATACATCTTGAAACTATTTTAGAACTGAGTACCTTCTCAAAACATCCACATCCTCAACTTCCTTGCCTTTTTCAATGTTGGAGCTGGGATCCCCGTTAAGAAAGTAGTAGAGAAGACTTTGTAGATCAAGGAGTAGAGCACGCAGTGAAAAGTTTGTTTTTGAGTCTTAGGGGCTTTGGGGTCAGTCAAAGCCCCTTATTTGTAATGGGATGGGAATTTTTTTGAATGTTGGAATCCTCCCATGGTTTGGAACCATGGTATTGTAAAAGCCAAATCTATATAAGGAGTCTAGATGAAAGTCATAGATATAGAAAAAAAAGAATTAAATGATGCATTTGGATGTAAGATTGATCTGAGGAAGAGTCTGTATTTGGATTAGAGGAATGAATCCTACCATTTTGTGTGCGGATACCTTAGTAAGTCTACAGTTGTATTTTCATACCCCTGTAGCTGTGTGTGCATGGTGGGAAGTGGATGTAAAGCGAAGATCTGACTTATATAATTGTCTTTTGGATTAATCACAACATCGGGATTTGGTTGAAGTTTTGAAAAATCTAATGTGGTTCATCCTCAAGACAAGGTGAAAAATATGATCGATATTAATGAATAAATAGTGAGGATGCATCATTGCCCAGAGATAGCCGTTGAAAACTAGACGTTAAAAACTAGTCGTTATTAGTTAGTTATTTAAGAATATTTAATTACAGAGGCTTAATGGAAAATATATATGATTTTTATTAATAAATAGGTTAATAAATTGATTAAAATTCTTTATTAATATTATAATATGTTAATATTAATTATTAATATTATAATAGGGTAATAAAGGTAAACATAATTTAATAATAACTATTTAAATAAAAGGGGGTTTTTAAAAATTAATTAATAATTTATTTTAATAAATGTTTTAAAAACCATTATTTATATAGCAAGATTATAAATCCTAAGATATTATAAAATATATTGTAACTAAATAAAAATAAGGAAGGACCAGGAGAAACAAAAAGAGAACTAGATAAGTATATTAAAGGAAAAATATAAAATCAAGGACAACAACCAAAAAACCAAATCTAATACGAGCCTCGACACAAGGAGGAGAAATCACCAAGAGACTTAACACAAGTGGGAGAAATCATCTAGAGAGAGCTAGAGTCCAGATCTTACTCAAATTCCACTCGTCATCCCTATTGATATTCTTAGCATGTCTCTCAATCCAAATATCTTCCCTAAGATTCCTATGGTGGAAGTAATCAACCCAAGAAATGACTTTGGATTCCTTAATGCATACATGGTGACATAATTTTTCCACATGCTACGCCAGAGCTGAAGTGTGGGACCGTTTATGCCTAATGACTGTTGTGTGATCTGACTTGTAATGAAAGGCTATTGAGAAACATATGAGTTATATTCATGTGTTTGATTTTTACTTTTTTTTTTAATATATGTGTTGAATAAGGGTTTATATCTGTAATTGAATAGTGTAGTCTTGTTTATGGTTATTTACTTTATTTAATGCATGAATAAGTCAGATTGCAAATTTTGTCAGTTAGTTCAACAAATGTGTTGAACAACATTGATATCACTGATAGATCTAAACTGCAAAGCTCTATTAAGAAGGAAAAGCCCTATATCCACAGTTCAGTGCCCCTCTAGATGCAGATTCATGGTTTTAGTATCCCTTTATATTGCCTTGGGTGAGACTTCGATCTCTGCAAGAAGGTCATTTCTGAAAGGGTCGGTAATGGTGGGTTTTGTTGGATTGCACAGTCACTTCAGACCTGGGTCTAGGCCCCATCAAGAAAAAAATGGTTCCGTTTTCGGCACTGAGATCTAATCAAGGGATGGTTGAATGTGGAATATATCTAAGGAAGAGATAAAAAATTGGGTTGATAAAAAATAACATGGGTTTGTTATCCAAGAAAACAGAAGTCTGCGCATCTCTACTAAACATTGGCTACAAAAATACATCTATACAGATCAGTACGTGATATTTTTTGCATCGTTTTCTAGTGAGCTATATGAGTGGATATCAAGACTAGCAATGCAAGTGGGTTATTTCAATAATAGGCCCACTGTGTGGACCTTAGAGTTGATGGTGAAGCTGAAAACTACTAATAACGATACCACAAGGCTTATTGATTATTGGATAGACAGTATCCTTGGAGGTTTCATTACTCAGTTTGTGATCGAGACCTATGTGTCTTATAGCGAAGCAGAGTGAAAGTTTTCCAGAAACCCTAGAGGTAAGTACTTGAATTCACTAAAGTTATTGATTAAAATGTTATTGTCTAAAATGAGTATATTAGGGATGTACACAGATTTATGTTTGAAGAAAGAGAACTTGGTGTTATGCAAAGTGGTAAGCGACTCAAAACAGGTTGGGGTACATACATTGAAATTGAATAGAGACCATAGTTTGAATCTGATAAAGGAGAAAGAAACCACACTACTCTGTGAAGTTTGTCGCTGAGATATGAAAGTCAGCAAAGTGTTGAGGAAATTCACCAACCTTCCAACCCCATCATCACTCCAACCCATTCTATTCCTCCACCTCCAACCCCCCCCATGGCCTAGCCACCAAATATATTTGTGTTCAAGGGAAGAGATGGCCTTGAATAATTATGGTTTGTGATAGAAGCAATATGGAGTTTGATGAATGTTATATATGAAAATATGAAGAAAGCGTAGTTGATTACAGCGATGCAAGATAGAGCATTGTCCTGGTACATGAATTATGTGATAACGAATGCAAAAGCTTCTTTATCTGAGACAAATACCGTGATGAATGTTGAATTCAAGAAACCAAACTTGTAGTATAAGTGTATCACATAGATCAAAGAAATTAAGCAGCTGACTACCGAGTCTATATTGGGGGCACGTCAGAGATTTAAAATGTTGTTGAGCCAAATTAGTTTCAAGATCCTGGATGAACAACATAGAGAATTTTTCATTTTTCATTTTTGTCTCATCTCAGACTCCCATTGTCTCAACGGAAGATTGTAACTCAGGTTGAAGCACTGGAGTTCACGATGAAGCTTGAAGCATCGCCCATAGCCGATATAAGTATAGGAGTACAACATATTCGAAATAAGTTTGCGAGCTTGCATATGAAGCTCCAAGATCTAAAGAAGGAAAATGAGGTTCACCCAAAGATGAGAATGGAGGTTTGGTGTATCAAATGCAAAGTGGAGGGTCACTATAAAGAATAGTGCCCTATTTATAGAGACTATTTGAACATTGGGATGTCGAGCCCACTGATGCCTGGATTAAACGTCGGGCTAATTGTAGGGCATAGTTGATCCAGGTGGATATTGGTGGTCACTCACCTATTCCACTTGGGGCCCCACCATTGTCTCTTTCAGTTTTTCAGTTTCGGCACAACTTACTATTTTTAGCAGTTTTTCGGGTCCTGAACTTCCGAAGCCGTTTTAAGGCCCTAAACGACATTTTTTGGGAAAACAGAGAGAAACATGTGTCCATGGACTAATTTTTCTCATTAAAAATTTGTATTCTTGGGATAGATCTTTCTAACGAGGTATGGTACACGTCAAACGGAGATCGTATCCAAAAGTTACGCCCCTGGAAAGTTGAAACACCAATTTACCCAAACGGGGCCCATAGTTTTGGCGCTTCATCTCCTAGGGTTAGGGTTTTGGATGTTTAGGATTTCCCATTGTTTATAAATAATAAATAGGCCCTCAAGCCTCATTTTAACTCAGTTCAGAGGCCTGTAGCCACCACATCTCTTCTCAGAGATAGCTACCAACGCCCTAGCTAGTTTTATTTCCATTCTGTCTGTAAGCAAATTTAAGTTCTTTGATATTAATGAAATGAAGTGTTATTTCTGCTGCATCTCTGTATTTATGGTTATGTGTTTATTCTGTTGCATTCCTGCATAAATCCAGATCAGTAGTATATTGTGTAGCGTTTGCGAAGTTGCAATAAAACATTCCACAAACTTTTGTCATCTGTTGCAGAAATTTATCAAATCACCAAACAAGTTGTTCTATAACTTTTGCAGTTTGGTAGAGCATGATGAACAACATTGTAAGATATATGACTTGATGATGCAGAATAGTTCTGATGTGTACTGGATGCAGGTAGAAGAGCATGAAGCTTCGAGATCATAGACCGTGCGAGGAGGTTTCCTAGGCCGATGAGGTGGCTGAGGAGGAGGCACTGGTCGAGGATGAGGATAGGTCATATGTTAGAACTACAGACAAACTGGGCACTTTGCAATGGATTTTCAATATCGTGCAGCAACTTCCTATAAGTATTGTCAAGAATTTGGTCATGAAATTGAAGAGTGTCCCATTTTTTGAGCTAAAATGTAGGAGAAGTGAGCCTAATAGCCGACTCAGAATATCCAAATGATGAGGGTTGAACTGCGCTAAGGAAATCAAAACATTAACATAGTAATGCATAGTGGTATGAGTACTAATAGGGACCACACAAATGGAACAAAGGCTAAAACAGAGACATGGGTAAGGAAGGTAGAAGATAATAATGTTGGATTTAATGTGCAGAGCGAGAAAGAGATGTTCATGGAAGCAAGGAAGGAATTTATGATTCCTAAAGCTTCGTCATCTCCCACGGAGAAATAGTTGTTCCCAGTAAATAATAATCCTGAGGAGAACAACTAAGTAAATGAATTTCATCAATCTATCTTGGCGTCATTTTTATAAAACGTGTATTAAATTGTTGAGGGACCATAAGGTTGTAGAAGGACTGCAGGAACTGATATATAACTGTGTTTTTAAGGAAAATTTGTAGCTAGAACAACATGCAGTAAATAAAGTGTGCAAGAACAAGAAGAGAATTGACCAGGAGATGAGGTTGACCGCTTAGATCAAAGATTATGACATGGATCACTTCATCCTAGATCTAGGGTTATATGCTAACATTATGCCAGAGAAAACATGGGCATGGATGGGAAGGCGTAAGCTACAGTGGTCTCCAATTCAGCTGAGGATGGAAAACCAACTAAAGATCATTCCTATGGACCACCTGCAAGGAATTAGTGTATATATTGATGGTGCAGGTGTATTGGTTGATTTTTAAGTCATCGAGATCATACTTAATAGTAATCCTTATCCTGCGTTGTTGGGATTTGATTGGGCTTATTACATGGATTCTATAATCAGCTTGAAGAATAGCAAGATGGTGTTTGAAAAATATGGAACCCGATTAGTTGTGTCATTGTATCCTTCAGAAGGTGCATGATATACAGAGCTTTTCTGGAATGAGTATGGCGATGATGCAATTTATAACATTTATAAGCTTACTAAGGAGGATGAAAATTGGATCAATCCCACCTTCGATGGTAGAATATTCTGGGAGCGCGATATTTTGTGTGTTTAAAGTTTAGATGAGGAGTTGGAGCACTGGAAAAACCGTTTGCATGAAGTGACTACCAAGCACTGTAACAGGGTGACCAAATCTCTACGCTGTGTCAGATTAGAAGTAAGTGACTTACCTTTTTTATGATGGTACGAGAAATTTTGTGTTGTTTATGGAAGAATTTGAGAAAAAAATTCCTAAATAATAGAGGTATGAAGCTTTGGATTTTGCATTAAGGTCTACTCTAGCCTAATGGTGGCACCCACACAGAGAAGTTTTAGGAGGATAATTTTTTTTTTACAAATTGATAAGGTTGAGGTTTTCTCAGATTAATATGAAGATCATGGAGAAGTATGATGACCACGGGGATCTGCGCAAGCATTTAGCTTGCTGTACTGAAGCTTGGGGCACCGACCCTCAACCCGAATGAGTGCACATGTTCTTTTATTCCTTAGAGATGATACCTCGGCAATCGTATCTTGAAATAGAACTATGCCATGGAACAACGGATTGGGATGAGATGATCGATGGATTCTTTTTGACTTATAGCTTTGATGATGGATTGGTGTGCATTAATGAGGCTCTCCAAGAAGTTAAAGAAGGGGTATTTTGTATTACTAAGGAGCCAAGGACGTTGGTACAACCTGATTGGGCCACACAAGTTGAAAAATCCCATGAATGTTATAATTTGACCATAAAAGAGGGTGAGGAGGATCTTTGCAATGCCAACATTCTTGAGAGATAAGGACCACGTGAGGTTTTAGACCCTCTAATATAAATTATGTATGTATATGAACCTGTCACGACTCATCAAGTCAACATCGACTTAGAGGCGGAGCCCAAATTTGCAAGGATTGGGGACTACTGGGATGATGACAGAGTGAGCAAGGTCACTTAATTACTGCATGAATACCAGGACCTCTTCCCAACCAAATTTTCAGAATTAAAATGCATTTTTGGTGATATTGGAGTAATGCACATCACTTTAAATCCTGATGCAAATCCAATCAAGCAGAGCCACTATTAGCTGAACCCAAAGTACAAAGCAAAAGTGAGGGAGGAACTAGACAAAATGATTATTGTTGGCATCATTGAACCAATCGAGAAGTCTTAATGGGTTAGCCCTATGGTGGTCCAATATAAGAAGACTAAGGGAAAGATAAGGATTTGTGTTGATCTCCACAAACTAAACGATGCTTGTGTCCATGATCCATTCCCAACGTCATTCAGAGAAGAAGCATTGGAGAATGTTGGCAAGTAGGAAACCTGCTCATTTACTAATGGATTCTTAAGGTATCATCAAGCTAGGATTGTGCCAGAAGATAGAAGAAAGAAAACCTTTGCCACATAATGGGGGTCATTTCAGTACACCGTCAAGCCATTTGGATTAAAGAATGCTCCTACTATATTTTCTAGAGTAGTTGTCGTGACTTTCAAAGAGTATATTCACAAGTTTCTAGAGGTATAATTTGATGACTCGACCATGTTTGGGTTATTGAAGAAACATGTCTTCAGTCTGCGCCTAATGCTAGATACTTGTAGGAAGTATTAGATCTCCTTAGATCTAAAGAATTGCATTTTTTGCGTACCATATGGTATTTTGTTAGGGCATATTCTGTGCAAACAAGGATTGATGATTGATCCTGCAAATATTGTATTAATCATAAATTTAGAACCTCCAACATGTGTAAATAATCTAAACATACTGACTATTACATGAATTTTATTAAGATGTACACGCAGATCATTGCACCAATGGAAAAATTATTAAAGAAAGATGTCAAGTTCTATTGGGATGATGACTTTTAGAATAGGCTTGATATAATAAAAGAAAATATGGTAATTGTGCCCATTCTTGTCTTCCCCGATTAGAAAAAAGGAATTTCATGTTCATGTCAATGCATCCTACATATCTTTGGGAATGGTACTAGTGCAACCTGGGGAATGGGATATTGATCATCCTATGGCCTTTGCAAGAAAAATGATATCTAAGGTGGAGAGTAACTACTCCACCACAGAGCGTGAGGGGCTAGAAATGGTATATGCATTGTAAAAATACAAACACTACCTATTGGGGGCTCACTTCAAGATGTTTATGGATCACTCAGATTTGAAGTACCTAGTCAAAAAGCCTATTTTGGGGGGGGAATAATTTCTGTTGGTTATTGTTGTTCCAAGAGTATGACTTCAAAGTTATTGTCAAACCAGGACGTTTAAATGTTAGGTTAGATCATCTGTCTAGGATTGAGACAGGAGAAGAACCAAAAAATTTGGATGAAGGATTACTTGATCTGCATTTTTTCGTTATCAAGGTTGCAGATGATAATTTCCTCGATATCATTCAACTTCTCTCTATAGGAATTTCCCCTCCAGAATGTACGACGCAATAGAAGAAAGAGATAGTAGTAAGGGCGGTTGATTTTACCCTGATTAAAGGAAATCTGTATAAAATGGGGGCTAATGAGATCCTATGACAATATGTTCCTGAGAATGAGCAACAAAACATATTGATTGAATCCCATGGAGGGGTGGCTTGAGGTCACTACGTTGGGAAGGCTATTGCGCGAAGATCCTGTGAGCTAGAATATGGTGGCCTATGGTAAAAAATTACTCAAATGAGTATTGTATCACCTGCGATGTCTGTCAAAGGACAGGTAGAACGTCATGAAGATATGCAATGGCGATGCACCTGCAAGTTACGTTGCAAGCTTTTGATAAATGGGTGATTGACTTTGTGGGACCAATCGATCCTCTAGGAGAGAAGAGGAGTGTGCAGTATATTATTACTGTGACCAACTACCTCACTCGATGTGCCCAGGTGCAACCAGCAAAGGATTGCACTGTAGATAATATGGAAAATTTGATTTTAGAGCATATTGTGTCAAGGTTTGGTTTCCTGAAAATCTTGATCAGCGATCGGGGTACACAATTTCTGAAAAATAGTTTTGAAGCCTTGACCGAAGAGTTCCAAGTGGGTCACCAAAATAGTATGCGTTATCACCCTTAGGAAAATGGCATGGTTGAAGCCTTTAACAAAATTCTAGAGAGTGCATTGACAAAGGTGTGCAATGTTAACTAAAATGAATGGGATTTTCACATCCCTCTCGTTCTATGGTCCTACCAGCCTACCTGTAAGAGGCTAACCGGACATACCCCATTCTGATTAGTGTATGGTTAGGAAGCAGTGATGTTGATGGAGTACATTGTACCTATTCTTCGCATAGAAACAATAATGATTATGGTAGACAATGAAATTATGGAGCAGAGATTGACGCAACTGCTAGAATTTTAAGAGGATCGTTTCATCACTAGGTTCCATCAATAGGTTCAGAAGGATTGGGAGAAAGCCTGACATGACCAACACATTAAGCATAAGACGTTCAAGGATGGCAACCTTGATATTTTGTATGATAGAAAGTTTGCGAAGTTCCCAGGAAAACTGTGAATGCACTAGTTGGATCCATATATTGTAAGGCATGTCATGGAAGGAGGCACAGTTCAGCTCGAAAATCTTAATAGATAATTGTTCGATAGTCTAGTTAATGGAAGCATATTAAAATTGTAAAAACTGAAGTCCATCCCTGAATGTTCGAAATGACTATATTGTCAATGAAGAGTCTTAATGATCCACGCAGTTGAAAGGGGGCATCCAAATACAAATGGACTGCAGATACAAACGAGCAAGCTTCAGGAGAGTGTGGCTAACCAATTTGAGAAAGAGTGCACGGAAGCAGTTAAACCGTTGAAGGATTCCTTTAGTGGCATCAGAGCAAAGATTGAGGGCGCACCACCATTATGATTCAGGACAAGTCAAAGTTTTGTGTTGGGGGGTTGTTGGAGATGGGATCCCCCTAAAGAAAGTAGTAGAGAATACTCTGCAGATAAAGGAGTAGAGCATGCAGTCCAAAGTCTATTTTTGAGTCTTAGGGGCTTTGGGGTGGCTCAAAGCCCCTTATTATGTATTGATATGGGACTTTTTGTGAACTTTGGACTCCACCCATGGTTTGGAACCATGGTATTGTAAAATCCAAACCTGCATAAGGAGTCTAGATGGAAGTCATATATATAGCAGAAAATGATTGAATGATTCATTTGGATGTAAGATTGTTTTGAGTTAGAGTCTCTATTTGGATTAGAGGAAAGGCTCTTATAGCTGTGTGCATGGAGACCTTAGGATGTCTATATTTGTGTGTGAACGCTCCTGGAGCTATGTGCGTGGGGTGGGAAGTCGATGTAAAGAGAATATATGATTATTAGTGAAAGACTATTGAGAAACATCTGAGTTATATTGATGTGTTTTCTTTTTACTTGTTATTTTGAATATGTATGTTAAATAAGGGTTTAGATCTGAAATTGAATAGTGCAATCTTTTTTATGTTTATTTACTTTGTTTAATGCATGAATAAGTAAGATCATGTAGTTTTTTAGTCAGTTCAACAAATGTGTTGAACAACTTTAATATTACTGATAGATCTAGCATGCGAAACTTTGTTAAGAAGAAAAATCCCTAAATCCATAGTCCATTGTCCCTTTAGATGCAGAAACTTGGTTCCAACATCCCCCTATATTGCCTCAGGTGAGACTTTGATTTGCATAAGAAATTCAGTGCCGAAAGTGTCGATAATAGTGGGGTTATTGAACTATGCAATCACTTCGAACCTGGGTCTAGGCCCCATAAATCAAACTATCACTAGAGATATGTATTGCAAATAACACACACCCTTTCTTGAGACTACGCTTGGCCTGCATAGTTTTCACCATCCTAGCTATTGTGGCTTTCTACTTTGCATGTAAGACTCTTGGTTCCCCATTTTCATCCAAGCACTCAATAGAATTTTCATAACAATCCACCTTGATCCTCTGAAGGTATAGCCAGTCCATACCCAATAGCATACTAGATGATCCCAATGGCAATATGTTCAAGTGCATTGTTGTATACATGCCATTCAACTCGAATGCACAAGATCTTACCCAATGAGAACTCTTTTCTCTGTACCTGTAATCAACTACACAAACTAATATTTTGCATGCACTTCTTTATTCAAACCACACTTATCCACCAAGTCAGGACTAACATAACTATAAATAGATCCAGGGCTAGTAAGAAATAGAAACAACTTAATCAAAAAGCTTACTGTCTATCTAAATGATAGATGTTTGATGGTCTACATACCTATTACCTAGTGATACATAGATACAAGGAACACTCTTATCAATATCCCCAACATTTTGTGCCTCCTGTGCACTATATTTCTGAGGCCTACCACCCTAATTCTATGTATAATATCTATTAAGGTGCTCCTTACCACATTTCCAACACTCAAACCATCAAGTACCATTACCTTTATGTTGTTTTGGTGATCCATGTCCCTGTCTAGATGCACTTAACTTATTTTGTGGTGCCACATTTTCTTTCTCTTATGAATTCTACGGCCTTATTCTTCTTGGCTTCCATTTCCCTTACGTTTATCTTCCCATTTCCATCCTTGTTGATATTCATTCTTATGCTTTTACTGTTCATATTAATGCTTCAATTTCCCAATAACTTCCTCAAACTACTGAGGCTCATCATACTCAATCCGATCTATAAATGATAATGGAAAATTACTTCTTACTGAAAATCATCTTGAACTCATTCCAACTCAAATCCTCCTTACTAATGTCTTTGGTCTTCTTCACATGTTCCCACCAGATATCTTCTTTACTTTTGAGGCTCAATTAGCAATTATGGCCTTCATGTTTTCTATGTACTCATGCAACTCAAAGAACTTGTTCATCCCAAGTATCCAAGCCCTTGCATCTTCTGGTTTCCTCAAGTCTCCAACAAAAGTAGGTGGCTTCAATTTCTTAAATTCATTTGGAAATTATCCCCTATCACTCATCCTTTAAGGATGATAATTACGATGATCATAGTACATTTTTTGATCACCTCTTATATCTAGAGTATCCAACATCCTTCCATATCTCACTGTGTCATCTCAATCTGACCTGTGCTCACCATGAGACCTACTTCCATATGCCCCTTAGTTTTTTCTTCCTTCCCATGGCTGACCCGAAGGGGTCCCTATCACTGTAATTCCGATAAAATATGAAGGATTATTTCTTTAACCTCTTCTTATTTCCCTTGTGCCTGCATCATTTTTTCAGTTTCCAACTTATAAATCCTTATTTATTCCTTCAAGCTTCTCAATGTGTCTTCTAAATCAAAAGATTTCCCATCACCACAATGTTCATCTAATTCATAGGGAGAATCTCTAGAGTCTACCATCTTGTTATTCATTTCATCTCTTTCTTGCAAAGCATGCAATGTTAGCGAAACCAAATCTGAATAAACCAATGTACCTTAGCATAATTTAGGGAGGATATCTCATCTACAAGATCCTGAAAATCAGCATAAATGTAAAAACATAATCATAACAAAATATATACATATAAAAAATGTGTGTACCAACACATAAACATCATTCTATCTAGAGTTGAGTCATCAATGCATGACCATATCAACTACACATACAATGACCTCATGCATAACAACAATAACCATACGAAGGCACATTTGACAACATGTAAGCATTGACACACATAGAAATGCATAACCAATCATACACAGTTCAAAACAACAACATCCTCTTTCACATAGCGACATCACTACCCATGACTCACACCATGCATATGCAATACGCATATATATACCACAAGGATGATTAACACACATGCAATCGCCATGAATGCATGACCAATGTACACTGCCCATCTAGTCCAAGGGGTGAATCATTCTTTGATACCACTATGTGATATCATATATGGCCCAAAGAGAGCGCAACCTGCTCTGATAGCACTCTGTAACACCCTCCTCTCACATCTACCCAAGTAACCGTACAACCAGGGTAAACATGAAACCTCCTAGTTGACCTTATGGAAGTGAAATCGACATAAACACTTCACATAGAACTTCCACATCAACAAAAAAACTACCATGAGTCATTCGAACCACTTAGATAGCCATCCCCTAGGTCCCACTGGGTTTTTAGACCATTAAATGCCTAGACTCTCCCTTGATATGGACGAGGGTGTGTGTGGGAGGTTATGGGAACTTCCACAACATGGGTATGCATGCATCCGGGACATTTTTCCTCATACCTGTTCCAATGTCCCTAGAATTTGAGCCACTTTTTCAGGCCCAGAGGCCAGGTCATTTCCCAAAACTCAATGAAAAGTTCATAAATTAATTATAACAATGGAACAATGATATGTTTGCAAAAACATTTATAAGGTCTAGACTAGACCCCTACTAGCCATGATAGGCCTTTCATCAAACATACCACAAATATGAAAGTTATAGATATAAACAACAAATATGAGCATAGGGGTCTCATACTTATCTAAGAATCGTTAAGAATAATTGTTCCCTTATATCCTTAGCTTCATTATCATCTATTAGGTCATATATACATTTTTCATTCATTTACAAATAAAAACATGAGGAGGGCCATACATCATCACTATCATAATGCATGCTTATAATCCACATAATAACAAAAAAAATATCAAGGATACATCAGCCATATAATCCAAATATAAAACAACACATTTACACATAATATGTCAACGAAATAACCTCTTATTAATGAATACAAAATCCAACCCGTGATGGGACTACCACGTTCCACCCGGCCATAGATTGGTTGAGCCAAATATCTCTTCATCCAATCACCCCCATGCCATATGTCAAGCATGAATGTAGGACTCAAACCAAAAGAACCAACCAGGGAATCCCGAGGCTAAACCACATCACCCTCATAAATAGAAACCAACCTTTAATGCAATCCATCCCGAATCACTAGGCCATACAACAAGGATGAATGCCACCAGATTTCTCCACCTCCACCATGAGGTATTTTGATGTCTCCTAGCCGCTCACGCTTTATCACAATCCTCATAGAATCCACCCTCTAGGCTTTACCGTATATCCCGCCATTCACTAGCAGGGAGTCATAGGCCTAAGAAAGGGAAACTGCCTCTAATATTTATCGTATATCCCGTCATTAACTAGTCATGGAATCTTAGGTCCATCGAGGCACACAATACCTTAATTTACCGCAACCCACATTTTGGTTCGGAGATTTCTATGCGAGTAGCTTTACCGCAATCTATAGTACGATTCAGTGATGACTAGGCCATGTGTTATTCCTTTCAGAGATCCACCTCACCCAACTTCGAATCCATCTAGAAATCCATCGCAAACAAAACATGAGAACCCCATCACACCATAACTATCCTAAAATGGAAAAGCTAGGCTAAAAACCGTTGTTACAACTAGCAAAACCCATGCCATGACAACAAAGAACCACATGCAATACCATGCATCCCAATTCTAGCATAGAAATCAAACATGCAAATTGATGCTTATAAAGAATCCTCTTGTAGTTGCATGATCCTGCTCTTCCTTCCTTCTTCCTTCTTTCCTCTTGTCCTATTTTCCTTTCTTGATGCAATGCCAAAGTGCTCCAAAAAAAACTCTAAGTGTGCAAGAGTGAGAGAGAGAGATAGAATAATGAGAGGGCTCCAAAACTAAACTGAAAAAAGGTTATACTGAAAAAAGGTACCAACTGATCCTTAGAAGCCTTTTTATCAATTAGGTCTCTATTTTCTTCATTTTCCATTATTGTCCTTCATTTTCCTCCTCACATGAAACATGCAACTTGTGATATTTCACCATCTTGGAATAAGTGTCCCATCAACTGTGTTTATTATTTTGCCTTTACTAACTCTTATTACCTTGAGTTTTCACAAGAGTTGTTATAGTCTAAGTTGTAAAATTATTTAATAATATTAATAATATTAATATTAATGATGGTGACTATTAATAATATTTATAGTATTAAAATATATAAGTTATAAACGGAAGAAAAGATATTTGTGGATTTATTTTTGTCGACTTGGAGGAGCGAAGATGAACCCTAGGGTTCTTGCATGTGACTCTCTTCTCTCCGCTGCCGTCAAGCCTCAGCTTAACCTTGTGGATCATAGAGTCCAGAGACCAAGCATGCCACTGATTCCACTCAGGCCCAACGATGAGAGAAGCTACACTGATGAAAAAGTGAAGGAGGCAAGTGTTGGGCTCAAAGAATGTTCTGCACTCTCTGACGCAAACATGGCAACAACTTCATTTTATGGGCAAGTCTATAGTGGCCACGTAGGCCGGATTGGGATGGATCCTTATCCTGATGGAAACCCGAAGGATACCATGAAATGATGCACAACATCTTCCATCGAGAAAGGCAACGAATGTACTAGCCTGACCCTACGTTCCAACAACTCATTGCTCCAGTGTGTGACCCATGATTTTACTTGTCAGAGCGGCCTTTGCACAATGGGAAAAATAAAATGTAAATAGGTTGCCTCAGGCTGTAGCAAGTCAACCAGGATCGTCAATCTGGCCTCTCGGATGTGCTCTGGCATCTAAGGTTTCCAAGATCTCTCATCCCCTTTTTTTCATATTCAAATCTCGCTTCTCTCTGGAAAATCCATGCTTCATTGGGTGCGTTCAACACATCTGGTGCAAAACCTCTCGCATGCCCTTGAACACAGGCTAGGGATTCCCTTAGCTTTGAAAATATTTCTATATGGAGGTAAACAACTAGAGGACTCTCTTCCCCTCTCATTTTATAATATTTAAAGAGATGCTTCTGTATTTTTAACCCTTCGTCTGTGAGAAGGAGCAACCGGGCAACCATCTTCTGCTCTAACTTTCTCTTACAATGATTTTGTCCATGCACAACCTCCTAAGAAAGCTACTCAACTCTCTGAGGCTCCCAACACCTTTTTGATTGATAAACTGGAGGAAGCCCCCTGTATAGAAATCGTTCATCCATCTCTTGAAGATCATTCCAAATGTATTCATAATATGCCATTATTTTTCAATTTAATGGACTATGGCCTTGCACAACATATCTCTACCAATGAATTCACTCCACTTGGACCAAAAACAACAAGGTTATCTTGTGCTTGAAGGGTTTCTTCACATTTATGTTTTATTTTAGCAAATATTATCAAAAATCCCTAAGTGGGGGTCCATGGTTTTTGGGAATAACAGGGTTATTCCTCACCACCTAGTTCCCAGACTTCGACCCCTCTACGATAGTCATTACCAAGCTTCTTATTTGGGTCAGGCTTCCAAACTTACCTGCACATTTATGGCACTTTTCCGTCTTCGAAGGAATTGGAAACACCCTGGGCCGCTTTCTAGCAACGGATCCCTCTAGGGGGGAGAAAGTAATACAAACCTATGGCAGAATATGTGGTGAAATAGACATAATTAAAGGTATGGTTGATCAAATCAATCTCAAATTTGATGATTTCTTGTGGACACAGACCCTGGACTATGAGAACATTGTCTTCTGATGCCACCAGTGCCATCAAACAGGGCACCTTCAAAACTCCTGTACCACGTTCCTCTCCCAAAAGTACAAAATCAATTGAAAATCAAAATATAAAAGCTAAAAACAATGTGATACGTCCCCCATGGATGAGATTGAGTCCTTCATCTCAGATTAGGATGAGACTAAAGCAGAAGTGGAGGCTGCAAAGTAGGCTAAGGATACACCCTCGGTTGCCACTGAGAGACCCACTGTTTCTTCAAATACACAGAAACAAACTCATTAGTCCTCCTCCTCTAATTCAGATAAGGAGGCAATTCCTAACAACCAAAAACAATCTTCAAGTGGTTCTAGCCCATGTGCACCATGATGGTTGGGTCAAAGTTAAAAAAAGAAGGGGAATAAATGTCGCATTGAGGATTCGACCCATTCTAAGTAGATTCCAGTGTCTATCTCCTTTTTTTTCTTTGTTACTCCTCTTGGTCCTTTTTTCTTATTTCTTGATTACTTAATGGGATCAAGGTTGATAGTTTATCATTTCCGATTTCCCGCTATCTAGCTTCTCTTGACTGTAACTTCACTTTTTACTATATGATTTCTTACTTGAATTAGTCTTATTTACAAAAAAATTAATAATATTTATAGTATTAATATTACTATCAAGATTGACTACATTATTAATATTAATATTAACATGGTTTATTAGTAATATTAATATTAGGGATTACGAAAAATATTTAATATTTATATTTAATAAAGTTTAAAGTTTATTTAATGTTTATGTTTTTTCAACCTTTATTTTTAATATCATTTTTATATATTTTATCAATAATGAAACCATATACAACTATCGTTTTTATCCACTTCAACTATGATCAACCATGGTAATGCATGGTTAACATGGTCATCCATATTCCAATGTATTTAAACATTCACAACCATGGTCAACGATGTTCACCCATATTCAACCATAGTTGACCATGGACAACCACCTTTAAAATTTATAACACAATATGATAAATAAATATCAATATCACAATGTATTAAACAAATATCAATGTTGTAATATGATGAACAAAATTTAACATGACAATCAAATGAAAAAAATTGCTGTCACCTGTAATGAGCAAAAAAATTGCATCACGGTGCGACAAACAAGAACAAATGTTGTAATGTGACCAACAATAATAAGCATTGTAATGTGAGAAACACTCATTTGATAAAAAAATCAAATCATGGTTGACCAAGGGTTTACCACAATTATTCAAAGTATCCATGTTAATCTTAGTTAACCATAGTTAACCATGGAAAATCATAGTCAATCATGGTCAACTTTAGGTTAACATAAGCAAGCATGATCATCTTCGAGCAACCATAGTCAACATACACTCAATTATGGTTAACCATTAGCAATAACTCTTTGATAAAAAATAGTAACCATAGTTGACCATGGTTAACCATAGACAATCATTGTCAAACATGGTTAATGTGACTATCCATAGTTAGCTTTAGTCACCATGGTTTACTATGTTTAATTATGGTTGACCATAGTAAACTATGGTAGACGTAGATAACTATGGACTACATGGTCAACCATCATCAACCATAGTTGCCTCTATTTGTCATGGTTGATTGTAACCAATCATGGTCAACCATGGTCAACCATCCACTTTTGTTAGCCATTGTTAGCGATGATCAACCATGACCAATCATGGTCATATGTCATTGACCATAGTCAACTATGGGATACCATGGTCAACCATAATTTATTCACTTGCAAATATATTAGATGAAGATATTCATAAAATAACCTTTAGAAACCAT
Organism: Pinus albicaulis; assembly: GCA_034641835.2. NCBI lineage: Eukaryota > Viridiplantae > Streptophyta > Pinopsida > Pinales > Pinaceae > Pinus > Pinus albicaulis. The sequence goes on from CM076571.1 coordinate 592,393,064, forward strand.
ACCCAACCATAGTCAACTATGCAAAAACATGTTCGCCATAATAAATAATAATCTATCAAAGTTAACTATTTAGCCCTGCATAGCTATGGTCATGCATAGTAAACTCTATATTGGCCATAAGAAACCTTCCTTAACTATAATCTGTGAAACCATAGTCAACCATGATCAAACCTAAACAACCATGATCAAAATTAATCAATTATAATATGTCATGGTCAGCCATAATTAGTTGTGTGGTTATCCACAATCAACTCCATATTGACCATAAAAAACCCTTCTTAACCAAAATTTGAACCAAAAAACCCTTCTTAACCATAATTTGAACATAATTATCCATTATCAACCATAATCAACTATGGTCTACTAATATTCCCCATACATGTTGTTTGTTAACTAGAAAAGACAAATTAGTAAATTATATGATTGATATAAGTTGATCAACTACATTTTCAACTTTTATATGTCAATAGTATATGAAAATGATTTTGATCAACCTATAGCAGCCACATTTATTACTATATGATTATACTAATTGATTAAATATATTTGCAATACATCTACTTTAAATTTGTAGATTTTGCACACTTACTAATTCTGTTCATTCAAATCAAATTCAAAGATCAAACTTGTTATTTCAATAAATTTTAAGACATTTTGATCATGCAAAAGTTATCTATCAAACTTGTTATTTCAATAAATTCTTGACAAATTTAAAAAAACATTAAACCAGAAAAATTTATAAAAAAACAATAAAAAATTCACACTAAAAACAATCTATAACTAAAAATATAACTAATAATAACAGATTGCAAAACTCTCATGAAAACCAAGTGAAAATGCAATTTTTGATATGTAACAAGACAGATCGACACCATGGGTGAGATCTTATTTGAAAATCAGTGTGATCGTTTAACGCACAGGAGATGACACACAAGAAGCCAAAGTAGAGGAACCCACTCTTCAGGTACGGCTTCACAGACATTTACCATGAGTGAAGGGTTATTTTATATAACAATTTTTTATAGGAATTTTATAAAAAATATTGTGGGAAAATTTATTATAATTTAGTTGTTAAAATGTTAGTTAAGATAATTATTTTTGGTTATTATTGAGGAATGCGTGTTGATTTAGGATGGTTATTTAAGGAAAACCATGCCATTTCGAATAATTAATTGCTGGTAATTTTCACTCTTACCAAATACCTATGAATCATGGGCTTTTAACGTATTTCCTTAAGTCAACAAGACTAACTTTAACTAAACAAAAAAAAATTAAATCATACTCCCAACCCTTTTGAATTTCAAAATATTTTGGGTATATATTTTTTCATAAATTTTGTAAAAAAATTAATAGAAATTTGTTAAATAATGTTTATCGAAATGTTGAATTCATATTAACAAAAATAGGATAGCTTCATCCATTACAAAGAAAAAACCTCATTGGCTAGACTGTAAAATATTGGACAGCGAATTTTAAGAGTAACATTTCAATTAGCTTTATTAATACACATTATCTCACTTGTTAAACCTAACGACTAATATATAACTCTAAAAATATTGTTAACCTGCCGTGTGAATTAATGAAAAGACAGCTCTAAAAATATTGTTAGCCTTTCCATTCATGCTAGGCTCATTGGACAGCGGCCTTTAAAGTCAGAACACAGGAAGATTTGCAGAAGTGCTGGAATGACATGTAAATCGTCACAAAGCAATTTAGCATAAAATACTGCCATGCCCCCCGCCGCGTTAAACAACTGTAAAGCAATGAAGAGTCTGGTTATAAACGTCAACTCCAGCGTATAGGTTACCAAATAGCTTTAAACAATGTAAAGCAATGATTAGTCTGATTATAAGAAGTCAAATTTGACGGGCGACATTGATTTGATATTTCAAGTCAACAATAATAGATAGCAAGGGCATGGAGTGCTTATTACGTATAGAAAACAACTCGTCATTAATGAAAAGTTTTCAAATAAATATATAATAATGGGTATTCATCTACGCGTTTCACAACGCCAGGTACAGAGAGCAGTATGGTCGTCAATTTTACAGAGATGACTCATGAGACTTTAGCATCATCGGACCATTCATACAAATCGTGATCAGTCCCAAATAATAGCTAACCTATTTCCAGTACGTACAATTTCGGTCCCATTAGTCTCACTCTGTCACCTAAGTTATTTCCAGTACTTACAACTTTGGTAACCATACAATTTGAATACAAATATGATTGCCTAGTGACGTTGCTGCAGTTTAACAAGACCAAAATATGCACCGCCTTCGCCTTTGGCCATCAGACGCAAGTGATTTCCCTGTTCAACAACGCTCCCTTTCTCGATAACTACTATACGGTCCGCCTTCTGAATTGAGGCCAATCGATGAGCTACAGCAACACTCGTTCGTCCCACCGTCACTCTATCTAATGCTTCTTGAACCAGACTCTCGGAATGAGCATCCAACGCACTCGTTGCCTCATCCAATAGCAAGATGCTGGGATTCTTTATAATTGCCCTTGCTATCGCTATTCTTTGCTTCTGCCCCCCAGACAACTGGGTTCCCCTGCTTCCTGCGTTCGTTTCGTACCCATCCTTTAAGGACCTGCAACATATATTCACAATGCACACCATTCTTTAATAACACATAATTGACAGGTTTACATAGTAATTGCAGTTAAAATTTTATTTCATTGAACTTACGAAATGAATTCATGGGCGTTGGCAGCCTTGGCAGCCTCTATTATCTCGGCCTCAGTTGCGGTCTCTTTACCATACGCAATATTCTCGCGGATGCTCCCAGCAAATAGAGTTGGCTCCTGCCCTACGAGAGCTATATGCTCTCTCAGTGACCGCAAATTGAAGCTCCTTATATCTTTGCCATCTATGAATACTCTCCCTTTCAGCGGATCATAGAATCTCTCTATCAGGCCGATGATGGTGGATTTACCACAGCCGCTCTGTCCAACTAGTGCCACGCTTGTCCCTGCATTGATTTTCAGGCTGAAATTTCTCAAGATCATAGCATTTGGGCGAGCTGGATAAGCGAAGTCCACACTATTCAGAGCTACAGAGCCTTGGACTTTTTCAGGGTTAACCCCGTCATGGTCCTCTGGGTTTATAAGGCTCTTTCTGTCCAAAATTTCAAACACAGACGAGACAGCATCAGACCCTTTGGCCAGGTCCGAAGTCATACTTCCAGCATCGGCTATCATACGGCCCAATCTTCCAAAAATAAAATGGTTCAATAAAAAACCATGGAAACTGATAAGTCCCTGCGCTAGGAGCTTCCCCCCATACCAAAACTCAAAAGGCCAATAGCAAATTTCAAAAAACTTAGAAGTTCCCAGGGCCAATCCTGCATACCATGACTGTTTATTCATCTCCCTGCGTGGCCCAACCTGTGTGGAGTCAAAATAATGAATAATTTTCTCTTGAGAGCAAAAAGCCGCTATTGTTTTATGATGCGTGACACATTCGAAGGCCGCTTGGCTGCCTTGATTCTGCGCCTTAATAGATTTACCGGAAACGCTTTTAAGGAGGACGCTTCGAGTATAGAAGCAAAGCACCATCAATGGCTGCACAGCGATCAACACAATAGCAAATCTCCATGCTACGAACATTCCCAGAGTCACGGTTATAATTACTCCAGAGAGACATTCCACTAGAAGCGAAACACGATCTCCTACCAAGGATCTTACCTGAAAATATATAGGACCTTAATCATGTTAAAGAAATGATAAAGGCGCAGAAGAATGTTAAACAATTGATAAGTAGATTTGCTGAGAAGAAATATAATGGAACTTGGATTGGGTGGTTAATTAATTACCACATTAGCTTCCTTGGCCAACTTTGAACAAATAGCTCCACTGGAATTTTGGTCCAGATCGAACCAGCCAACTTCGAATGTCAGGATCTTTGAAAACATTCTTTGGCGGATCCTTTTTGCTAGAAACTCGCCCACCACTGCGAAGTTATAGTGTTGAACCAAATTCACTGCAAATACATGCACTGCGAGGGCTATAAAAAGAATGCAATAAGTTCCGACTTTTGATTGGATCTCGCTTCCGTTTTTTAGAAAGAGAGCAGAAATCATGCTTGCCACAGTGACGGAATAAGCTATTTGAGTTGCTGCATATCCAAAGGCGCCTACACAACCCATGAGAGTATTCTTCCACTCTGGAACATTCAATGCTAGCAACCTCCAGAAGGAAGATCTCGGGGCAGCATTGGCTTTTAGTGCTTCTTCATCCAGGTCGGATATGGGACTACCACATTGGTTTGAATTCATGGGTGATTTTAGTTGGAAGCATGGGCTAGTTAATCCGGATAATGGACTTGAAGCATTTGATGCAGGGTTAAGAGAAAAAGTATCATCTGACAGGGCCTTCTCCTGTGTTTGTAGCAAAGCTGTATATGCCCCATTGGGGTTCTTAATCAGTTCTTGGTGTCCACCGAATTCGATGACTTCACCTTTTTGCATCACTGCAATTTTATGGGCTCCCTGAATAGTGGAGAGACGATGAGCCACAACCACCGTAGTACGCCCAACAGAAGCCTTACCGAGTGCGTCCTGAACAATCTTTTCTGATTCTGCGTCTAGAGCACTGGTGGCCTCATCTAAAAGTAGAATGGAAGGGTTTTTCAGCATTGCTCTAGCTATGGCTATTCTCTGCCTTTGCCCTCCTGACATCTGCACACCACTTTCTCCTACCTGCATCACGAAATCATGAAATGAATACTTGCTATTTCTAATTAACAAAATATAGCTATGTTTATGAATTATGGTTTTGAAAATGAACCTGCGTATCATAGCCTTTTGGGAGTTGGGTAATGAAGTTGTGGGCGTTGGAAGCTTTTGCAGCACTAATGATTTCATCGATAGTTGCATCATCCTTTCCAAACGAAATATTGTAACGAATGGAGGAGGCGAACAGAGCAGGCTCTTGACTAACTAGCCCGATTTGCTTACGCAGCCATTTCAGTTGCAAACCTTTAATATTCTCTCCATCCAGAAGAATTTCTCCTTTAAGCGGATCATAAAATCGTTCTAACAATGAAATGGCTGTCGATTTTCCAGATCCACTGCCGCCCACTAAAGCCACGGTTTCGCGTGCAGGAATAGTGAGACAAAAATTGTGAAATATCATGCTATCTGGCCTGGATGGATATGCAAATTGGACGTTCCGAAATTCGATCTCTCCCGAGACATTCTTCAATTCTTTTCCTTTCACATCCTCTGAATCTATTTCTGGTACTCTGTTAATCATGTTAAATATCCGAATAGCCGCAGCGCCTGCCTCAGAAAAGTACTTAAGGTTTGGAAGCGCTGTCGCCAGAGCCCTGAAATTAAGATCAATTGTTATAATTTCCTGCTAAAGAATAAATGAGGGACAAATAAAATTAGAACAGCTAAAGAAAGAGATTTCAAGTAGTAATTCTTACAGTCCACCCAGGATTATGCAGTAGCCCACAGCAAAAATTGCTCCACCGCTCACATCGTGACTCATCACCAATCTGCTTCCATACCATGAAATGAATGCCCACAAAGCAAAACTTACAGCTCCGTTGCCACCTATGGCAATCCCTTTTGCCAGCCCTTGCTTAAGCCCAAATTTAACTGTTGCATCAAGTGCGGATGAATAATTGGCCAGAGCCTTTGCTTCTCCAACGAAAGAATAGACAGTTCTAATAGCAGAAACTGCTTGCTCTGCAATTGTACTAGACTTATTATATTCTGCGTGCATCTTTCTAGCTATCCTTATGAGCGTTCGACCGTAAAGCAATCCTCCTACTATCAGCAAACTGGCCAAGGGTAATGTCACCAATGCCAACCTCCATGACAAATATAAACTGGCCGCATAGCTAGCCACGAAATTTGACAAATTCATGATGAAATTGGGAACCTGAAAACCCGCCCATTCAAGACATATTAGAAACCCATCCAGTTACAATTAACATCAAATCCACTCTAATCCACCTAATTTCTAACTAAGAATATCAATAATTTAATGTCAAATGTGCAAAAAACAAACTTTGTCATGTATTGCTACTTCAGAACCTCTGCTTTCAGATGGGTAGATGTGGAAATCATACCTTTTCACTAAGGGTGTCCTGTATGACCAGGGTGTCGTTATAAACACCGTTAACGACCTCAGCAATATGTGTGCTGCTGGTATCAAAAAATGCAACTTCCTGCCTGAGAACAGCTCTCAAATACTTTCTGCGTAGCACCGATGCCTGTCTTTCTGCAGTCCTTGTCCAGCAGAAACCCTCTGAAACGCAAGGCTAATGTTCAATAAAACTGCTCTACTTTAAACCCAAATAGAGCTAATATCGTTAAAGAACAAAGAATAACCAGTAAGCTGATTGAGAGTATAAAAGGTTTCACCTAAAAATGCTGCAACCCATATTCCAGCTGCCAAATACAGAAAAGGCACTATTTGCTGCATCATGACCAAAACAATATTCTTCAGTTTTAGCTCACTTAATCGAACCAACAGTAAAAAATTCATAGATAAATCATCTGCAAATGTTTTACCTTGTCCATTATATTCACGAAATGATCACCATGCTTCGGATCTGGCGGATTAGATCCTAGACTATTTATTAGTCGACTCAGGATAATCAAGACGCCAGCGCCTCCTAGAGTTCCATCAGCGATTGAACCCAAGGTGCCTAACACCATCATCAAAACATCTGCACAATCGGCATATCTGAAAATCTTCCATATTGACATGTTGTTTCTGTTTGAGTTCCCTGAACTCCCTTCCTGGTGTGTATCAAGACTACCAGCCATAAGTCCGACGACTGGTATTGGGGCGATAAGCTCTATTGGCAATTTGGTTGCTCACGATTGTGTATAACATCGCTCCATAGAGATCATATTTATACTTTTATCCCATTACTACCGACCTTAATCTTCTCATTCACATTTGAAAACTAATTCTCGTGATTTTAATCTTTTTTTTATTGAAATGTGAATTTAATTCTCGTGATTGGTTTGTTATTGAAATGTGAATTTAGTGATTGTCGTGTGGCGGCTAAAGTTTGAAATAGTAGATTGGTCTCAAACATACAACTGGACTCCTATTTTTCACCTTTTTCGAATGCCAATAGAAATTCCCGTGAATCGAAAATATCGACCGGAGCAGGAAACGTGATATATTTGGATGTCTTTTCAAAATACAGTTAATTAAAGGTTGGCAGAAAATTCACGGAATTTGTAAACTTTGACTGTTTGATGGACCTTTTTAGCTGCCTCCTCGTCTTGGATGTGTTTGAGATCATATTAAAACAAGAAACAAAGGCCCAAAGTGAAATTGCTAAATGCATTGCACCGGAGGCTCAGTTTGGACTGAGATCTTTTTGACATCAGCTTCCATGTAGAACTAAGGATGTAGGTTAATTGAGATCTTTTCCAAATCACAGTAATAAGAAGAAGATTACAGTGCAGTTCTAAAAGAAAAAAATAATGGAAATTTTTGTAAGATTATAATAAAGTTATAGTTGTTAAATTTTAGGATTTTGGGCCTTATAGAGATTATTGATGGTGTTGAATTTATTTAATTTTTACATGTATGCATACTTCGCAAATAATATATTTTACATATTCTAATTTTTTAGTGATGTAGGTAAAGAGCCTGCAAATTTGCTCTGAAAATCATGGAAATTCGGGTAAGATTTTGAGAAAATCTAGCATCATAGAGGAATTTCTGTATATCCATTAAATTACATCTGTTGAACTTCAAGATTTTGAATGCCCATAAATTTTTGATGGTGCTTAATCTATTTCCACCATAAAAAAGCAAACATGATTTAAACATTACTACTGCTATATTTTTAAAAAAAAATTACCCAATTCAAACCACTTTTCACTGTCCACACAACACCTTTTTAATATTAATTTTTTTTGGCTATGTAAAAGTTTAAAAATTTAATTAATATATCTTTTTAGTACATATTAGTTGAAATTTGATAAATATTCGTTGAAATAATAACTTTAAACTTCTCTTATAAAATCTATATAATTTAGACGTTTTGCAGGCATAATAAAATGTGAAATCATTTATATATTTAAAACACATTTTAAATATTAAAAATTAATTAAAAGACAAAAAATCTGAAACAAAATTTAAAGTTGTCTATCAAGCATATGGAATAGTTTGGATGGCAGCTTTTTGCCGGAATCTGGTAAAAAAAATTCAAAAAATCAAAGAGTTGGAGTGTTTGAATTGCATTTTTGATAGTAGAAATAGATTCAGCACTATCAAAAACTCTTAAGGCGTTCAAAATAATTTAACAACTATAAACATGATTCTAATAAATCTTTGTGGGATTTTTTCAAAAGCTTTACCAGATTTTAGGCTATTCTGTTGTTTTCTAAGACTAAGGCAAATTTAAAACTCAACCACAGAATTCAATGGTGGGGTCAATGCAACAGTCTTTGCCGCTGATATTACCATTTACCAGATTTTAGGCTATTTTGTTGTTTTCTTAGACTAAGGCAAATTTAAAACTCAAACACAGAATCCAATGGTGAGGTCAATGCAACAGTCTTTGGCGCTGATGTTACCATACACGTGTCCAGAAATCCCGTAAACGTCAATGTTACACGGTTGTCGGCGTTATTTCAATTATGACAAATAGTTAATTTCTTTAAAGGAGAATTTTGCGGGTCCACAATGACTGCTTTAAATTTAAAAAATGGTCTAGGAAATAGAAATGCAAGGTGAGATAACATGTGTTTTCTGACGAATGAAGCTTACAACCAAGAGATACGTGATTCAATTTGTTTTGTTCTGTAACACAGTCAGTCATATGATACATTAAAAAATCATTTGAACAATTTTTTAGGAAAAATGGCAGAATTTCTTCGTACTACGCTGACATTGCTCAGACTTTTCGTCGAAGAGCCTGCACGGAGTGTGCCGCCGGTGATTTGTAATTAGATCGGCACGTTGAACCTCAGAGCCGTCTCGTTCTTAGTTCGTTTTATTTCAAGAGCAAAGAAACGTGTTAACCTCTCTTCGCCTTCGTGTCTCCGTACTTTCACTTTCCTTCATGCAGTAGAAACACGTTAAAAAGTATATCGATTAACCAGAAGTGACACGTCAAAAGCATATCGATTTGGCTCAGCTTATGGAGTTGGGGATAAGATTAATAAGTTCCAGATTTTTTAATGTGATAGCGCGTCATTTTCTTTAATAATCTGTTTCCTATTCCTGTAATGAAAATGTGAGAGCATAACAAATTTCTGTTGTTTTCTTCTTATATTTTTATATTTGTGTACTCTTTCAGCAATTAAAATGTGAGAATATATAGTGCAATGTAAGGCATTGAATTATATATTAGGATTGAGGCTTTCGATTGTCTTGCTTATATGGTAGAGTGAGAATTTTGTTATCTTCAAAATTTAGGAAGTTGTTACATATATTTGAGTATAAGAGATTCTCCAAATGGATTGATTCCTGTTTTAGTGTGCTGTTAAGATATTGATTGATTGCTGTTTTAGTGTGGTGTTAAGATATTTTTTCGAACAATTTGTTATACTTTAAGTTAATAAGTTTATTAAGTTTAAGTTATTTATATGCAGATGCAATTCCAGTTTGTTTAAACCAGGTTTACATTTCCACTTCCTTATAGTGAGAAATTAAAATACATTAAAATTCATCATTATTTATAATAATAAAAATAAAAATAACAAAGAATGTGATGAGTAAAGTTAAGCTTCACAAAGATTGTTTATCAATTGTGTGAAGTTGAGTGAATTATTTTGGTAAATGTGAATTATTTGGGTGAATTATTTTCTCGTACGATTTTCATTTCTATATGTCCGAAGTAGGTTTATAGAGGGCTTCTATCAATATGGCTCCACTTATAACTTTCAAGTTAGTGTCCATGTTGACAATTCTAAAGGGAATTCACAAAAAGTTTCACAAAAAATTAGATTTCACGTTGACCATTCAAAAGGAGTTCAAGGAGTTCACAAAATTTAAGTGGGGGGATTTTTAGGTGTTTGTTAAATGGACTAGGAGAGTGTTTATTATGAAATTATTATTATTATGTTATATGAAAATGAATTTTGTTTTGAGGATGTTGTTTTGAGGATGAATCATATTTGATGGTTCAAAATGTTCACCAAATCTTAATGATGTGATTAATTCGAAAGACATTTATCTAAATTATTTTGTTTATTGAGAGTTATTTATGAGGAAATCAATAATATCAAATTTGTTTTGGATAAGATTTTCTGCAATCATATTTAAAGGAAACAAAACAGTATGTAAAATTCTTTGTCTAAATTTGGGTTTTAGATGGCTCTAAGGATTTGGCAGATATGAGTTCAACAAGATGTTTGTCTTCTGAATATCATCCCAAATAATCATTTTAATTTTTCATTTTAAATATGTTAGATTATTTGGAGGCATAAGTCTAAGGCCCTCAATCTAAGGAACACATTGTCAGTATGAAAACACTTTAACACATTAGAGATGTTTACCTTGGTTCAATTACCCACACCTATTTTGGGGTTTCCTTATCTTAGCGTCACATGGGTAACATGCCATCGCATGTTGGGTGGTCGCACGGTGTCATTGCACCCATGGATTGGCACATGGGGAGCTCCAATGCCATTGATATAATACAATGATTGAATGAGCTAAGTTTCACAATTAGATAGGTCACATAGGACAGGATTTAGTGTCATGCTAACTTGTGAGGTGAAAGATGTGGTGGCATGGCATGGGCACACCCAAATTAGTGGGAAAGAAATACATCCCATGCCTCACCATTGAATTAATTGACATGACGTGAAAGGAACACATATGCTTGATTGACATGACCTCACAACCAAATTTGGGGTTTCCCCATCGTAACAGTGTGGGACAAAAGGAACTTGTGATGATGTGAAGGATGTTGGCTAGGGTGGGTGTGGGTGCAATGTGTACATTGGGTTTAATTAAACACCACAAAGAAATTGTAGAAGGTGAATGAGCATGTCGACTTGTTTCACTCAATTGAGTAGAAGTTAAATAGGTGTGCATGCATATATATATATATATATATATATATATATGAAGAAATTTTAGCGGAAAAATGTTCATGAAATGTTCACGTAATTTCCATGTCATAATATGTAAACCAATCGAAATCATTTAAATTTAAAAAGAGGTAAACGTAAATATTTTGGAGGGAAAAGAAGAAAAAATGCTATTTTTACTTGTATTTTTCACTTATCTCCTTATAGGTTTACCCAAATTTAAAGTGTAGACACTTGTTGGATGAAAAATTAAATTCTAAATCCAATGAGTACCCATTATCCATACTTTTGAGAAGACCCACATTGACAAAAAATGAATATACATTAAAAGAGTGTGTTGAACATGTTTTTGGAATGTATCTTCAATTTTTATCATTGTGGGTCTTGCCAAAAGTATGCATAATGGGTACTCGTTGGATCATCCAATATGTATCTACACTTGAAATTTGGATCAATCTATAAGGCGATAAGCCAAAAATACAAGTAAAAAAAATAGTTTTAATCTTTTCCCTCCAAAATTCATAACTCTTATTTTATTAGTTTAACTCTTATTTTATTATTTTTCCTTATGAGGCCACTTTCAGTCTGAAATTTCCTATCATATATATATATATATATATATATATATATATATATATATATATATATATATATATATATATATATATATATATATATATATATATATATAATGGTGGTATAAAAACAACAATTGAATTGAAAGATAAGACACAAGCCAAGACTCGTACCATAGAGCACTCAATTAAAAGTGCATGGTGTGACAATTTTCCATCAAGAGACGAGGCGGGAGGTGAAGGTTGTGCCCTACGTAATGAGGGTAGGGCATGTGGGTAGAGGGGGAATGTAGGGTTTCTCTCAGTTGGCTCAAGTGTTGTAGTTCTGTTTAGTTGTCCCGAGTGTCACATGTCTATTTAGGTGGCTGAGGTGCCATAGAATTGTTTAGTTGGGGAAGTCTTAAAGATGGTTGAACTAAAATTCAATGATTTAGTTTTTGGTGGACACTGAGGCATCCTAGGTGGACACAATCAAGATAGGGTACCTCATTAAATAAAAAGAATTGATTGAAGAGATCAAGTGTTACATATACTCTAAATAATGCTTTATATAATTTTTCCCAAAGAAGGAAGATATGGGACTAGATAACCTAGGAGAGGCCCAAGATGACCATGATGAAGTTTTTTTGGGGTAGAATATATTCAGGTACATGTTATTAAGAGTAGATATGTGTACTACTTAGATAGATAGGTGGGTGAAAATCCTACATGTTCCTTTTGTTCACAAAGTCATGAAGAGGTCATGTGTCAATGGAGATATATGGTGGTTCATGCAAATGAGGGGGTTGTGTCACTAAGTCAAGTATTACCCAAGGAGGAATACTCACAAGGATAGCTAATGATGAAGAACTAAGTGTAATTATATGTATGTTTCAAGAAGCATTATGTGTAGGACTACCCACTGACTAGGATGTTTTCTCAATTGGTGTGGGATGGGGACAACATATTGAATCTAACATAAGAGTAAGTTTCTGTTATGGAAGAAATTGAACCATAATAAGAGGAGTTTATTGAGATAGTTTGTCGGGTTGCAATTATCACACAAGAGAGAGAGAGAGGGAATAATGATTCATCCTTGAAAGAAGACAAGTGGAGCCTTTGTTTTTTACATGTAACAATATTGAGAAGGAATATGGCTATGTTAATCAACATTGCTTAACAAGAGGGATGGTGAAGTCTCTTTAGAATGATCTACATAAGGATAAGAGTAGGTACAAGATGGTTAATTCTAAGGAGAAGGTGTTCATTAGAGTTGTATGTTCTAAACCTATTCTGATAGGAGATTGGTTTGGTAGTGTGAAATTGAGGATTGATCCATTATATGACCATGTAATAGTGTTGGAATAGGACAATTTCAGGACCACCAAGGAAGTACCTTTAATTGTACCAGATAGTCTAGTATTTTTAGGAGACAAAAGGGTTATGAGTTCGCCCATGGTGAAGAAAAATAAACTAGGATGGGATTCACAAATCACTGCAATATGATTCATAAGATTAGTTCACAAGAGTATGTCCAAATTATTGACTTGTGTGCATTTTAATAGTAGTCAAACCATCATTAATTTACATTACAAGAGGATTAAGGATGTGGAGAAGGCATCGCGAACACTCTTTGAGAAAATGGATTATTCATAGTAGAGAAATAAATGTAATGAATAATTTGTGATTATAGTGATTAAGAGTTAAAATGGAAATAGGATTGGGTGAGTACACTTAATATCCTATGTTAGGGAGTTGGACCAATTTAATGGATGATAAGAGCGAGGATTTTCTTATTAAGTTCGACTAGAGAGTTAATTTCGATATACGGGATGAGGAAAAATAGAAAAATATTACACTAAAATTTTGTAGAAAGGAAATGGAACGTATGACATTCACTTAATAAAAGGAAATCTTGAAGGCCTTGGTTGTTCACTGAAGGAAGTATGGTTTTCTTTTAGTATTTGGTAAGGATGCATGATTTGGACACTATGGTTTCTTGAATTATTAGGGGATAATTCCAAGCATTTATCTTCTGTTTAGGAGTGAGGCACCACTTAAGAAACTAAGAGGAAAGTAGGGTTCTTCTTAGATTATTAGGAAAATCAATATTATATGAGGATAGAAAGGGGAAAGAAAAAGAATGCATTTGATGTGAGGATGAATATTAACATGAGATGGATGTGATCGTTGGATTAGTTACCTAATTAATCCTAATCATAGAGATCTAAATATGAAATAACATGTCATAGGTATCTTTAATTGTGATACAACCAACATGGTCACATGGAAAGGGTGTAGCCACATCAACGGGTGTGGAGTTCATAAAAAACCTCACCACTCAATTAGTTAAGAAAAAATGCAAGGAGTATGCACAATTGGTTGAGATGATGTCATAGAAAAATTTGGGGTTTCCTTTTAGTGAAAGCATGGGGAGAAATAATAAGTGATTTGGGAATAATGATTGATGAATGGGGTAGGATAAACAAGTGGCAGAATGAAGGACATTGGCTATAGAACGTGAAAGCGTGATGTGTATGCTGACTTAGGTGGATACACAAGACAAAGAAGGAATGTAAGGTGAACAAGCATGTCAACTCATTCAACCCAACTAATATGATGGTTAGTATTTTTGCAATTAAAAACATATATAGAGGAAAATGGAATGGTGGAACAAGCACAATTTTCGAATTGGGAGCTAAGGCATAAGTCAATACTCATACTACAAAGTGTTTTTTTATTAGTGCATGGAGTAATAGTTTGGCACAAAGAGACAAGGCTAAAGGTGAAGGTTGTATCCTACCCAATAGGGGTAGGAACATACATTCCAATGGAAAATTCATGGTTTCCTTCAATTGGCCTAAGTGTCGTAGGTTAGTTTAGTTGGACCGAATACTACAAGTCTATTCGGTTGGCCTAAGTGCCTAAAATTTGTTTAGTTATCCCAAGTGCCACATGTCTATTCAATTTATCTATGTGACACAAGTTTAATCGGTTAGCTTGATGTAAGATCCCAGCTGTCAAAAATTTTAATAGCTCTAGCACACTTTAGTGTTCTAATTAGAATTTGTTGGAAATAAAAAACTCTGAAAATAATGGGATCTGAAGAAATGTAGCCCTTACCTATATTATTAACTAAAACCATAATACGTTCCCATAAAAAAACATCACATCCCCTGCAATGGCATGCACGGCTGCTTATGTAAAGATAAAACAAGGCACTAAAGCATAATCATTGATCCTGCATGGATCCACTAGACAAAATTACACCCACAGGGTTTTCGTCCTTGGGATCAAACTAGAACTAGCCTTTCCAAGTTCTAAATAAATAAAAATAGATATATAACTAATCTTGATGCACCTATCAGACTCCTATCCCCTTTATAGGCTTGATGGACTCTCTAGAAAATTAATTTATTATCTTACCTCGAAAAACGAAGGCAAATACCATGGGTAGATCCCATGGGAAAATGCCATGGTAAATAACATGGGTAGATTTCGTCCATTTTTACCATATCAAGAAAGGGAATATTATAAATCCTCATTCTCAAAGATTTCTTTCCGTCAAGCAATCCACTTCTATGCACAACAAAATCATTTATATATTGATACCAGGATCCCATACAAAATAGTGTGTTATTACATGCCTCCATGCTAAATGATCCCGAATGGATCCTTTTGATACCTAGATCCCAAACATTCCTTCGACCAATTCTACCCTCAATAGATTCACCTTGATCCCAATGCCACCTAAGTCTTGGGACCTGTGGGTTATGATAGCATGTAAACCCTCCATCATCTCTCGTGCCTAAGGGCCCAAGATACAATATGCCCTTGGCCATGAGTATCTTCCTTGAAATAATCCCATCAATAAAGTTCCAATTCATAATATATCGCCAATACATCTAGTGGGAAGGATCTAATCCATGAATTTCTACACATGGAATAAGTCTATTATGTGGATGTTTCCCAATTATCAACTGTAACACTCTTCTCCCACATTTAGCAAATTTAACCGATCTGCTAGGGTAAACATGTGATGAGAGGCTACTATGATTTGATTCAACCTTCTAGGTCACCTTTAGGAAGTGGAACTGACAAAATATAACCAAATTGATCATCCACACAACCAACAAAACCTCCAAGAGCTACCCCACCTTTCAAGGTGACCAACCCCTGAGGAAACTCAACAATTCAAGCTCCTAGAGCCCTATTCACTCCCTTGCCAAGCCCTCCAAGCATTTGTGGGTCTGTGTCACTCCCATGAGCCTTCATGAATGTGAGTGTAGCCTTTTTCTTCCGGTGCTATGCAACGGACTGCTAGATTTAAGGCTTAATTCTAGAGCTAGGACCCAGTCATTGCCCAAGACTTCATGAAATTTACAGAAATGAAATGAAACATAGAGACAATGATTCCAATGCCAATTATTGATAGAGACTTGAATGGACCCCTACTAGCCATGATAGGAATTTCGTCCAACATGTCACAAATATGCATTCTACAGGTTTAAACAACATATTTGAGCATAGGGGTCTCATAATTATTTGAAAATCACTAAGAAGCATTGGTGCCTCATCACATTTGTTACATTATCATATATTAGGTCATATATTCATTTTCCATTCATTTACAAATAAAAACATGACGAGAGCCATACATCATCACTGTCATAAAACATGATCATAACCAACATATAACCAACAGACATAATAAATATAAAACAACCATATAATCCACATATAAACTAGTACATTTTCACATAAAATACCAAGGAGAAGAAACACTTACTGATGAATGCAAAAGCCTACCTGGTATGGGAATACCACATTCCACCCGATCATAGATTGGCTAAGCCATATGTCTCTTCATCCAATCACCCTCGTACCATATTCCAAGCACGAATGTGGGACTTAAAACCAAAACAGTTAACCAAGGTTTCCTAACGCTAAATCACCTCACCCTTATAACTAGGCTTTACCGCGATATTCACCATATTTCTAGGCCATAAACAAACATGGATGCCACCGGATCTATCCACCGAAAACATGAGGAATTTTTCTATCTCAACCTCTCAAATTTATTGTGTATCCCACCATAACCGGTCAAGGGATTCCTAGGCCTATGAGGTCTCCAACCTTTAGGCTTTACCATCTATCCCAACCCCAGATTCCTAGGCCCAATCAAGGATACTACCACCAATATTTACAATGGATCCCTCCCTTCACCAGCTGAGGGATTCCTATTCTCAGTTGAGGTGTTGACATTCAGGCTTTACAGTTTATCCCATCCTAGGACTACTAGGCCTTGTGAATAATATTGATACTACCCGACTCAGCTTTTATTCCATTCGGTAATCCATCTCAACCAAAACATGAAAACCAAATCACACCATGGCTATCCAGAATGGCAAGGAAAAGATGAAGAACACTGTCACACCTAGAAAAACCCATGCCAATGATAGTAAGATAATCAATAATAGACATGCATAACCATGCATGCAAAATCTAGAAAGAAAACCATACATCCAAATCGATACATGCAAGTAAACCCATTGTAGCTTCTTCATCCTAATATTCCTTTCTTCATATTTGCTTCCTCTTTGCTTTCTTTGCCTTTATTGATCCAAATCTGAAATGCTTCAAGAAAAATCTAAATGTCCAAGACTGTGTGAGAGAGAGAATAGAGAGATAGCTCCAAAAGTGAAGTGATGAAAAATCCATGAGCTGATCCTTAGAAGCATTTTTATTAATGTGGCCTCTATTTTCCTCATCTTCCATTATTTTTCCTTCATTTTCCTCCTCACATGCAATGTGTGACCTTTCACCTTCCTTTTCTCCTAATTTCAATTATTTTCATAAACAAAATTCCCACTAATTCTGCTTTTCCTTTCCAAAGCCTTTCCTGTTTCCTTTGGAAATTTCCCTAGCCATAATAAACCAAATGAAAACCTGCACTAGGATGTTTTTTCCAAACATTCAACTTGTAATAATTTTCCCATAACCATGGTTATTATTTTTCCTTTATTAACATTATTTACATGAATTTTTCACCAGGGGTGCTACAGAACCCTCCCCCTTGGGCAACATAATCCTCGGTGTTAAATGACACCTATAAACAATAGGATTGTTGAAGCAAAACAAACTACCCATGTATCTTTATAAATTAGCTCGTTGCAGTATTTACAATGGTCAACCTGCTGAGAAGCAAACCAACATGACAACCATAACAATATGACAAAAGAAATTACATGACACCATATCGCTTATTGGAGCTTTATAGCACAACTCATAGTAGTATATATATATACACATAAAAACATATACCCAAAGCATATATCAAGTACACTCACTCAACTAAGAAATAGATAAGGATACATAGCTCACATCTGATCCACCATCTCCCATGTAGCTTCATCGAGCCCAAAATGTTTCCATTGCACTTTAGCCTGCTCAATTGCTCGGTTCCAGAGCATGAGCATAGTTCTCTATAATATACATTATGGTTCCAGCTGAAATTCCCCTTCTGGCTCCACTTGCAATACAAACCAGTCAATCACATGATCAACATCTTTAACAAATTTCTTAAGGAATGATACATGGAAAACATCATGGACTTTCATAGTTGGAGGAAGTGAAATTCAATAGACTACTCACCCAATCCTTTCAAAAATCTTAAAATATCTAGAGAACCAAGGTGAAAACTTGGCACATAATCCAATTTTCAAGGAGCTATTCCTTAGCTTGATGAGCAAGTACACTTGTTCCCAAATATGAAACTCATTAAACAACCTGTTCTGATATGCATATATTTTTTTGTCTATCCTATGCTACCTTTACTTTCATCTTGATTACCAAAATTTCCTATTCCATTTCTACTAATATGTTTAGTACAATAAATACCATGTTCACTAGATCACTCCAATTGATGGGAGTATATTACAACTTTTCCCACACAATGCCTCAAATGAACTCATTCTTAGTGACTCTTGGTAACCATTATTGTAAGATAACTAAACTAATGAGGGATATTCCTCCCATATCCTCTGTTGATGCATCACATACATTCTCAACATGTCTGCCAATATCCCGTTGACCCTCTCTATCTGCACATCTATTTGTAGATGATAAGCTGTATTGAAGGCCAACTTTTTACCTAACCCTGCAAACAACTCCTTCGAAAACTTGGAAGTGAACTTCGCATCCATGTATGACACAATATTCTTTGGAACACCATGCAGTCTGACCAATTATATGATGAGTGATTGTCCCACATCACTAATTGAATACATAGTCTTCACTCGAATAAAGTGTTCTAGCTTAGTCAACCTTTCCACCACAACCATGATGGAATCATGATGTCTAGTTGTCCTCGACAAACCTATAATGAAATCCATGGAAATGACAGCCCATTTCCACTCTCGAATCACAATTGGTTGTAGCAATTCACTTGGATGTTTACACTCTACCTTTACCTGCTCAAAGTCCAAACATATAACAACAAACTCTGCCACATCCTTCTTCAAATTAGGCCAATAAAAAAATTTCTTCATTGCTACCAATGTATTTTGGTACATTGGGTGACCTGAATATGGTTTCACATGAAACTACCTCAAGATAATATTCTTTATCTCACTACTATCTGGCACATATATCCAGTCCCTAAATCTTATCAAGCCATCTGCTGAGAGATGATAGTCCACATCATGTGCACCTGTACCTGCACTTGTACCTGTACCTGTACTCTTATGTAACCTATGCATAAGTTATCTATACCTATCATCCTACTAACATGACTGTGAAATTTGATTTTGTAAGTTTGTCCCATAAGAACTCATAGCTTCTATATGATTCACCTGTACCCGCCTGCTAAGAGCATTTGCAACTATATTCTCTTTTACCTTGATGTAATTGATCTCAAAGTAAAACTCATTGATTGTGGCCAACAATCTAGATTTCCTTGCATTCGGATTTGGCTAGTCAAGAAAATATCTCAACCGACTGTGATCACTCATTAGTACCAACCTCTTCCCAAGAAGATAGTGCCTCCACATCTTCAATGCATGAATGATTACTACTAACTCAAGATCGTGTTTCAAATAGTTATGCTCGTGCTCGTTCAGTTTCCGTGACTCATAACATACTACCTGTCCCTCCTGCATAAGGAACCCACCAAGCCATCTCTTGTAAGCATATGTACATACTAAAAACTCTTTGTCCCAATCTGCAATGTTTAATAATGGAGCATTTGTCAACAATTGTTTCAAGTTTTCAAAACATGCTTCATAGTCCTCTGTCTATTCAAATTTATTACCTTTCCTCTACAGTGACGTAATATGATATGTAATGTGAGAGAAGCTCTTGATGAACCTCCTATAGTAGACTCATAGCCCCACGAATAATATAACCTCATCCACAAACGATCTAACCTCATCCACATTATATTCTCTAGATCCACTGTTATGCCTTCCTTGGAAACCACATGCCCCAAGTAATGTACCTATGTCTGAAAGAAACTGCATTTACTAAGCTTAGCATACAACTGATGTTCTCTTAGAAATATCAACACTGCTACTAAATGCTCGATGTACTCTTCCTCATTCTTAGAATATACCAAGATTTCATCAATGAAACAATAACAAACTTGTCTAGATACAGATGCAACACACTATTCAGAAACAACATAAAGGTATCTCAAGAATTAGTCAAACCAAATGGAACTAAAACAAGCTCATACTGCACATACCTGGTCTAAAAATATATCTTCTAAATGTCCTCTTCCTTGATGTGCAGATGATGATATTCGAATCTGAAAGGAATATTTGAAAATACTACTTCTCCCTTTAGCTAATCAAATAATTCATCAATAATCAGAAATGGATACATGTTCTTGATGGTCACCTTGTTCAACTGTCTGTAATCAATGCATAACTTGAGAGTACCATCCTTATTCTTCACAAAAATTATTTTTGCACCCCACGACGATACAATTGACCTAATGTATCCCTTGTCAAACATTTCATTCAATTGAAACTTTAGCGCTAGTAACTCTGGAGTGCTGATCCAGTACGGTTCCCTTGATCTTGGTGAAACCCTTAGTATTAACTCAATGGAGAAGTCCACTTCTCTATGAGGCAGAAACTTGAGATATTTGTTGGAAACACACCTTGAAACTACTGTAAGATTGGGTTCCTTCACAATATCTCTACATCCTTATCCTCCTTACCTTTATCCCTATAATGTGCACTACAAATAACACACACCCTATTTTGTGACTATGTTTTTCCTACATAGTTGTCACCATACTAATTGATGTTACTTTCTTCTTACTCTCTAATATTATTTGTTCTCCATTGTCATACAAACACTCAATGGCTTTGTCGTAACAATCCACTTTGGTCCTATGAAGATATAACGAGTCAATACCCAAAAGCACAATATATGATCCCAATGGCAATACATTCAAATGTGTTGATGTAGGCATACCATTCAGTTCAAATGAAAAAACTCTTACCTAATGCTGAACCCTCTTCTTGGTACCTGTAGTCAACTACACTAACCAAGATTCTACATGCACTTCTTTATTCAAACCACACTTATCCATCAATTCAGGGTTAACATAACTATAATTCGATCTGGGTTTAATAAAAATAGAAACAACTTGATCACAAAGCTTATCTCCCATCTCAATCATAGATGCTTGATGATATGCCTTCTTATTATCAAGCGCTTCATAGATATGAGGAGTTTTTTGCTCAACATCCCCAACAGTTTGTGCCTCCTGTGCACCATAGACTTAAGGCCTACAACCTTGATTCTTTGGACAATCCCTCATTAGGGGAATTTTGAGGTCTAAAATGGGCCTCCTAAGGAAATTATAAAATAATAGTGGAAATAATAAAAGAATATTAGATTACACCATCAAATTTTAGAGGGAAAAAAGAATAAAACAATAATAAAATAATAAAACTATTTTTTTCAACTCATATTTTCAACTTATCTGCCTAAATTTTAACTCAAATTTCGAGCAAAAACACTCATTAGATGCATAATTTATTTTCTCATCCAATGAGTACCTATGTTGCATACTTTCAATGGACCTTGCTACATGAAAAATGATAAATACATGAAAAATGTGATTGCAATCACATTTTTTTATGTATTTCTCATTTTTCATGTAGGAGGGTCCATCGAAAGTATGCCACATGGGTACTCCTTTGATGGGAAATAAAATTTTGCATCCAACGAATACTCCCACTTCAAATTTGAGTAAAAAATTAGGGAGATAAGTTGAAAATACGAGTTGAAAAAGTAGTTTTATTATTATTATTTTTTTTATTCTTTTAACTTTTTTACTCCAAAAATGGTGAATTATCCCCCATGGTTGACATCATCATCTTGAATCCTATTGGTTCTTATAAATTTGATTTTGGTTGTACATTTTTCTTAGAAGGCCCATTTTAAACCTCAAAATTCCCCTAATGTTTAAGATGCTCCTTACAACATGTACAACATTGCAACTCCCTGGTACCATCACCTCTATTTTGTTGGCCTCTAGGCTCTGACCCATCTCCCTTTCTAGCTACATTGAAATTCTTGTAAGGTGCAACCTTTTCTTTCTCTTCTGCATTCCGAGGACTTCGTTTTTTCGACTGCTATTTACCTTTACCTTTGTCTTTCCATCCTTGCTAATATTTTGTCTTACACTTTGACTACCCATGAAAATTATTTAATTTCCTAATGACTTCCTCAAGTGACTGAGGCTCATCATACTAAGTCCGATCTCTCAATGCTAATGGAAATCCACTAAAAAACCTCGAAACTTTAGTTCTTTTGTCCATAAGATATGATACATACCTCAATAGCTCCAAGAATTGAATCGTATACTCTTCATCTGTCATTGATCCCATATTAATATCATATAATTCCTTGGATTTGATGTCGCAGTAATTTTATAACAAATAATTCTTTCTGAAAAGTCCCTTGAATCCATTTCAAATCAACTCTTCTATCCTAATGTTTCTGACCCTCTTGACATCTTCCCACTAGATATTTGCTTTACCTTTGAGAATGAATATACCTATTATGGAATTCATATTATTTATGTAATTATTCAACTCAAATAATCTATTCATCCCAAGTATTCAATCCTATCCATCCTCAGGCTTCTTCAAATCTCCATCGAAGGTAGGTGGCCTAGATTTCTTAAAATCATCTAGAAAGTATCCCCTGTCATTCCTCCTATAAGGGTGATAACGATGATGGTCATAGTGTAACACCCTACTCCCACATCTACCCAAGAACAAGACAACTCGGGTAAACATATGACCAAAGGCTACTATGATCCAATTCCACCTCCTAGGTGACCTTAAGGAAGTGGAATCGACGGAAACACATCACACAGACCTTCGACATGAGAAACAAAACTCCTAGGAGCCATCCCATCTACTCAAGTAACTAGTCCCTAGGTTCCACTAGTTTTTTAGACCATTAAACTCCTAAACGCTCCCTTGATATGGACCAAGGTGTGTTTGGGAGGATCTGAATGCTCCCACAACATGGGCATGCATGTGTCTAGGGAATGTTCTCGTCGGACCTATGCCAACGTCCTCAAGATTTGAGCCACTTTTTCAAGCGCAGAGCCCACGTCACTTCCCAAAACACCATGACACTTTTAGAAATGAAATATAACAATGAAAGAGCGATGTAAAAAAAAACACTTAAACAAGGACTTGACTGGACCCCTACTAGCCATGATATAAATTTCATCAAACATGTCCAAAATATGTAATCTATAGGTTTAAATAATATATCTGAGCATAGGGGTCTCATACTTACATGAGATTCGCTAAGAAGCATTGTTTCCTCATCACATTAACTGCATTACCATCTAATTGGGCATAGATATATTGTTCATTCATTTCAAAATCAAAACATGATGAAAGCCATACATCATAACCAACATAAAACACATTCATAACCAACATATAAACAATAGAAATGACCAGCACATAACATCCATATAAGCCACATAATAGCAAACATATTTACACATCAATACAAGAGTAAAAAATCTCTTATTTCCATAAGTAGAATGCAACCAAATTTTGGACTTCCACATTCCACCCGACCATAGACATGGCTAAGAAAAATATCTCTTCATCCAGTCACCCCTGTGCCATATTCCAAGCATGAATGTGGTATCGAATAAAAATCATCAATCAAAACCAAACTAGGGCTTCCAAAGGCCAAAATACCTCTACCCTCAACCAATGATTCCACCTCATGGTCGGAAATCACAACCATAAGTAGATTGGTCTCCACCCAAGCTGTCTAAGGCTCGAGAGTGTTTGTTCCAACCAAGGCTTCCAGGACTAGTAACTCAACCCATGGTTTTCTCTTGGCTTCAAGAGTTCTTTTCCAACTAGGTCTTCTAGGACTAGTAAATCAACCCACCAAGGGCTTCCAAAGCATTTGTCCAACCAAGGCTTCTAGTACTAATAACTTGACCTAAGTTGTTATAGGGCTTCCAGAGAATTTGTCTAGTCAAGGGTTCCAGGAACTAATAACTCAACCCATAGCCAAAAGCACATGAGAACCAACTAGAAAAACAAGCAATGAAATGAACCCACAACACCATGGCTATCCAGGAAATGGAAAGGATAGGAAAATCCACTATCAATCTAGGAAATACTCCATGTCAATGAGATATCATGACCAAGAAACCACATGCATATGCCATGCATGCCAAAACTAGTGAGCAAAACATACATTCAACTCGATACTTGAAAATAGAATCCATTGTAGCTGTTGATCCCAATGTCCTCTTGCACTTTCGTACTCTTCCTTTTCCTTCTTTCTCCAAATCTCTAAGTATGCCACACTTTCCAAGAGTTCTCTAGGAAACTCTAAGTGTCCAAGAGTGTGTGTGAGAGAGAGAATAGAATGAGAGCTCCAAAATTTCACTGATAAAAATCATGAATAGATCCTCAAAAGCCTTTTTTATTAATGAGGTCTCTATTTTCTTCATTTTCCATTATTTTCATTCATTTTCCTCCTCACATGCAACCTGTGACCTTTCACCTCCCTTTCGACATATTTTCCATTATTTTCATAAATAATTTTCAATAAATGCCACTTTGCCTTTCGAAATCCTTAGCCATTGTCTTTGAAAATTTCCATAGCCATATTAAACCATATTAACACCCACAACAAGATGTTTCTCCCAACATTCAACTTGGAATACATATTCCATGACCTTGGTTATTATATTTCCTTTATTAACTTTTATTACATGTGATTTTCATCAAGTCCATTACAAAACCCTCCCCCTTGGGGGAACACTATCCTCGACGTTCAACGACACCTACAGCAAATAAGAGTGTTGTAAGGAAAACGTATTTTCCATGGAGTTTTATAACTTGACTCGTTGCAGTATTTACATTGACCAACCCATTGAGAAGAAAACCAACATGACAAAATGACAAATATAACATCATAATGACATGACACCCATAACAGTTATTGGAGCTTTATAACATAGCTCGTGGTAGTATTTATATCCATATACATATGTACATATACTAAAACATCATACCAAGCATATAGACAAATCATATACCAAAATTCATGCCAAAACATTAGCTCAAACAGTAGATAAGGAAGGATACGTAACCCTCATCTGATCTATTATCTCCCATGTAGCTTCATCGGGCCCAAAGTGCTTCCATTGCACTTTAACCTACTCAATTTTTTGAGTCCCAAGCATGAATGTCTTTCTATGCAAAATGCACCGAGGTTTCAGATGGAATTTTCCTTCTAGCTCCACCTGCATTATAGACAAGTCAATCACACGATGAACATATTTATCATACTTCTTAAGAAATTACACGGAAAAAATCATGGAATTTCACTATTGGAGGTAGTTCAAGCCAATAGGATACTCGCCCAATCCTCTCAAGAATCGTGAAAGATCCACAAAACCAAGATGCCAACTTGGCACATGATCCAATCTACAAGGAACTCTTCTTGGGCTTGATGCACAAGTACACCTATTCCCCAACTCGAAATTCCTTAAAAACTTGTTCTAATATGCATAATATTCTACCTATCTTGTTCTAGTTTCAAATTCTTCTTGATTACCTGTATTTCCTGTTCCATCTCCACCAACATGTTCAGTTCAATCAATACCCTGTTAACTGGATCACTCTAACTAATGGGAGTATTGCAACTCCGTCCATACAACGCCTCAAAATAGACTCATCCTCAAATACTCCTCATACATAGTGTTGTAAGAGAACTCTACTAGTAGACGTTACTATTCCCACTTTTGTTGTTGATGCATCACATACATCCTCAACATATCCTCCAATATCCTATTGACCTCTCAGTCTGTCCATATGTCTACATATAATATGTTGTACTGAAGGCGAACTCTGTGCCCAACCCTACAAGCAACTTCTTCCAGAACTTGGAAGTGAACTTTGCATCCCTGTCTGACACAATATTTGGCAGAACACCATGCAATATGACCACATCCATGATAAATACTTGTGCTACATCATTCTCCAAGTATGTTGATTTCACTCAAATGATGTGCACTAAACTCATCAACCTGCCCACCACAAGCATGATGGAATCATGTTTTCTATATGTCCTTGGTAAACCTACAATAAATTCCATGGAATGACAACCCATTTACACTCTCGAATCAAAATCGAATGTAATAGTCTACGTGGATGTTTACACTCTACCTTAACATGTTGACAATCTGAGCACCTGGCCACAAACTCTGCTACATTTCTTCAAATTTAGTAAATAGTTAAACTTCTTTACTACAACCAATGTCTTCTGATATCCTAGGTGAATTGAATATGGTTTCACATGAAACTCCCTCAATATCACCTTCTTGAGCTCACTGATGTTTGATACATATATCATGTCTCTAAACCTGACCAAGCCATCTGCTGTGTGACAATAATCCACATCATCTGTTCCTGTATCATAACCTATACCCCTACCTGTGCAAAAACTTGTATCGCTACCCGTACCCATACTTACTAATGATCTCCATCATTAGACGTATTTGGAGGGGTTAATAGTCACATTTTTTCCTTCTTAGATCTCTTTTTCTTGCATTTTTATTATTATTTGATTTTATGATGCTAGTATAGGTGGTGATTAAGTCCAACATACTATGAGTACCTAATATTAGGTTGAGTGCAGAAAATCATAATTTATTAAACATTTTTATAAATATTTTATCATAAAGACTTCGAGGAGATAACAAGGAGAAATTATAGGAGGATTGTCCACCCTAGATTCTCTCCAGCAATTCAAATTCCAGAGGTAGCCAAGCAACTCAAAGAGGAGTGCACTCAATCTTTTTTTATTGGGAGTTAGGAGGACTCAATCACCATTTTACAGGAAGCTGTTGGTAGCTACCCTGTAGAATAAATAGAGCAGAGCTAGAGATAGGAGGAGTTATTCAATTTCAGTCGATTATAGTTGAAACTTTGTTGCAAACTATTGAGCTTTTTATTTTAGTCAGTGATCGAACTTTCAGAGATGTATACGTCTATTTTTTTATGAAATGAGTAGACTGATTTAATTCGACTTATATGAGTTTTAGAGAGCTAGGCTCATGGGTTAGGGCCCAATCCATGTTCCTTAGCTTCTCTGTTGTTTTCATTTTTTCCTTTATGTCATTTAGTTAGTTTTTCTTCTGCCATTCAGCCAAATCCGCTTCTGATAGTTTCATTTCTTCTCAGTCTTTTCTTTCAGTTTGCTATTGTAGTTTTTCATTTTCTTGTGAGTAGCAGAATAGAGGAAAAACTCCAAAAGATGTGGTCAAGCCTCCCCCTCTCATCTTTGTCAATAGATTTCGAGTAGGGTAGACTTTCTCACAGGCTAAAAATTACTTTCTATTTGAGTTTAGCAAAGAAATTGCATTACCAGGTCCGAATCTCTTTTTCACTATTGTTATCACGCATTTTTATTTGCTTTCCATGCATGAATCCACATATGTGTTACACTTCTAAGCACCGCTGGTGCGCCTTCATTCCCTCCTATTTTTCTCTTATTTTCAACTATTGCACCCACCTTTTTCCCTAACAGCACTTAAACCTTTCAGCTTCCTTATTCCTTTGTTTTCTTCATTCACGGTTACCTTACATTTTTTAATGCAAAACATGTAAAAAAAAATTGAAAACCCTTGAAACATGACTTCCGCCCTTCCTCCTAGAAACACCCACTATCGTACATTGCAAATTGCAACCCGCAATTCTCTCCCTCTTCTTTTAACACTTACCACTTGGTTTTTCCAAATGCGATATTGCAATCTTGCATATCGCAGATCACGCCTTTCCCCTTTTTCCTTCGAGACTTACCACAAGTACAATCACATTTCATTTTCACGCAACCACAGATCAAAAATTTTACCTTTTCTCCTTAACACTTACCGCTTTCAAACGTCGATTTGCATCGTAGATCGGTCATCGCAGCCTTTTTGTTTTTACTTTAACACTTACCACTCCAACTTCACGATATTGCGATTGAGATATCGGTCCCACATCCGCGTCATCTGTCACATCGCAGATTGCTTATCGTATTTTTTGTGTTTTTCTTTAACATTTATTGCTCCAACTTCACGATATTGCAATTGTGATATCGGTCCCACCTCCACATCACCACTCTGCATCGCATTTCCTAAGACTTACCTCATCGCACTTCAGTTCGACTCTTGAACAACCTTTCCGCTATCCCTTTACTTTTGTGATATTGCGATTGCGACTTCACATATCGTAACCTTTGTTCTCTATTGCACTCCGCCATTGCACTTTTTGAATTATTCCGCTCAAAGGCCTCTTTGTGATTTAACAAAGCTTTAATCTGGTTTAAACCCCCACTTTCCACTCCTGAGCTTCATTTCATGTGTTAAGCCCTCCGTTAGCCTTTTTAGCACTTTTTCTCTCCTCCAAGCTACAAATCAGTCTTTTTAAACCATAATTAAGTCATGGATACCTTATTTGCATGGATAAAAGCATGGTAGATAGACCGTAAGATAAATAGAGTGCATTTAACCATTCAGCGAGGTTAAGTGTGGTTTAGAATTAGTTTCCTTTCTGCCATTTATTTTCAGCAAGTTAAATTATTTTTCTTTCTGTCATTTCTTTTTTACAAATTAAATTAGTTTCATTCTTGTCATTTATTTTCAGAAATTTAGTTTAGTTCCTTTCTATCATTTCCTTTCAGCAATTTACTTTTTAGTTTTTATCATACTTAAAAAAATAGCACCCTTTTGTAAAGTAGAAGAGGATGACATGGATAGAGTGCATCTGCTGTGTATATAGCACTGCCACCTCCAAGTTTGTACGAACCCCGGGTTGATAAAGTAAAGTAGGGCATCCCTTCGGAGTTGCAACACTCTTGATGCAATACAAGGGCTTACCACTTTTTGGCGTCGTTGCTAGGGAGGTGTCTAGTAGCTGCTTTGATTTTGTTTTTAGCATTCTTTTATGTTTCCCTTTCTTTTCATGTCATTTCTGAAATATTAAAAAAATACAAAAAAATTTGATTTTCATGCCTCTTAGGACTAGGAATACTCAAAGACAAACCTTACCTAAAACCCCTGCATCACCTTTTGGCCACCCTTCACTCTTTTTCAGTGGTAGTGAGATTGAACCCCCTCTAGGAGAGCCTTCTGATTATTTTGAGGATCCTATTAGGGAAGAAGAAGAAGACCTTGTTTCAACTGAGGGACATGCTTCACCTATCTTAACCATGGCTGGGACCTAGAGAGCCTTTCCCATAAGAGAGGCAGATGGGGAAGCTAAGATGAAAAAAATTAACCCCTCAGCTCTTCCACACTTTCATGGACTTACCTCTGAGGACCCTCACACTTTCATGTTTGAATTTGTTGTTGTTTGTAGGACTTATGACTATACTTTTGATGATCATAAATTAAAATTATTTCCATCCACCCTTAAGGATGCAACCTTGCGTTGGTTCATGGATCTGCATGGAGATAAAGACACCTTCATAAACAAATACAAAGACTACTGTAGGTCCAAAGAAACTAAGAATAAGATATTTAAGATGACTCTAGAATAATAAATCCCTAGAGGACTATAAAGAGAAGTTTCAAGTAAACTATAAGAGAGCCAACTGTACTCATCTAATTAGGAAATTGAAATGCAAGGTGAGATAACATGTGTTTAATGAGGAATGAAGCTTACAACCAAGAGATACGTGATCCAATTTGTTTTGTTTTGTAACACAGTCACAATCATATGATACATTAAAAAATCATTTGAACAATTTTTTAGGAAAAATGGCAGAATTTCTTCGTATTACGCTGACATCGGTCAGACATTTCCTCGAAGAGCCTGCACTGAGTGTGCCGCCGGTGATTTGTAATTTTGTAATTAGATCGGCACGTTGAACCTCAGAGCCGTCTCGTTCATAGTTCGTTTTATTTCAAGAGCGAACAAACGTGTTAACCTCTCTTTGCCTTCGTGTCTCCGTACTTTCATTTTATGCAGTACAAACACGTTAAAAAGTATATCGATTTAACCAGAAATGACACGTTAAAAGCATATCGATTTGGCTCAGCTTGTGGAGTTGGAGATAAGATTAATAAGTTCCAGATTTTTTATGTGATAGCCCGTCATTTTCCTTAATAATCTGTTTCCTATTCCTGTAATGAAAATGTGAGAGCACAACAAATTTCTGTTGTTTTCTTCTTATATTTTTATATTTTTGTACTCTTTCAGCAATTACAATGTGAGAATATATAGTGTAATGTAAGGCATTGGATTATATATTACGATTGAGGCTTTCGATTGTCTTGCTTATATGGTAGAGTGAGAATTTTGTTATCTTCAAAATTTAGGAAGTTGTTCCATATATTTGAGTATAAGACATTCTCCAAATTGATTGATTCCTTTTTTAAGTGTGCTGTTAAGATATTGATTGATTGCTGTTTTAGTGTGGTGTTAAGATATTTTTTCGAACAATTTGTTATTGCTTTAAGATAATCTGTCTATTAAGATTAAGTTATTTATATGCCGATGCAATTCCAGTTTGTGTAAACCATATTTACATTTCCACTTTCTTAAAGTGACAAATTTAAATACATTAAAATTCCTCATTGTTTGTAATAATAATAAAAAAAATAGCAAAGAATTAAAATTCCTCATTATTTATAATAATAAAAATAAAAACAACAAAAAATGTGATGAGTAAAGTTAAGCTTCACAAAGATGGTTTATCAATTGTATGAAATTGGGTGAATTATTTTGGTAAATGTGAATTATTTTCTGGTACGATTTTCATTTTTATATCTTCCAAGTAGGTTAATACAAGGTTTCTATCAATATGGCTGCACTTATAACTTTCAAGTTAGTGTTCATGTTGACCATTCAAAAGGGAATTCACAAAAAGTTAGACTTCCTGTGGACAATTCACAAAAAAGTTAGACTTCATGTAGACCATTCAAAAGGAGTTCACAAAATTTAAATGGAGGATTTTTAGGTGCTTGTTAAGTGGACAAGGAGAGTGTTTATTATGAAATTGTTATTACTTTGATTAATGAGAGTTTTGAATGAGGAAATTTATATGAGAATGTTTATGATGAAATTATTATTATTTTGTTATGAAGATGAACCTTGTCTTGAGGATGATGGTTGGAAATGTTGATCAAATCTTAATGATGTGATTAATTCCAAAGACATTTATTTAAATTATTTTGTTTACTGAGAGTTATGTATAAGGTAATTAATAATATCAAATTGGTGTTAGATAAGATTTTCTTCAATCATATATAAAGGAAACAAAACATTATGTTAAATTCTTGGTCTAAAGTTGAGTTCTAGATGGCTCTAAGAATTTGCAAGATATGAGTTCAACAAAATGATTGTCTTTTTGAATATCATCCCAAACAATCATTTTAGTTTTTCATTTTAAATATGTTAGATTATTTGGAGGCATAGTTGTAAGGGCCTCAGTATAAGGCACACATTGGCAGTATGAAAACACTTTGGCACATTGGAGATGTTCACCTTGATTCAATTATCCACACCATTTTTGGGGTTTCCTTATCTTCGCATCACATGGGTGACATGCCATCGCATGTTGGGTCGTCGCACAATGTCATTACACGCATGGATTGGCACATGAGGAGGTCCAACACCATTGATATGACACAATGATCGAATGAGCTGAGTTGCACAATCAGACATGTCAGATAAGCCAAGATTGAGTGTTGTGCTAAGTTGTGAGGTGAAACACGTGGTGGCATGGCATGGGCACACCCACATTAGTGGCAAAGTAGTACATCCCATGCCTCAACATTCAATTAATTGACATGACATGCAAGGAACACATATGCTTAATTGGCATGACGTCACAACCAAATTTGGGGTTTCCCCACCGTGAGAGTGTTGGGAAAAAGGAACTTGTGATGAGATGAAAGACATTGGGTAGGGTGGCTGTGGGTGTGATGTGTACATTGGGTTCAACGAAAACATGTCAAAGAAGTTGTAGAAGTTGAATGAGCATGTGGAATTGTTTCACTCAACAAAGTAGAAGGTATGATGGCGTGCACACACACACACACACACACACACACAAATATATATATATATATATATATATATATATATATATATATATATATATATATATATATATATATATATATATATATGGAATGGTGGTCTAAAAACAACAATTCAATGGAGAGATAAGACACAAGACAAGGCTTGCACCATAGAGCACTCGATTAAAAGTGCATGGTGTGACAATTTTCCATGAATAGACAAGGCGAGAGGTGAAGGTTGTGCCCTACGTAATGAGGGTAGATTATGACGATAGAGGGGAAATTTCGGGTTTATCTCAGTTGGCTCAAGTTTTGTAGATCTATTTTGTCTTCCCGAGTGTCACAAGTCTATTTAGTTGGCCGAGGTACCATAGGTATTTTTAGTTGGGGAAGTCTTAAAGTTGGTTAAACTGAAATTCAATGATTAAGTTGTTGGTTGGCATTGAGGCATCCTAGGTGGACACAATCAAGATAGGTGATCCAGGTGGATATTGGTGGCCACCCGCATATTCCACTAGGGGCCCCACCATTGTCTCTTTCAGTTTTTCAGTTTCGGCACAACTTACTATTTTAGCAATTTTTTGGGTCATGAACTTCTGGAGCCGTTTTGAGGCCCTAAATGACGTTTTTTGGGAAAACCGGGATAGATATTTCTAACAAGGTATGGTTTGTGTTAAATAGAGATTGTATGCCAAAGTTATGCCCTAGGAAGTTGAAACACCAATTTACCGAAACGGGGCCCATAGTTTTGTTGCTTCATCTCCTACGGTGAGGGTTTTGGATGTTTAGGGTTTTCCATTATTTCTAAATAATAAATAGGCCATCGAGCCTCATTGTAACTCAGTTCAGAGGCCTGTAGCTGCCGCATCGCTTCTCAGAGATATGCTACCAGTGCCCTAGCTAGTTTATTTCCATTCTGTCTCTAAGCAAATTTCAGTTCTTTGATATTAATGAAATGATGTGTTATTTCCACTCCATCTTTGTAGTTATGGTTACATGTGTATTTTGTTGCATTCCTGCATAAATCCGGAGTAGTAGTATTAGAGGGGTCTATTTTTTCTCGATTGTTGTTTGCATGTCCCCAATGAGGTCGGGGTATAAGGAGTTAGGGCTCGATTTGGTTAAGCCTTTGCAAGATCAGCCTAGCAAACCTTGATGGCCGCCCATGGGGGACGAAAAGAAAGATGAGGGAGTAAGAGATCCTATCAAAATATTGCTCGAGGAGGCCCTCGAAAACCAAGGGAATGCGATGATGGATAACTTTGCCTAGATCCTTAAACAACTGCACACTGATGCCGCATCTACATTCATCAACCACTCTGGAGGCATGACTCCCTTTAAGGTACAAGTAAACTTTGAAATTCCCATATTTGAGGGTCAAATAGATGCAGATGTCGTAGATAGATGGTTGAATCGATTAGAAGGATATTTCTCGGTTCATGACTTTTTCGACCAGGAGAAGATCATTTTTTCACTCCTGGAAGCTACCCCACATGTCAAGGACTGGTGGGAAACCTACTGTGAGAAAAAGGACTAGATATAACCCTCTTTGTTCTTAGCCGTACCCACTTGGAATTCTTTCCGAGATGTAATCAAGGAACAATACTATCCCATGGGGATCTATGAGGACAAGTACATACAATGGACCACGCTGCGGAAACAAAGGGATCAAGATGTGCATGAGCTGACAAATCTATTTCATACCCTATGCACAAAGTTGGGTATCAAAGGTTCGAAGAAACACTTGGTGCTAAAGTATCGCAGTTGTCTGCACAAATACATTCAAGACAAAATGGAGTTCCTCAACATCTCCTCGCTTTATACGGCATATCGGTATGCTACCAAGATTGAGCAGAAATTAAAATAGAAGAAGCGAGAATTTGGATTTGCGAATCAAAATCAAGGGAAAGGTGCCCCCAAACCACAGAAAAAATGAGAAAGTCAAGGCATGGTGGCCCAAGACAACCTGCCAAAGCCACAAGTAAAGAACAACACTGCGAAGCCAAAGAAGGACACGGGAAAGTGGTGTGAATTCCATAAGAGCTCCACTCACAACACAAGTCAGTGTCAAGCTAAGTAGTCGTCGCTGGCCGAGATGAGGGCTTCTGAATCAGATGCATGCTCCAAATCTAAATCAGAACCTGACAAGGGGAATGAAAAAGGGAAGCAGATTATTGATGTAGAGCCCAATAACACTGTTGCCACTACGAAGATCTAGAAGGAGGAACTGGAAGATCCAGAGGAGGCAGAGCGTCTCTTCCACTCCCAGATGTGGTTAAAGGGTTCCCCACTACAGTTCATTGTCAACAATGGGAGCTAAAAGAACCTCATTTCAGCAGATGTTGTGAATATTTTGGGTGTGCCGACCACAACGCACCCATAAACATACACCATCGAGTGGCTTCATCAAGGATGGGATCTCCGCGTCAACCAATAGTGTCGCCTTCCCTATAGCTTCAAGCCTTTCATGGATGAGGTATTGTGTGACATTTCTCCTATTGATGTTTGTGATTTATTATTAGGCCAACCATACTTGTCGAAGCAACATGCTGTGTATGAGTCCTGGCCTCGCATCGTTATTGTTACTTTGGGAAATTAGTTATACAGGATACCAGAGGTACCATTGCCTCGCACTATCTCTTTGGTTACTGCAAAACAATGCAGTAGGCTCATTTCCAAAACTAGGAAATTTGTTTTCTTGATGATTCGCCCCCAGGGAAAGAAGAAGAAGGTGGCTAGGACCTCCAGACATGGCTCCTCTGCATGACAAAAACAAATGGACAAGGTTGTGGAGGAGTACAGGGAGATCTTCACCTCACCCATAGGGGTGCCTCTACACTGTCAGGTCAAGCACCCCATTGACTTGACCCCAGGTGTGCTGCTACCCAGTGGACTGATCTATAGGTGCTCTGTTCTAGAGAACGATGAAATCAAGAGGTAGATTCAGGAGCTACTGCAGAAAGGTCACATCCGACCAAGTTCATTGCCCTATGGGAGCCCGACTGTGTTGGTACGAAAGAAGGATGGGGCTTGGAGACTTTGTATTAACTATTGGGTGTTGAACAAGATCACTGTCTGCAATAGGTACTCGATCCCACGGATTGATGACCTTATAGACCAACTCAAAGGGGAAAAATATTTCAGCAAGATCGACTTGAAGTCTGGGTATCACTAGGTACCAATCGAACACTCTGATGTGTGGAAAACTGCCTTTAAAGCTAAGGAGGGCCTTTTCGAATGGTTCTTCATGCCTTTCGGGTTAATGAATGCTCCCACAACCTTCATGAGTTTGATGGATGACATCTTGCATCCATTCACCAACTCATTTGTAGTGGTGTACTTGGATGACATTTTGATCTTCAGCCAGACTTGGGAATAGCACCTCCACCACATCCAAGAAGTCCTCCAAAAACTACAACAACACAAGTTGTGTGCCAATTTGGAGAAGTGCACTTTTGGCATGAACCAAGTTCAATATCTGGGATGCATTATTGATGAAAGGGGGGTGCATGTGGATCGATTCAAGATCCAAGTCATTCGGGATTAGCCAACCCCAACCACTCTAACAGAGCTTCATAGCTTTCTAGGTCTTGCTGAATTCTACCCCAGGTTTGTGTTGGGATTCTCTCATATCACTTGGCCCTTGATTCAAGTCACCAAGGGAGGAGCGAAAGAAAAATTCTTTTGGTCATAATCTCTGTTGGTCTCCCGTGTTCTGATAGTTTGGAAAATCAAAAGACAAGGCAACATCAGAACCAATATTTAGAGTTCCAGGATCTAGTTCTCCTGTTCTTAGAGAGGGATCTCTCAAATGTTTGTTTGCAAAGGTTTATCTTGTGTGTTTTGAATATTGGTTTTAGACTAGTTATTAAGTGCAGGTGTTTTTTTGTTTGGTTGGTTGGATTGATACAACAGAACATGAAAGATCTAGGAGAGATATATAGAATGGAGAAACATCTGGTTCATTGGGTAATGGAGTCAAAAAGAGGTCATGACATACTCATCAATGGATATGGGATATCAGAGGGAAAATCTAACTTGGCCGCAGGATCCTTTGGTTTTGGAATGAGATGGACATCAATGATTTGGAAAGAGAAGTTTAATTCTCAAACAAAGGGAATTTGAAAGCACAACTTGAACATTAAAGATCTATTTGGTAGACAGGGCTAACCATGAATTCTACAAATCATAGCTTTAAGAAAATAATGATTTCAAAACAAATTTTTAAAATGAAATATAAGATTCGGGGAACACCCTATTTCCTCAAAGATTTTATTTCAAATGACTTAGAAAACATAAAAGATTAATTGATAATTACAGTCATAGAAGAGGGAACACCTAACACATCTATGATCACAACTATAAAAGACCTTTAAGACAACTGTTTAAGCGAGGACAAAGGGCAAGATCAGAACAGACCTCCTTGACTTACTGTAAACAGAAATACTTCAAAGGGAGCAATAACAGTCTCTAAGTGGCAGCAGACAAGCAGGGAGAACCATAATTCATGCTGAAACCAACTGTTGGAACTATTAAGGAAATAAACAAGCATGAGGACTAAAGAGAGAGATTAAAGACTCTAAAATACCTCAGTAGAAGAAAAAATGAAACAGTGAAGGATGAATAGGTCTAAGGTGCTTCCAGGAGTCATTTCTTAGCCTAAAACTTTCAACCTACTGTAGTAAGAAATCATGGAACATAATGAAAACAGGGGAAAACATTAAACAATTCAGAATACGTCATCAACAGCCAAGCTCATGGATCCAATGATAGAGCCTTCACAATAACAAGCATGCAACAACATCATCAGGACATCCAAGACTTCAATTTCTTCTTCAACTTCAACAGACTATGTATATTCCAAAAAGTTTCAATATTAAAATTAGTAATCAACCAACCCCTCACTCATCTTCTTCAGAAGTATAAATAGAAGAATGAGGAGGTGAGATCTGATAAAATATCTCAAAAACTAATTAATACAGACTTAAATGGCTTATTGGTCTTTGGGGGCTTAATGAAGAAACTTACATAGGTGTCCTTTGTATAAAATCATTTACATTAAATATTAGGTTTGCTGGAAAGAATTTGTTGACTTCAAGGCTTCTCATCATCCTTGAAATAACTTCTGCTAACAGCTACAGTAAGTTCCTTTGGTTGAAATAACTGTTCAACTATGTTGATGCTAAATATCTCCTGGTCTGGTAGTAACTTCGACCTTATTTGATTGCTTTGAGGCTGTAGGTGGCTCTGCGGTGGCCGAAAGTTTTAATTAGCCTCTGAGGTGATAGTGGAGGTCTCTTTCCAATAAATCAGTCATGATTTTCTTTTTAACTGTGGTTTAGGCTTCTAATAATCCATTTTTAGCCGTAATCCTCATAAACCTGTCTTCAATTTTCTGTCCTGATAAATTTTATCTTCGACGCTGGTACTTCTCTGACTGTGGTCGACTCATGGTGTTTTTTGCTGGTGTGCAGGGTCGCGCAGGGATGATATGGCATCAATGCCTGAGGAAACATCGATGAAATGTGAATTTTAGATCCTGTGAAGGATTTTATTTGATGGATCAGAGGCAGGAGGATCGTCACCCTTTGCTTCTGAATTTTCTTCAGACATGGCGGAAAAACCATTAAAAACCCTGCAAAATACAAAAAACATTATAAAATCCTACATACATAGGTCTGCTGCTTGAGAAAGCACGTGGAAAGAGCAGGGCCGTTGGATGACATCATCCAACGATCGAGATTGATCGGGGGAAATCAAAGAGAAGGCAGAAAAATAATTTAAATCAGAGCTGTCGATCGCGCAGAGATTGACGACCAGGAGCGGAGGTGAAGGGATGATCGTGGAACGTCGGATGAGATCGGCCCAAGCGATCAACGACAAAGAACAAGCATTAAAAAATTTAGAAAATGTGACCGGTCATCAAAATTTTAATTAAACCATGCTGAATAAAATTTCTGGGTGCGGATTTGCTGATTGGACGAGGAACCATGGAGACCCACCCGATAGAAAACTGTCGCGTGGACGCTGGTGTGGCGTTGGGACCACCGGCACTGCTGCGGGCGAGGGGACTAGGCGATGGAATGTGGGCCATCAATCTGTAGATCAGATTGACGGTGGAGATATTTTTAAATGCCGCGCCGTAGCCTGGTTATTTCCTCGGCATCTTCGGTGAGTGATCGTCATCCGATGAGCAGCTCCAGATTGGACGGTGGATGCCAATATCGCGCCGGGTCCACGTCTGAACTTTAACGTGCGATGAGCGGCGGTTTTGTGAACAGTGCTCAGGCCATGCATCAGTCGATGTATGGAATCACTGCCGATCAGGAAAAAATAACCCTCCACTTGAAGGCGGTGCGATGGATACCGCCCGGTTTTGGGATGATGAGTGGTTGGCAGGGACCACTGGGGAAATGGGCTGCACGCTGTCAATCTGCAGATCAAATCAACGGTGGAGAATGATTTGAATTTTAAACCGGCAGAAAACCTTAGGTCATAATAAAAATGTCAAATTTATATAAATGAAGGTTTATTATATTAATTTCAACGTGGCCTGGCGCCCGACTGCGAGGCCAGGGGTTATATGGAAAATGATATGACCAGGGGGTTAAAGAGGAGGGGTTAATCGCATTTGGAGAACGTGATAAGCTCTTAGAAGAATAGCGCTCGGTTCTGGCACCTGTGCGTATGGAGGCGAAGGGTTTAAAGACTTAGCCCAAGGGGGTTTAAGTCTACAATACATAAAAAACATGATTTTCATGGATTTTCAATGATTTTCAAAGGTTTTGAAGGTTTTGATAAGGTAAAGAAGGAGTTTTTAAACCTTATCAAAGGGGTTTTGATGAATGGGGAAGGGGAAAGGCATGAAAATGAAAGATTTCATGGGAGAAGGAAAGGCAAAGATGAGGTTAGTTTTGGAAGAAGGGGAAAAGGGAAAAATGGTGCTTGCAACAGTTTTTCTTCATGTAATGACAGCATAAATTCTGAGTTGAAAAAGGGGAAAAGCAGTGACGATTATCCAAAGGATAGGATATTATAAAAATACTTTAAGCATCATCAATTTTAGCAATGAAATTGTTTGTTGAAGGCTATCCAACATCATTTAGCTACCACCTGATATGACAGAATTTATGGGTGGCTAACAGTGGCTCCACTTGGGGATGGTGCCTTTTTGAAGGCATCAAGAATTTCAGACTTGCATTCTCTGGGAGGCTGATCAATGGCCTCATCCATTGGGTTGCCTTCCTTACTATGGATGATCTTATTTTTCTCTGAAACATATTAGCATTCATGGATCAACAATGGAACTTCATCAATACAGCCTGTCTACCTACCCAATCCTACTGATCTAACATTTTTTCTTCTTTAGTGTGCACTCGGATTGGAAAACTCTTTCACCACATTTTATTCTTTTGAAAGCAGGAAAAATAATCTACTTCTACTCCTTATTTCTCCACGGACTCAGATTAAACAGTTGAGTCCATATGATTCTCTGCCTAATCTACTGGCTGTTGGGATTACACTGTCCAACAGACTTTTATTCTCTAAATTCTACAACAGAAATTTAAAAGCATACAAGTCGGGATTAAACAGTCTAACTTGATGCTGGTCTATGGCATAAAAACAAGCTGCACAAATATTATTTTGTAGAAAATTAAATAAAAAATGGAAGGCTTAAGATCTGAAAGTTTCTCATCATGGCCTTCTCCTTTCTTTATAGCTTCTAGTTTGAATCTGTTCGAGCTATTTTGTCTTTATCAATTTGTTTGGATTTTGAGCTGATTGGAACCAGATTTTTACATCTGTTGACTTAGAATTTGAAGTAGATTTGAGTCATTTTCTTTTTTGAAACCTTAGGTTCAGATTTTGATCTTGTTTGAACCTTTAATTTCTATCCTAAACTATCTACTGATAAGCCAATATTAAACATTTTGGCAAATCGAATTCACTATCCTATCAGCAGAAAATTTAAAGCTAATTAGTCAAGATTAGACAACTTGACTAATTAGAAGTGTTTTTTTTAGGAGTGGCATTTGAGCTTGCACACTTTTAGATTTGTTTCTCTTTTTTGGTATGGGGCTATACCTTTCTTGTTTTCACAATCTTCCCTCTTTTCTTTCTTTTCTTTGTTTTTTTATTTTTGATTTTCATAACTTTGAATGCAATGTTAAGACTATGATATTTACAATGGTAAAATAAAATCCTTTGAAACTTATGATTCTTGGCAGAAGTAATGCTTGAGCATTCTACTATTGACAGGACTTCCATACAGATCTTCTCCATTCAATTCCTTTAGGAAAAATGCATTGTGACCCCTCTCAGCATGAATAATATATGGACCTTTTCACAAGTTCTCGAACTTACCATGTTTTCCCTTCTCTTCTCTCCTTGAATCCCATTTAAGAACAACATTTCCCACTTGGAAATTGTTTGCCTTAGTCCTCTTATCAAATAGCTTCTTCATATTTTCTTGGACCAACTGTGTTCTCTCATAAACTTCTTCTCTGGTCTGCTGCAAATGGATTGTTTGGTTGATTCTTCTCTGCATATCATTCTCTTCAATCTGCACTTCTTGAAGGAGTTTCATGACTGGAACTCCCAATGAGGTAGGAAAAACTACATCCATGCCATAGAATAACTGATAGGGGGACATATTTATTGATTTATTTGTAGTTAGCCTATCAACCCATAAGGCATGAACCAACTTACTGTGCCATGATTTTTTATTCTGTTCCAACATTTTCTTAATGATATTGATGAGGCTCTTGTTGGAAGACTAAGCTAATCCATTTCCTTGGGGGTAGTAAGCAGTGGAATGGCCCAAGGTTATGTGGTATTTGCAACAGAAGTCAACCATCCTTTTAGATTTAAAAGCAGCAACATTGTTTGTTATGATTTTTCTGGGACAACCAAATCTAGATAGGATATTTGTTTCAAGAAACTTGATAATGACAGAGTCATTAGCATTTCTGGAAGGTATAGCTTCTATCCACTTGGTAAATAATTCAGTGGCTGTGAGGATCCACTTATGTTTAGCTGAGGAGGATGGGTGAATTTCCCCAATGAAGTCTAAACCCCATTGTTGAAAAGGTGCCTCAACTCTGATGGGATGTAAGGGTAAGGGAAGGAGTTTTCTTTTGCCATCAAATATTTGACACTTAGTGAAAGACATGACCAAATTTTGAATGTCTGGGAAAAGGGTAGGCCAATAGTAACCAGATCTAAGAATTTTGTTTGTTGTGGCCTTCTAGTAGAGGTGTCCTCCACATTCTCCGTCACACAATTCATGCATGATTTTTCCTACATCATCTTCAAGTAAACATTTAAGAAAAATTCCAACAACATTTTTCCAATATAATATCCCATCTAAAATGCAAAAACTCAAAGCTTTTTGTTTCAAAAATATAGCTTTGGTTTTGGTCAAAGAAGGAGGGGCATTTAAATATAAAAGCACATAAATAATGTCAGCATACCAAGGAGAATTCAGAAATTTTTCTTCGATAAAAGGAGCAGTAGATTCTCCTATTTCTTCCAACACATCTACCATATTTATTTCTAGTGCTTGAAAGTTAGACTCAGCCATACGTTTTTCTAATCCTTGCCCTTTAACTAGTTTGGTAGGCCTGATTTCTAAGTCATATTCAAAAATAGTTGCAATCCATTTTCCCCTTTTACCATCATGGTCTTGACTTAGAATGTCCTTGACAACAGTATGTGGAACAAAAGCAATTATGTGAGAATGTAAAATAGAGACCCTAAAGTCTTTTAATTCTTTCACCAATGCTAAGGCTTGCTTCTCCATGATGTTATATTTGAGAGGAGCATCTCTTAAGGCACTACTAAAAAAGGATATTGGTTTTTCTTGCCCTAAATCATTCTTTTGAAGTAATACTGCAGCTATTGTATGTTCAGATGCAAAAGAAAAGAGATAAAAGTCTTTGGTGAAATCTGGACTAATCAGGACTGGTGTTTGAGTAAGAGCTTGTTTGACCAGTTCGAATGATTGTTTAGTTGGTAAAGTTCATTTTACACCTACATATTTCTTAAGCATGTTTGTAATGTTTTTTAATAGCTCAGCAAGGTTGGGGATGAACCTCCTCAGAAAATTAATCTTTCCAATGAAAGATTGTAACTCTTTGAGGCTTCTTGGATGACTGATTTGTAATATGCCATCTATCCTTGTAGGGTCTATTTTGATTCCCTCTTCTGAAATTATATGGCCAAGAATTTTACCTTCTTGGATACCAAAGAGTGTTTTCTTGGCATTCAATGACAAGGCAAATTTCCTACACTTCTCAAAAAATTTTCTTAGGTGAATCAAATGTTCTTCATCAGTTTTTGAGAAAATAGTTATGTCATCAACGTAAATGATTATAAAATAGACAATATCTTCAAAAAAGGATATGTCCATGGCCCTTTGGAAGGTGGCCCCTGCATTCATTAATCCGAAAGGCATTTTGACATACATAAAGGTGCCCCAAGGTGTGGTAAAATCAGTTTTGATTTGGTCACTTGGGAGCACTAACACCTGTTTGTAACATGAGAACCCATCTAAGAGGGGTATCATTATTGACCCAACTACCCTTTGAAGTATATGTTCCATCTTGGGCAAGGGGTAGTTGTCCTTTAAATAGGCTCTATTTAAATTTCTGAAGTCAATACAGAGCCTGATTTCCCTTGTTTTCTTTCTAACAGAACCTAAGTTTGATACCCACTCTGAAAATCTAATGGGTACTATGATTCTAGCATCATGCATTTTTTCAATCTCTACCTTAACTAGAGGTAGTAAGAGAGGATTTAATCTCCTTGTTTTTTGTTTGAAAGGCTTTTGATTTTATTTCAAAGGAATTTTATGCTGGATGATGCTGGTATCATATGATTTTAGGTCTTTGTATCCCCAAGAAAAAACATCTTTAAATTTTTTGAACAGCTCTATGTACTGCAGTTTTATGTGAGCTGGGAGAGTACTGGACAACTTGATCATCTTGGGTTCTGCTAGACTGCCTATGTTATGCTCTTCTGTATTTTATTCCACAGGCTCTATTCTCGGTTCTTTGGCTACATTGTTAAAATAAAAAATGTGTTGTAAAGGTGCTAGACATCTTGGAAATTTATCATTTTTGCATTGTAAAACTTCCAAGGCTTCTTGGTTTGTGTTGTCAGTTATCTCTGCTTCAAAAGGATTTTCATAATGATTTATATCAGCAGTATATGTCATTTCAACTTTTGGGATTTGTTCGATATACAAGCAATTTTCTTTATGGATGGTTTCTGATATTGGTATGCTGAAATCATTTTCTAATTTCAAGAAATCATATATGTGTTTTTTAGAATCAAACAATTGCCAGTGATCTTAATTATCTGGCACAACAGGCCTGTGTTTTACCTTCACACCGATTTGTTCATTTATTTCAGGTATTTGGCAATTGTTGGCATTGAAAGCGAGTTCATTTGCTAGATGATTTAGTGCTCTAGGGATGAAAATGAGTTCATATTTTTCAAAGGTTTTCAATAGATCAAGGGCAGCATTTCGATATTCCCTAAGCCTTGTATTTCTAGCTGAGTATTCTCCT
Organism: Pinus albicaulis; assembly: GCA_034641835.2. NCBI lineage: Eukaryota > Viridiplantae > Streptophyta > Pinopsida > Pinales > Pinaceae > Pinus > Pinus albicaulis. The sequence goes on from CM076571.1 coordinate 592,436,820, forward strand.
TTGATTTTTTTTATGATAAGTTCAGAATCTCCTAGGATGGATATCTTTTGGGCTTCTAACTGCTTAAGCAATTTTAAGCCTAGGAGAAGCGCTTCATATTCAACAATATTGTTAGTGCATCGGAAATCCAATTTGTATGAAAAAATCTGTTTTGTGTTTTGAATCCATGCACATACTCCTACACTTGTTTTATTACAAGATCCATCAAAGTTTATTTTCCAAAGTATGTCATCCTTGTTTTCATTCTCTCGTTGCTGTTGATTTTCAATGTTTTGCATTTGATTGAGGGGAAGATTGGATCATTCTGGTGAACTGATTGGGTCCATGTTTTCCTTATCTTGTTGAGTAATTTCATCTTCGTTACATAAGATAAAGGAATCTAAACTTGATTGAATAGAATAGATTGGAGAGTTGTTTGGTTTGTCTATGTTGCTAACCATGTAATTCATGTGAGATTCCCTATATAGTCTTCTGTTTTGATTAAAAACAGGAATGGTCGCATAAGACATGTCCATTTGAAGGCTTCCTTGAAGTTTGGCTCCCCAAGATCTTGATAAGAGCATGCCATTCTTAGGGGGAATGTCAACTACAACTATGTCCATGACTAAACTCTTAGCAGGGATTTGGGATAATTTTACATACAAATCTTTGATTAAGCCCAAACATTTGACTCTGCTTGAGTCAAAGGAATACAAGTCTTTTTATGGTTTAGTAATTTCTAAGCCTAAGCTTTCCATCACTACCTTGGGCATTAGATTGTGTGATGCTCCTGAGTCTAACGTAACATTGTGTAAAATTTTCTCATGTATGTTCAAGCTAACATAGAAGGGAGGGACAACCCCTTCTTGGTATTCTCATTCAACTTCTGGACCAAACAGAAACGCAGGTTTGTCATCTGTCAAGTTTAAGGTGTCAGTATCACTTCCTAAGTTCAAAGCATTCAAAACTTGGTTTCTGTACACTTCTTGGGTTACTAGTTCAGCTAGGGGAATGGTAGTTTTTATCTTAGCAATCTCTCTCTCAAGGCTGAAAGGAACAATTGACTTGTTCGTATTTACATCTGTTTTTTCAATTGAATTCTTCTCAGAGATTTTGATTTGCTGAACCTTGTTTGGACTGGTAATTGGGATAGTTTTATTTGGACCACTAGTTGACGTGCTAGGAGTACTCTGTTCAACATTTGGCTGGACACTTTTGTCTTTGTTTAAGTCTAGTCTCTTGGCCAAAATGTTGGTTTTCTCTGCTGTCCTTTTGGGCTGAGTTTATGTGTTTTTCTTGACAACAGTGTTAGTGTTTTTGTCCTTGGAATTATCTATGTTCCACTTGCTCCTAAGATCATATTGTTTTTGTACCTCCATGATTTCATTTTCAAACCCCAATCTATAGTTATCAGAATCTTCATAGGTGTTTGTACTTTGGTCAGAAAAGAAACCTTGTTCTTCCTGACTGAGGAAAACATCATCCCCACTGTCTGATCTAATCAGGTTTATATGAGACTCTTCCAACATTTCCAACTCCCTATCTTCCTCATATTGATCTACATAGTTCTTTTGAAAGGGAGGTCTAATATGTTGGTCACTTTCTTTTTGCTTATCTTGATTGTTGTCTCTTCTATAATTCTGATTTCTATTTCTGTTTTGGTTATTTTGAGGTTCTCTTGGTGGCACTCTATCATTTAAGTTCATCTTTTCAAGCATCCTCTCCATCACCTTCACAAGGTTATCAATTTGTGTGTCAGAAGTCGAGGGTGCGATATCATCTTTATAAGTTACCCTCTTCTCTGTTCTTAACCTATTTCTCTTCTCAATAATGTTTGCTTCAACAATAACAACTCATTTCTGCATGTCTTCTAAGGTTAAGTAATCTCTCTCCCTTAACTGATACATCATGTCAGCATCAAGGCCTTCGGGATATCTTACTAGGGCCATGCCTTGAGGAGGCTTCATGTAAGGTGGAAGAGCATTATAAACGCTATTGAACCTAGTGGAGTAGTCAGGAACACTCTCTCCTTGATTTCTCTTGAGGCTGCTATATTCTGCTAGTATTTGGAGAGGATTCTTTTTAAGTTCCCATTTGTTGACGAATGTTTGATGCAAAGCGGGGAGATCATTTATGCTGTTAGGAGGTAAGTTTTTAAACCATTTTTTTACATCTCCTCCTAAACTTTGAGTGAAGATCCTCATTTTCATAGTTTCTTCTTCTATCTCCATGTAATCAAATGCATCTTCCATCCTATCTACATGTTGTTGAGCTATCGTAGATTCTTTTCCAATGAAGTGAGGGATTTTGGATTGGTAATCATTTGGTAGGGGAAGTAGAGGTTGTGGTAACACTAATGGGGCATACCATGTTGCCATGGCTGGAAATAAGGGTGTATTTACAAAAGTGAAAGTGGGCTGAAATGGAGCGTTTTGAACAGTGGTAGTATGAATTGGAGTGGAAGAAATACTTGGGCCAGCAAACTAATTTTGAGCAGACTTGTTATGGAAAAGACTAAAGTGATGAAGAAGCTGGGAATCAGGAGGAGTGGAAGGCGAGGCTTCTCTACTGAGGCTTTGTTGCAAATATGCAATATCAATGTCAGTTTGGTTTAAGTCACCTTGAGATCTAGTTCTAAAGATGTTATTTGTATGATGTAAATCAAAGTGTGAATCCTCTAAGGCAACAAGGTTTTCAGGGACAAAATTTGCTCTTAGGAGGCTCTTGTTAGCAGCTAATTTTTCAAAGTTAGAAGTCTGCCACAAAATTCTCTCAAGATTGTCAACGATTAAAGGAGGATTTGGGTCTGGATGGGATCTAGTGTTGATCCTATGTGAAGCCAGACTGCTTTTAAAAAATGAGAGAGGTTGAGGTTTTTAGGGATTGTTTTTGGGAATTTTACCTCTCACAATGTTTTATCTAGTATGGGACTAGGCTCCTAAACTTCCTCAAGGCTGGTTGACACAGTCCTAAAGAGATCTAGGAAGCTAGATGAGGAATAGGCCTACCGGGGCTAGTGGAGTTTCCAGGTGGAAAATTTTAGATTTTATGGAGGTAAGATATTGGATGGTTCCACCACCATGTTTATTATGAAGCCAAACTGAAATAATCTGGGTTTTTCTGAGTTATTTCGGTCTTACAAGATAAGAGAGTGTCCTAAATCTTATTTAACACTTAGCTAGGGTGTCAAACATACAGAGTTCACTCTTATGGCTTGGTGACTGAGAACTTCAAGGTTTGATAAGGTTCGATGATAATCCTAAGGGTTACTTAGTTTGTCACTAATTCAAAAAGTCCTATCATGATTATCGTCATGCTTGGTAGTGCTTGAAGAAGGTTACTTATGTTATACTAGACAGTGATTGTTTAATTTTAAAGATTTTACTTAGGGTCCCACCGTGATCGCTATTATGTTGGTGTCCTGTGTTTTGATAGTTTGGCAAATAAAAAGACAAGGCAACATCAGAACCAATCTTTAGAGTTCCAGGATCTAGTCCTCCTGTTCTCAGAGAGGGATCTCTCAAATTTTTGTTTGCAAAGGTTTATCTTGTGTGTTTTGAATATTGGTTTTAGACTAGTTATTAAGTGCAGGTGTTTGTTTGTTTGGTTGGTTGGATTGATACAACATAACATGAAAGGTCTAGGAGAGATATATAGAATGGAGAAACATCTGGTTCATTGGGCAATGGAGTCAAAAAGAGGTCATGACATACTCATCAATGTATTGGGATATCAGAGGGCAAATCTAACTTGGCTGCAAGATCCTTTGGTTTTGGAATGAGATGGACATCAATGATTTGGAAAGAGAAGTTTAATTCTCAAACAAAGGGAATTTGAAAGAACAAATTGAACAATAAAGAGCTATTTGGTAGACAGGGCTAACCATGAATTCTACAAATCACAGCTTTAAGAAAATAATGATTTCAATTTAAAAAAAAAAAATGAAATCTAAGATACGGGGAACACTCTATTTCCTCAAATATTTTATTTCAAATGACTTAGAAAACATAAAAGATTCACAGATAATTGCAGTCATAGAAGAGGGAACACCTAACACATCTATGATCACAACTATAAAAGACCTTTAAGACAACTGTTTAAGCGAGGACAAAGGGAAAGATCAGAACATACCTCCTTGACTTACTGTAAACATAAATACTTCAAAGGGAGACTTCAATAAAAGTCTTTAAGTGGTAGCAGACAAGCAGGGAGAACCATAAATCATGCTGAAACCAACTGTTGGAACTATTAAGGAAATAAACAAGCATGAGGACTAAAGAGAGAGATTAAAGACTCTAAAATACCTCACCAGAAGAAAACATGAAACAATGAAGGATGAATAGGTCTAAGGTGCTTCCAGGAGTCATTTATTAGACTACAAATTTCAACCTACTGTAGTAAGAAATCATGGAACAGAATAAAAATAGGGGAAAACATTAAACAGTTCAGAATACGTCACAAAAAACCAAGCTCGTGGATCCAATGATAGAGCCTTCACAGTAACAAGAATGCAAAAAACATCATCAGGACATCCAAGACTTAAATTTCTTCTTCAACTTTAAGAGACTATGTATATTCCAAAAAGTTTCAATATTACAACTAGTAATCAACCAACCCCTCACTCATCTTCATCAGAAGTATATATAGAAGAATGAGGAGGTGAGATCTGATAAAAGATCCCAAAAACTAATTAATACAGACTTAAATGGCTTCTTGGCCTTTGGGGGCTCAAAGAAGCAACTTACATAGGTGTACTTTGTATAAAATCATTTACATCAACTATTAGGTTTGCTGGAAATAATTTGTTGACTTCAAGGCTTCTCATGATCCCTGAAATAACTTTTGCTGACAGCTACAATATGTTCCTTTGGTTGAAATAACTGTTCAGCTGTGTTGACGCTAAATATCTCCTGGTCTGGTAATAACTTCGACCTTCTTTGATTGCTTTGAGGCTGTAGGTGGCTCTACGGTGGCTGGAAGTTTTAATTAGCCCCTGAGGTGACAGTGGAGGTCTCTTTCCAATAAAAAAATCATGATTTTCTTTTTAACTGTGTTTTAGGCTTCTGATAATCCATTTTTAGCCGTAATCCTCATAAATCTATCTTCAATTTTCTGTCCTGATAAATTTTATCTTCGGCGTTGATACTTCTCTGACTGTGGTCAATTCATGGTGTTTTTCGTTGGTGCAAAGGGTCACGCATGGATGATATGGCATCAATGCCTGAGGAAACACTGATGAAACGTGAATTTTAGATCCTGCGAAGGATTTTCTTTGATGGATTAGAGGCGGGAGGATCGTCACCCTCTGCTTTTGAATTTTCTTTGGACATGGCGGAAAAACCATTAAAAACCCTGCAAAATACAAAAAACATTATAAAATCCTGCATACATAGGTCTGCTGCTTGAGAAAGCACGTGGAAAGAGCAGGGCCGTTGGGTGGCATCATCCAACGGTCAAGATTGATCGGGGGAAATCAAAGGGAATGCAGAAGAATAATTTAAATCAGAGCCATCGATCGCGCAGAGATCGATGACCGGGAGCGGAGGTGAAGGGACGATCGTGGGCCGTTGGATGAGATCGGCCCAAGCGATCAATTGCGAAGAACGGGCGTTAAAAACTTTAGAAAATGTGATCGGTCATGAAGATTTTAATTAAACGATGCTGAATAAAATTCCTGGGTCCGGATTTGCTAACTGGACGAGGAACCATGGAGACCCACCATATAGAAAACTGCCGCGTGGACGCTGATGTGGCGTTGGGACCACTGGCACTACTCCGGGCGAGGGGACTGGGCGATGGAATGTGGGCCATCGATCTGCAGATCAAATCGATTGTGGAGATATTTGTAAACGCCACGCCATAGCCTCGTTATCCCGTGGGCATCTTTGGTGAGCGATCGCTGTCCGATGAGAGGCTCCAGATCGGATGGTGGACACCAATATCACGCCGGGTCCACGTCCGAACTTTAACGTGCGATGAGCGATGGTTTTGTGAACAATGCTCAGGCGACACGTCAGCCGATGTATGGAATCACTGCCGATCGGGAAAAAACCACCCTTCTCTTGAAGGCGGTGCGATGGATACCGCTCGGTTTTGGGATGATGAGTGGTTGATGGGGACCACTGGGGCAATGGGCTGCGCGCCATTGATCTGCAGATCAGATCGACGGCGGAGAATGATTTGAATTTTAAACTGCCAGAAAACCTTAGGTCATAATAAAAATGTCAAATTAATATAAATGAAGGTTTATTATATTAATTTCAACGCAGCCTGGCGCCTGACTGTGGTGCCAGGGGTTATATGGAAAATGATATGACCAGGGGGTTAAAGAGGAGGGGCTAATCGCATTTGGAGAACGAGATAAGAACTTAGAAGAATAGCGCTCGGTCTTGGCACTTGGGCGTATGGAGGGGAAGGGTTTAAAGACTTAGCCCAAGGGGGCTTAAGTCTACAATACATAAAAAACATGATTTTCATGGATTTTCAATGATTTTCAAAGGTTTTGAAGGTTTTGATAAGGCAAAGAAGGAGTCTTTAAACCTTATCAAAGGGGTTTTGATGAATGGGGAAGGGGAAAGGTATGAAATTGAAATATTTCATGGGAGAAGGAAAGGAAAAGATGAGGTTAGTTTTGGAAGAAGGGGAAAAGGGAAAAATGGTGCTTGCAGCAGTTTTTCTTCCTGTAATGACAGCATAAATTCTAAGTTGAAAAAGGGGAAAAGCAGTGACGATTATCCAAAGGATAGGATATTATAAAAAGACTTTAAGCATCAACAATTTTAGCTATGAAATTTTCTGTTGAAGGCTATCCAACATCATTTAGCCACCACCTGATATGACATAATTTATGGGTTGCTAATAGTGGCTCCACTTGGGGATGGTGCCTTTTTGAAGGCATCAAGAATTTCAGACTTGCATTATCTGGGAGGCTGATCAGTGGCCTCATCCATTGGGTTGCCTTCCTTACTGTGGATGATCTTCTTTTTCTCTGAAACATATAAGCATTCATGGATAAACAATGGAACTTCCTCAATACAACCTGTCTACCTACCCAATCCTACTGATCTAACATTTTTTCTTCTTTAGTGTGCACTTGGATTGGAAAACTCTTTCACCACATTTTATTCTTTTGAAAGCAGGAAAAATAATCTACTTCTACACCTTATTTCTCCACGAACTCAGATTAAACAGTTGAGTCCATATGATTCTCTACCTAATCTACTGGCTATTGGGATTGCACTGTCCAACATACTTTTATTCTCTAAATTCTACAACAGAAATTTAAAAGCATACAAGTCAGGATAAAACAGTCTAACTTGATTCTGGTCTATGGCATAAAAACAAGTTGCACATAGATATTATTTTGCAGAAAATTAAATAAAAAATGGAAGGCTTAAGATCTAAAAATTTCTCATCATGGCCTTCTCTTTTCTTTACAGCTTCTAGTTTGAATTTGTTCGAGTTGTTTTGTCTTTATCAACTGGTTCGGATTTTGAGCTGATTGGAACCAGATTCTTACATCTCTTGACTAAGAATTTGAAGCAGATTTGAGTCATTTTATTTTTCGAAACCTTAGGTTCAGATTTTGATCTTGTTTGAAAATTATCTACTGATAAGCCAATATTAAACATTTTGGCAAATCGAATTCACTATCCTATCAACAGAAAATTTAAAGCTAATTAGTCAGGATTAGACAGTTTGACTAATTAGAAGTGTGTTTTTTAGGAGTGGCATTTGAGCTTGCACACTTTCATATTTGTTTCTCTTTTTTGGTATGGGGCTATACCTTTCTTGTTTTCACAATCTGCCCTCTTTTCTTTCTTTTCTTTGTTTTTGTATTTTTGATTTTCATAACTTTGAATGCAATGTTAAGACTATGATATTTACAATGGTAAAATAAAATGCTTTGAAACTTATGATTCTTGGCAAAAGTAATGCTTGAGCATTCTGCCATTGACAAGACCTCCATACAGATCTTCTCCATTCAATTCCTTCAGGAAAAATGCATTGTGATCCCTCTCAGCATGAATAATATATGGACCTTTCCACAAGTTCTCGAACTTACCATGTTTTCCCTTCTCTTATTTCCTTGAATCCCATTTAATAAAAACAATTCCAACTTGGAAATTGCCTGCCTTAGTCCTCTTATCAAATAACTTCTTCATATTTTCTTGGACCAACTGTGTTCACTCATAAACTTCTTCTCTGGTCTGCTGCAAATGGATTGTTTGGTTGATTCTTATCTGCATATGATTCTCTTCAATATGCACTTCTTGAAGGAGTTTAATGACTGGAACTCCCAATGAGGTAGGAAAAACTGCATCCATGCCATATAATAACTGATAGGGGGACATATTTATTGATTTCTTTGTAGTTAACCTATCAACCCACAAGGCATGAACCAACTTACTGTGCCATGATTTTTGATTCTGTTGCAACATTTTCTTAATGATATTGATGAGGCTCTTGTTGGAAGACTCAGCTAATCCATTTTCTTGGGTTTGTAAGTAGTGTAATGGCCCAAGGTTATGTGGTATTTGTAACAGAAGTCAACCATCTTTTTAGATTTAAAAGCAGCAGCGTTGTCTGTTATGATTTTTCTGGGACAACCAAAGCTGGATAGGATATTTGTTTCAAGAAACTTGATAATGACAGAGTCATTAGCATTTCTGGAAGGTATAGCTTCTATTCACTTGGTAAAGAAGTCAGTGGCTGTGAGGATCCACTTATGTTGAGCTAAGGAGGATGGGTGAATTTCCCCAATGAAGTCTAAACCCCATTGTTGAAAAGGTGCCTCAGCTTTGATGGGATGTAAGTGTAAGGGAAGGAGTTTTCTTTTTCCATCAAAGATTAGACAGTTATGGCAAGACATGACCAACTTTTGAGTGTTTGGGAAAAAGGTAGGCCAATAGTAACCAGATCTAAGAATTTTGTTTGCTGTGGCCTTCCAGTAGAGGTGTCCTCCACATTCTCCGTCATGCAATTCATGCATGATTTTTCCTGCATCATACTCAAGTAAACATTTAAAAAAAATTCCAACAACATTTTTCCAATATAATATCCCATGTAAAATGCAAAAACTCAAAGCTTTTTGTTTCAAAAATCTAGCTTTGGTTTTGGTCAAAGAAGGAGGGGCATTTAAATATAAAAGCACATAAATAATGTCAGCATACAAGGAGAATTTAGAAATGTTTCTTCAATTAAAGGAGCAGTAGATTCTCCTATTTCTTCCAACACATCTACCATATTTATGTCTAGTGCTTGAAAGTTAGACTCAGCCATAAGTTTTGCTAATCGCTACCCTTTAACTAGTATGGTAGGCATAATTTCTAAGTCATATTCAATAATAGTTGCAATCCATTTTTCCCTTTTACCATCAGGGTCTTGAGTTATAATGTCCTTGACAACAATATGTGGAACAAATAAAATTATGTGAGAATGTAAAATATAGACCCTAAAGTCTTTTAATTCTTTCACCAATGCTAAGGCTTGCTTATCCATGATGTTATATTTGAGTGGATCATCTCTTAAGGCCCTACTAAAAAAGGATATTGGTTGTTCTTGCCCTGAATCATTCTTTTGAAGTAATACTGCAGCTATTGTATGTTCTGATGCAAAAGAAAAGATATAAAATTCTTTGGTGAAATCTGGACTAATCAGGACTGGTGTTTGAGTAAGAGCTTGTTTGACCAGTTCGAATGATTGTTTAGCTGGTAAAGTTTATTTTACACCTACATCTTTCTTAAGCATGTTTGTAATGTTTTTTAATAGCTCAGCAAGGTTGGGGATGAACCTCTTCAGAAAATTAATCTTTCCAATGAAATATTGTAACTCTTTGAGGCTTCTTAGATGACTGATTTGTAATATGCCATCTATCCTTGTAGGGTCTATTTTGATTCCCTCTTCTGAAATTATATGGCCAAGAAGTTTACCTTCTTGGAGACCAAAGAGTGTTTTCTTGGGATTCAATGACAAGCCAAATTTCCTACACTTCTCAAAAACTTTTCTTAGGTGAATCAAATGTTCTTCATCAGTTTTTTAGAAAACAATTATGTCATCAAGGTAAATGATTATGAAATAGCCAATATATTTAGAAAAGGCTATGTCCATGGCCCTTTGGAAGGTGTCCCCTGCATTCATTAATCCTAAAGGCATTTTGACATACATAAAGGTGCCCCAAGGTGTGGTAAAAGCAGTTTTGATTTGGTCACTTGGGAGCACTAACACCTGGTGGTAACCTGAGAACCCATCTAAGAGGGATATCCTTCTTGACCCAACTACCCTTTGAAGTATATGGTCCATCTTGGGCAAGGGGTAGTTTTCCTTTAACGAGGCTCTATTTAAATTTCTGAAGTCAATACAGAGCCTGATTTCCCCTGTTTTCTTTCTAACAGAAACTAAGTTTGATACCCACTCTGAAAATCTAATGGGTACTATGATTCCAGCATCATGCATTTTTACAATCTCTGCCTTAACTAGAGGTAGTAAGAGAGGATTTATTCTCCTTATTTTTTGTTTGAAAGTCTTTTGATTTTCTTTCAAAGGAATTTTATGCTGGATGATGCTGGTATCATATGATTTTAGGTCTTTGTATCCCCAAGAAAAAACATCTTTAAATTCTTTGAACAGCTCTATGTACTGCAGTTTTATGTGAACTGGGAAAGTGCTGGATAGCTTGATCATCTTGGGTTCTACTAGACTGCCTATGTTATGCTCTTCTATATTTGTTTCCACAGGCTCTATTCTCGGTTCTTTAGCTACATCGTTAAAATAAAAAGTGTGTTCTAAAGGTGCTAGACCTCTTGGAAATTTATCATTTTTGCATTGTTAAACTTCCAAGTCTTCTTGGTCCATGTTTTCAGTTATCTCTGCATCAAAAGGATTTTCATAATGATTTATATCAGTAGTATATGTCATTTCAAATTCTGGGATTTGTTCGATATACAAGAAATTTTATTTATGGCTGGTTTCTGATATTGGTATGTTGAAATCATTTTCTGATTTCAAGAAATCATCTATGTGTTTTTCAGAATCAAACACTTGGCAGTGATCTTCATTATCTGGCATAGTAGGCCTGTGTTTTACCTTCACACCGAGTTGTTCATTTATTTCAGGTATTTGGCAATTGCTGGCATTGAAAGCGAGTTCATTTTCTAGATGATTTAGTGCTCTAGGGATGAAAATGAGTTCATATTTTTCAAATGTTTTCAATAGATCAAGGGAAGCATTTCGATATTCCCTAAGCCTTGGATTTCTAGCTGAGTATTCTCCTTTCATTTGTTTTATGATAAGTTCAGAATCTCCTAGGATGGATATATTTCAGGCTTCTAACTACTTAAGCAATTGTAAGCCTAGGAGAAGTGCTTCATGTTCAACAATATTGTTAGTGCATGGGAAATCCAATTTGTATGAAAAAATCTGTTTTGTATTTTGAATCCACACACCTGCTCCTACAATTGTTTTATTACAAGATCCATCAAAGTTTATTTTCCAAAGTATGTCATCCTTGTTTTCATTCTCTCGTTGTTGTTGATTTTCAATGTTTTGCATTTGATTGAGGGGAGGATTGGATCGTTCTAGTGAATTGATTGGGTCCATGTTTTCCTTATCTTGTTGAGTAATTTCATCTTCGCTACATAAGATAAAGGAATCTAAAATTGATTGAATAGAATAGATTGGAGAGTTTTTTGGTTTGTCTATGTTGCTCACCATGTACTTCATGTGAGATTCCCTATATAGTCTTCTGTTTTGATTAAAAATGGGAATGGTGGCATAAGACATGTCCATTTGAAGGCTTCCCTGAAGTTTGGCTCCCCAAGATCTTGATAAGAGCATTCCATACTTAGGGGGAATGTCAGCTACAACTATGTCCATGACTAAACTCTTAGCAGGGATTTGGGATAAGTTTACACAGAAATCTTTGATTAAACTCAAACATTTGACTCTGCTTGAGTCAAAGGAATACAAGTCTTTGTATGGTTTAGTAATTTCTAAGCCTAAGCTTTCCATCACTACCTTGGGCATTAGATTATGTGAAGCTCCTGAGTCTAACATAACATTGTGTAAAATTTTCTCATGTATGTTCAAGCTAACATAGAAGGGAGGGACAAACCCTTCTTGGTATTTTCCTTCAACTTCTGGACCAAACAACAACTCCGGTTTTTCATCTGTCAACTTTAAGATGTCAGTATCACTTCCTAAGTTCAAAGCATTCAAAAATTGGTTTCTGTACACTTCTTGGGTTACTAGTTCAGCTAGGGGAATGGTAATTTTTATCTTAGCAATCTCTCCCTCAAGGCTGAAAGGAACAATTGACTTGTTCGTATTTACATCTGTTTTTTCAATTGAATTCTTTTCATCGATTTTGATTTGTTGAACCTTGTTTGGACTGGTAATTGGGATAGTTTTATTTGGACCACTAGTTGACGTGCTAGGAGTACTCTGTTCAGCATTTGGCTGGACACTTTTGTCTTTGTTTAAGTCTGGATTCTTGGCCAAAATGTTGGTTTTCTCTGCTGTCCTTTTGGGTTGAGTTTCTGTGTTTTTCTTGAAAGCAGTGTTAGTGTTTTTGTCCTTGGAATTATCTATGTTCCCCTTGCTCCTAAGATCATATTTTTTGTGTACGTCCATGATTGAATTTTCAAACCCCAATCTATAGTTATCACAATCTTCATAGGTGTTTTTACTTTTGTCAGAAAAGAAACCTTGTTCTTCCTCAGTGAGGAAAACATCATCCCCACTGTCTGATATAATCATGTTTACATGAGACTCTTCCAACCTTTCCAACTCCCTATCTTCCTCATATTGATCTACATAGTTCTTTTGAAAGGGAGGTATAATCTGTTGGTCACTTTATTTTTTCTTATTTTGATTGTTGTCTCTTCTATAATTCTGATTTCTATTTCTATTTTGGTTATTTTGAGGTTCTCTTGGTGGCACACTATCATTTAAGTTCATCTTTTCAAGCATCCTCTCCATCACCTTCACTAGGCTATCAATTTTTGTGTCAGAAGTTGAGGGTGCGATATCATCTTTATATGTTACCCTCTTCTCTGCTCTTAACCTTTTTCTCTTCTCAATAATGTTTTCTTCAACACTAACAACTCCTTTCTGCATGTCTTCTAAGGTTAAGTAATCTCTCTCCCTTAACTGATACATCATGTCAGCATCAAGGCCTTCGGGATATCTTACTAGGGCCATGCCTTGAGGAGGCTTCATGTGAGGTGGAAGAGCATTATAAATGCTATTGAACCTAGTGGAGTAGTCAGGAACACTCTCTCCTTGATTTCTCTTGAGGCTGCTATATTCTGCTAGTATTTGGAGAGGATTCTTTTTAAGTTCCCATTTGTTGACGAATGTTTGATGCAAAGCGGGGAGATCATTTATGATGTTAGGAGGTAAGTTTTTAAACCGTTTCTTTACATCTCCTCCTAAAATTTGAGCGAAGATCCTCATTTTCACAGTTTCTTCTTCTATCTCCATGTAAGCAAATGCATCTTCCATCCTATCTACATGTTGTTGAGCTATTGTAGACTCTTTTCCAGTGAAGTGAGGGATTTTGGATTGGTAAGCGTTTGGTAGGGGAAGTAGAGGTTGTGGTAACACTAATGGGGCATACCATGTTGCCATGGATGGAAATAAGGGTGGATTTACAAGAGGTGGATTTACAAAAGTGAAAGTGGGCTAAAATGGAGCGTTTTGAACAGTGGTAGTATGAATTGGAGTGGAAGAAATACTTGGGCCAGCAAACTGATTTTGAGCAGACTTGTTATGGAAAAGACTAAAGTGATGAAGAAGCTGGGAATCAGGAGGAGTGGAAGGTGAGGCTTCTCTACTGAGGCTTTGTTGCAAATTTGCAATATCAAGGTCAGTTTGGTTTAAGTCACCTTGAGATCTAGTTCTAAAGATGTTATTTGTATGATGTAAATCAAAGTGTGAATCCTGTAAGGAAACAAGGTTTTCAGGGACATAATTTGCTCTTAGGAGGCTCTTGTTAGCAGCTAATTTTCCAGAGTTAGAAGTCTGGCATAAAATTCTCTCAGGATTGTCAACGATTAAAGGAGGATTTTGGTCTGGATGGGATCTAGTGTTGATCCTATGTGAAGCCATACTGCTTTTCAAAAATGAGAGAGGTTGAGGTTTTTAGGGATTGTTTTTGGGAATTTTACCTCTCACAATGTTTTATCTAGTATGGGACTAGGCTGCTAAACTTCCTCAAGGCTAGTTAACACAATCCTAAGGAGATCTAGGAACCTAGATGAGTAATAGGCCTATTGGGGCTTGTGGTGTCACCAGGTGGAAACTTTTAGCTTTTATGGAGTTAAGATATTGGATGGTTCCACCACCATGTTTATTATGAAGCCAAACGTAAATATTTTGGGTTTTTCTGAGTTATTTTGGTCTTACAGGTTAAGAGAGTGTCCTAAATCTAATTTAACACTTAGCTAGGGTGTCAAACATACAAAGTTCACTCTTATGGCTTGGTGACTGAGAACTTCAAGGTTTGATAAGGTTCGATGAGAATCCTAAGGGTTACTTAGTTTTTCACTGATTCAAAAAGTCCTATCATGATTACCGTCATGCTTGGTAGTGCTTGAAGAAGGTTACTTATGTTATACTAGACAATGAGTGTTTAATATTAAAGATTTTACTCAGGGTCCCACCGTGATTGCCATTATGTTGGTGTCCCGTGTTTTGATAGTTTGGAAAATCAAAAGACAAGGCAACATCAGAACCAATATTTTAGAGTTCCAGGATCTAGTCCTCTTGTTCTCAGAGAGGGATCTCTCAAATTTTTGTTTGGAAAGGTTTATCTTGTGTGTTTTGAAAATTGGTTTTAAACTAGTTATTAAGTGTAGGTGTTTGTTTGTTTGGTTGGTTGGATTGATACAACAGAACATGAAAGGTATAGGAGAGATATATAGAATGGAGAAACATCTGGTTCATTGGACAATGGAGTCAAAAAGAGGTCATGACATACTCATCAATGGATATGGGATATCAGAGGGAAAATCTAACTTGGCCGCAGGATCCTTTGGTTTTGGAATGAGATGGACATCAATGATTTGGAAAGAGAAGTTTAATTCTAAAACAAAGGGAATTTGAAAGAACAAATTGCAGAATAAAGAGCTATTTGGTAGATAGGGCTAACCATGAATTCTACAAATCACAGCTTTAAGAAAATAATGATTTCAAAACAGCTTTTTAAAATGAAATCTAAGATTCAGGGAACACCCTATTTCCTCAAATATTTTATTTCAAATGACTTATAAAACATAAAATATTCACTGATAATTGCAGTCATAGAAGAGGGAACACCTAACACATATATGATCACAACTATAAAATACCTTTAAGACATCTGTTTAAGCGAGGACAAAGGGAAAGATTAGAACAGACCTCGTTGAATTACTGTAAACATAAATACTTCAAAGGGAGACTTCAATAACAGTCTTTAAGTGGCAGCAGACAAGCCGGGAGAACCATAAATCATGCTGAAACCAACTGTTGGAACTATTAAGGAAGTAAACAAGCACGAGGACTAAAGAGAGAGATTAAAGACTCTAAAATACCTCAGCAAAAGGAAACATGAAACAGTGAAGGATGAACAGGTCTAAGGTGCTTCCAGGAGTCATTTCTTAGCCTAAAACTTTCAACCCACTATAGTAAGAAATCATGGAACAGAATGAAAACAGTGGAAAACATTAAACAGTTCAGAATACGTCACCAACAACCAAGCTCATGGATCCAATGATAGAGCCTTCATAGTAACAAGCATGCAACAACATCATCAGGACATCCAAGACTTCAATTTCTTCTTCAACTTCAAGAGACTATGTATATTCCGAAAAGTTTCAATATTACAACTAGTAATCAACCAACCCCTCACTCATATTCTTCAGAAGTATATATAGAATAATGAGGAGGTGAGATCTGGTAAAAGATCTCAAAAAATAATTAATACGGACTTAAATGGCTTCTTGGCCTTTGGGGGCTCAATGAAGCAACTTACATAGGTGTCCTTTGTATAAAATCATTTACATTAACTATTAGGTTTGCTGGAAATAATTTGTTGACTTCAAGGCTTCTCATCATCCTTGAAATAACTTCTGCTGACAGCTACAATAAGTTCGTTTGGTTGAAATAACTGTTCGGCTATGTTGATGCTAAATAACTCCTGGTCTGGTAATAACTTCGACCTTCTTTGATTGCTTTGAGGTTGTAGGTGGCTCTGCAACGGCTGGAAGTTTTAATTAGCCCCTGAGGTGACAGTGGAGGTCTCTTTCGAATAAAACAGTCATGATTTTCTTTTTAACTGTGGTTTAGGCTTCTGATAATTCATTTTTAGTCGTAATCCTCAAAAATCTGTCTTCAATTCTCTGTCCTGATAAATTTTATCTTCGGTGCTGATACTTCTCTGACTGTGGTCAATTCATGGTGTTTTTCTCTGGTGTGCAGGGTCGCGCAGGGATGATATTGCATCAATGCCT
The DNA here is from genome assembly GCA_034641835.2 of Pinus albicaulis. Classification (NCBI taxonomy): domain Eukaryota; kingdom Viridiplantae; phylum Streptophyta; class Pinopsida; order Pinales; family Pinaceae; genus Pinus; species Pinus albicaulis. The sequence continues at coordinate 592,453,289 of CM076571.1, forward strand.
GAGGAAACACCGATGAAACGTGAATTTTAGATCATGCAAAGGATTTTATTTGATGGATCAGAGGCGAGAGGATCGTCACCCTCTACTTCTGAATTTTCTTTGGACATAGCGGAAAAACCATTAAAAACCCTGCAAAATACAAAAAACATTATAAAATACTGCATACATAGGTCTGATGCTTGAGAAAGCACGTGGAAAGAGCAGGGCCATTGGATGACATCATCCAATGGTCGAGATTGATTGGGGGAAATCAAAGGGAAGGCGGAAGAATAATTTAAATCAGTGTCGTCGATCGTGCAGATATCGATGACCAGGAGCGGAGGTGAAGGGACAATTGTGGGCCATCGGATGAGATCAGCCCAAGCGATCAACGACGAAGAATAGGCATTAAAAACTTTAGAAAATGTGACCGGTCATTAAGATTTTAATTAAACCATGCTGAATAAAATTTCCGGGTCCGGATTTGTTGACTGGAAGAGGAACCATGGAGACCCGCCCAATAGAAAATTGCCGCGTGGATGCTAATGTGGCGTTGGAACCATTGGCACTGCTGCAGGCGAGGGGACTGGGCGATGGAATGTGGGCCATCGATCTGCAGATCAGATCGACGACGGAGATATTTTTAAACGTCGTGCCGTAGCCTGGTTATCGAGTGGGAATCTTCGGTGAGCGATCACCATCAAATGAGCAGCTCCAGATCAGACGGTGGACGCCAATATCGCGGTGGGTCCACGTCCAAACTTTAACGTGCAATGAGCAGCGGTTTTGTGAATAGTGCTCATGCCACACGTTAGCCGATGTATGGAATCACTGCCGATCGAGAAAAAACCGCCCTTCGCTTGAAGGCGGTGCGATGGATACCGCCCGGTTTTGGGATGATGAGTGGTTGGCGGGGACCACCGAGGCAATGGGTTGTGTGCCGTTGATCTGCAGATCAGATCGACGGTGGAGAATGATTTGAATTTTAAACTGGCAGAAAACCCTAGGTCATAATTAAAATGTCAAATTAATATAAATGAAGGTTTATTATATTAATTTCAACACGGCCTGGTGCCCGGCTGCGAGGCCAGGGGTTAAATGGAAAATGATATGACCGGGCGGTTAAAGAGGAGGGGCTAATCGCATTTGGAGAACGCTATAAGCACTTAGAAGACTAGCGCTTGGTCCTGGCACCTGGGCATATGGAGCGGAAGGGTTTAAAGACTTAGCCCAAGGGGGCTTAAGTCTACAATACATAAAAAACATGATTTTCATGGATTTTCAATGATTTTCAAAGGTTTGGAAGGTTTTGATAAGGCAAAGAAGGAGTCTTTAAACCTTATCAAAGGGGTTTTGATGAATGGGGAAGGGGGAGGGCATGAAAATGAAATATTTCATGGGAGAAGGAAAGGCAAAGATGAGGTTAGTTTTGGAAGAAGGGGAAAAGGTAAAAATGGTGCTTGTAGCAGTTTTTCTTCATGTAATGACAACAGAAATTCTGAGTTTAAAAAGGGGAAAAGCAGTGACGATTATCGAAAGGATAGGATATTATAAAAAGACTTTAAGCATCAACAATTTTAGCAATGAAATTGTTTGTTGAAGGCTATCCAACATCATTTAGCCACCACCTAATATGACAGAATTTATGGGTGGCTAACAATCTCAACAGAAGGAATTCTTAGAATTGAAACATCGCCTCTGTTCTACCCCAGTGCTCACATTACCAGACTTGCAAAAACCATTTGAGATCGCGACAGATGCCTCTGACTATGATATTGGGGTAGTTATTACTCAATAGGGGCATCCAGTGGCATGTCACAGTGAGACATTTTCCGACACTGCTCACAAGTATCCCACTTATGACAAAGAAATGTACTCCATTGTGCAGGCTTGTCGAAAATGGAGGAATTAAATTTTTGGGAAGGAAATAATCATCCACACAGACCACCAACCCCTACAGTTCATACAAACACAAGGGAAGTTGTAGAACGATTTCCATAAAAAGTGGTCCACATATCTGAAAAAATTTCATTTGAACATCAAGTACAAGAAGGGTAGCACCAATAATGTTGCAGACTACCTCAGCCGACTATTGATCGTGGCCATAACCACTACTCTCAACTCTTGTGGGCATGAGACCTTTGAGCGGTCGCTTCTCTACAAGAGCGATCCACAATTCAGATACACATACAAGGCACTCTTGGGGGGTACGCAAGTTCCAAATTTTCACCTCCAAGATGCACTGTTATGTCACCTGGGACATATTTGTGTTCCTTCAAGCGAGCATGCCAAGATGATATGGGAATCGCACTACAGTCGAGTCGCTAGGAATTTTGGGATTGAGAAAAAAGTGGCAATGCTACAGAAGTATTTCTATTGGCCAAACCTTCAAAAGGATGTCAGGAAGTACATCAGATCCTACATTTCTTGCACCATTTCCAAACTGATCATCAAGAATAAAGGCCTTTATACACTGCTACCTACCCCTAGTCGACCTTGGGAATCCATATCCATGGATTACATGTCGGGCCTTCCTTCTACTAAGCATGGAAATGACTGTGTTTTCGTGGTCATTAATAGATTCTCGAAGATGGCCATTATGGTAGCTTGCAAGAAAAATATCACAACAAAAGCCACTACTAAACTTTTCTTTGAACGAGTGTGGGTGCACTTTGTAGTCTCATAGTATATCATATCAGATCATGACAGCAGGTTCCTCAACACATTTTGGTCCAGCCTCTAGTCAATGTTGGACACCAAGCTCACCAAGTCCACAGCATTCCATCCCCAAAATGATGGCCAGACAGAGGTCATCAACAAGATGATTGTACACATTCGATGCATGTACAATTCAAAGAATCCATGCACATGGGATGAGAGCCTCCACTATGTACAACACAGTGATAGCCAGGCTCTCCACAGCTCAATCGGCCATAGCTCCTTTCAGGTGGGATTGGGATTCCAACCACTATGTCCCATTGACGTAGCCATGCCATTTGCGGCTACTCAGGCTGATTTGGCTCATGTCCAGTCTGAAGTTGACAAAGTGAAAAAATTCATCGAGCACATTCAGCACATCTGCCAACAGGTTCATGACATATTGGAAAGAGCCAATGCTAAGTACAATAAATGACATGATCAACATCGTGTGCCACATAAATTCTAGGTGGGCGACAAAGGGTGGCTACATTTGTCGAAGGAGCACCTCACTAGACCCCACTGCAAGCTTCCCCTCCTTCGATATGGGTCGTACACCATCACTAAGGCTGTAGGGAATAATGCCTTCAAGCTCGTTATTCCACCATTCCTTGGTCTGCACCCAGTATTGAATGTAGACCGCCTTCGTCCCTACTTCCCACCTCTACTGGACACCTCTGACATTGCAGAAGAACTCACACCAAAAGAGTTAAATCTAGAGTGCATGGAACATGCCACCAAATATTGTATCGTGGACATGAAAATCTAGAACACTCGCCAACAAAATATCCAACTGTATCAGGTTGTCAAAGCTGGCCAACTCCTGCACCAAGGTAGGCGGTTCACCAGGGACCAAGTTCCACAAGAGTTTCCTCATCTCATGGAGGAACTCAACACAATGGGGACCATTGCTTCCTAAGGGGGGATGAATGATCTAGGTGGATACTGGTGGCCACCCACCTATTCCACTTGGGGCCCAAGAATTTTCTCTTTCAGTTTTTCAGTTTTGACACAACTTACTATTTTTAGCAGTTTTTTTGGTCATGAACTTCTGGAGCCGTTTTGATGCCCTAAACGATGTTTTTTGGGAAAATCGGGAGAAACATGGGTCCATGGAGCGATGTTTCTCACATTAAATTTTTTATTCCTCGGATAGATATTTATAACGAGGTATGTTTCATGTCAAACAGAGATCGTATGCAAAATTTACGTCCCCAGGAAGTTGAAACACCAATTTACCCAAATGGGGCCCATAGTTTTGGTGCTTCATCCCCTAGGGTTAGGGTTTTGGATGTTTAGGGTTTTTCATTGTTTCTAAATAATAAATAAGCCATCGAGCCTCATTGTAAATCAGTTCAGAGGCCTATAGCTTCCACATCGCTTCTCAAAGATAAACTACTAGCACCCTAGCTAGTTTATTTCCATTCTGTCTGTAAGAAAATTTTAGTTATTTGATATCAATGAAATGAAGCATTATTTCCGTTGCATCTTTGTATTTATGGTTACATGTGTATTTTTCTGCATTCCTGCATAAATTTGGATCAATAGGGTCCCTCATTAAATAAAAGGTATCGATGGAAGATATCAAGTGTTACATATGATCCAAACAATATTTCATAGATTTCTTCCCAAAGAAGGAAGATATGAGACTTGATAATCTAGGAGAGGTCGAAGATGACCATGATGAGGTTTTTTTGGAGTAGAATAGATGTAGTTACATGTTATTAAAAGTATATATGTGTACCACTTAGAACAAGAGGTGGGTGAAAATCCTTCATTTTCCTTTTGTTCACAAAGTCACGAAGAGGGCATATGTAAATGGAGAGATATGATGGTTCATGCAAATGAGGGGGTTATGTCACTAAGTCAAGTATCACCCAAGGAGGACTAATCACAAGGATATATGATGATGGAGAACTAGGTGGAATGTTATTTATGCTTCAAGAAGAATTATGTGCAAGACTACCCACTGACAAGGATGTTTTTTCAATTGGTGTGGGATAGGGACAACATATTGACTCTAACAAAAGAGTAAGTTTATGTTGTGGAAGAAATTTAACCATAATGAGAGGAGGTTATTGAGATATTTTTTAGGCTCACATTTATCACACAAGAAAGATAAAGGGAATAATTCTTCATCCTCGGAAGAAGACAAGTGGAGCCTTTGTTTTGTACATGTAACAATATTGAGAAGGAAGATGACTATGCTAATCAACATTGATTAACAAGAGGGATGGTGAAGTCTCTTTAGAATTATCTACATAAGGATACGAGCAGGCACAATATTTTTAGGTCCCTATATTACTACTGTAGTCCCTTATTGTTGTTAGTTTAGCCCCCTTATTTTTATTATTGTACCCCTGCAGGCCCCATATTGTTATTATTGTGCCCCGTAAAAATCTAGTATTATTATTTTTGTGCCCTTACATTATTATTGTTAGCTTAGCTAGGATGACATTGTGACCCCATGGAATATTATATATATAAATGAGGTTTTTTCATTTGTATCATCCACATTGAATTTTGCAACAAGAAACAATGATATTGGCATATGGAAGCAATATGACAACACTTACACTAATGTGGGACTAGGAGGTCCAAGCACCACCTACACTAGGATGGGACCAGGAGGTCCAAGCAGGACCTACACTAGTGTGGGACCATAGGTCCTAGCAGCACCTACAGTGGTGTGGGCTAAATTTGGTGCATGTCTATTTTAATTATCCCTTAATTAAATTGGTCAATAAATTGTAATCTTATCTCATAATCACTTGTAATAGTTAACTGAGTGTGATAAGGTCAGTTAGCTCATGAATTTCGAGTTGAGGGTAGTTGGTGAGGCATGTAGAGTGATTATATGTTTTTTAGAGTTCAATTTGCAGTTAAGTGCATGAGTTTAATGCATGAGTAATCAATTAACTCAGTTAAGTGAGTTAAAGTCAGTTGTGTTAGTTGTAACTATTTGTTGCACTAGTGAGAGATCAAGTGAATTAAATATTATCTATTTCACAATCAATGATTTAACATGCAGCTGATGATTTACTATTATTAATTGCATGCATGTTAGTTCCAGTGGAGACCCAGTTAAGACAAGGTTAAAGGGGAGTGTGACTATTGGTTGTGATATTAGCAGACTGCCTAGGTGCAGTTAAAACACCACAGGATGCCCATGATAATAAAAATAGTTGAGGAAGGATGAAATTCCTAAATAATAGGGATTATGTTCATCAAGAATTGCGTGAGAAAGGCAGGTTGAAGATAGGCTAAGAATTGGTTAAGTGTTGGCCCGATTTTCTTTAGATGAGTGTGAGACGATAGGAAAATTGAAGGAGATTCTTATGAGAATAATTGCATTGTAATTGTTTCATGATTCCTTGTGGATTATACAATATATGATAGAGGGTTTTTGAGTAGCAAGCTTTCCCCAGGAAATTATTTGCGTTTTGGTTTGATTTATTCATCTTTGCTTCATGTGATTGGCGATTGCGTTTAATTTCCACAATTGATTTGTAGAAGTGATTTAGTATATAGCTTTAGTACATTGTTAGATCGGATTGAATCCATGAAACACATATTGTTTGTATAATTTATCCATGGTATCAAATCATAGGAAATCATAATAGTGGAAGAGGAGCTAAGCTTGTGACTGAATATAATTCGAATTTGCAGAAGACTTTCTTGGTCCTACAAGTGATTTAGGATCAAAATAGATTACAATGGATTGAGATTGGAGTATTCAATCGAGGGTATTTCTAACTATATTTATTGGAAAGACAGGATGGAGGAAGTACTAGAAGACAATGGCTTGATGGAATTCATTGACAATGATGGTCCCAAACCCGCTGTGATAGATGTTGCAAATCTTGATGCACGGAAAAAGAAAGTTGCAAGGATGAGGAGGCCTGATGTGACTGTGACATCCCATCTTGTAAGTCTCTCCCATAAGAGCTCATAGCTCCTATATGATTCACTCGTACCCACCTGCTAAGAGCGTTTTCAAACCTGTTCTCTTTTCCATTGATGTACCTAATCTCAAAGTCAAACTCCTTAATCGTGGCCAACCATCTAGATTTCATAGAATTCATATTTGGTTGGTCAAAAAAATATCTCACCCCACTGTGATCACTCATCAGTACAAACCTCTTACGAAGAAGATAGTCCTTGCACATATTCAATGGATGTATGATCACTTCTAACAAAACATCGTGTGTTAGATATTTATGCTTGTGCTCATTCAGTTGATCTCATAACATACTACCTTTCCCTCCTACATAAAGACTCCACAAAGCCCTCTCTTGCAAGCATCTGTACATACTACAAACTCTTTTTTCCAATCTGAAATCTTTAACACTGAAGCATTGGTCAAAAAATGTTTTAACTTTTAAAAAATTTTTGCACATTCCTATTTCCATTAAAATTTATTACCTTTCCTGTGTAGTGACATAATATGATATGCAATGCGAGAAAAGTACTTGATGAACTTCCTATAGTAGCCTCATAGGCCCATGGATTATATTACCTCATCCACATTTTTAGAGTTTCCCACTACATGATAACTCATATCTTCTCTAGATCGACTACTATGCCTTCCTTGGATACCAAATGCCCCAAGTAATGTACTTAAGTCTAAAAAGAAACTTTATTTACTAAGATTAGCATATATCTTATGCCCTCTTATCAATATCAACACCGCTACTAAATAATCATCATGCTCTTCCTCATTCTTAGAATATACCAAGATGTCATCAATGAATACAATAAAAAATGTGTCAAGATACGAACACAACACGCTATTCATAAAGAACATAAAGGTAGCTCGAGCATTAGTCAAACCAAATGGAACTTCAAAAAAATCATACGGCCCATACCTGGTCCGAAAATATATCTTGTAAATGTCCTGTTCCTTGATGTGTACCTGATGATATTCGGATCTGATAGAAATATTTGAGAATATTACTGCTCCCTTTAGTTTATCAAATAAGTAATAAATATTAGGAATTGGATACCTTTTCTTGATGGTCACCTTTTTTAATTTCCTATAATTGATGCATAACCTGAGAGTATGATCCTTATTCTTAACAAAAAATATTGGTGCACTCAACGATGATACACTTGGCCTAATGTATCCCTTGTCAAGAATTTCCTTCAACTGTAATTTTAGCTATACTAACTCTGGAGTCCTCATCTAGTACGGTGCCCTTGATAATGGTGATTCCCTTAGTACCAAATCAATGGAGAAGTCCACTTCTTTATGAGGAAGAAACTTTGAGATCTCTGCTGGAAGCACATCTTGAAACTATTGTAAGATTAGGTACCTTCTCAATATCTCCGCATCCTGATCCTCCTTTAAACCTTTAGCACTAAAAATGTGCATTGAAAATAACACACACCCTTTTCTGCGACTGTGTTTTACCTCAATAGTTTTCACCATCCAAACTGATGTTACTTTCTTCTTACTCTATAAAATTCTATGTTCTCCATTTTCATAGAAACACTAAATGGCTTTGTCGTAACAGTCCAATTTGGTCCTATGAAGATATAACGAGTCAATACCCAAAAACATACTATAGGATCCCAATGGAAATACATTCAAATGTGTTGATGAAGGCATACCATTCAGGTACCTGTAGTCAACTACAATAATCAATATTCTGCATGCACTTATTTATTCAAACCACACTTACCCACCAATTGAGGTTTAACATAACTATAATTAGATCCAGGATTAATCAAAATAGAAACAACTTGATCACAAATCTTACCATTCATCTCAATGATAGATGCCTGATGATCTACCTGCTTACTATCCAACACTTCATAGATAGGAGGAATCCACTGCCCAACATCCCCAACAGTTTGTGCCTCTTATGCACTATAGATCTAAGTCTTACCATCCCGATTCTATGGAAAATCACTTTTAATATGCTCCTTACCACATGTCCAACATTTCAATTTTCCAGTACCATCACCTATATTCTACTTCCCTCCAGGTTGTGACTCATGTCCCTGTCTAGCTACCTTGAACTTCTTGTAAGGTGAAGCATTTTATTTCACTTCAACATTATGATGCCTTCTTCTTTTTGTTTCCATTTACCTTTACCTTTATAGTTCCCTTTCCATCCTTGCTAAGATTCTGTATTACACTATGAATGTGGAAAAAAATGCTTTAATTTCCTAATAAATTCCTCAAGTGATCGAGGCTCATCATACTAAATATGATCTCTAAATGTTAATGGAAATCTATTGAAAAACCTCTGAACTTTAGTATTTTTTTCCTTAAGTTACGATACATAGCTCAATAGCTCTAGGAATTTAGTCGTATAATCTTCATTTTTTATTGATCCCAACTTAAGCTCATATAATTCCTTGGCTTTGTTGTCGTAGTACCTTTCTGACAAGTACTTCTTTCTGAAAATTATCTTGAATTCATGCCAATTCAACTTGTCTATCATGATGTCTCTAACCCGTTTCACATCTTCCCACCAGATATATGCTTTACCTTTCAGGATGGAGATAGATACTATGGGCTTCATATTATCTGTGTAATTATGTGTAGAAATTATACAACGGTGAAAATGTGAAGCTCGGTTACACTTTTTTCCCTTTTTTGAGAAAAAAATATCATTTTTTTCGGTTCTTCAACTTTCTGCAAACTATAACAATTTTTCTGTGTAGAATTTCATTTTGCGATAAAAATAAAAGTTGTGAGAAATTTTGTTAGCTTTCTATTACTTATTTTTTGAAATCTTTTTATGCAGATTTGATATGTCAACTTAGCATTTATTTGAGTGTGTGTTTCTTAACAATCAAAGGATTCATAAGAAGTCATGTTATGTCGCAATGCTGTATTCATTGAAAATTTGTGTTTTTGAAAAAAAAATGTGTTACAACAATCTAGACAGAGTCTACTTTGTTTTCGTCATATTTACAAAGCCAATGGATGCATATCATAATTACTAGAATTTTTTGAACTGGTCCAATATGAAAAAATGCGTATTTTGGATATGTTTCGTGTGGCAACAAATTTATTAACATATAAGTTATAAACTAAAAATATAAAAGCTACCCATTAGAGTCAACGGACCAATGTAATGCCCCATAATTTTTTCAATTTTTTTTACAATATATTTTGGGAGATACAAAATTTTGATTTCACTAAATCACAATGACCCTCAGAAATTATTTGCACCCATTTTATTAGAAAAATAATTAAAATTAATAAACGTTTACGAAATTCCATAAAATTTATATTTCCTGAAAGTAGATTCAATTCTGAAAATGCTTGTCTTGGTTCCGACAGTTAATTAACAACCTTTCACGGAGTTTAATCAGTCCAAAGTTGCAGAACCGTTTTCAGAGCCTGGTTTTGCGTAATTGGTGACGTGTTAGTTCGACCGAAATTTTAGTCCAAGTTCGGTCGAGCTATGTTTTCCGCTTACGAGTTGTTAAAACTAACGTCTTAATAGTTCGGCTGAACTTCTTATCAAAAGTACGGCCGAACTATTCTGTAACTCTCTGTCAGCCGGAAGGTTTTGTGGAGCCCACTACAAAACACACATTTCGTGTCAATATAAATTGTCGCGAAATGATTCACAATTTTCGCACATTTTGCACTTCATTTCATTTTGCAAAGACTTGGTTTGGGTTCAAAAACTTTTCTTCAAAGTTTGGGTTTAAAGAACTTTTTTGGAAGACATTTTTTGGAGGCGACGTGATTTTTCTTGGAGGTATGTACGTGCTTTGTGTTGAAATAAATCTTTTGAGCTTCTTTGTTCAAAAAATTTTCTTCAAAGTTTGGATTTAAAGAATTGGGTTTAAGAGCATTTCTTGGAAGCAAATTGATTTTACAATTTTGGATTTAAAGAATTTTTTTGGAAGACATTTCTTGGAGGCGGCGTGATTTTTCTTGGAGGTATGTACGTGTTTTTTGTTGAAGTACGTGTTTTGTGTTTTTTAAAGTGTGTGTTTTGGATTGGATTACGTATTTTTTACAAAAAATTTACACTGAATTTTTTTAAAGATTTTTTTAAATTAAATCTTTTGTGATATTTTTTGTAATCGAGTTATTGTCTAATTTTTTGAAGGAAAATTTTTGAACCTCATACCCTATTATCATGGGAAATCGAAGAACTTGTGTGAGAAAATATGATCGAAAAAGAGACCCTGAGGAACGTAGAGAAGAGACGAGACAATATTGAGAAAGAAAGTTAGAAGCCCTCTCAAATATTGAAGAGGAAAATCAACCTCAAGAAGAAATTGAAGCAGGTATGTAAATGTAAATATTACATGATCTATTGATATATATTTAAAATTTTTCTAATGTAAAATGTGAAGCTTAATTTTTATTTGATGAACTATTTGAAAAATATTTTGTTTGATGTAAACAGACAGAGATATTCCTCAAAATATTGAAGAAGAAAATAAACTTCAAGCAAAAATTGAAGCAGGTATGTAAATGTAAATATTATGATCTATTAATATATTTTTAAAGTTTTCCCAATGTAAAATGTGAAGCTTAATTTTTATTTGATGAACTAGTTTGAAAAATATTTTGTTTAATGTAAACAGACAGAGATACTCCTCAAAATATTGAAGAAGAAAATCAACCTCAAGCAAAAATTGAATCGGGTATGTAAATGTAAATATTATGATCTATTGATATATTTAAAATTTTCGTAATATTTATTGACATATTTATTAATTTAGTTATTTATTGAATATGTACTATTTTTTCGAATATGTACAAATGAAATCACTATTGATAATGAGATGTTAGAAAATGTCGACACTCACACATATGGAGATAAAAAACCTGACCATGTTATACGATATCGTGTCGATAGAATTTTTGAAAAGTATTTCAAAAATGAGCAAGTGACAGTTCAAGCTCAAATGTTGAAAGGTCTCCTATCATCAAGGAAATTAAAAGAAGCGATGACACTATTGGGTATTCGAAAATCAACCAAAGATAAAAAAATGAAAGAAGAGGTGATAAAAATATGAGTAGTGCTATAGAGTCAATTAAGAGATCTAGAGATAAAGATGTTTCAAATATACGTAGAGGAATACAGATGGCAATGGTTTCACCAAGTACTCAAGAGAATCGTTTGAATCTAACATCTATGGCACGAGCATTGGGAACCTCGCGAAACAATCTGCACAAACATCGAAAATTTCGACTGCAAATAGATGTAAATGATGAACTCGCTTGTTGGAGAGCTATTTGTGGGCAACCATACAAAGATAGACTTGGAGAAGATGTTAAAAAAATAATATATGAATATTGGAAGAACAATTTGCGTGTTTCACCAACTGCAAGACATGTGATGCGAATAATAATAGCATGAAATCAATACGAAGAACATGAAAAACATCTCTTGGAAACCACTAAAATAGAGTTATTCAACAAGTTCAAAGAAGAGAATCGTCAAATTCAAGTTTCACTCAGTGCTTTTGTTCAACAAAAACCATGGTATGTAAAACCTATCAACGTACGCGACACTTGTTGTTGCCGTTATCATGTGGAATTTGAGTTATATTATGACACATTCCTTGATTTCGGTAGAACATTATGGAAGGATTCACCTCCTCCTTCCACTATCCGTGAATTCATATCTCAAATTCTATGTGAAAGAGAAAGCGATGAACTATTTTACAAAAAAAAAATGTGTTGGTGGTAAAAAATGCGATGATTGTGGAAATTTGACTAAATTTCAAAACAAATATCATATTGATATAAATGATCAATCATTGTCCAACATGAAAGTGAAATGGAAGAGATATGAATATATCGGTACATTGATTCAAGGTGCAGATAGTGTTAAAAGAATCGAATTACAAGAAGACGAAATTTTTCTGATAGAATTTTTGAGAAAGTTTGAGGCAGAAATTTACAAATACACCAAGCATTCCCATAGAGCTCGATGGCAAGACTTGCAATTCAAAAAATCTCGTGAATTTTTTCCACCGGGGACCATTTTGTCAGTGATTGATTTTGCAGAAAACTACACATTTGTTCCACAAAAAGAAATTCAGAGTGAATACTATCATTCTGACCAAGTCTCCATGCTCGTCCATATTCTATATAGACATGCTGAACAAAATGTTGATCATATAGAAAGCACGAGTGAAAATCGACATATCATTAAAGAATATCATTTTTATATCAGTGACGATCGTACACATGATACATGTTTTGTACAACATTGTTTTGGAAGAATTTATGATTCATTGAAAAATCGTGGAATAACATTCAATGAACATTGGATATGGTTAGACGGATGCGCGGGTCAATTCAAATCTGCATGATCATTCTTTTGGTTGTGTTGTCTTCATAAGAAAACCTGCATTAAACATTGTTGGAATTTCTTCGAGACTGGCCATGGAAAAGGAGAACATGATGGTGCGGGAGCATGCATAGAATGAGTACTTCAAAGATATCAAATGAACCACTCTGCACACCGATTTGTGAACGCTGAAGAAGTTGTTCGATGGTGCATCGCTGCTCTAAGCCATGAGAAAAACCCTTCAAGAGAAGTGCGAAGGTACATTCAATTTAATTTATATTGGAAATCTAATTTTAAACATTGTACATTTATCATGCAATGATTATTTTTAATTGTATTTTGATATCATATTTACAAATTATTTTTCTAATTTTCCATATAAAGGTTTTTCTGGCATATTGGAATTGGAGACGTAGATAGATCAATTGGAAATGACGTTGAAACAATAAAAGGGACTTGAAAATTGCATTCAATTCAAACAAAGTTGTCCAGAAATGTGTTTGCATTGGATAAACAAAAATATTCTTGTTTTTGTGATGTTTGCATAGACAACACAAAATCCAATGACGTTTGTGAAAACAAAATGTATGTGAACGATTGGAAACATACAAAGCTAAATACAAAGGGCAAAATATCTGTTGCAATGTTTGAAGAAATGCAATCAGAGGAAACTACAATATCATCTAATGGTGATCGAGTTTCTGATCTTGTTAGAGAAGGTAACATTTGAATTACTTTCTAATGACTTAAAGATCTAGAAATAAATTTAAATATGCATAATTAAATGTTAAATTTATTTTATTGTGCCGGAGATGTTTTTGCTGTAATTGCACCTATTAACAACAATGAAAATGTGAAGTATTATTTGATGCGTTGCATTGAACGAAAAATGAAATTATTACAAGACTATAATGATCACGGATTTCAGTATGACAGAGGGTCTATTATACTAAAAGGTTATTTTTTCAAACAAACTCGTCAAAGTGGAGACTTTGTTTACTTTGAAGACTATGAACCTGATTCCATAAGTTGTCAATATAGTCACTTGGTGTGTGCGGCACGCATAAAGTTGATAGAAGTTCAATCAAAGAAAAAATCAAAAATTAAGAAATGGAAAATGTCAAAATCTGATCATGAACGGATTATTGAGGATGGAATTCCATTAGAATTTTTTTGAGTGAAGTGTCCAACAATTTATTATCTTTGGATTAAATATGTTTTAAAACTTCCAGTACTCAACTAAAAATTGAGCTGCTTATGTTATTTGTGGTTTGCACATGTTACAAATTGTTTGGGTACAAGCACGTGCTCTAGTATCAACTGAAAGTAGTTTTTCTATACATGTGCATTGATTAAAAATGTTATATGTATTGGATATATATATATATATATATATATATATATATATATATTCTAGAATGAAATTAATTCTTCTTGTATATTAATTGTTCTTGTATATGTTTTCCGACCATATGGTACAAATTATTTCACTTTATTTTGTAAGGTCAGATTCGGTCCCCATATGGCCTAGCCTCCAAGGGACGAGATAACAAGTGGTTGTCCCCACTTGCCCGAATCTCAGCTTTTAAGTACAATTTTACTGTTTATGTCAAGCATCTTACATGATGTCCTAGCCAAATATAGATTCTCTTTGTTTCAAGTTTCCAGTAAAAGTTGTCACCGAATGACCTACTCGAACTCTTGTAGTAAACACCATACCTTATCTCTCTTGCTCTCCAATATTATTAGGTTTAATTATTATAACACAAAAATCGTTCTACATTGTCAATAATTTTTTGCGCTTACATTAAAATCAATGAACACAATTAATCCAATGACTTTACAAGTAATGTACCATCATACATGCAATTATATCAAATTATAAATCAACATATATAATGAAATCAATGGGGATTGTCTTGTTACAAGTAACACAATTTCAATTTACCATATGTGCAAATGTAGGTTGAAACCATCCAAAAATTTAAGTTGTAGATTGAAACCATCCAAAACTTTAAGTTTTAAAACCCTTTTGATTATATATTGTGCAACATTAAAACATCAAACATTTAAAGTTCATTAAATATCACATGAAAAATGTAGATTGAAACCATCCAAAACTCGAGTTTTAAAAACTTCACATGCCATGCCAATTATAATTCAACTATCCAACAAAAAAATTTAACAAATTAAATATCACATGCCAAAGTTGTTTCAAGTTTCCGATAAAAGTTGTCACCGAAGGACCTACTAGGATATTATAAATTTACTAGCTTTGTAAGATCATTTGGCATTCGGAAAAATTCGAAAGTCTTAGACTATCAATCAATTTAAAGTATCATTCACCCTAGGGAGTGTAAAATATTCAATGTAGGTTGGTGACGATGCTCACTCCTAGCTTGAAGCAGCTCCAATGACCAATTCTTTAACGAATTCCAATGCACTAGACTATTCTTTAATCAATTACAAATAGCATTTATTGTGATCAATATTAAACTATTCTCTTCTTCTATTCTTATTGTCACCCTTATTAGTTTTGTCATATTTCCATATCGATTATATTAAAAAGAAAGTAAAAATCATAAATCATAAACCATTTAAATATTTAAATAGCTCAAACTCTTGTAGTAAACACTAGATACTGGTTTAATTATTATAACACAAAAATCGTTCTACATTGTCAATAATTTTTTGCGCTTACACTGAAATCAATGAACACTATTAATCCAATGACTTTACAAGTAATGTACCACCATACATGCAATTATATCAAATCAAAAATCAACATATATACAATGAAATCAATGGGGATTGTCTTGTTACAAGTAACATTTCAATTTACCACATGTGCAAATGTAGGTTGAAACCATCCAAAACTTTAAGTTTTAAAACCCTTTTGATTATATATTGTGCAACATTAAAACATTAAACATTTAAAGTTCATTAAATATCACATGAAAAATGTAGATTGAAACCGTCCAAAACTTGAGTTGTAAAAACTTCACATGCCATGCCAATTATAATTCAACTATCCAACAAAAACATTTAACATTAAATATCACATGCACCAAATGTAGTTCAGATGACAACATTACTTCACATTCACATGCCAAAAGTACTAAAACCATCCAAAAATTAAATAAAACAAATTATATGATAACAATGTAATAAAATATGTTCAAAAATTGTAAATCTCACTTGAGTATCAAACTGTATCAAGTTTAACAAATTTTAAAACCATCTAAATTTTGAAATCAAATCTACAGTAAATCATGTCCATCAAATGGAGGATCTAGCATCTGGGTCTCAGTCCATGCCCTATCCTGTGAATAAGAAACCTACATACACAATGCACATGTACTTGAATATTAAAATTTGAAGTTTTAAAAATGAATGAGAATATATATATCTAGAACTTCATGTAAAAAACAAAATATTTAACAAAAAAATCATGCAATACCTCGGAAGGTTCCCTCTCCATTTGATGAACAGGTTCTGCCATAGAAACATCTGTAGTGGTAAACTGTCCAATATACATGTACAGTTAAATATAAATATATATATATATATATTAAAAACTTTCAAATGAAAATGCACGTGTACATATATAAACTTATTTTCAATAATATTAAAAAAAGGAACTAAAGAAAACTTGTTCAAACGCTGTGGATGTTCCTATCTCCGTCGCTAGAGTCCCAGGATTAAAAAAATCTTCTATAGGAACCTAAATTCAAAAATTTTTAAATAACTCAAAATATAGATCTCAATTTTTAATGGAACTTTTTGACGTAGAATATATATATATATCTATATATATATATATATCTATATATATATATATATATATATATATATATATATAACTTTTAAACATAAATTTTAAACTTGTGAAAAATTGTCCATACTCATGGCTCATCTCCCAATGAAGTAGAAGGTATATCTCCTAAGGAAGAAGAAGGCACCACCATCCCAAAAACATCAGACGGAATCGGTACCTGTTAAAACATTTTATCAAATTATATATATATATATATATACATACATGTACATGTGTGGCAAAAATTATTTATTTTAGAGCCACTTAAAAAACACTAACATACATGTGCCAACATATCATGATGGTCAAGCCCATCTGCATCGTTTGAACCGGAAGTCCCGAATGTAATATTAACATTTTCATCATGCATCATGCCTGAGAACTGCAAATGGTGTTTTAACATATAATCATACATTAAATTAGATTAATATACACATACAAATAAATGTATACATGTACATACACATGTATTTATTACAAATTGTACACATGTATATGTAAAAATAATTTCAAACCCTAAGGTCACTAACACATACCGTTCTGGTGCCCTCTTCCTCATGAAAAATTAGGTCTTGCAGACCATTACGATAATTTATTGCATATGTTCGGAGATCTTCAACATCCATGTTGTAAATCTCCTCATCTGTATGATAAACAAAATTGGCACGTTCATTTTCACGTGCTCTTTGTCGATTTAAACAAAGATCGACTCCACTCAATTCGCTCTGAACATTGTCGATCATAACATCTCTTGCTTCTCGACTTATTTGGGAAGTCGCATCCAACTCTGATCGCAGAGTTTCGACTCGAAACGGTCGACTCACCAATGGTGGCTCAGGGCGAGGCAACTCCACATCTCGCTTAGCACCCTTATGTTGACATAATCGACCTCTCCCCGGGCCAAAAAATTCTGAAGGAAGGCCATTATAGTCGGGTTTCATACCCAAAAAAAATTCTGCATAAAACATCTGTGCAAAATAAACAGGAACCTCATCGTTCCATGGAAGCCTTCCAAAGGCCGCAAGATGTCGATCATACAAATAAGCAGCTTTGTCTGGGTGCTTGAAATATTGCACCTTCAACATTTTTCTTTTTGGCCCTTCCTTATAATTAAACATTGACTTAGCATCTGCTCTTGAAACTCTTTGTTTTATGTCCTGCCATTTATCGGGACCTATCACTGTTTCTTTTCTCTTTCTCATCAGTTCTACAAATGAATCAGTCGTTGGCCCCAAATTTTTGTACACTTTTACCATTTCACTCAATGAATGTGTAACTATTTCGAGACTTTGTCTACTCTCAGCAGGTAGAGGCAAAGCCTCGAGATCTCTTTGCAATTTTGCATGAAGGCTTTGACACCTTTGTAAGGTGCATTCCGCCATGTTCATTTCCCATGGTATATCAGTAATCTCAGCCGGATAAGTTGTGGTGGGTTGACAACCTTCTTCTTCAATGTAGCGCGCTGCCCTGCGTCTTTTTTGACCACTGGCTCGAACATTTTCAGCCTCTGCATCAATATATATAAAATTTCGTATATTACAAAAAACACGTGTAAAAAAAGTTGTACAAATTTAATGAAAAAATATTGAAATTGATGGCAACCTTGATGTTGTTGGTTAACATCATCTCCAACATGACCTTGCTGAGAACCAACCCCAGAATGACGCTGCTGAGAACCAGACCCATAGTGACCCTGTTGAGAACCAGCAGTCGTTGATTGGCCTTCAGGGGAATAAATATCACCCCCTTCCCGCAACTTGCTACCACTCATACCTCGACCGATTGAACCTTGGCCACGCTCCATGGATGGAGTAGAAACCCTTCTCCTCTTGCCTCCTAAAAATTAAAATATGAAACTTATTAACATCTAATTTCACTCACAAAGTTAATAAAAAAATCAATTCCATATGTACACACATGTATGGAGATTTAAGATTATATTTAAATACCGTGAACATCCTCCGATCCCTAAACCTCCATATGGGATTCGGTTGATCTTCGTCTTTCATCCTCCATGATATATATCTATTGGTCGACATTCACAAAATAGATTTCAAAAAATCAATTTGTAATTTGGTGTACACAAATTATGTAGAACACAACTTTCAAAGTGATAATTGATCATGTGTGAAACAAAATTTAATCGAAAAATATATTATAAAAATGATAAATTCACCAAATTGCGCTTTACATGGTGGGAGCACACTTGGTATAAAATTTACTACTTATACACTTTAGTTTGTGGGAGAAATGACACATGTACATAGTTTACCTTAAAGTTGTTGTGTTTTATGGATATTAAAATGAAGAACTTCTATTTAGATCCATTCGAGAGATTGACTGTAGGGGCATTTACTAGATATGTCACCTTTCATAAAAGATGAGATCCAGAGGCTACCTGGCCCTTTACAGACTCTGCCTATAGAACTTGTAGAAGTAAACACTAGAGGCATTAACAATATCAAAGAACGTTTTCATGCTCAGACATGGGAATGTGTCTCTTTCCCTACGCAAAAAAATAGTTCAAAGTAGTTAATATTTATAGACATGTCATCAAGCAAGTCAATGTGATCATCCCCAACTTACTTTTTATAAAATTAGGCTTGGAATCCTCTACAACCTGGTGGATGGAGTTGAATGGGAACTAGGTTGAAAGGCCTTTACAAAATACATGCTAGTGAATAACACTTACTAGGTTATGCCAACAAATAAAGCGGGAGAAATGTTTTCTCCTCGAGGTTGTCCAATTGGGTGTGTAATACCAACTTCACACATTTCCAATCAAACCCTTAAGCTTAAAATTATGTAGTTTGTCAATTTTTATCATATATTTTTTGGTAAGGGTAAATTTTTTTTATCTATAGTACAAGTCATGAGTTCCCCAATTTTACCTTATATGTAAAGCATGATTCTAGGATTACTACACTTTGTACTTGGTTTTTTATTGTGATGATGCCCTGTCTCAATCTAGACATAAGTGATGATGGTCTTCTCCAAATCAACTCATGTATCCTCATTAAATTTATAGAAACATTTCAAATTCATATTTTCTTTCATAAAATTCTAGGAATATTAGAAGAATCAGTAAAAAGTGAGATAACCATCTCAATATGCCCCCCATAATTCATTTTATAAAAGATAAATTTGTAAAATCCCTTTCAGTAATAATGGCCGTTATTAATTAGTTAAAAAACATAATATATAATAAAAATTTGACAAATAAAATTTTTGATGAAAATGTGCTATATGAAAGTAAAGGTTTAAAGGAAAACATGTACAAGGCATAGTTGAGTACAAGGCATAGTTGAGCCAAATTATTATCTATTTATTGAAATAGAAAGGACATATAATTATTACACAAGTTTAATTTACATTCAAATGCTTCTTTGATTTATCTCCTATAGCTTAATGTAATGCTATATATATAATTTAAGTTGAAGGCCCATGAGATAAATATGACTTCTATGTGACATTTGTATTGAATCATCTATTTGTTGTGTTATATGAACATAATTGGTGCGCATATCTAAAGAGTCCAAATGCTCATTCAAGACCATATATGTAATCCTCATCTAACTTAGCCAGGGATTTGCAATACTATATTTGAGTTGGCTATCTCCATTTCAAGATATTATGGTTATCCAAGAGGGGATATAAAAAATGAAAAAAAGGATGTTGTTGTAGGTTATCCAAGTCGGACATAGAACTAGTGGAGAAACCTAAGGAAAACCTATGTTTCCAGGTCAAACCTTTGTAGATGTTCCAGTACCTAAGAGTAAAATCCAGTTTGGGGCTGTTAAATTCTAACTGTACTGGTAATTGTGCTAGGGGGGAGAAATAGGATGTAATTTCCTCTTCTCACGGTTGGGAGTCTTGTTTTTCATGTGGATTCAACCAAACATATTGTACATATTAAATGAGGACATAATTATTACACATTTTTAATTTACATTCAAATGCTTCTTTGATTTATCTCCTATAGCTCAATGTATTATGCTAGATATATAATTTAAGTTGAAGGCCCATGAGATAAATATGACTTCTATGTGACGTTTGTATTGAATCATCTATTTGTTGTGTTATATGAACATAATTGGTACGCATATCTAATTTACATTACTTTAATATGTCATGCTTCTTTAATTTATCTTTTATAGATGACCGGAGCATCCCTTTTTAATCTAGATCCCTTTTGACTTCGGATATGTGGGCAATATTCATCTGCATATTTTTCTATCATAAAGCAGTGAGTAAAATTGTATTCCATTTGTGTCAATGCTAAGGTTAAGCACATGGATTAAAGTTTTATATATTAAAAGAGGAGGCTATGTATTACATATGGTCTTGAATGAGCTTTTGGACTCTTTAGATATATATCTAAAGAGTCCAAATGCTCATTCAAGACCATATGTAATCCTCATCTAACTTGGCCAGGGATTTGCAATACTATATTTGAGTTGGCTAGCTCCATTTCAAGATATTATGGTTATCCAAGAGGGGATATAAAAAATGAAAAGAAGGATGTTGTTTTAGGTTATCCAAGTCGGACATAGAACCAGTGGAGAAACCTAAGGAAAACCTATGTTTCAAGGTCGAACCTTTGTAGAGGTTACAGTACCTGAGAGTAAAATCATTAAATCTATATGGAAGGGAAGAAGGATTATATCCCCTTAAGCTTAAGCTTATGTAGTTTGTCAATTTTTATCATATATTTTTTGGTAAGGGTAAATGTTTTTTTTATCTATAGTACAAGTCATGAGTTCCCCAATTTTACCTTAAGTAAAGCATGATTCTAGGATTACTACAATTTGTACTTGGTTTTTTAAGAATATATCAAATAAAGTTTTTGAGAAGCAAATATGGCTTGTTCCTCAACAACATCCCTGAACATGGACACATCCTTGACTATCTAAGGACATAATGATCGAATGAACCATTTACATAAGATATCATCAGGGAGTTTGGTTTGTATTAACCCCTTGCGACATCACCAGTCATGGATGTGATTAGAAATCAGTATGGCATCATCTTGTTTTAAATTAGAAAAGAGATCAAAATCGATGCCATACCTCATCGGTAACTAAAAATGAGTTAAAGGAGTTTGAGCTAACGACGAAAAAATAATGTAATATTTTTTGTCTAATTCAATATACATTTAGCATCATCTCCAGTTAAGGTGCATTAGAACAGACGTAGTTTAATGGAATCATCCACGAAATAATTTTATGACCACCACAGATGATAGGTGGTAATGCACATTAATGGATTTTCTCTAGAATTCCCTTCAAATTTTGGGATATTGGAAGGAAACTTGGAAGGTATGGGTGGCCACCAAGGATCATGATGAATGGGGTCATTAGTTAACTTCTCCAAATTTGAAAGAAAAATGGAGGATAAGAAAGGATTATGAATTTGACTAAATATGATATAGGAGGATGATCACCTTGAACAACAGTGAGGTCCCCCCATATACTAATTCTAAGGATTAGGAATAGTAGGTTAGGAAAAACTTGAAGTAAAAATAATTGATCCTATAGGATAACTAGAGTTAACTACCGTAGATGGTGAAGATAAAGAAGTAGGCATAGGAACACTAGGAAAATTTGTAATATCCATATAAGATATCAGTCAAATGTCCCAAGAATATGTGAGAGGTGTCAATTGAGGTGTAGCTCCTACCACGCTTAATGGTGGCAATGATGACATATCAACAGAAACTTCAGATGCAGAGGGCAAAGAGGAACTAACATCCTTCATTGGTAAAATAGGAATGTAAGTGTAAGTAGGTGTAGTATTGTCTGGGTTTAGCCACAGTAACTATAGTTCTAATGGATCAGTCAAAGGTGGATTTACAAGAGAACCATAATTGTTCACCAATGTTTCGATGGAAACCAAATCACTACAAGGAGGACTAGGTATAGAATCCATAACTATATTTTTGTCTAAGTCTTGGGTAGTGACAGTATCTATCCGAGCAAGAGATAAAATTCCACCTTGTTCAAGAGGAAAACTAACGATATTGGCAATTAAAAAAAAACAAATTTGGCACTTATAATTTCCATAACGCTTATAACCCCATCCTTTAAATTTTTATAATTTCCATGATGAGAAATTTGAATTTCCTTCCCCATATTTCTTGTTAATGATTATAACCTTAAAATGGCTAGTATTGGTTTGTCATCATCATCTCAAAATGAGTTGGCAGATGAAAATTTACCATGTCAATCATCATCACTTCACACCATCTCATACATGACCCCTTCTACATATTATATGCATGAATTTTTGGCATGTCATCGTCTCTACCTATCCCATGAATGATTGTGACAACAGGTGTATAAAATACAATTTATAAGCAGAGGATAGTTTCTAGTTTGTCCTCCTCCATCCGCCCCATAGCTAGTGATTTCTCAATTTTCCACTTCCAACTTTCTATTCTCGAAATTCATTAGCAGCTAATTTTATCGATAGCCACACCACACCTAGAAGTTAAAGAAATTATCATATACACTACTACATTAATGAACTCTACGTTCTTTGTTATTGTAAAGTCCAATAAAAAACAATGTTAATTGAGTTTAGTAGTGTATATAACAATTTCTTTGACTTCCAGGTTTGTTGTGACTATTAGTAGAATTAACTACCAAAATGAATTTCAAAATAAAATGTTGCAAGAGAAAAAATAGGCAATCACTGGATATGGAGTGGGTGGAGGAGGACAAAATTATAGTGATCCCTTCCTTATCAAATTTCCTTTATTCACCTAATGTCACTATCAATCATGGTCTAGGTAGAGGAGATGACCTACCATAAATTCAATCATATAATGTGTAGAAGGGTCATATGTAGATGGTGTGAAACGATGATTACAAACATGGTAATTTTTCATCTACTAGGTCATTTTGAGATGATGATTACAAACCAGTGCTAGCCCATTAAAGGTTATAATAATTGGTGCCTAATGTGGGGTGGACAATTCAATCGTCCCATCATATAAATTACACAGATGTACTTAAATTTTCATCATAATCACAAACTTCTGTGAATTGGGAACTAATATATGTTAAAATTTTGTTAGACTAATATATATTAGAAAATTCAACCAATATATAATAGAATTTTGATAGATTGTTCACGATTTAGACTTTAACTATTTGCTGAAATCCAACCATATAGAACCTAAAGATTATAATGTAGAGCCATTGGGAATACCTTAGAATCAATTCTTTACAATTGAAATGCATACAAAATACTTCAAAGAAATGGGTAGGACATTCTCAAAATGTGTTGAAAAATGTATTGCATTATCTCACAAGCCTTTATATTGGGGCAACTCATCCTTTTCCAAAATCATGAAACCCAACTCCTCTTCCTGTTTGGTGGGTGAATTAGTATATTTATGTTCATAGACTTGTAGTTAGTAAAAACATAATTTGATTATTTGTGTCTATTTACTTACATATTTTCTTATGCTGGTGTTAGCTAGTTATGTCATCTTGGCTCAACCTGTGGGCTCTATTTTTTTATTTTTTATAAAGTTAGTGTATAGGGTGGAGCATCCCATACTTTGGTTTTGTTTTGATATACCTCTTATGAATATTTTGATATTTTTTATAAAAATATGCTTAATCCTAAGATTATGTATTGGTCTAGTTGACATACTTATAGACCATGACATTCTATGAAGCTTTTTATGTGATGTAAATTCAGTGTTAATTAAATATTGTATATGCGCTTAAGAAAAGAAACCATTACATATGCTCTCATTATTGAAAATGGCACCAAGAAAGGATGTTCTACATTGTATCAATTCAATCTACCTGGATGTTCTACATGGTATCAAAGCAGGAATCACTCTAGAAGAGAAGAATATGAGCTTATTCTATGCAGGTGAATTGAATTTGTAGATCTACTCTTCAGGACTTGTAGCAGGATCATGATGTATTTCTCTGCTTTGAGGATCGAATATGCCCTTGAGGGTAGTTCAAATTACATAGATCTGATTATCAAAATATTTCAGTTTATGGTGACTCTGATTTGATTATCAAACAGGTAAAAGGGGAATACAGGGCCAAAAATTCAAGGATGCGAGCATATCACAATGTTGTCTTAGACACTCTCAAAACTTTTTCTGAATATATTTTATCCGTGATTCCTAAAAACTAGAATTGTATTGCTAACTCTCTTGGTACTGCAGCGAGCATGTTTAGAATTCCAATACATCCCAATAGGAAATATGAAATTAATGTTAAGAATCACCCCTCTGTTCTAGATAACCTTCGACATTGGCAAGTGTTTCAATATGATAAGCAAATTAAAAATTTTCTGTAAATGGAGGAAGAGTTCGTCGCTTGTCATACTAATGGTGCTTTCTATGATCAGGGAATTAATGCCATAGAATTAGAAGTCATACAGCTGAAAGAAAATTCCATTCCAAGAGGTCTTGTACCTTTGGAAGAGCTCTTCGATCAAGATGATGTCGTGAAGAAACCAACAATGGTCCCCACTAAAGCGAGTTGAAGATATCAACATTGGCACAACAAAGAAGCCCAATATGGGAAGTTATCTAAATCCTTAACTTCAGAAATCAAAGGTAAATACAAAACACTTTTGGCTTAGATAAAAAATTGACAAATAAATTTTTTGATGAAAATGTGCTATGAAAGTAAAGGTTTAAAGGAAAACATGTACAAGGCATAGTTGAGCCAAATTATTATCTATTTATTGAACTAGAAAGGACATATAATTATTACACATGTTTAATTTACATTCAAATTCTTCTTTGATTTATCTCCTATAGCTTAATGTATTATGCTAGATATATAATTTAAGTTGAAGGCCCATGAGATAAATATGACTTCTATGTGACATTTGTATTGAATCATCTATTTTTTGTGTTATATTAACATAATTGGTACGCATATCTAAAGAGTCCAAATGCTCATTCAAGACCATATGTAATTTCCTCATCTAACTTAGCCAGGGATTTGCAATACTATATTTGTGTTGGCTAGCTCCATTTCAAGATATTATGGTTATCCAAGAGGGGATATAAAAAATGAAAAGAAGGATATTGAACTGTAGGTTATCCAAGTTGGACATAGAATCAATGGAGAAACCTAAGGAAAAACTATGTTTCCAGGTCAAACCTTTGTAGAGGTTCCAGTACTTGAGAGTAAAATCCAGTTTGGGGCTGTTAAATTCTAATTGTACTGGTAATTGTGCTAGGCGGGAGAAATAGGATGTAATTTCCTCTTCTCACGGTTGGGAGTCTTGTTTTTCATGTGGATTCAACCAAACATATTGTACATATTAAATGAGGACATAATTATTACACATGTTTAATTTACATGAACAAATGCTTCTTTGATTTATCTCCTATAGCTTAATGTATTATGCTAGATATATAATTTAAGTTGAAGGCCCATGAGATAAATGACTTCTAGGTGACATTTGTATTAAATCATCTATTTGTTGTGTTATATGAACATAATTGGTACGCATATATCTAATTTACATTACTAATATGTCATGCTTCTTTAATTTATCTTTTATAGATGACCAAAGCATCCCTTTTTAATTTATCCCTTTTGACTTTGGATATGTGGGCAATATTCATCTGCATATTTTTCTATCATAAAGCAGTGAGTAAAATTGTATTCCATTTGTGTCAATGTTAAGGTTAAGCACATGGATTAAAGTTTTATATATTAGATGAGGAGGCTATGTATTACATATAGTCTTGAATGAGCTTTTGGACTCTTTAGATATATATCTAAAGAGTCCAAATGCTCATTGAAGACCATATGTAATCCTCATCTAACTTAGCCAGGGATTTGCAATACTATATTTGAGTTGGCTAGCTCCATTTCAAGATATTATGGTTATCCAAGAGGGGATATAAAAAATTAAAAGAAGGATGTTGTTGTAGGTTATCCAAGTTGGACATAGAACCAGTGGAGAAACCTAAGGAAAAACTATGTTTCCAGGTCGAACCTTTGTAGAGGTTCCAGTACCTGAGAGTAAAATCCAATTTGGGGCTGTTAAATTCTAACTGTACTGGTAATTGTGCTAGGGGGAGAAATAGGATGTAATTTCCTCTTCTCACGGTTGGGAGTCTTGTTTTTCATGTGGATTCAACCAAACATATTGTACATATTAAATGAGGACATAATTATTACACATTTTTAATTTACATTCAAATGCTTCTTTGATTTATCTCCTATAGCTTAATGTATTATGCTAGATATATAATTTAAGTTTCAGTGTCTTATTATAAAGAAAATAAATATGGTAGAGAAGTTCCTGTGTCTTACTATTCAGGCATACATATTTTGTAATATTTTAGGAAGAAACACATGTTCTTAATCATTAGGCCCACTTAACCATTCTGATATGTAAGAAGACAACATAACTTTTTTATAAAAAAAAAGAAAATGACATTTATTGAGATGTATAAGCTTTTGTATCTATAATGAAGAAAGAAGCACAATATCAGTTTTCTTATTTATTAAAGATATAATGAAAAAAGAAACACAATATTGGGTGCTTCTTTATTAAAGATAGAGTAAAGAATAGTTAGTCAAATAGATAGAATATTTTCCTTGGATTTCTCTCCCTATTTAGTCAAATATATTTATGGTGCCTAAAATTTCAACAAGTTGGTTTTCCCGAGAGGTTCAGGGGGAAGACTTAATTGATGTAAGAAGTTTGGTTACAGTTTTGTGAGAATCGGGGGCCGAAAATGTCTAAATGACTTCTATGTGACATTTGTATTGAATCATCTATTTGTTGTGTTATATGAACATAATTGGTACGCATATCTAATTTAAATTACTAATATGTCATGCTTCTTTAATTTATCTTTTATAGATCACCGGAGCGCATCCCTTTTTAATCTATCCCTTTTGACTTTGGATATGTGGGCAATATTCATCCACATATTTTTCTATCATAAAAAAGTGAGTAAAATTGTAAATTCCATTTGTGTCAATGTTAAGGTTAAGCAAATGGATTAAAGTTTTATATATTAGATGAGGAGGCTATGTATTACATATGGTCTTGAATGAGAATTTGGACTCTTTAGATATCTAAAGAGTCCAAATGCTCATTCAAGACCATATGTAATACATAGCCTCCTCAACTAACTTAGCAACGGTCTACCTCCATATTGGAATGGTTTTGCAAGTGGAATCTATACTAGAAAATATACTCCATCTTTTGAAGAACTTTTGGCTTTATGTGTTACAAAAGGATCCACGTTGAAGGAAAAATATGATACCAAACCCCATAATGAAAATTATGAACAATTTTCTATTAGATTAAAGAGAAAGTTTTGGTAAGTTGGATCTCATCAATGCACAGCGACAAGAAAAAGTCTAATAGAAACAATGGTATGTCCAAGGTTAAATTTTTTATTTTTCATTATTTTTAACACATCAAAAGATATTTTCCTAAGAAATCAAACTCCAAGGGTAATAGAGGAAAAAAAAGGAACGAAAGAGATGAAGCACATGCAGCAAAGGGTGAAGAAGTTGAAAATAAACCCATGCATGAAGACATTAATTAATGACCTGTACTATGGAAGAACTTGGAAGGTGCCAAGTTTTCTTTCAAGTTTAGTTTCATTTCTTATTAGAAGATGACAATCAGAATAACAATTGCAATTATACCTAAAGGATGAAAGTTTCTTTTTGATTTCAGAAGTTTGAAGTTATAAATTTTTATTTTAAGAAGGCGCATACAACTTAAAAGATATTGGGTCATCAAAAGTTGTGAACATATCATCCCACAAGATACAATATTCTATAGTAGTCATAACATTCAAATATTTTAATTTCACCATGAAGATTTATAAGAATTCATAATGTCATTTAGAAAGAAAACACCATAAGAGTAGCACAACATAGAAAGATTCAAGGTAATTAAGAAGAATAATAGGGATTACTTCGAGCATGATATTTGTTTGTAGTAGCAATGAAGATAAGAATAAATCAAGCATTGCAATAGAGATCAGGCATTTCAAAATCAAATCGAGATTTTAACAAAACATATGGAAGTAATAAAGGAACATGGTAGATATTATATACATAAAGAGAAAGAAATTCAATAGTATATCTTGAATATAATCATTGGAAGGGAAATATGGAAGCTAGTTTCAAAAAGAGGTTTCTCTCATATGAAATAAAATAAGGTTACTCCTATTGTGTAAAGGAAGTATTCCGATCAGAAGTTCTTGCTATCAATATTCAACAAAATTCCAGGATGGACTTATGGACATCATATTTAGAAGGAGTTGGAAACAAGAAACTATATATGTTGATTAGATAATTTACTTTTAGATATTTGGGAAGAGACTTGAAAGATACTTATTCCAAAGAAGGTTGTTTATAGTCTACAAATAGATGGCAACATCACTGTTTAATGTCAACCTCCCTCCATGATATGTGTCTGTTCAAAGCTTCCAATGACTATAAATATAAAATCGAACCTTTCATTTTTATCATCACAATTCAATTTTCTCTGAGATTTTTGATAAGTAAATATAGATCTCAGCTCAGATTTGGGGACACTGGACAGAAAAATCAATTTAGGGAATTTAGATCCCTCACTAGAGCTCTGATATTGTAGCAGCACTAAATTGCAGGCATGGACAACTGTAAGTACAATCATTAACCAAACATGTGATCAGAAGTACCCTTAGAGTGTAGAACTATGATCATTTTGGGTGGACATCAGCGAAATCTTGAAGCCACGAACTTTGCTCATAAACTGAAACTCAGACTTGTGTTAAAAGTCATAAATGTGACCTACGATCACTGTTCTAGTGACGTATGATAAGTATAAGGATTGCAATGATAAAAAATCAGATGAATGATACTATTTCAAGTTGCAGTCTAGCCTTTAAAGCTCGGTCCTATGGAATTTAGCCTATGAAAAAATAAAACATACCTTTGTGTCAATATATTGTAATAACACATTTGTGGAGGACTAGAAAAAGAAACTGAGGAAATATTTGTGATGACAAAGCTGTGGAGTGGTCACTTAACTGTGGATTATCATCATTTCAGTGATTAGTGTTCTATGTGGACAACTAGTGAAGGGTTGTACAAGTTAATAATTTGAAAAGTCTTGAACAATGTGTCTTGCAGCATATTTAGACATCGAGGCATTGACATTTCTTTGAAGACATTCCTAGAGGCTAGTCTAGACATTCCCAAAGCAGAAAAATTGAAGATTATAATAAAGCATACCTCATTGAATATACTCTTGGAATCATCTTGGTTAGTTATCTTGTTATTGAGCTATTGAAGCAGTCAGCAAATAAAATATGAAGTAATTTCAGAAGGTAACCTGGTAACAGCAGCGGGGACGAGCAGGCAGCAACCGCATGAACCGCAGCGGGGACGAGCAGGCAGCAACCGCATGAACAACAGCGGGAACGAGCAAGCAGCAACAGAGAAAACGTGTGAACAACCGCAGAATAATGAAACCGGTAACCTGAATAACTTCGCGGGTGATTATTTTATAGAAATTAGTTCGGCCGAACTATTAACTCATAGTTTGGCCGAAGTTTTTTTACAAGTTCGGCTGAACTTTAGTTGCCGGTTTTCCAATCTGCGGCAATAATCTGTTTTCCTGCGCCGTCAGCGTGCTGTGAGTCTAAACAGAATCACGAGTTCGGCCAAACTTTTTAAAAAATTTCGGCCGAACTATGTAATAGTTCGGCCAAACTTTATAAAATGTTCAGCTGAACTATTGCCGAAAAAAATTTTCAACCCCCGATTCTCACAAAAGTGTAACCCAGCTTCACATTTCCGCCCGGTAGTATCTCACAAATTCGCAATTTAAGATCTTCTAGTCCTGTAGGTCTCAATACTTTGCCAGTGTGTTGCAAACTTCTTTTCCAGCCAATGGCAGCGAATTTTTCTGTGTTTCAGGAAGAAATATTTTCGTTTTTTGAAGTAGTATCTCACGAATTCACAATTTAAGAGCTTCTAGTTCATCGAGCTGTGGTCTGCTTTAAATCCAAGTTCAAAGTAAATGTCAGTTGTTGATCTCGATCAAAGCGCACACGGGGAGACCGACTGCGGGGGCGTCATTTGGTTTAAACAAAGGGCTTGTTTGTGCCCACGTGTCACCGTTGATCTGAGATTGATGGAAACTGCACCCTTTGATCTGCATAGGAGTTAACACAAAGCCTACTCCTTCAGTGTACCTTTGAACCCTTAGGGGCAAATGCTAGTGATAAATATATTAAAAAATAAAATGAAAAATATCATATAACCTACTAATTCTCGTGAAGATGAACTATATTAGCTCGTTCAAAACTCATTAGGAATCTATAAGATTGATGTGAAGGATTCAGAAGACAAACCTCTACATAATTATACTCATAAGAGCCTCCATTCAAATATCATATAACCCATTAAACTATTTGTATAGTGATTTTAAAATTGGATATCATCCTTTCTTATTCCAAGAAATTTATTATAAATATTATTTAAAGAACAAAATTAACACCCCCAATGGGGGTGATCATTTAAGGGGCTAGTTGGCTATGCATTGGATTGTGGAGCTAGAGGGGCCTCCACATGCCGCACGAATGCAATGAATGGGCTTTGGAACCTGCATCCTGCTCCTCGCGAGTTGAGTTTAATATCGCACAAGGACCAACAAGAAATCATTCATAGGCGTTGGGCGATGAGGAGAGAGCGCTGAGAGAAAATGAGGTGTGGTTTGTTTTCGTCCTGGCTCAAGTTGTGGCTTGGGGTAGTAGAACAGGACGAGGCTATTGAATGTTGAATGCAGAAGGGAGGGATATTGAGGCCCGCATCCAACATGGCCATGGGATTGGGGGACGTTTTCTTTGTCCGACGTAATGGTTTATTTGGTCTTTAGCCTAGACTGTGTGGGTCGGGTGCAGACGCAGAGTTTTCCTTAGCCCGACTTCTTCTTTCGTTAGCGCACACTTCAATGGATCGCCAATCGGATGGGGGGAGCAGTTTCAGGTGCCTTTCCTGGGGATGTATGAGCTTTGCGGGCCCCAGGGCTTATGCTATGTCTTCCTACGTCTTCACTACTCATCATTGTGGTGTTGGTGCTCAGGACTTCGAGATCCTTCTCAGTTGGGTAATCATGTTCAACAACTCTAGAATTGTCAGTGGTGTGTTATTTCAATATTGTCAATTCAATGTCTAGTGGGGTGTTTCTCAGGTAAAGCAGTACGCAGTCCAGGGCAGTGCTGCAAGTGGTGTTGGAGTTGGTAGTATGCCTCCACAGAGAGGGCGGGTCTGCAGGGGGGGTGCTGGGCCACACATGGATGTACGCCAGCAACATGGGGAGCCTAGCTCGGACTCTGAGTCGATTGAGAGTCGCCACTCTGCTACAGATATGGCCTTGTCTCCAGCTTGCTCACTGAGCCACGTAGAAGTCTAGTCACCCTGGAGTCCATCGCAACCCAGCTGGATCACATACATCTCAACATTGATACGCTGAGAGAACAAAGGTACGAGGACATGAATGAATTGGTTGCCTATATCAAAGACCTCGAGCATGTGCATAATGAGACCTTTGACTCTGTGGAAGGACTCTGGTGCTAACAACAATGCACAAATGACCATCTTTTCACCTTGGAGAGTCGAGTGGAACACATTGATTACCATATGCATGAACGTGATGCTCTCTTTGCTGCACTTCGAGCGTTTCCTCCCAATCTCCATCCTTAATGTGTAATTCTGAGATTTGTAATTTTTCTCTTTTTGTGTCGACAATAACCAAAACAACGACTGTCTTGGCTCCTCTTCAGGCTTCTTACTTTTCAAAGAAATACTTGTGCCATCTCTTAAACCAATCTATATTACTATATTTTGTTGGTGGTAATGTATTTTGTTGACACTTATGCTATGATAATATAATTACGCCGGAGGCGTTTTTTTTGTTGGCTTGGGGTGAGTAAATACTGTTCACCCCAGCCAATGAGAAGCGTTTCTCATCGCCCTTCCAGCCAATAAATTTAGACATGTGGCACCTCCTCCAACCAATGAAAATCTTCCATTTTTCCTTGTTAGTTTGAAAAATAAGTTTTAAGATCTTAAATTTTTGAAAGTAGGGACATGAGAGACGCCGAGAGGGTACGGAGATGAGGGTTTACAGGTCTATGTTGAGGGATTCAAACAGTGAAATAGTGGAGGCGGCAGTGGAGGCCGAGGCTCTGGTAGTCAAGTTCAAAACCCACATCTGCGAAGTCTACGGTGACAAGTTCAAAACCCACATCAAATTCCAAAATCAATGCGGTGAAAAGTTCAAAACCCACATCAAATTCCAGAAACACTTCAGGGAGAGAGAGCAGCTCAAGCTGTTGAGGCGTCTTGATTCCTTGAAAGGGAAGAAAAAGGATGCTTTTAGGGCTAAAATAGTACCCAAATAGGAGAAATATAGGGAAGCAGCCAGACAGGTTTTGGTGCCCAAGGTGGGCTATGGGCTTGCAGGGGAGATTAAGAGAGCAGGGTTTTGGGTCATCACGGTGTCCGATAAACCTTCAGTTTTGTCCCCCAAGGGTTCGAATAAAGAGGTTATCAGATAGATCAACTTGTATAAGACTGTCACCGTTCATTGCAAGTTGTTTGGGTACAGGGCCTTCAAACATATTACTAGTAAGGTAGAGGTATGCCAAACTCTGTCGCCTGCATAAACTTGCTGGCAGTTTTCCATGCAGTTGATTGTGATGGAGATACAGATTTGAGAGGTGACGATAATTAGTTATGGAAGCAGGTATTTCCCGTGATAATTTATTTTCTGCTAACCATAAGCTGGAGAGCGCAATGAGATTTCCAACATTTGATGGAATTTCTCCAGTCAAGATGTTTTGGTTCAAGTAAATTTATTCTAACAGAGGAAGCCCAAAAATGGAGGGAGGAATGGTTCAATGGTTCCGGTGAGAAATTTGGAATAGAGGGACAAGTATGAGAGCTCTGTGAGTCGACCCACTTAACACTGCTGAGATGATAGAGAACAAAATAGCTCACGCGACACTGTTTTAAGGGAAAACCCCTGAGAAACTTTGACAATTTTCCCTTCCTATGAAGGTCTTCCTTTTCCCATCATTTCTTATTCTTGAATATTTCTTTGTTATCTCAGGAAAAGTTTCAGAGAGTGGAATTGATTCAGGGTTTCCCAGTGTTGCCAAGAAAATTACCATTTAGGGTTTGACTTCAGGTATGTCAACGCTACCAGTATTAAGGTATTTCTCTTTTGTTTTTTAGGAAGTATTGGAATTTCTATATACCCAGGCTCACAGCTGGATAGATGCAGAGAATCTTTTAATAGAATAAGAGGACGATATAACGAGTACCCAAAGTCTCTCGGACCACTAAGAAAAACCATAATAGACCATAAAATAAAAACTGAAAGGAGCATAGCCATGAGAAAAATTGTCTTGAGTTTTTTTTGTTTGGTTGGTTTCTTTCTGAAACTACCCAGTATGAAGTGAGTCTGGATCTTTTTTAGGCTTAAATACTTTATGGTATTTCTAATTTTTCTATAAAATATTTCAAAGTGTGGGTTTTCATTGCTTATGGTTGGGTGATTTTATTACCAGGTTCATGCAACACAGACATGTATGCCCCGCCTATCAAGATGGTGGGAAAAAGGAGTGACATCAAATATGGTAGAAGTTCATTCAGCCCATGAATTGATTGATTCTCTTCTAATTGCTGGAGACAAGCTTGTTGTTTTAGATTTCTACGCTCCTGGTTGTGGTTCCTGTAGATCTGTCCATCCTAAGGTATGTCAGAGGATTGAATCATTAACCAATTTGTAATATTGTTCTATCAAAACGTTAATTTTTGAGGTAACTATTTTAGTTGTTCCTGGTGAAACATGCCTTTTGATGTATTCCATTCAAACAACTTTCGAATGGGTTTATCCTCTCTTTCCTGGAGATAATGTTCTCTAAAATATATTGTTTGAGCTGACAAAGTCTACGTCTCCTTAGCAGGCCCCATGTTCTCACCATGGCTATGCTCCTTTCAGTTTTTATTTTATGGTCTATTATGGTTTTTCTTAGGGGGTCTGAGAGACTTGGGGTACTCGTTAGATCATCCTCTTATTCTATTAAAAGTGTCTTTGCATCTATCCAGCTGTGAGCCCACTTCCCGCTGCAAACCTTCTTAAAGAGTGTGTCTGCCTCACAAATTGTGAACCCTGCAGATATGAGTTATGGAAATTTTCCGGAAATCTCTAAACAGGTCCTTGATCCTTTGGTTCCAATTGGAAAGGGCCAGATTGCATCTTTGATGAGAAACTGGATTATCCTTGTAAGCAGATTTATTCTCCTTTTAACACTGTCATAACCAATAGGCATACTGATCGTATAGATATCTTCTTGTTACAAATGCTTACCATGAGTTTTATGATGAACTTATATGGTATCTCTCACTCAATGTTGCAATATAACTAAATTTAGTTGGCCCAGTAAAAAATGTTTGATCTATTTCATCATAACAACTATAATTTTGCATTGTTCAGTTACATGATTCTCACCTAACATGTGCTTTGCTAAGGTTCAGGTCATGCTCTCTTTGGCAGTCATAGAAATACTTGTATTTAATAAGTTTTTTGCAACATGAATTTTGAGTTTGTACTCAATGGTGCTAACCATTATCATTGCAAATAAATATTACAGTAGTTCTGTCACTCTTGTATTTATGCTCATACGTATGAGATGACATGGGTATATTACCTTGCTTGTTCTCTGATGGAATTTGTATGCAGGGTGCAGAGATTCCCTGCACAGAGATGTTTGGCACATTTTCATTAGTAGTGGGAGCCATGGTATGTACAATTTCTTTACTTGAGCTGTTGGTATTAGATTTGGAACTAAATATTCAGAAAATAATGACTCCAAATGTGCTTTTATAGGTTGGAATGGAATACTGGGCTCATCGAGCTCTCTGGAATGCTTCGCTGTGGCATATGCATGAGGTATAAATACAGTTTACAGAAAGGTGGACCAAGACCTAATTTAAAAAAAAAAACAATCTAGCTGTGACATAACAGATATGTTTTGCACTATGCAATCCCCTTTTGTTCCATTAATTACAGGACTGTTGAGATGTTAGTTTTAGATTGTAATTGACAATCCATTTTCTTTGGGCAGTTTCATCACAGGCCAAGGGAGGAACCTTTTGAGTTGAATGACATGTTTGTCATTATCAACGCCGGTTCGGCCATTACATTACTGGCTTATGGATTCTTTAACAAAGGCTTTGTGCCAGGCCTTTGTTTTGGTGCTGTAAGTACTGGCCTCTATTTTGACTATTGCTACCATTGAAATTCACAGAAGTACCAAATTGAAAATATTCTTTAAAGAATGATGTGATCACTGTAAATTTAAACCAAGTTTGATTTAACAGCTATGTCAAGGTGATTTTCAACAACAGTATGTTAGTCACTCTATTATCAACCTACCTTGCATTTTGAAAAATTCCTCAGGGGCTTGGTATCACCGTTTTAGGGATGGCAAATATGTTTGTCCACGATGTTATTGTTCATTGCCACTTTCCTATTGGGGCTATTGCTGATTTTCCATATCTTCTTAAGGTAGCAGCTGCACATTGTTGGAAATACTGAGAGGGGTGTGAATCAGTATTTCTTTTCAATTGTTAATTTTACGAGTTAGATCACCTATATTTAGAACACAAAATGAACAATAAGAATAAATGCTTTTATTAATTTCTTCTTTACAATAAATCAAGTACAATATATGTAGGGCTCCAACCCTAGATGAAGACACCAATATTCAATCTCCCAGGCTCCAACTTGTATTTTCCAAGCACTGACTTGGAATTCCAAGGCTCCAACCTTGTCAATTCTGAGGCACCAACCTCAAGGGCTGCAACCCTATATCTGGTACAGGCTCCAACCTGGTCTCTTGAGGACTCCTATCCTCTAGGGCTCCAACCCTATCTTCCAAGGCACCAACCTTGTCTCCATGAGGCTCCAATCTCCTGCTTCATTTCGTCAAGATATATTTGGTTATACTTACGACTCCCAATGTATTATTCAACGAGCCCTGTCAATATTCACTTAGTCTTCATTGTAGTCTCCACACTACGTCATCAATGACAACCTTATTCTTCACATGAAGGTGTCTCCACATCTCTTCATGGTACCCAAACAATCTTTCCAAGGTCACTCCATGAGGGCTTCAATCAAGGTCTCGAAGAATTTCACCAAGACCAGCTTCTACACTGCTTCAACAAGAAGTCTACAAGGGTCTGTCCAAAAACTGCTGCAAGTATTGTGTTCTTCAAGTATTCCCTGCTATTATAATGTTGCTCTAGGACAACAATGTTGCAAAGATGCTCATTCAAACAAGATCTTTTATGTTGTATTTTCAATGCTTAAGATCTGTTCTAATGATAAAACTGACGCATTTGTTCTTCCTTCAATTCTGAGAACTGAATGTGTTCTTCCCTTGATGATGTGATTACACTGTTCTTGATTATGTGGTTGTGCTTTGGTACCACTTTTACTTCTTGAACTATTGTAGGTCACATTCTCTAACAGTGATTATGATGTCCTTATTAATTTCTTCTTAAATGACCACAAACAAATATCTTCAGTACTCCTCCTACTTCACTGCTTTAGATAATGAACCTGTTGTAGCCAATAACTTAAAAATTGAGACAAGATAACTCATAGATTTGACATAGTCCAATACTACAATCCAAAATAACCTGCAATCTGAGACAACGCTCTATAATGCTAGCTTCTACAGGAGGCAAGTTCAAGCTCTCCACACAAAAGATGCCACAGGTAACTGAACCAATAGCATTGAGCTGCCCTGAAGTCTGAGTTAAGGAGAAACCTATCCAGAGGACTGAGCTAATCCAAGCCTAAAATAGGCTACAATACAAGTCCGAGGTTCGATTTAATATAATCACAGGTCTGTGGCTTTATTTTACTGATCTGAGGTATAAATGCTAACTAATTCGAGCCTCTACAAGCCTTGGATCATTGGTCCGAAGTTCTTCAATGGGACTGCAAGCTACAGAACTGAGTTCTTGTTCCAAGCCACCAATGCTAGAGCCTAGCCTCCATGGGACTGCAAAGATCAGAGATCTGTCCTCCAGCAAATGAGCACAATCCAATGCTGCAAACACAGTTGTATACTTCAGGTTTCAAGATGATTTTCCTAGTTTGAGCTGACCACTAGCCTGAGGTAACCCAATCACAAATATTTAGCCCAAAACATGATGCCAAAGTCCTTCTCGGCCTCCTTCTTAATTATGTGCTCAATTTCTGAATTTTTGACCGAATTCATGGTTGAAATGAGGTGTTGGATGTCATATTTATATAGTACTTCGAATTTTAATAAAGGGACACGTCTCTTGGAGGGAGGCCGACATGGACAGGTAGGCTTAGGTCGGCTAGCCTTTAAAAATATTATATTCAAACTTGAAAATCAATTTTCTCTCAAACTAGAAGGAGTTAGAGGGCAAGTGATAGCTCGTTAGAAAGGGAAAATTGCCCTCTTCAAGCCTATGGTAGTCCCAACCTTAAGTAAGGTCATTTTACCATGAAGAAACTTAAATTTGTGAGGCTGTCATTCTAATTTTATTCATGGCAGCTCTTAAAATTTTATGTCTAGGGCTCCTTCTTCATATGCTTAGGGTTCCATACACTTAGGATTTCATTCATGTATATTAAGGGCATCATTAGTATTATCAATGTGTTAGGGATGAGGCATCTTCTAGAGTATTATGGGCATTTAGATCATGCAAGAATATTTTCCATCCCAGTCACTGTCATCATCAATGACAACCTAGATTAACAATCTCCCCCTGTCTTGGTTACCATCTTTCACTTTCTTCTTAAGTTCCTCATTTTCCTTTTTCAAACCATTAATATCTTCCATGGAAGCCATAATTTTATTCAGGAGATCTTCTTCAAAGTCTTATTTGTTCTCTTCATCTTCTAGGTCTTCTTTAGCCTTGTTGTCATCTCTCTTATCTTCAAATTCCTTGATGGGTTTTGGATTTCCTTCTTGCTTTCCATCATCTTCTTGACTACAGGTCACGGTCAATGCTCCTTTTGGGTGAAGATAATGAATTTTGTCCCATATGCCTTTTGCTGACGAACATTTTTCCAAATTGGCCTTCATAGAATCAGGTAGCCCATTCAAGATTTTTTTCATTGCTCTTGTATTATACTCCTTGGATTCTCCTTCCCACATGCTATCAGTAATCACTGATTTCCAAACTTCAATTCCTTGAGTCTTCAAGAAATTCCTCATTATTGCCACCCATATATCAAAGTTTCCATTGAACAATGGAGCCTTCGCAAATTTATTTACTTCAATTTCAAAGGTTGAGGAAGACATGTCTTTAGGAGGATTGGAGACTTTCTTTCTTGGCCTTGCCATTTGTGTTCTAATGATTAACCTTCAAGCTATTAGGCTTTGAGTGAAGGTACTGGCTCCGATACCAATTGTTGGAAATATGAGAGGGGGGTGAATCAATATTTATTTTCAATTTTTAATTTTACCAGTTAGATCACCTATATTTAGAACACAAAATGAACAATAAGAATAAATGCTTTTATTAATTTCTTCTTTACAATAAATCAAGTACAATATATGTAGGGCTCCAACCCTAGATGAAGACACCAATCTTCAATCTCCCAGGCTCCAACCTGTATTTTCCAAGAAGTGACTTGGACTTCCAAGGCTCCAACCTTGTCAATTCTGAGGCACCAACCTCAAGGGCTCCAACCCTATATCTGGTACAGGCTCTAACCTGGTCTCTTGAGGACTCCTATCCTCTAGGGCTCCAACCCTATCTTCCAAGGCACCAAACTTGTCTCTATGAGGCTCCAACCTCCTGCTTCATTTCGTCAAGATATATTTGGTTATACTTACGGCTCCCAATGTCTTCTTTAATGAGCCCTGTCAATATTCACTTAGTCTTCATTGTAGTCTGCACATTACGTCATCAATGACAACCTTATTCTTCACATGAAGGTGTCTCCACAACTCTTCATGGTACCCAAACAATCTTTCCAAGGTCACTCCATGAGGGCTTCAATCAAGGTCTCCAAAAATGTCACCAAGACCAGCTTCTACACTGCTTCAACAAGAAGTCTACAAGGGTCTGTCCAAAAACTGCTGCAAGTATTGTGTTCTTAAAGTATTCCCTGCTGCAAGTATTGTGTTCTTCAAGTATTCCCTACTATTATAATGTTGCTCCAGGACAACAATGCTCCAAAGATGCTCATTCAAACAAGATCTTTTATGTTGTATTTTCAATGCTTTTAACTGATGCATTTGTTCTTCCTTCAATTCTGAGAACTGATTGTGTTCTTCCCTTGAGGATGTGATTACACTGTTCTTGATTATGTGGTTGTGCTTTGGTACCACTATTACTTCTTGAACTGTTGTAGGTCACATTCTCTAACAGTGATGATGATGTCCTTATTAATTTCTTCTTAAATGACCGCAAACGAATATCTTCAGTACTCGTCCTACTTCACTGCTTTAGATAATGCGCCTGTTGTAGACAATAACTTACCAATTGAGACAAGATAACTCACAGATTTGACATAGTCCAATACTGCAATCCAAAATAACCTATAATCCGAGACAACCCTCTGTAATGCTAGCTTCTACAGGAGGCAAGTTCAAGCTCTCCACACAGAAGCTGCCACAGGTAACTGAACCAATAGAACCAAGTTGCCCTGAAGTCTGAGTTAAGGAGAAACCTATCCATAGGAC
This sequence comes from Pinus albicaulis, assembly GCA_034641835.2. Classification (NCBI taxonomy): domain Eukaryota; kingdom Viridiplantae; phylum Streptophyta; class Pinopsida; order Pinales; family Pinaceae; genus Pinus; species Pinus albicaulis. The sequence goes on from CM076571.1 coordinate 592,493,844, forward strand.
TGAGCTAATCCGAGCCTAAACTAGGCTGCAATACAAGTCTGAGGTTCGATTTAATATAATCACAGGTCTGTGGCTTTATTTTACTGATCTGAGGTATTAATGCTAACTAATCCGAGCCTCTACAAGCCTTGGATCATTGGTCCGAAGTTCTTCAATGGGACTGCAAGCTACAGAACTGAGTTCTTGTTCCAAGCCACCAATGCTAGAGCCTAGCCTCCATGGGACTGCAAAGATCAGAGATCTGTCCTCCAGCAAACGAGCACAATCCAATGCTACAAACACAGGTGTATACTTTAGGTTTCAAGATGATTTTCCTAGTTTGAGCTGTCCACTAGCCTGAGGTAACCCAATCACAAATATTTAGCCCAAAACATGATGCCAAAGTCCTTCTCGGCCTCCTTCTTAATTATGTGCTCAATTTCTGAATTTTTGACCGAATTCATGGTTGAAATGAGGTGTTGGATGTCATATTTATATAGGAATTCGACCTTTAATAGAGGGACACGTCTCTTGGAGGGAGGCCGACATGGACAGGTAGGCTTAGGTCGGCTAGCCTTTAAAAATATTATATTCAAACTTGAAAATCAAATTTCTCTCAAACTAGAAGGAGTTAGAGGGCGAGTGATAGCTCATTAGAAAGGGAAAATTTCCCTCTTCAAGCCTATGGTAGTCCCAACCTTAAGTAAGGTCATTTTATTATCAAGAAACTTAAATTTGTGAGGATTTCATTCTAATTTTATTCATGGCAGCTCTTAAAATTTTATGTCTAGGGCTCCTTCTTCATATGCTTAGGGTTCCATACACTTAGTCTTTCATTCATATATGTTAAGGGCGTCATTAGTATTATCAATGTGTTAGGAATAAGTCATCTTCTAGAGTATTATGGGCATTTAGATCATGCAAGAATATTTGCCATCCCAGTCACTGTCATCATCAATGACAACCTAGATTAATGCACATCAGGTTTGTTCCTAATTTCCTTATCATAGCTCAATAGATCACTTCATTTATCTGTGAGTTAGACATAGATTTATTTCCAGTAAGTAGCGAATCTCATACAGATTTTTTTAAATGCCACTGCACCAGGAATCAACCTGAGAATAGACAACGAAACTTTCATGGGGATTTCGGTTTGGATTTGGCTCGTTAATGGTTGTTGTAACCATAGACATTGTGCAAATAGCATGATCGGATACTTTTATTAGCTGCATCCTTCAAATCAGTAAGCTGGATGGATAGAAATAAGGAAGAAAAAGAGGAAAAGTTTGACAGTAGACAAGATCCTTGTTCCCAGGAAATACCTATGACAATCCATTTTCAAAATTTAATGAGCATACAAATCTGTATATGGTCTTTCATATGAAATTTTTTTAATTTATCTATTAAGGAAGGTTTAAAAATTGAATATGACCAAGGTTCTAAGTTCAGTTGAGTGAAAATAATATTAGAACCCTGAAACGGATTTAGAATTACTTTTCTTTATAGAAAAGCTTTGAAACTGTTGAAAATTTGTTTTAAACAAATTTTAATGCCATTCTTAAGGTTTCCGGTGTGGAGCATCATAAATTTTCAATTGCTATCTCAATGTTTATGTTTGTGTTTAATTTTATAAACACCACCACTAAGTACAAATTTGTTTTGTTTTCTTTAGTACCATATGCAAAAATTTACAGCTAAGATAACAGAGATGATGAAAGAAGAAAACCTTTTTGCATGGCAAGGTTGACCCATTATCTTGACATAGGTATGTTATCCTCTTATAATAGTTTGTTAAACTATTCTAAGTATAATGATGCATGACACTTTGACTTGATTCATACTAATTTAATATTTATTTGATTATAACACTGTTCTGTGTATAATGATGTATGCCACTTTGATTTGATTCATACTAATAAGCTATGCCACCCTGATTTGATTCATAGTCCTGTGCAGATAGAGAATGAATATCAAAAAGTAGAGCAATATTATGGTGAGAAGGGAAAGTTACATGCCAATTGGGCAGAAAATATGGCACTATCATTAAATACAAGTACTCCCTAGGTGATGTGTAAACAAACCGATGCTCCAGACCCAATTGTGAGAAGTTTTTTTAATATCTTTTGCCATTAATAGAAGTCTATCTTTCCACATAAACTCTCTTTAGAAATTTGTAATAGTTAGGGCTTTTAATGATATACGAATCATTTTTTTGTAGATCAATAGCTGCAATGGTTTCTACTATGACTATTTTAAACCTATTTCTCCTGGAAAGCCAAAGATGTGGACTGAAAACTAGACTGGATGGTAATGATTTCTGTATAATGTCAATTTTCCTTTTACACACATATCAGGTACTCCTCGAGTTTAATTTTCAATATAACACCAGGATCAAATTATACTAGGAACAACAAAATATATAGAAACAATAGCTTCAATGATGACTTTTTTGTACAAAAATTTCTCTAAATTCTAGAAGAAGAGGGTATGCCTATTGTCTCTGTTTCATAAAATATTGTGGATCAAGGTACTCATTGAGAACACTCAGCAAGAAATATGGTAATCTGGAGGAATATCGAATGGCAGATGGCAAAGTCAACAGTAATGTTCTGTATGACCGCTATAAAGAGAAGAATGGGAATAATTATGGGGTAGGCTTTTAATTTTTCTAGATGCCTTGGATTATCACTTAGCTTACCTAACACCATCTGATCAGGTGGTTTGAGCTAAATTCATCATCCTTGTGTGAGAAATCGAAATGAGGGTAGTTGCAAGTATGGCCAGAACCAATTTAAAAGTTACCCTGTTTTCAATACTTATACGGTATCTTCCCTATGTAGATTCACTTCTAGTAGTGAATACAAGGTGAAGGATGAAGTGGGTAGTGTAGGAATTGGGTTTTGGGTCTTCGAATGGCTCGAGGAGGTCAGTGGATGGGATTCTTCAAGAGTATTAGAATGAGTGGAGGAAGCCTTTGGAATGGAGGGATTTTACATACTGAGTTTCATATCCCCTTTCGGTGTTCCCTTGCACCTCCCGGTGCAATTGCTAGTAAATATTTTAAACCAAAAATAAAAAATTAAAAAATATCATACAACCAATAAACTATTATATGTAAAACAATTCCTTTTTTTTTCACTAACATAAATGTGAAGTTATGGAAGGGAAGAAAAAATGAAAAAGGTAAGGGAGAAAATTTGGTCTCACCACGTCATTTTGACATGTGACCTTTCCCAATAATAAAAGTAGGTTATCGATTACGAACGTCAAATTAGGATCCCGTAAGTATCATGGTAAACATCAGTCCCTCTAACCGTCATTGGAAACTAGAAACCACATCCCAAAACCACTTATTGTGAGGCTTATGGCTCAAATTTGATAACATCCCTATAAATTCAAAAGGCCAACAATAAAACCTTAAATATGTGTGGTATATGCGAACTAGGCTTTGAAGGTTTCAGTAGAAGGTTTCTGTGGGTTCATTTTCGTTGTCTATTACATAATTCTTTGGTTTTAGGTAATGGCGACGACAGAAAATTCATCGAAGGTCACAAAAGAAGGGAAGAAATTGAAGATCCAGGAGCTGCGCGATGAACTTTCTAAGAGGGATTCGAACCCCGGTGCTCCCGGTCCTTTGACTACTAAATGCCTTGGAAATTCTTCAGATCTGCCGGAAAATTCTGTAGGCGAGGGCCCTAAGTCCAACATAAAACAAGTCGTTCCTCCATTAGAAGATGCACTAGAAAAATCTGAGGCAGTTAACATGGAGGAACCCCCTTCTGGAGATGAAACATCCCAACTCAAGACTGTCACCAAGAAGTGCGAAGATTTGATAATGGTAGAGTCGGTGGACACCGTCACTGTCATCACGATAGTTGTGGCATCCGTGGAGAAGCCGTCAAATGAGGTGGAAGATAACGGAGTCGCTAGCGTTGCAGGGCCATTATAGTTGTCGGACTTAGAAAAGAAGCATTGGCGTGCCGAGAGGTTTGGCTTGGCATTACAGTTGTCGAAGGAAGAGACGCGCAATTCATGAGTAGCAAGATGAGAGTAAAGATTTTGTAGGCAACTGCTGGTTAATTTTATGTTAGGGTTTTTGTAGTGAACGAAGGGTATGCACTTACGTTTTCTTCAGTATTCATCTTCTGTTTCTGTTCCCTTTAGAATTTCAAGGGCTTGCATGTTGAATTTACAGTTGAAAATTTACTTTTCAGAATCTGGGTAGTACGATGTGTGTGTAGAGTCTTATAAAAGTGAATTCTCAAAATAAAGGTTTCAAGGAATACATTTTTCTTCCTTTTCAAATCAATGAGATTTAATCCTGAAATTTTCAGGGCTTTATATGTGGCCTTTTGTGGTTTCAACTAGATCCATTTTAGGCAAAGAAGAAAGTCACACTAGCTACAGCCATGGCTCTGGTGTACTTTGAGCCTTCTAATTTGCATGGGTGTTTGTTGTGTATTGCTTGTTCATTTTCAATTAGGTAACCAACCTGAAAATTAAAATTTCCGACCTTCCTTATGAATAGACCATTAGCTTTGTTATCAAATATTGGAAAAAAATTCAGTGCTCTAAGAGTGATATTGATCTTGTGTTCGCAACACTAGAGTGCTCAGCAATTGGAATCAAATTTATAGATTAAGGCATGAATGCACAGCAAATAAAAGGCATACCATCCACTGAAATATTTTAATTTTAGCAGAAAGTATGATGTATTCACAGCGGACAAATACTAGAGAGTAAAATATATGATAGAGAATTGCAGTGCTTTGGAAATAAAATGCATGAGTCAACCTTACATAATCTGGAATTCTCCAACACTTCCAGACTGTGACTCCAATTTACATATGCAAGTTTCCTGATTATCATGCTGTCTTCTCTGTTGCATTCTCCTCTGTCTGTCTTTTTTGTGACAATTTTTGTTGTATCATTATATATTTTTGTTGTATCTATAGATAAAGGCTAAAAGGATTTATTTCTTCCTCAAGGGCTATTCATAAAGTAAAGGTCAGCTAACCTTCCTAAAATACTATTCTATTGTCCTGACATAGACAGTAAGACAAAACCTTGCTTTGTAGGAGATGCAGGTCTACAGGATATGTGAAGATTAACAAAAAATCTAACATTTAGTATATTTATCTTGCATGTTTTCGTTGATGTATTTCCTATATTTGCTATCGCTTATAACCATGATGAGCTGTTTGCCTCTTGTTAGAAAGGGGTAATTCATGGATAATTGCTGCACAAGGCCTTAGGCTAACTTGGAATGTGTGTTACTGGTTTGTGAGCAAATTTATGAAGTTTCTCAATTTAAAATTTTGCTGTTGTCAACCCAATGTAACTTAGTGTTACTGCTACCTGATTCAAGAAAAAAAAGAAGTTGGATAAATAAGCTTATAGTGCATCGTATGAAGCTTTAAGACCCAAATTATTTGTTGAAGCCTGAATTTTATATTACCATGTTTTGATTAAAAGTCTAGAAATATATGGTAGAATTTTTTTCCTTGAGCTTTACTGTGTTATAAAAAGCCTTTTGATGATTTCTGTTTTGAATCTTTATATTTCTGCAGTACAAGAAATGCTATAAAAGCACCTGATTGGCATGATAGCATGGTTGAAATTGGAAAATGGTCTTGTTGAACCTCATTCAGAGGTTATGTTTACATGGAATTTACTGGTCCAGTTCAAGTAGCTTCTCTTCATTTAGAGCTGTGGTAACCCTTTTTTGAATAGTTATGTTGGTGCAGTATAGCTAAATAAGAAAATGTATAAAATCACCTGATTGGCATGATAGGATTGTTGAAATTTGAAAATGGTCTTGTTAAACCTCCATCATAGGTTATATGGTTATATTTAGTTTACTTGACCCACACTTGTGATAAGTTATAACCATCAGAGGCTTTGTAATGATATCTTGAATTGAGTTTCATTTTTGTTTTGCATCTATTCCCTATTTCTTTTCAAGTTGGGTTTTTTTGATATTATAACTTAATTTTCAACTTGTATGGTTGTCTGGGGCTCGGCATAAGTTTTTGGCTGGTTACATGTTTACACAGCAGCTGTGTGAAGGAAAAAAACTCTTCTGCTTCATATTTGTTGTAACTTGTTTTATGGTGCATCTACAAGTTGCAATAGTCAGTGCACAAAAATTCTGGAAGCAAATCAATTATTTATACACAACAGAAATTTAAACAACAAATAAGCCATATTGCCACTACAGAACCATAAGCTTTATTTTCATGGAATCTTCAGGCACAGAATTGAGGGCCAAGAGATAGTAAGACATTTTTCCTTTCGAATTTATGCCTAACTATACTTTAGGAAATATTTAAAGTGTATAACACTTTGGAATGTTAAGAAGCCATTAAATAGTTAAATAAGCCACCTTCTCCAGCAAATGTGAATCAATGATTCAGACCTTGACTCCATGTTGACCTATTTCAGTTCCCAAATAAAAATGTGTTACATATCCTGGCAGCCCAAATTAACTTAGGCATTGGTTATGAAGGCACCATGCGGTGATTATGAATGTGTTGGAGTTGATATTCCTTTGAGAGGCCCGAACATGAATCCTAGACTGTTTATCTCTCTCTTAGGTAATGGTTATCAAAGTCTAGTGACTATCAGGAATACAAAGTGTTGGAGTTGATATTCCCTTGAGAGGTCCCGACATGAATCTTGGACCATTTATCTTCTTCCAAGGTAATGGTTGTCAGAGTCAATCTTGCCTCTGCAAGTGCCACACACTACCTCCCAACTACGAGGACACATGTGGCTTTTCAACCCAACAACAAAGGTTACAAATCACAATTGTTGAGAATGTAACCCATTCAAAATGTGATGCAACCCTTGGTAGTGTTGAACAAAACCAAAATTCTATACAGCGTATGATCTCTATAACTAAATCCTTATCACAAAGTAAAAATTCTCAGCTCAGTTAAGATCATTGGAGAATCTATCAAAATCTTAACTGGAAACAAATTTTTTTTTTGGCTGAGAGGATTGCCCATGAACCAGTGAGGCTCCTGTATCATTTTGGATACTATGAAAGCCATGTTTACATTGATTATGCAGTCAGAGGGAAACACCTCATGTGTGACAGATCATGACAGATCATTCTCAAGACTCGTACTGATACTGCAGCTAGCAGAAATGGGTGGTCATCGAAGGCATGGAGTGCAGTGGATAATCTCTATATAGTATATATGATTAGCCTCTTGTTCTGGCACTAATTACTGCTGCATACCTGGAATGCCACCCTTTGGAATGGTGGAAAAATCTTGTTGTATGATTTAGGTTCTAGGGATTCTGACATTTTCAAGGCATATGTTTTTTTAACTTAAATGTTCAGCATCTCTGTTAAATATATGTTGTATTTTATTTTAAACAATGTTTGGCCATAATGGTGTTTTTTAAGTTTGGTGGACTATGTCAGTTCTGGTGCTACTAGACTTTGCTCTAATCTTTAAAGTGATTAATAGCTATGAAAGTAATTTCTGTATTGAATGATCAGTGCACATGGTCCCCAATCTTACCAGTCAATATGTTTCATCTCTTAATTGACAGAAATTACCTTCGGGTATGTTTTATTGACAGATTTGGTGAGTCAGCAAATGGTACTCCAAAACCTACCTTTCCTGGATTAGGAGAAGCAAAAATATCGGAAGAAGAAAGAGGAAAGCGAGGGTTGAGAGGTTTGTTCTTCCAAAATTCAGGAATTTATTTTCTATCTTCAGATTCCTAAGATTATGATGATGCTATTTTCCTTATCTTGTGTGTCTAATTTACCGTAAGCTTAATTTGCTTAATATTTTTTTCCAAAATTATGATATGCATTTGTTTTACTCCAAAATAATTGGAGTCTGACAATGCCCAAATTATTAAATAGGTTTGGACTTTCTTTGCGCTCATCTGCTGATGATGAAGTAAAGAAGAAAGCACATTTGGCTAGATTTGGAGTAGATGTGAAATCTGCTTCCTTGGAAGATGACAAGAAAAAAGCAAGGGCTGCAAGGTAAACTCTATTTCAATGATTTTCTCTGAAAGTATTATTTTTTTTCTTTGTATGTTATGATCAAGATCATATCTTTTTCTTTCCTTTGTGTTTTTCATAAATCAAGTCTTAATTTGAACTTTGTTATATATGGAAGCATACCTAAGGGCAATTACTTGTGTAAAATTGAAAAATGATTGTAAATTGTCTGTTTATCTCAGGTTTTCCTCGGAATTGTATGGAAGCACTTTAGAGGTAAACAAAAAGCTAAAACCAGACCTGGCAGGGACTGTGGCATCAACATGAATGGTGAGTGTAAGTTCCTTGATCCATAAATCCTAATTTAGTTCGATTTTTGTTGCATGATACAAAGAAACACAACTGATTACTTTATTTATGATTCAGGTTTGGGATTCCAAGGCAAAGATGCTCTTCTTGTTGCAGCACAGCACCATCAGGCAACGTTAGATATCGGATATGATAAAAAATAGGCTAGTGGGGCTACAAATAGCATTAAATTTTGGTTGAGGATGAATGCCATTTTGGTAAAATCATTAATTAGTTTTGCTTTTATGTTTTGGTTAGCTTTCCTGTTTCTGGTGTCTTTCTTTGCTACATTTTGATTTGTTGTTAGCCTTCCCATTTACCCTTTTTATAGCCTTCTCGTTTAGCTTTACTATTTTCTGCCCCCTTTTAATTTAATATTTGCAGTGCTTACATTTACATGGAATCTTATTTGTGTTTGAAACTTTTTTTGTTATTGTTGTGGTCGCTTAGGTTTTAACCATCTATTTTACATTTTAAAAATTTTTCTAATCTGCAAGGTCAAATTGTCTTTGGTTTTGCTTTGAATTTCTCATCTATCCGCCTTCTGTTGGACTTTCTTGAAATGCACTAACCAAATTGGGAGTGTCAATTGACAAGCAAAAGTAATATGATATAGAGGATTTGAACCAATGTGTGAACTTCAAAATTGATGTTTTGCTAGTCACTTAATTTATGTGGTGCTTCACATTCTCCGACTGGTGCTTCTAATTTTTGCTATTGAAATCTGCTGAAATTTTATTATCGGTTATTTCACTTTTCATCAGTTATACTCAGTTTTTCCTTGTCTTATTTTTCTTTTCCTCTATTTCTGTTAGGTTCCTCGGATTTTCTTTGTCTCTCTTTTGTGACATTTTTTTTTCTTTCAATTGCCTCTTTTATTTAAAGAGTAACCAGTGCCTTCATGTCTTTTTGGTCATTTTAACCCCAAAGCATTTCATTGTGGTTGTTGCATTTTCTTGGCTGATGGTAGGATTTTGGGATCAGTTTAATGTTTTACTAGGCTTGCTAATAGTATTTTAGGAATGAAGCTCATTTGACCCACATAGACATGCAGTTTTGTGTCTTAAAATGGTAGGGATGCAAATTCCTCATCATACGATCTAGCTGGACAACTTATTTGGTCAAGGGGGCTAGGCAAATGACAACTATATTCGGTCTTCATTTTTCTTGGAAAATGACAAAATGTAATTTCCTTTTTTGACCTAGGTGAATGATTCATTTGCTCAAGATGGCCATGTGTTGTATAGATTTAAAATTGTAAATAGGCGACTTAATTGTATATGATATTTTGATAAAGCTTATGTTCTTCTAGACTGTGATGCAGTATATTTTTCCTTTTTTTTTTTTCTGAAAATTTAAAATGTGGATTAGCTGTCAACTTTGACTTGAATATAGTTGTCCAAATCTATTTAGTGTATACAACATACTGTGATGACTATATTTCCAAGGCCGTATTTTAATATTTTGTGAATATTGCAGGTTTGGCTTGTTTCGTAGGGCATTTTCAAATGTGATAGCTTTGAATGGTCATTATAAGTGTGTTCCACTGCACACTTCATTTTAAGCTCAGATAGATTCCTAAAACATAGAATTTGACGTTTATGGGTGAAAAAATTAGGATTTCAATGACTAGGGGTGCGATTGTGAATGTTTCACTTTCAATTTTTGCCGAACCTGAAACTTCAGGTTTGGAATTTGGAAAACCTAAAAAAAAATTGAAATTTTCCGAGGTTCGGCGAATGTCAAAGTTGAACCTCAAACTTGAGCCCAAACCTGATCTAAATCTAATCACAAGTTGAACTTGAAGCCGAAACGGATCAAACCCGAACCCAAATGAAAACACAAATTTCAAAGAAAAAGTTTTTCTGCAAGATTTATGTTGAAATATGACCTTGGTAATTTTAGTGTCTTTTCATACATTTGAGAGAATACGTAAAATGCTTTAAATTCTGAAACAACCAATCAACAATTCTGCCATATCTATAAATATAATAGTTGGTTAACGAATGCCTTATCATTTTCTTTCTTGAATTCATGTTTTTCGTCTTTTCAAGGATTAAATTAGTAAGGCATTAATAATTTAATTATGGTTTTCATTGTTGGCTCATGTTATTTGGGACATGTAGGTCACATTGTACTATCGTACTCAGAATAAATCTCGAACGATGAAGTGGCTGAGCAAGCCTTTTAAAGGTTCAAGTCACAAAGTGTCAGATGGACACTACGTAGGGGTGCATTTGGAGATGATAATGTATTTTGGCATGTGCCCTCTAATGCCACAGTAATCCCTAATTTATCAGAGTGTATTGTCTTTTAAACTTAAATCTTCTATCTGTTAACTTTAACAAATTTGATTAATTTGAAATTGTATTTTAGTGGAAAAATTCACTGCTTTTTGGTGGAATAGTTCATAAATTATTCTGATCTTTTTTTGCAAGTGTACTAGTCACGATGTTAAATGTGTGGTTTACTTCAGAGGGTTCTTAGTTATTTCTAGATACGCTTTTCATAATTTGCTTTGAATACTTCTCTAGTGCTTTACCTTCATATTTTATCCCCTGCACAATTGCTCCTGAGGTCCATGTTGTTATGTTTATTGGCTGTTTCTGTGGAAACTTTTTCCTGAGGTTCTCCAAGGTAAATCCAAATGCAAAAAAAACTATTTTACATATTGAGATTTGTTCAAGACATTGTTGTGTGATACTTGAATTTCATAAATCTAGATTTCTATTTTGTTATCTATATCAATATATAAGAATAGGTTCATGGATTGTTCATATTTTTCAAATTGTGGATTTGTTCCTTTCCTGTTGCATGTTGTTTTATATTGTTATGTTGTGATTCAAATTTCTATTTGTGCTTTCCAGTTATTCTCCTACATAGTACATGCTTTGATAGATTATATCAAAAGTCTTACCAATACAATAACATTGACTGTTGTATGTGGATATTTTTGTTCAGGATGGTCCATTACATAATCAAGATGAGGAGCTGGATCATGGAATTGCACTTTCTCTTTCTGAAGAACTAACCAAACCAGATGGTATAGGATGGAAATTTCATTTTTTTACAGTTACTTTTAGTTTAATTATATAATTTAGCTCAATTATTTTCATATATTCAACTAAACTTTGTTGCTTAACAAGACTGTCATTTCCATGTTTTAGTGAACCTTTTTATGGTTTGATACTCTCATACAATCTTTATCAGTTACATGCACCCTCATTAGAAAAAACAAGAGAATTTTTCTTTCCATGACTATCTTTCTTTGTCATTGTTGACTTAAGAAAGTCTTTTAGCTAAGAAAATAGTTTCAAGGTTATGGCATAACTTGTCATATAAATTGAACAGAAGCTATATCCAAAATGTTAACTTGTAAACTACTTAGCTTGTTTTAGGCTTTCCATTTAAAATCTGCTTCAGTTTGAACTTTGAACGAGTTGTTCCATATACTTGAATATTAAGACATTTTGGTGTAAGGATTAAAAATTAGCCCGTAAGGCCTCTCAGTTATTCATTTATTTTATCTGAATATAAAAATTACCATTAAATTAGAACCACTCAGCAAAAATATGTCATAGATCAAGATCATACTTTGTAGAGTGTCGTAGAATAAAAATAGGAGAAAGGACACTGAATTCTTTTAGTTTTCCTAGTTCTTATTCCTTTGGTGTATCTTTGCACCTTTAGGGGCAATTTCTAGTTTAAAGTCTAATTCTGTAAAGGGTGCTAGCTCAATGGAAGAGCACCTACTTTACAAGAAGGAGGTTGGTGGTTCGATTCCATCGTGCCCTGATATTCATATATAGGGAATGACGAAGATTAGCTTTTGGTGACGGATGTTCTTTTGACCATCACCAATGAGCTTATGGTGACATTTTTTGACCCTCACCAAAATATGAAATGGTGATGGTCAATGAACGCCACCATATATACGCATCAATAGTGACGACCATTAAAGGTTTGTCACCATAAATCGTTGTTGTTGATATGAAATGGTGAGGGTCATTGTTTGTCATTATAGTGACGGTCAATGAGGGACCTTGATGTCACCACTGAGTTTATGGTGACGGTCAATGAATGTCACCATATATATGCACCAATAGTGACGGCCATGAAAGGTCCATCACAAAAAATTGTTGTTGTTCATATGAAATGGTGACGGTCACTATCTATCACAATAATCAATATTCGTGACGACCTTGAATGTCACCACAACATATACTTTCGGCGACGCCACCTTTGGTGACGTTCAATTTTTTGGTGAAGGAGGCTATTGTCCGTCACCATTGCTCATATGAAATGGTGACGGTCACTATCCGTCACTATAAATCATTATTTGTGATGGACCTTGAATGTCACCACAACACTATACTTTCGGCGACGCCACCTTTGGTGACGTTCATTTTTTTGGTGACGAAGGCTATTGTCCATCACCATTTCTCATATGAAATGGTGATGGTCACTATTCATCACTATAAATCATTATTGGTGACGGACCTTGAATGTCACCACAACACGTATACTTTCGGTGACGCCACCTTTGGTGACGTTCATTTTTTGGTGACGAAGGCTCTTTTGACCCTCACCAATGAGCTTGTGGTGACCATTTTCGCCCCTCACCAATGTTATTTTTTCTTGTAGTGTCTATCATTAACATGAAATATCATTCTCAATATAAGGATTTTTTTTCTCATGGGACCACATAGATGAGCATGTATCAATTATAATGGATGTGATGCAAAGTGTTCTTTTGTTTTAAATTGGAATGTTGTCTAATTTCTGTGTCGATAGGCCTCACATAGTGCGTTGGAAGGTTTTTTTATTTTTGACATTTCTCGTACTGCTTCTTTTTTTCTTATTCTGACAAGACTCTCAAAGTTTATGTGACCCATTCGTTTGTGCCATAACCAACTTTCATCTTATTTATCTAGTAGACGTGCTTTAGTCACTTCATCTAGAACATATATGTCGTCTGGAGCTCGACTTGCTGTAGCAACAATTTTACCATACCTACCTTTCTTGATTTCACATTTTGTGGAGTTAAATAGCATTTTGTGTCCTTGATCACATATTTTTCGAACACTAAGCAGATTGTGATTCATGTTTTCATCCAATATAACATTCTTGGCTAGACCATGTTTGCTTCCGAGAGTGACGGTACCTGATCCTATAACATTTGAAGATCCATCATTTCCAAAGGATACGATTCCATCCTTCTTCTCTTTTAGAGACACAAATTTCTTTTTATCTCCAGTCATATGAGTTGAGCAACCGATATCAACATACCACACATCTTTGTATTTTTGAGCCTTGAGAGCGAGAGAACAATTATCAGTCTTCTTCTTCTTCCATGTTCGTTCATTCTGTGGTTTTGAATGTTCTTCCGCAGGATTTTCATGTCTGCAATATTTGAAGACTAAGTCCTTTAGATTGAAGCATATAATTAGCCATTTCCTTTAGAGTGTGATTCTTCCTTTCAGCTACACCATTTTTTTGTGGAGTATATGGAGAAATATGTTGAAATCGAATGTCATGCTCAGTGAAAAAGTGGATAAATTTGTTGATAACATATTCTCCTCAATTTTCAGTTCTTAACTTAAGAATGTGATGTCTAGATTTTTTCTCAACATAGGCCTTAAAGGCCAAGAAAATTATAAAAACTTCACTCTTGATTTTTAAGAAGTATACCCAAGTGCGTCTAGAAAAGTCATCAATGAAAGTTAAGAAGTACTTGCAGCTAGAGAAAGAAAAAACAGAAAGTGGAACACATAAATCACTGTGCAGAAGCTACAAAGGGGCTCAAGCGTGCTAAGAGGCATATTTTTCAAAACTACCCCATGATGATTTTTGAGTACACATCCAGAACAAACACCATCTCGGAAAGATACCAAAGGAATACCTGTCACCATATTTTCTTTACATAGAGTTTGAGAGAGCGATAGTTTAAGTGACCAAATCGCTCATGCCAAAGTTTGCTCACTTCATCATTATGAGCAACAAAAATAGAGGGAAGAAATGATGACCCAAAGTTGTCAAACTTATACAACGTTATTGAATCATCACCAACATCAGTAGCTAAAATATGTCTAGGATATTTTAGGTCCTTAATTACAACATCATGAGGTGATAATTCTACTGTTTTCACCTAGATGAGTTATCTGATAAACATATATAAGGTTGTAGGACAAGGTAGGAACACATAATACATCATTAAACTGACCGTTATCTAGATGAAAGTTTCTATACCCTACAACACTAAGAGATTTGTCATCACCAACATAAATATTTTTGGTGTTACAATGATTTAAAGAAGAAAATATGGCTTTATTTTTAGCGATGTGGTAAGAGGCTCCAGAATCAATGAGACACTCATGAGAATGAGAAGAAGAAGATACATTCAAACCATAACCATATATTGATTGTTGACAACCACAAGATGAAAGTTCCATTCCCGAAGATTAAGTTAAACTGTGCTCCAAATTGGTGTTGTGCCTCTTCATTGGTGCTTCCTAGGCTTCCATCTTCTTAAATTTTTTTGACTCTATGTGGTCATCATGATTAAAAAAGTTGCAATTTATATCTCTCTTCTTCCCTTTTTTTTATTTTCCTGATTAGTTTGTTGAGTTTATTTTTGAGTTTGCGGCTGAAATTTCTTAAGACCCTTGTTTGGTTTAGGACCTTTCTTTTTAGGATGCTGCTTCTTAGGATTCTTTTGGTATGGTTGTTGTTGGGATACTAAGGATTTCTTAGAAGAGTTTCCAGTATTAATAAGAACAAGGTGTAAGATTTTTTCTTGTTCTCTTACCAAAGAATCACAAAATGCATCAAAAGAGGGGGGCTTCTAGGATGTTTCTTGAGAAATGATGGCTTATCTAGTGGAATGGAAGGTGGAAACAAATATAGAGTATGCAGTGCCACACTTAGCAAGATTGGAACAGATAAGACTATCATCTTCCTTTTTGACCTTACAACCTTCTAAAAGAAATCTAAGGGTCTTGAATTTGGACATAAAATCTGCAATAGAGAAGAAATTATTGGGATCTAAAGTAAGAAACTCGTTTTCAAGCTAGTGGACTCTGATTTAATTTTTAATGCCAAAAATATATTTAGATTTTTCATATCTCCATCAGGGGAGTCAATGTCTTGGATATGAAATCTAAGATCTTGAGAAATGGACATTACTATCAACCCTCATGCGTGATCTTGTTTATTCTCCCATTTAGCGGATTTATCTCCATCGGTAGTTTTAGTTTCTTGTCTTCTGGCTATTCTATAAAGGTCGTTACTTCTAAGTAAGTCTACCATGTAGGATAGCCATTGGAAATAATTGGCTCTCTTAATAATAACTAGGCATGAAGTTTCCAATAAATAAAAAATTGAAGCTGAAAGGGCTTAAACCAACTGCTCCATTGGAAAGATCTTGAAAAATTAGGCTGGTTCAAAATAATGGCTTCCATATGAAGAAGTTATGCCTTTCAAAAAAAAATTGTAGTAGATGACGAATAGTTATGTGAGAGGTTGAAAAATGATGATGACGATGTACTTTTAAAAAAATACACCCCCATTTTCCAAACTCAATACAATAAGCTCACTTTAAAGAATATTACTTTATGTGACCCACTTTTATAAATAACTGAGAGTCACTTTTACAATGTTAATTTTACATGTGATTTTTAACTAAAAAACCCCCTTTCTTTAAAACCTGCAAACTGCCAAAATGCTCTTTAAGAAAAGCTAACTTAACAAAAATATTTTTGGAAAAATAATCTTGAGAAAGAGACTTGAACCCAAGACCTCTATTCTCGTAAAGTAACTTTACACCAAGTGAGCTAGTAAAATGATTCTGTAATTGTTTGAAAGGAGGAATTTTTTTTTTTCTTTTTCTTCGATGTGCATGTTTTTTCCTGCAAAAAAAACAAAAAATTCCACAGAAAAAAAACAAAATACAAGCATTACGACAAAATTTTAGATTTCCGGTTAGTCTTACATGCAACTACCCTTTTTCTTGCTATTTATGATTTCCTGAGATTGCACAAAGACGTAGAGAAAGAGCATACGTAGAAGAAAAATCTTGTCTTCTTGTTTCTGATTTTCCGAGTTCGCACACAGTGCAGATCAAATATGTTATGAAACCAACTCCAAAAATAAAAGAAAATAGAGATCAATGCCTTAGAATTAAGCTAATTTGAGGGGGAAACCTCATTTAAATTACATAAATGAACAATTCTTGGATGATACAAATGAAAAAACCTCCTTCTATATATAGGAGTCCATGGGGTCACAATATAATCCTACTCGACCTAACAATAATAATGTGCGGGCACAATAATAACAATATTAGGGTTACAGGGGTACAAAAATAACATTAAGGGGGTTACACTAACAACAATAAGGGACTATACTAGTAGCATGCCCATCTACTTAAAAAAAAATTTGTCCTCAATGCTTGAGTAGCTCTAGATGATTCTATATAAAATTTGCCTCCTCCCATGTGGAATCTTCAGTGGGTAAGTTCTTCCACTTTATGAGATACTCTGAAATTGATCGATTTCATAACTGACGAGTTCTTGTTTCTGTTACTGCTTCAGGATGCAATATGATTTTTCCTTCCTCATCAAGTTCTGGAAATATTGTTTGAACTAGAATTTTTTCACCTATAACCTTCTTTAAGCATGAAACATGGAAAATTGGATGTAGTTGCGAAGAAGGAGGAAGCTCCAATTTGTATGCCATAGTACCAATCTTTTGCAACACCTTTTAAGGACCATATTACTTTGGCGATAATTTATTATCCTTCTAAGCTTGCTTGAGGGGTATTTATTTGTATGGTTGTAGCCGTAAAAATGCCTAATCTCCTACATAAAAAATTATATCGCTGCTATGTTGATTTTCCTATTGCTTCATTCGATTTTGTGCCAAATTTAGGTTATCCTTTAAGAGTTGGAGAACTTCTTATTGATGCTCGATGTGATCTTACATTGCTTGAACCTTATAATTTTCTCTTAAAGATGATGTGATGGATGGTGGATGATATCCATAAAGTACCATAAATGGGGTCATTTTTGCCGCAGTATGGAAGGAATTGTTATACCATCATTCAGCAAGAGGTAACCAAATGACCCATTGTGTTTTCATATCATATACAAAACACTGAAGATATCCCTCCAAAAAATTATTCACTATCTCAATTTGACCATTGGATTGAGGATGATAAGATGAGGCATGAGCTAGTTGAGTACCCAAACAAGGAAATATTTTCGTCCAAAAATTTCCAGTAAAAATGGGATCTCTCTCACTTACAATAATATTTGGGTTTCCATGTAGCTTTTGAATTGTTTCCATAAATGTAGTAGCAATTGTACTTGCTTTAAATGGATGAGATAATGCACAAAAGTGTGCATACATGGTAAGTCTATCAACAACCACCATGATGACACTCTTTCCTTCGGACTTAGGTAAGCCTGTGATAAAATCCATTGAAGTATCCTCCCAACATTGACTTGGAATGGATAAGGGTTGTAGAAGATCCAGGGTCTTAATTGTATCAAATTTATTTTTCTTGTAAACCAAACATTCTGCCACAAAATTTTAAATATCGAATTTAAGGCCATCCCAAAAAAATTCTTTCTTCACCCTGTGGTAAGTTTTTCAACATACAGAGTGTGCCCCTAAAGGATAAGTGTCCAATTCCAAAAGAATATTTTGTTTTAGTTGGGAATTCTTAAAAATATATAAGCGATATTTGTACCATAAGGAATCATTTTTCAAACTAAATGTCTCCGATGTACTAGGATCTTGCTGCAAATTTTGAATGTGTCCACACTTCTTCATCCTTCTTCCATTCATCCCTTGCTTCGGTTATCCAATATGGTTGGATAATATAAATGGCACAAATAAATTCTTCCACATCTTCATCCTTTCTTGAGAGTGCATCTGAAACAACATTTAGCTTCCTTTTTTTGTAGATGATTTCAAAGTCAGCACCCAACATCTTGGTGACCCATTTTTGCTGCTCTTCTGAAGATATTATTTGTTCCAAAAAGTGTTTAAGACTATCATGATCAGTTTTTACCTTGAAGTGTCGTCCCATTAGGTAAGGTCGCCATTTACTTAGTGCATGTAGTATTGCCAACATTTCCTTCACATAAATATCTTTTTGTAAATACTTTCCTTTGGTTGGACGAATTTCAAAAGAAATGGGTCGTCCTTCTTGCATTAAAACAACAACAATTCCATTTCCAGAGGCATCACATTCCACAATAAAGTTTGGGAAACCTCCAATACATTACATAAATGAACAATTCTTGGATGATACAAATGAAAAAACCTCCTTTCTATACAACCTAACAATAATAATGTAAGGGCACAATAATAAAAATATGGGGGTTACAGGGGTACATCAATAAAAATAAGGGGGTTACACTAATAAAATAAGGGACTATAATAGTAATATAGGGACCTAACATGCTCCTGTCCTTAAAAAAAGAGTTTTCCTCAACGCATCGAGTAGCTCCAGGTGGTTCTGTATAAAATTTTCATCTTCCCATGTAGAACCTTCAGTCGGTAAGTTCTTCCATTCGATGAGATACTCTGAAATTGATCGATTTTGTAGTTGTTGAGTTATTGTTTCCGTGACTGCTTAAGGTTACAATATGGTTTTTCCTTCCTCATCAAGTTCTGGCAATATTGTTTGAACTAGAAGTTTGTCCCCTATAACCTTATGTAAGCATGAAACATGCAAAACTTGATGCACTAGAGAAGGAGCATGAAGCTCCAATTTGTATGCCATAGTACCAATCTTTTGCAACACCTTGTAAGAACCATAGTACTATGGCGATAATTTATTATCCTTCCTAGCTTGCTTGAGGGACATTTTTTTGTATGGTTTTAGTTGTAAAAATACCTAGCCTCCTACATCAAAACTTCTCTCGTTGCGATGTTGATCTAATTGTTGTTTCATTTGATTTTGTGCCAAATTTAGGTTATACTTTAAGAGTTGGAGAACTTCTTGTTGATGCTTGATGTTATCTTCCACTGCTTGAACCCTAGAATTTTCCCTTAAAGAAAATGTGATGGATGGTGGATGATATCCATAAAGTGCCATGAATAGGATCATTTTTACTGCAGTATGGAAGGGAGTGTTATACCACCATTCAACGAGAGGTAACCACTTGACCCATTATGCTTGCTTATAAGATACAAAAAAATGAAGCTATGCTTCCAAACAATTATTCAATATCTCAGTTTGACCATCAGATCGAGGATGATAAGATGAGCTATGAGCTAGTTGAGTACCCAAACAAGAAAATAATTGTCCAAAAATTTCCTGTAAAAATGGGATCTCTATCACTTACAATAATCTTCTGGTTTCCATGTAGTTTTTTAATTTTTTCCATAAATGCAGTACCAATTATACTTTCTTTAAATGAATGAGATAATGCACAAAAATGTGCATACTCGGTAATTCTATCAACTACCACCATGATGACACTCTTTCCTTCAGACTTAGGTAAACCTGTGATAAAATCCATTGAAATATCCTCCCAACATTGACTTGGAATGGATAAAGGTTATAGAAGGCCTAGGGTCTTAATTGTCTCAACTTTATTTTGCTGGCAAACCAAAAATTCCGCCACAAAATTTTGAATATAAGATTTAAGGGCATCCCAAAAAAAATTCTTTCGTCACCCTGTGGTAAGTTTTTAAAATTCATGAGTGTCCTCCTGAAGGAGAAGTGTGCAATTCCAAAAGAATTTTTTGTTTTAGTCGGGAATTATTGCAAATACATAAGCGATATTTGTACCATAAGGAATCATTTTTCCAACTAAATGTATCAGATGTACTAGGATCTTGTGGCAACTTTTGAATGAGTGTCCAAACTTCTTTGCCCTTATTCCATTCATCCGTTGCTTCGGTTAGCCAATCTAGTTGGATAATAGAAATGACACAAAGCAATGCTTCCACCTCTTCATCCTTTCTTGAGAGTGCATCTGCAAGAACATTTAGTTTCCCTTTTTTGTAGATGATTTCAAATTTATAACCCAACATCTTTGTGACCCATTTTTGCTGCTCTTCTGAAGATAGTCTTCGTTCCAAAAAGTGTTTAAGACTATCATGATTAGTTTTTGCCTTGAAGTGTCTTCCCATTAGGTAAGGTTGCCATTTATTTAGTGCAAGTAGTTTTTCCAACATTTAATTCTCATAAATAGCCTTTTGTAAATACTTTCCTTTGATTGGATGACTTTCAGAAGAAACAGGTCTTCCTTCTTGCATTAAAACAACACCAATTCCATTTCCCGAGGCATCATATTCCACAATAATTTTTTTTGTGAAGTCTGGCATAGCTAAGACTGGTGCTAGGCACATTGCCTCTTTAAGATGTTGAAAGGCATTAGTTGCTTCAGGAGTCCATGAAAATGCATCTTTATTCAATAATTTTATTAGAGGTGCTTCTATTCTCCCATAATTCTTAACAAAACTATGGTAAGAACCTCTTAACCCGAGAAATACGTGCAACTGCTTTATGGTTGTGTGGACTTTCCATTCCTTAATGGATTTAATTTTGTTAGGGTCTATCTTAACACCCTTGTGAGATACAATATGACCCATATATTCCAACTCTTGTTCTACAAAGAAAAATTTGGATGCTTTTGCATACAATTGTTTTTCCTCCAATAGTTTCAACACGCTATCAACATGTTGAACATGATCCTTCCAAGACCTCTTTTAGATTATTATATCATCAAAAAACACTAGCACAAATTTTCTAAGGAAGGGTTTGAAAATGGAATTCATCAAACCTTGAAATGTATAAGGTGCATTGGTAAGGCCAAAAGGCATGACCAAAAATTCGTAATGACCCTCATGAGTTTGAAATGATGTTTTCGGAATATATTCAGTCTTCATTCTAATTTGAGGATATCCTGAATGAAGATCTAACTTGGTCAAATAAATTTCTCCATGTAATTCATCCAATAATTCATCAAACACAATATGAGAAATTTATCTTTAATAGTGATCTTATTGAGCTCCCTATAATCTGGACACATGCACCATGATCCATCCTTCTTGTGCACCAATACTACTGGAGTAGAGTAAGAACTTTGACTAAGTTGAATTATACCATCCTCTAACATTTCTGCAATTATACATTCAATTTCGCTTTTTTGGAGATAAGGATATCTATAAGGGCTGATGTTTGGAGGAAAAATTCTTGGAATCAAATGAATAGCATGATCATGGTCACTAATAGGTGGGAATCCTTTGGGAGTTTCAAACAACCTGCAATGATTTTCCAAGAATTTTTGGAGACTAGGAGAAATAGGTGATTTTGATGTTGGAAGTTCTAGTGAGCATAATTGTGCAATTACGCCTCATTGTTATTTCTTCAGAATATTTTTCATGACATTAGAGCTTATTATCTTTCCTGGATTGCCTGCAATACCTCGTAATTTGATTTCCTTTCCTTCTATTGAAGCCCTAAAAATCGGGTCTACAACAAGGGGGATACCCACCCGGTCCGGACCTTGGTTAACAGCTCCTTTTTCGTTTGGTGTAGTGGGTCCGATTGGGGATAATGGGACCAGTTTCCCAATATGTGTGTGTGTGTTTGAGATTTGATATTTCTTTTATAAAATTCCTAAATAAAATTCTTTTCATCTATTTCTAATCTATTCATATGCAAACTTTATTCTAAGAAATATCTAATTCTAAACTAATCCGGGATGTAATATTTCAATATATGCGATCTAAAAGGATTTCAGATAACAATTGATAATAAATATCATTCAATTATTATGAGAAAAGAATTCAATAAAGATAAACTATTTCACATAAAAAGTTAGATGAAACAGTTGTGGAAAAGATATCGCATATTAAGCTATTCATATATCAAGCACAAATAAATAATTATCACCGTACAAAAATGCCAAATGATAACTCAGATATTCAAACATTAACATATAAACAACTAAACATAAATATCACTTTTAACACAGAAACAGAAACAATTAAGAGATAAAAATATCATTTATAACTGGTTCTACTCATGAGCTAGAAGCAATAATGATTTATCTCTTTCTTAATCCAACATCTATCAAGAGTATAGAAATGCAACATCAGTAATAGATATTAGACACAGATATCAATAAATATCGTTCCATTCATTTATCAAAACCTCCTCTGAGGCTGCAGAAGTGCATGTTCTGAGGATAAGTTTTTGAAAATTTTCAGGACCCTTCTCTAAATGCATGAGAAGGGTTTAAATACTAATAGCTAAAATCTAAAAATAGTTTATTACAAAAAATTAGGATTCGGTTTAAATGACCGTCCTTTTCCTAGGAAAAAATATAGTAAAACTAAAACTAAATCTAAAAATAAAGACTATCAACTATCTACTTATGAATTTGATATTTGATCTTGCAAGCATCCAACATTGTTTTGAGAAGAGGTGGTTGGCCAACTTCAGATTTCAACTACCTCGAAAAGACATAATCGACAAGTGTAGGAGCAATATTCTCAGCAGAATTAATGATGTAATTAAGCGCACTGCATTGACTGTGGGGTTTTACTAGATCTGTCCAGTAAGAATCCCAGTTTAATTTTGTCAGTTCTTGAATTGACTTTGCATTTTCATCAGCCTTTTGCCTCCATTCTGTTTGTAATTTCTATGCTTGCGGAAGGTGTCCCAGAATAATTTCTGAAATAAAATTAACTTTGTGCAAATTTTCATTTACACAATCAGTAATATTTCCTGCTGTTGTAGCTGCTTCCTCTGCTGCTTTTTTTTCCTTTATGATCTGTACATCCCAATTGTTGAAGAGCAGTTCTTTATGACTATCATTGATGATCGGTGCTCCTATTATTCTTCCTTCCTCTGTCTTTTGCCATGCCATATAATTAGTAACTCTTTCATTAGTTAAATCATAATCATGTCGTAATTCTACGACATGATTAGTGATTTTATCACTTTCTTGACAAAAAGAGTTGTATTGCGAGATTTTCTGGCATAATATGTCTTGTTGTTGCAGTAGTTGTTTTTTCAAAGAAACAGACTCTGAAATGAACTCTGGAAGCTTAGGGTCATCTTTGTGCTCCTCTTGGATAATCTGCATTTGTTTCTCTTTATCTGCCAAACTTTTCTGATATCCAATTTGCATCTGTTGAAGCTTTTGCTGTAACTCTTCAAGTTTTATCTGTGCTTCACTGTTAGCACGGGCTTGTTGCAATTGTTGTTGTAGAACTTGTATCTGATCTTCTTTTTCATTTAATAATAGCTTTACCTCGGATGCTTTGTCAATAGTTGCGGAGGCATAAGCTCCTGTAATCTGAGATAACTTGGTAAGATTATCAGTTGGATCCGTAGTAGGATCCTTCCATAAGACATCTAATTGTTCTACCTCAGTAGAGATTGAGCTCTCTAACTTTCTCTTTTTCCTCTGCTTCCTCACTACTGCTTTATACTACGGGATGTAGAATACATCTGGAGGAGGAATGTCCTCTATATTGAGTACAATTTCAGAAGAGGGAGTGATAGGTATATGCTCAGTTTTTGTGACGTTACTACTTATTCCGTGCTCAAAAATTTTATTGTCTGTACAGGGGTCTGTATATTCTGTCCTTCTACATTAAGCAATTGATTAAAAGTTTCCCATTATTTGTCGAATTCAGTCCTGATTGTCGGTTGCTGCAAATTGAGAGGTGGAAGATTCAACTGTGGAGTGGTAAACGTCTGTTTTTGTGAAAGATCTTTTGATTGAGCTGTATCTTTTACTGAGCTTTCATCATTATCAATCTTTTTAGAACACTCAGAAGTCTCTTTTTCAGACTTTGACTTAGAATTTTCTGTGTCCGAGCTGCCACTAAGACTGACACTAGGAGTTGGTTCCCTTGCGGGTTCCAAGCGTAAATTTTCCAAAGGGATAGTAGTTAGTCTTCTCTCTCTGTAAACTTTAAATTCCTGAAAATCTTCTGGGGATAACTGTGTTTGAGCTAAATGCCAAACTTCTTTAAATGAACATTTTCCTAAGAACATATCATCAAAAGGATCTTCTTCTCTAGAAAACACTCTTACTTTGATTGCAGTGGTGAAATTTTTAACAACATCAATTGGATCAAATAGCCTTCTCGAAAATTTGAACAGTTGTAAGCATGTAATATTGCTTACCTCTTTGAATGCATGACCAACATCAAACAATGAAAATGCTCCATAGGCTATGGGAAATTATGGCCAAATGCCCTTATTCTTCTCTATTAATTCCTTTGTCAAACCTCCTTCACCACAAGTTTGACAAGCAATCTCCCGAGCTACAAGTTTATCCGGAACATACAGGGGTAAAACATGGGGGGAAGAAGAACTTCAAAAAACCCTCACATAAGTAAACAACTCTTCCCAAAAACATCTTGTGACAGGGAGAATGTCGACTTCTGCTTCCGGGGATAACCTTGGAGCATCCTTATTATATAATATTCTGTACAGAGGCAGCATTATGCCATGGAAAATTTTGTAAAAATGAGGAACAAACTTTGATTCCCACAACTCTTTGTGATAGACATGAATAGGCAGGGGATCATGAATTGTCCATTGCCAACCCATCAAAGGGAGTTTAGAAACAAAACAAATTGAATCCATAACATAGGCAGATAGATAAAAAGGAGGATAAATCCTCTGAGAAACAGTCCATTTGGACCGGTAATTGAAAATGGCAGTAGCTAAATTATCAAACAAGATTTTGGCCCAGTCTACAATTGTAGCATTAACAGCAGCATTCAACAACGGGAGCCATTCAGGCAAGACCATATTTATGTCAGGCTTTCCAAAAAGGCTGCATAAATAGCAGCAGCAAAACAATATGGAGAGGTGAGCGAACCAGTACTGTACATACCGTGTTTGTTTTTCTTCAATGGTTTCTCTCTTTTGGTCCATTCCTTGGTGCATTCTGCCAAATTTGCATTTTCTCAGGTGAATTTCTCCATAAATTGTTTGTTGTAAGTTGCCTGAGGTTCCGGTAAGTGATACATAAGCCTCAAATATTCTGTAGTGAATGACCCGATGAGTTCTTGTCCTCGAGTTCTAAATTTCCTGTCTGGAATATCGGTGTTATCCAACACCTATTTTATCATATCTGTATACGGAAGAATTCTCGGTCTTGCTGCTATTCTATGAAGAAATGAACAAGCCAATTCTGTAAGAGACGCTTCAGAGGAATTACTTGATCCAGCAGTAGTCACGACTTCCATTACCCTGGGATTTTATTCTTCGAGTAGATTATGCATGCCCTCCCAGGTAGTGATACCGGCGTCCTTATTGCAAGCAGTATCCGCATACAGGGAAGCCATCTCTTTGTTTTCAGCACTCGGAACTTTCTCTTTCTTACCCATAATGCTCTGTGAATGCTTTGTATAGTCTTCTGCTCCTTCGTGCCTGTGGTGTTACGAATTAAGTGAGATTAATGAGATGAGAAAGGTGACGGGATAGTTTTAAATGTTGAAGGCGGATAAAAACGTGAAATAACCTTTCAATAAAAAAAAAATCCTTTCCATCAATGATTAACAATCCATTCATTAATTTTGACATCAAAGCGCATAATGGATATTTATTCATGAAAAGATTTACTTTGGACACCGTGCTAGAAGAATCTGCGATAATGCGATCTGCGATTTGCTGTGCAATATCGCAAAATCGCAATATCGTGGATCACAATCATCGCAAATCGCAACATCACAAATCGCAATCTAATATTATCGTGAAATCGTAATATCGCAAAATCGCGGAATCACAATTTCACAAAATATAACTTATTAAACAACTTTTCTGCGATATGCGGTTTGCGATAAATACTTTTAATGTATTGTTCTTTGGGATCGCGCTATCACAATATCGCGGAATCACAATTTTAAAAGATTTTTCTTTCACAAAGGATATCCATTTTTTGCGATGGATGTGGTATTTTTATTCAAAGAAAGATTATGTTTTGATCTATCATAAACCTAGGTTTATTTTAAAGATTTTCAAAGGAATTTCCCTAAGTTATGATAGTAAGTTTTATTTGAGAAAGGAAATAAATACTAATTATTTTTTTTGGATTTTTTGACTAAGGGTCCCCACTTATTTAGTATTATTACTAATATTAAATAAGAAGGGGGGTTGTTGTTGGCCACAAAAATTGGATATTCACTTGGAAGAACCAGTTATCTCTACATTTCTTTTGGATTTTCTAAACTTTTCAAAACAAAATTTTTTCCAGAAAATCAAACTTTATTATAAAAAGACAAAGTACATTATGCTTTAATCTATAAATGATATTTCATTGCTTCTATATTCAAATTTTGATTATTCACTTCCTCAAGCTAGTCCTTGTATTTACATCTTTCATTACTTGGTTAAAAGGATAAAAACAAAGGCTTCTCTATAAATCAGCTTTAAATATGCTCATTTGTCATAGGTAGAGCCATTGCTGCCAGCAAGCGTTTATAGCCTCGACAGGGTTACCTGTTACCCAACAATGATTCTGTATCCTACTTAGAGAAATATACAATTTTCAAAGAGAAATCCATATCACACTTATTGCTTTTGGTTTTCTTTTTTATTCTTAAAGAACAATGTCTTGGTTTGGTAGCCAACTCATGACAATGCCATTCACTTGATTTATAACTTTGCTGAACAAGATGGCTCGTGATGAGACCCCTTGTCTTTTGATTGCAGCAATCTTGAGTCATTGCCCTGTTATGGTATGCAGTATTGGCAAAGTCAGCAAGCTATAATATCTATGATCATGATAAGTCGGCTCGTGATGAGACCTCTTACTCTTTAAGTTAAAAAGTGTATCATTGGATAATTCTTTGAAGATTGTAATTTTCTAAGCGGGGAGGATATCATTGTTTCCTTAAGATAGCTCTGGACGACAATAGTAGAGTTTTTTGGAAAGAAATTTTCTATAGAGAAACTTTGTTTTGTTATTGATGCCTTTCATTGAACTGATATAAAACAATCTTTCACTAAAAGTTGCCTTTCATCAAAGTTTTCAAAGTTGAAACTAGTATCATTTCAAGAGTAAAGTTTTTAACTGTATCTTTGAACAACAATGATCAATATTCTGAAAAGAATTCTATTCATAAAAAGTGAAGAAACCAAATCTAAAAAGAGAATTTATCTCTTCTTTGTGAATTCCAAATGTAACCATTAACAATTCGTTTTATTTTGACAAATAAAGAAAACTAATATACAAAATAGAAGAATGATCTCCTATGGAAAGTATTTTTTGAGAATTTTTCCATTAACAGGTAAAGACTCTCTTTTGCTTGTTAAATCCTGTAACACAAAAGTAGATGGACCTATGATTTCTGCAATTTGAAAAGGACCAAGCCACATTCGTTGAAATTTCGTATGTTTTCCTTTTTCCTCGTGAGTCTTGTCCCATTTTAAAACAAGATCTCCAACCTGAAAGTCTTTTGTGGTTATCATGTTTGAATCAAAGGAAGCTTTTACTAATGCTTGATGATGGGCATGAGTTATTTTGTCTTTTTCTTGTTGTTCTTCTAACTTAATTCTTTCCATCTGTCTTAGTTGCAAGGAAGAAGTTGGTGCTTCATCTATATATTGAACTAAGGCCAAAGAAGGAATTGCTAAATGAGTTGGAAGAACTACTTCTTTCCCATAAACTGAATTAAAGGGAGAAGTACCAATAGAAGCCTTCTGTGTTGTTCGATCTGCCCATAAAGCATATATTAAAGACTTATGCCAATTTTTATGATTTTGATCAATGGTTCGCTTAATGATTCTGATTAAGTTTTTATTTGTGGATTCAGCTAACCCATTTCCCTGTGGATAATAGTTGGTTGAGTATTTAAGTTTAAAACCTCTCTTGAGTGCAAATTCAGTCATAGCATTACCAGAAAAATATGATGCATTGTCAAATACTAAAGCAGAAGGTAAACCAAACCTAGTGATTATGAATTGATCTATGAATTCAATGATATGCTCAGCATTAGCAGTCTTGAGAGGGACTGCTCCTACCCATTTTGTAAAATAATCAGTTGCAGTAATGATATACCTATGTTGCCTAGAAGAGTGAGGAACGATCTCACCTATTATGTCCAATCCCCATTGATCAAAAGGCTGTTCAATGTTTACTTGTTGTAATGTCAATGATGGTTTCTTTTGTCTTCCAGCTGTGGTTTGACAAATTTGACATCTTATTACATAGCTATGTGAATCTTTGAATAAAGTGTGCCAGTAATAGCCTGCGTGGAGAATTTTATGTGCAGTAGCATCTCCAGCATAATGTCCACCTGCTGGTCCATCATGAAGTTCCTGCAAGACTTTTTCAGCTTCAGATTTCTCCAAACATCTAAGAAGAATAGAATCGTGATTCATTTTAAAAAGAACATCTTTTACAAGCTGATATTGTTTAGCCTTCAACCTTAAAGCTCTTTTCTTGGTGTGATCAAGATTTGGAGGAGCGTATCCATTCTTTAGATAAAAAATGATATTAGCATATAATGATTCAACATCGTTTAGGCTTACCTCATACGTTTGTATCTCTTCAGATGATTTCTCAGAAATATGTGATGCTCCAGCTAGTATTTTGCAAAAGCCTTGACCTCTAACAATATTTGCTGGTTTGATCTCAACATCATATTCTTGTAAG
The DNA here is from genome assembly GCA_034641835.2 of Pinus albicaulis. Taxonomy (NCBI): domain Eukaryota; kingdom Viridiplantae; phylum Streptophyta; class Pinopsida; order Pinales; family Pinaceae; genus Pinus; species Pinus albicaulis. The sequence goes on from CM076571.1 coordinate 592,522,794, forward strand.
GCAATAATCCAATTAGCTCTTTTCTCACCCACATCTTTTTGGACTAAAATATTTCTTACCGCTGGAAATGGTACAATGATTTTTGTATGGGTTTTAAGAAAAAAGGGTCTGAAGTACTTAATTGCTTTAAAAACAGCATAAGCTTGTTTAACTCAGCTCCCTGTAAATTTGAACTGAAGAAAGAAATTGGGGCTTCTGCTTTGCCTTGATTTTCTTGAGTGAGAATCGTAGCGTAAGATTTATCAGAGGCAAATGTGTACAAAATAAAAGGATCAGAAAAATTTGGAGTTGCTAAAGATGGAGCATTAATGATTGCTTGTTTAATCAGATTGAATGCCTCATATTCATCTTGGCCCCACTTGAAGTTTGAATTCTTTTTAATCATCACTTGTAAAGGAGATACAATTCTTGAAAAATCTGGTACAAATCTCTTTACAAAATTAATTTGGCTGAGGAAAGATTGCATAGCTTTCTTGTTGTGAGGTAAGGATATTTCGGAAATCTCCTTGATTCTATCAGGATCAATGTGAATTCCAGATTTTGACACTATGAATCCAAGAAGTTTTCTTTCACTTAATGCAAAAAATGATTTTTTTGGGTTAAGTGAAATTCCATACTTTTGACAACGTTGGAATATCTGCTTCAAATCTCTAAGATGATTGCTTCGTTTTTTGGAATATATAGTTATATCATCCAAGTAAATTACCACTGATTTGTTAACTAATCCCTTAAAAGCGATGTCCATGGCTCTTTGAAATGTGGCACCAGCATTGATCAGACCAAAAGGCATCTTTTGATATGCATAAGTGCCCCATTTGGTTCTGAATGTAGTTTTCAATTGATCATCTGGATGAACTAACACTTGGTTGTAACCAGAGAAACCATATAAGAAAGACATTAATTCTGATCCTGCAAGTGCCTGTAATATTTGCTCCATGGGAGGCAAAGGAAAATTATCTTTTTGGCAGGATTTATTAAGATTTAGAAAGTCAATGCAAATTCTAATATCTCCGTTTTTCTTTCTAATAGGAACCATATTGGAAACCCATTTAGAATGTCGAAGAGGAAAAATAATTTTGGCTTTCAATAACCTATTTAGTTCAGATTTGATTTGATTTTCTAGATTGGGATGGATTTTTCTCAGCTTTTGTTGTACAGGTTTCTCATGATTTATCATTGGGATAGTGTGTTGGATGATAGAAGTGTCATAAGTTTTGAGTTCATCGTAGTTCCAAGAAAAGACACTTTTATATTGTTTCAAAAGACAAACACATGCTGATTTTTCTTCAGGAGTTAGACCAAGGCCTAGGTTGATATTCTGTGGTTTGGTATCAGTTCCTAGATTTACTAATTCATAATTCAAAGTTGAACGTTGTAATTTTGAATTTGTAGATCTTTTAAATAAGTCTTTCAAATCATAAAGGTCTTCTAACTTGACTATTGAATTTGGGATAGCATTGTTAGTGCTATCATGTTGTAATTGTTTGTCATGTTGGTCTTCATCGATTATCTGATTGGTATAAGATCCTTCAGATGTGAGGAAGCTTACAATATCAGGATCATCGTTGAAAATTCTCCAATTGGTAACGTTATCAGGAATCAAAGGTCTAAAGATTAATTCAATTGAAAATCGATCAAGACTAAAGTCTTCTGTAGGAATAAGCTTAGAGGCTACATTGGCTAAGAGGTCTCCACTAGCATTCTGGATTCTAGGAATTGGTGAAATATTGAATGCTATAAAATGTTCAGTCAGATCTTGAACTAAAGATTGATAATGCTTTAAATGACCTAATAAACAATGTATAGTATTGCGTACCTGTTTGATTACAATTTCTGAATCTCCGAAAACTTGCAGATATTTGATATCCAATCCGATTGCTTTATATAACCCTTGGATTAAAGCCTCGTATTCTGCGGTATTATTAGTACATTCAAACTCAAGTCTGCAGGTTAGCATAATTTTGTTTCCCTCTGGACTAACCAACACGCATCCTGCTCTTGCTCCTTCATTAGACTTAGAACCATCAAAAAATAATTTCCAAAATAAAGATTTATTTACAGGAGTATCTACAAAATTAATACATTTAGAACTGTCTGTTTGAGAAAAAATTTCTATTTGAGATAAAACATAATGTTCTAAATAAGGTGAAGTATGAGCATTGAAATTTCCTAAGAAAGAATCAACTGAGTAATTGCCAATGATATTACTGTTGTATGCAACTGGTTCATTCTCTCCTTCCAATTCTGTTACTATGTATTTCTGATGCTTTTCTCGTTCAACCTTTATCTGATTTGGTTTACCATTGTAAGGAAGCCACATGTGTGACCAATCGGTTGCAAAGTATCCATGAAGTTTTTCTGACCAATCTTTGCTAAGAATTAAGCCATAAAATTTTGGAATATCTGCAACTAAAATATCAATGACTTGACATACCTTTGGATTTGATGATAGCCTTATGGTAACCCAGTTTAATTCGCCAATCACTTCAACTTGCGATCGATCTAACTACACTATGTGCACAACAGATTTTTGTGGTTGAACGTTCAATTTTGCACATATTGATTTTGGTAGAATATTAGATGAAGCTCCAGAATCCACTAAACAATTATGCAAATTTTTATTAAAAACTTCATAAGTAAGAAGAAATGGAGGAGTATGAGATCTGGACCTTCCTCTAATTAAAGCGATATTTTCAAGATCAACTTTACTGATCGAATTAGTTGGAGGTCTTCCCATGTCATTAGAAGCTTGAGAAATTGCAGGGTCGGGCAAAGGTTTTTCTGGTACAGCATGTAATTCTTTCAAAAGTACCTTTTGCTGGTGTTTTAACTTGCTCAATTCATAAAAAGTGATGTTAGCCCTAGTCTTCTTCGTATCTTCTGTAATGTTATATTCCATTTCATCTAGAACAATCAATGTTCTTGATGGAATTGATGAATCTGTTTGGACTGGGCTAGTTTGAATTGCTTTGGATGTCGTTTTCTTGGGTGCAATTTTATCCTTAGCCAATGAGCTTGCGCTCTTTGGTTTGGGAGTAGATTGAGGAGGATCAAGTTGATTTCTACTTCTAGTACTAATCGGGGATGCTTCTTGGTCTTCCTCATCTGGGAGGATGAAATCCCACATGCCTTGTACTTCTACCACCTCTTCTTCATCAGTAGTTTCTTCAGTAACAATCTCTTCTTCTTCTTCTTCTGATTCAGCATTTGTAATAGCATTTGGTGGTTTTTGATTAGTTGAAGGATTTCTTCTAAAAGGCTTGAAAGATTTTTTAGAAGATGTTTCTGCCACTTGTTTCTTGATATCAACCATTTCATTGGACATGGTTTTCAAAAATTTTTGCAATCCTTCTAAATCAAATGGATCTTTTGGTTGTTTTTTCTTAGGATCTTCCTTAAAAGTGACCTTCTTGGACTTCCGTTCTTCTATTGCATTTTTATTTTCTAAAGCAATGATTCATTTCTCTACTGCTATTGCTTCTTTCATATTGTTTGCTAAAGTTGTTTTATTAGCCCTATCAACAAAGATTGCTATGTTTGATGGAAAAGCAGAAATGTACCATTCACTTCGCACTTCTTCGCTTGACTTGGACGCAGTAGGAATTTTGTTTAACAATTTATTGAAACGAGAATTGAAATCCTTGACAAGTTCTTTTAAATCAGCTCTAAGATTAGACAAATCATTGATCAATGTTGCTGTAGACCTGCCATCACCAAATTTAGTCAAAAATTGATCTTGAAAGATATCCCAAGTAGTAATGGATCAAGATGGTAACGAAAAATACCATGATCCAGCTGCTCCTTGTAGGGTATAAGGAAAAAGTCGGACAACATCATCTTCATTAACAACTCCATTGAGATTTATGGATAACATAAAGTTGTTGATATGTTCTTCTGCTAGCATGCCTACTTCAGGATTAAACTTAGGCAACCATTTTTCAGGATGGGCCGGTATTTGGCTCAAGGGTGCATGCATTAAGACTGCCCCTGGATTATTCCATGGAATTTGGGCCATCATTGAACTACTAACAGATGAAAGTGTAGAAGATGATATTTGTGACTGTGAAGATGAAGATATTATGATTTGAGAAGGAGACGTGGAAGATTAAGTGGACTGATGGACAGTAATCTGGAGTGGAGGAGTGGGTGGTTGACTTCGCGATGAAGTGTTTGAGATGGATGATGATGATGAAAGAGTCTCACTATCAGACCCTTTGGGTGATTTCCTAGCTCTTTTTCTTGTAGGTAGAGGTAACTCAGTTGGCTGAATGCCAAGCTTTTCACTCTGTAATATAGTGAGAGGATGAGGAGGATTATATTGCGAAGTCACACTGCCTTGAGATTTATTAGACCTTTGAGGTGATATTGAAAATTGCTGAAGTTTATGAATCAAAGATTCGAATTTAGGAGGTTCAATAGCAGATTCTTCTGAAAAGTCAGGGTTTGTGGTAGTGTCTGTTCTTCTTTCGACTTCTGATTCTAGATTTAAAATTTCTGAGTGAGATGGAGAAGTCGGGGAAGATGGTGAGGGTGATTTACTCTCAGAATGGTATTTATATTTAGATTCACTTGCCATTCATAGTTCGAGGCCCTCCTTCTAGCGCCAAATATGTTGAAGCCCAAAAATCGGGTCTACAACAAGGGGGATACCCACTGGGTCCGGACCTTGGTTAGCATCTCCTTTTCCGTTTGGTGTAGTGGGTCCGACTGGGGATAATGGGACCAATTTCCCAATATGTGTGTGTGTGTGTTTGAGATTTGATATTTCTTTTCTAAAATTCCTAAATAAAATGCTTTTGATCTATTTCTAATATATTCATATGCAAACTGTATTCTAAGAAATATCTAATTCTAAACTAACCAGGGATATAATCTTTCAATATATGCGATATAAAAGGATTTCAGATAACAATTGATAATAAAGATCATTCAATTATTATGAGAAAAGAATTCAATAAAGATAAACTATTTCACATAAAAAGTTAGATGAAACAGTTGTGGAAAACATATCGCATATTAAGCTATTCATATATCAAGCAAAAATAAATAATTATCATCATAAAAAAATGCCAAATGATAACTTAGATATTCAAACATTAACATATAAACAACTAAACATAAATATCACTTTTAACACAGAAACAGAAACAGTTAAGAGATAAAAATACCATTTATAACTAGTTCTACTCATGAGCTAGAAGCAATAATGATTTATCTCTTTCTTAATCCAACATCTATCAAGAGTACAGAAATGCAACATCAGTAACAGATATTAGACACATATATCAATAAATCTCGTTCCATTCATTTATCAAAACCTCCTATGAGGGTGCAGAAGTGCATGTTCCGAGGATAATTTTTTGACAAATTTCAGGACCCTTCTCTAAATTCATGAGAAGGGTTTAAATACTAATAACTAAAATCTAAAAATAGTTTATTACAAAAATTTAGGATTCTGTTTAAATGACTGTCCTTTTCCTAGCCAAAAATATAGTAAAAGTAAAACTAAATCTAAAAATAAAGACTATCAACTATCTACTTATGAATTTGATATTTGATCTTGCAAGCATCCAGCATTGTTTTGAGAAGAGGTGGTTGGCCGACTTCAGATTTCAACTGCCCCGAAAAGACAGAATTGGCAAGTGTAGGAGCAATCTTCTCAGCAGAATTAATGATGTAATTAAGCGCACTGCATTGACTGTGGGGTTTTACTAGATATGTCTAGTAATAATCCCAGTTTAATTTTGTCAGTTCTTGAATTGACTTTGCCTTTTCATCAACCTTTTGCCTCCATTCTGTTTGTAATTGTTGTGCTTGCGGAAGGTGTCCCGGAATAATTTCTGAAATCAAATTAAATTTGTGAAAATTTTCATTTACACAATCAGTAATATTTCCTGCTGCTGTACCTGCTTCCTCTATTGCTTTTTTTTCCTTTCTGATCTGTACATCCCAATTGTTGAAGAGCAGTTCTTTATGACTATAATTGATGATCGGTGCTCCTGTTCTTCTTCTTTCCTCTGTATTTTTCCATGCCATATAGTTAGTAACTCTTTCATTATTTAAATCATAATCATGTCGTAATTCTACGACATGATTAGTGATTTTATCACTTTCTTGACAAAGAGTTGTATTGCGAGATTTTCTGGTATAATATGTCTTGTTGTTGCAGTAGTTGTTTGTTCAAAGAAATAGACTCTGAAATGAACTCTGGAAGCTTAGGTTCATCTTTGTGCTCCTCTTGGATAATCTGTATTTGTTTTTCTTTATCTGCCAAACTTTTCTGATATCCAATTTGCATCTGTTGAAGCTCTTGCTGTAACTCTTCAAGTTTTATCTGTGCTTCACTGTTAGCACGGGCTTGTTGCAATTGTTGTTGCAGAACTTGTATCTGATCTTATTTTTCATTTAATAATAGCTTTACCTCGGATGCTTTGTCAATAGTTGCGGAGGCATAAGCTCCTGTAATCTGAGATAGCTTGGTAAGATTATCAGTTGGATCTGTAGTAGGATCCTTCCATAAGACATCTAATTGTTCTGCCTCAGTAGAGATTAAGCTCTCTAACTTTCTCTTTTTCCTTTGCTTCCTCACTACTTCTTTATACTACGGGCTGTAGAATACATCTAGAGGAGGAATGTCCTCTATATTGAGTACAATTTCAGAAGAGGGAGTGATAGGTATATGCTCAGTTTCTGTGACGTTACTACTTATTCCCGTGCTCAAAACTTTTATTGTCTGTACAGGGGTCTGTATATTCTGTCCTTCTACATTAAGCAATTGATTAAAAGTTTCCCATTCTTTGTGCAATTTAGTCCTGACTGTCGGTTGTTGTACATTTAGAGGTGGAAGATTCAACTGTGGAGTGGTAAACGTCTGTTGTTTTGAAAGCTCTTTTGATTGAGCTGTATCTTTTACTGAGCTTTCATCATTGCCAATATTTTTAGAACGCTCAGAAGTCTATTTGTCAGACTTTGACTTAGAATTTTCCATATCCGAGCTGCCACTAAGACTGACACTAGGAGTTGGTTCCCTTGCGGGTTCCAAGTGAAAATTTTCCAAAGGGATAGTAGTCAGTCTTCTCTCTCTGTAAACTTTAAATTCTTGAAAATATTCTGGGGATAACTGTGTTTGAGCTAAATGAAAAAATTCTTTAAATGAACATTTTCCTAAGAACATATCATCAAAAGGATCTTCTTCTCTAGAAAACACTCTTACTTTGATTGCAGTGGTGAAATTTTTAACAACATCAATTGGATCAAATAACCTTCTCGAAAATTTGAACAGTTGTAAGCATGTAATATTGCTTACCTCTTTGAATGCGTGACCAACATCAAACAATGAAAATGCTCCACAGGCTACGGGAAATTGTGGCCAAATGCCCTTCTTCTTCTCCTTTAATTCCTTTGTCAAACCTCCTTCACCACAGGTTTGATAAGCAATCTCCCGAGCTACAAGTTTATCCGGAACATACAGGGGTAAAACATGGGGGGAAGCAGAACTTCCAAAAACCCTCACATAAGTAAACAACTCTTCCCCAAACCATCTTGCGACATGGAGAATGTCGACTTCTGCTTCCGGGGATAGCCTTGGAGCATCCTTATTATACAATATTCTGTACAAAGGCAGCATTATGCCATGGCAAATTTTGTAAAAAGGAAGAACAAACTTTGATTCCCACAACTCTTTGTGATAGACATGAATAGGCAAGGCATCATGAATTGTCCATTTCCAACCCATCAAAGGGAATTTAGAAACAAAACAAATTGAATCCATAACATAGGTAGATAGATAAAAAGGAGGATAAATCCTCTGAGAAATAGTCCGTTTGGACGGGTAATTGAAAATGGTAGTAGCTAAATTATCAGACAAGATTTTGGCCCAGTCTACAATTGTAGCGTTAACAGCAGCATTCAACTAAGGGAGCCATTCAGGCAAGACCATATTTATGTCAGGCTTTCCAAAAAGCCTGCATAACATAGTAGTAGCAAAACAATATGGAGAGGTGAGCGAACCAGTATTGTACATACCATCTTTGTTTTTCTTCAATGGTTCCTCTCTTTTGGTCCATTCCTTGGTACATTCTGCCAAATTTTCATTTTCTCTGGCGAATTTATCTATAAATTGTTTGTTGTAAGTTGCCATAGGTTCCAGTAAGTGATACATAAGCCTCAAATCTTCTGTAGTGAATGACCTGATGAGTTCTTGTCCTGGAGTTCTAAATTGCCTGTCCGAAATATCAGTGTTATCCAGCACCCATTTTATCATATCTGTATACGAAAGAATTCTTGGTCTTGCTGCTATTCTGTGAAGAAATGAACAAGCCAATTCCGTAAGAGATGCTTTAGAGGAATTACTTGATCCAGCAGTAACCGCGACTTCCATTACCCTGGGATTTTCTTCTTCGAGCAGATTATGCATGCCCTCCAAGGTAGTGATACCAGTGTCCTTATTGCAAGCAGTATCCGCATACAGGGAAGCAATCTCTTTGTTTTAAGCACTTGGAACTTTCTCTTTCTTACCTGTAATGCTCTGTGAATGCTTTGTATAGTCTTCTACTCCTTCGCGCCTGTGGTGTTACGAATTAAGTGAGAGTAATGAGATGAGAAAGGTGACAGGATAGTTTTAAATGCTGAAGGCGGATAAAAACGTGAAACAACCTTTCAATCAAAACAAAATCCTTTCCATCAATGATTAACAATCCATTCATTAATTTTGACATCAAAGCGCATAACGGATATTTATTCATGAAAAGATTTACTTTGGACACCGCGCTAGAAGAATCTGCGATAATGCGATCTGCGATTTGCTGTGCAATATCGCAAAATCGCAATATCACGGATCACAATCATCACAAATCGCAACATCGCAAATCGCAATCTAATATTATCGTGAAATCGTAATATCGGAAAATCACAGAATCAAAATTTCACAAAATATAACTTATTAAACAACTTTTCTGCGATATGATGTTTGCGATAAATAATTTTAATGTATAGTTCTTTGGGATCGCGCTATCGCAATATCGTGGAATCGCAATTTTAAAAGATTTTTCTTTCACAAAGGATATCCATTTTTTGCGATGGATGCGGTATTTTTATTCAAAGAAAGATTATGTTTTGATCGATCATAAACTTAGGTTTATTTTGAAGGTTTTCAAAGGAATTTCCCTAAGTTATGATAGTAAGTTTTATTTGAGAAAGGAAATAAATACTAATTAATTTTTTTGGATTTTTTGACTAAGGGTCCCCACTTATTTAGTATTATTACTAATATTAAATAAGAAGGGGGGTTGTTGCTAGCCACAACAGCTTCCAAAAAAAAATTCAAGAAAATTTTTTGAAAATTGAAAGCTACCGTCCCCAAATATTATAACCATTATACTCCTAGTACAACATCAACACCTCCCATTGGAATGGAAAGAATTGGAATATTCAATACATATTCCCCCATGGCTAGGTTGATATTATGGCATTTTCCAGAGCAATTTATAGTTCCTCCATTTGCAACCATCGCTTGACATTTTGTTCTTGGGTATAAGAAACAATTCAATTCCTTGGCTACCTTAAATTGAATTAAATTATGGGTACTACCCGAATCAATCAACACTATCACCTTTTTCTTCTTGATATTTCCTTCTATCTTGAGAGTTTGAGGAGTGTTAATTCCTTCCAATGCATTACATGATATGATTAGACTCATTTCTTCTTCCTCTAGGGTTGGTTCCTAGTGTATATCCTCTTCTTTTGAAGTTTCTTGTTCATTTTCTTCCTCCTCCTCACAATCTATGTAAAATAATTTCTTCTCAGCAGAATTACGACCTTTAGTGTATTTGTCATCACAACTGTAGCAAAGCCATTTTACTCTTTCTTCTTCCAATTTTTGTGGTGTCAACCTTGTAGGTTGTGGAAGTCTAGGAGTAGCAAGACTTCCATCTTTATAGATGTGAGTGGTAAGCTTCCTTGTCGCCACAATTTTACATTCAATTTTTCTTTCCAACCTGAATGCCTTTTCCAATGAATTGGGTTCCCAAACGCGAACTTCATGTTGGATGTTATGCTTTAAAGTCCCTATGAAGGCATCAATCATGTGTTCCTATAGCATATCAGTTACCCATATATTCAATTTTTGGAAGTCCTCAATGTGCTCCATCACTGGACCCTTTTTTTCGAGATTTATCAATTGGCTAAAGAAGGTGTTTCTCTTTGTATCCTCATAATGTGCTATTGCTTCCTTTGTAAAAACTGACCAAGTGATATTTTTTTTTACAGGAGAAAATCCATCGATACCATACATATGTATTTGTTTTGAAATGTAAAGTTGCAATGCGTACCTTTTGTGTGTTTTTCACATTACTGAGATTAAAACATTGCTCCATCTGTAGTATCAATGTTATAGAATCATTGCCATCAAACTTCCTCATATCCATCTTTGGAATATGTTTGTTCTTAAATCCAACATTAGAGTTTATGAAATCAAGATCAAAATTTATTTTTTCTCATCATGAGTTTCCTTTGCTATCTTTCTGCCATTAGCAATCATTTCTTGTATTAACCTTGTCATCAAACCTTCCATGTCTAATTTTAGATCATTCTTCATGTATTCCATGTTGTGTTTCATTTTTTCATCGATCTTAGCTTCCATGTCATCCATATTAGCTTCCAAAACTTTCTTCAAACATTTACATTAGCTTCCATTTCTTTCTTCAAAACTTCCATTTCATTTTTTTTTGCTCTTTGCGAGACCAAAATTTGGTGCACTTTCTCTTGTAATTTTGATATGTCATGTTGCATTTATTCCTCTCCATGAGTCATAGTAGAGCCTTATGAAGGCTTAATGGGTGTTGAATTATTTTTAGGTGGCATCTTAGAACCCAATACTGATATCTATGCTTCAATATGCCCTTGAAATCACTTCAAACTATTTTTTCACACAATACTTGTTCAATTCGAAAAAAAATCTATACACCTTTTTCTTGCTTTTGAGGAGCTTGATATTGAAATTGAATTATCTCTGTGATTTCAGATCTTCAGTATCTGAAATTCAGCCTTGTAGTATCCCTCTCAATATTTTTTTGAATGCAACAGGTCTGACCTGATTTGGATTCTTCAAGGCAAAATTATGCCCAATCTCCCACAAAGACCTAATTATGGACTGGTTCAGTAGAGCAAAATTGTACGATGTTCCACATGTCACTATTTCCTCCTTTGGCCTTGAAATTTTTATAAAGGAAACTACAATACGTGTACTTGAATTTTTTTTTTTATAGAATTCCAATTTGATGCTCAGAGAGAGAGTTATGACAATTTTCCCATGGTTAGCTCTTTGAGATGAAATTCTAGAGACTAAACAATCCCTAAATTCCACAGATCATATCTCTGCAAATATTACGAACCAAACTATGAAATTTTTACAAGAAGTTCCTCATGCTTTTGGATTCGATCTATACACATTTCACTTCTAAACCTTCGTAGAACAAAATTTATAGTGAAAATTCCATGATGACTTATTTAGGTGAAATTCGGGAGCCTGAAAAAACCCTAACTTCCACAGATCATATCTCCAAAAATATGGCGAAACAAGATCTTAAATTTTTACACAACGTTCCTCTGAATTTTATCTTTGCTCTGTAAAAATTTCAGCTTCTAAAACTTCATAGAATAAAATTTATATCGAAAATTCCGCTATGACCTGTTTAGAGTAGAAAAACCCTAGAATCCAAAGCTCTGATACCAAATGTTATGAAACTATTTTTAAAAATAGAATAAAATGGAGATCAACGCCTTAGAAATAAGCCACTTCGAGGGGGAAACCTCAAATACATTACATAAATGAACAATTCTTGGATGATACAAATGAAAAAACCTCCTTTCTATATATAGGAGTCCATGGGGCCAGAATGTAATCCTAGCCAACCTAACAATAATAATGTAAGGTCACAATAATAAAAAAATGGGGGTTATAGGCGTACAATTATAACAATAAGGAGGTTTCACTAAAAACAATAATGGACTATACTAGCCCTATAGTAGCCCTCTAAATCCTCTTTTGAATTCCACTGGTCTGACCTGATTTGGATTCTTATAAGAAAATTTATTCCCAATCTCCCACAATGACCTAATTATGGACTCGTTCAGTAGAGAGAATTTGTACGACGTGCCACGTGTCACTATTTCCTCATTAGGTTCTGAAATTGATACACAGGAAACTAAAATCCATGTAATTGGGGCGAAATTTTATGGAATTCCAATCTGACACTCATAGAGAGAGAGTTATGACTATTTTCCCACGGTCACCTCTTTTAGATGAAATTTGGGAGCTTGAAAAAACCCTAACTTTCAAAGATCATATCTCCGAAAATATTACGAACCAAGATTTGAAATTTTTACATGAAATTCCTCACGATTTCGGCTTTTCATGATCACAATTTTAGCTTTTGAACGCTTGTAGAAAAAATGTTATAGAAAAAATTCCACGATGGCCTTTTGGGAGAAGCGAAATCCTAGAATCCAAAGCTATGATACTAAATGTGATGAAACCAGCTCCAAAAATAGAAGAAAAGAGAGATCAACAGCTTAGAAATAAGCCACTTCGAGGTGGAAACCTCCTTTGCATTCCATAAATTAAAAGTTCTTGGATGATACAAATTAAAAAACCTCCCTCTATATATAGGATTCCATGGGGTCACAATATAATCCTAGCCGACCTAACAATAATAATGTAAGGACACAATAATAACAATATTGGGGTTACAGGGGTACAATAATAACAATAAGGGGGTTACAGTGACAACAATAAGGGACTATACTAGTAATATAGGGACCTAAAAAAGAGCATAGACATAATAAGAGGGTATAGATCCAGTAACAAAAATAGGATAAACTTAAATAAATAAAGGGAACCGAAATAAACAGAAGGATTAATAAATATAATTGCAAAAAAATATACTTTATACCTCCAGATATAAAATGACATAAATTGGGAAACCAAAAACCTTTTCGCATGAAATGAATGGGGTTCCTTACTGTAAAATATATTCCAGACACAACATAGCAGTTCTCTCAGCCTGAAAGTGGTCGGAAATAGTAGATCTGGAAAACGGCAGTCGCATCTAGTCAAACCAACTTCGAATTTGGATCAATAACGGATGCAACCCTCAAAATGGCTCTGATATCATGTAGGAATTTACAAGGTAAGTTCCTTAGATAAAAAACCAAAGGTCACCTCTCAAAAACATATCATAAATAAGTACACCAGTATTTAACATGGTTAAAACCCTCGAAGAAGGGAAGAGTCCATAGCCTGAGCCAATGCATCCACTTCAAGAAATTTATTAATATAAAGAAAGAAAATTTACATAATCTTCTCTCATAAAAATTTATCGGACAAATGACCCTCCATTCTCTTTAAATAGAGATCATGGACCAATCGAGTGTTAAGCCATGGATCAAGTGTCGGTAATACTGAGGAGAGAGTGAACCATCAGATCACTACATGTCGTGCCCGTCATATTATAAGTTACAAATGTATGTAGTAAATAAACACACTTTACCTAACTCTACGCTAGACCAAGTTATACTTAACTATTTCCTATGTGTCAAAATATCCCAAAATTTATCACTTGATCATAGGAATAATTAAAGGATGCGCAGAGGGCCATGATGCTTTTGATTGAGTAATTGTGCATGGAAACTAGAATTCAATTACTGTGCAATTGTTTGATTTACCTTTTATTGAATGTTAAATATAACCTATTAATTCATCGTTGGCCACACTGTTTGTTGACTAAGGCTATGGGTGAAAACATTATTAAATAGTGGGAGTTCTCCTACAGCTATGTGCTCTCAAGCGGTGTCTGGCAAGCTGCCAACCAACTACTTTTGGTCGGTTTGATTGAATGAAATAATTTCTTGAACACTGAAGCCTTTAATATTGAAATTGCTAGGTACAATTAATGTTGAAGAGATTTGAACACATAACTATTGATATTGCAAGGTATAGTCAACATTGAAGGGATTTCAATTATTAATCAGTTAATTTTCCTTGGCTATGGCGTTAACGTTGAAAGTTTTTGAGGTATTACTGGTAGTTAATTAAATTATTAATCGATGTTCTCCTTGGCTATGGTGTTGGAAGTGTGAATGCAGCAGTTGATGTTTGAGTATTTCTTGAATGGGCATAGACTCACACCTGCTTGATAGATTTGTGTATATCCTTGACACCTACATTTGCGTGAATGCATAAAGGTTTTGTGCTACCAATGATAAATATCTTGCAAAAGAAATAATTGAACTAATTATAAGTGGTCATATTAATAACCATCCAATTTTGGGTTCGCCTTAGTGGATGGATTAATTTTTCAGGTAAAAAAACTTTAATTTTCACTTAAAAAAAACTATTTATGTTAATCATATTTTTTTTAAGAATATATATAAAATTATAAAATATTTGAAATTTTTTATATTTATATGACATAGTATTTTATAATTTTCATATTATATAGATATTTGAATAATTAACACATTTCTAAACATTAAAACAAATCTCAATTCTTAATATTTTCTCGGTTATGAATGAATTGATGGTTTCTTGTATTGGATAGAGATTCCTCTGCAATGAGTGATCGGTTAGAACATTTGAACCACTCATAGAGATACATTTAGATGACTGGCATTATTAGACCACTGAGCATGAAATTTTTCAATAAACACACTTTGGGAATTTAGTTCGCATTGGTTTGACTACCACAGGTAAAGTTGTAAAATTGTTAGAGCAAAACTACAAATATAAATTATTAGAGAAATAATATAGATCTAGCTAAATAATAATTGCATAAACTTGGAAGAATTGAAAAGAAAATTTGAAATTGAGAATTAATTTTACTACACAATATGAGTTTGAGAATCAATACATAAAGAAAATAAGTTAAGCTTATTTATACATGCACTAAATATGGATAATTAAAGCTAACTACAGCTAAGTGTTCTTTATGTTATGTTACTGTGCACATGCACCATGTGCAAGCACTAGAGTTAACTAACTAAAGCGAAGTGCACACCATATGTAAGCACCCAAGTTATCTAGCTAAAGTCAAGTGCACATCACATACAATAACTACAGTTGAACTGAAGCTAACTGAGGTTAAGCAGGTGCATGTGCACTGACACGCCCCTTAAGAATAACTTAGGTGAGTGAGATGAAAAATGAATGAGTCCTGAGAAAAAGGCCATTTTAGGTACCCACATACAATGCATGAAAATAGGAAAGAGGGAAAACCCATTGGAAAGAAAACCCCCCTCAAACGATAATACAAAAAGTAGAGAAAATCCAACTGCTAGGAAGTCGTGTCCTTTACCACGAGATGATCTCACAAAAATCGAAACTTATGCTCAGTGAAAGTCTTGGTGAATATATCTGCAGTCTACCTGGAACTGGGACAATAGTGAAGATCAATTATCTTATCATTAATTAGTTATATAAGGAAGTGAATGTGGATCTCGATGTGTTTGGTATTTTTCCAATGCACTGGACCTTTGCAAAACTTTAGCGTACTTTGATTATTAGACAAGGTGACAGTTGGAAGATTGAAACTGATACTAAGCTTAGATAGGAAATGTTGTAGACAAATGGCCTGAATAGTAGCATTGACTACTCCTATGTATTTGGCCTCTACTGATGATAAATAAATGGCCACCTGCTTCTTGGTTGACCAACAAATTGGGCTAGATAACAAACTAAGTACATAACTGGAGGTGGACTTGGGATCAATGTTTTCACTAGCCCAATCTGAATCTACGAACCCAATGAGATCCAAAGAACAATTTGATGCATAATGAGTCCCATAAATAATTTTACCCTTGCCATATCAAAGGATTCACTTTTCAGTTTTCCAGTGTAACTCATGTGGCTCCTGCATGTATATGGAAACTTCTCCTATGACATATCAGAGATCAAGATGAGAGTGAGAGATATAAATAAGACTTCCCACAAGCTTAAGGTATAATGTGCAATCAATCGGTGGTGTTTATTCTCCATTCTAAAGCTTTATCCTTGATAAGAAAGGTGCGGTTACTGGCTTGCAATCACTCATGTGAAATCATGCCAAACGATCTCTAGCATACTTTGGTTGAGAAATGGTAATCTGAGAACCACTATGATTGATCTCTAAGTTAAGGAATAAATTTAAAAAACCCATTTCTGTCATAGAAAACCACTTATACAATGCAGTTTTAATCTCAACAATG
The DNA here is from genome assembly GCA_034641835.2 of Pinus albicaulis. NCBI lineage: Eukaryota > Viridiplantae > Streptophyta > Pinopsida > Pinales > Pinaceae > Pinus > Pinus albicaulis. The sequence goes on from CM076571.1 coordinate 592,539,033, forward strand.
GTAGAGCTGAATTTCCTATTATCAAAATATCATCTACGTAGAGTACAATGATAAAAAAGGAGTCAATTTTCTTCAAAAAATAAAAATTGGAATCATACTTATAGTGTACAAAATTTTGAGATAATAAATAAGAATCCATATTTGCATACCATGCTCTAGGTTCCTTCTTGACACCATAGAGAGACTTGTTTAGTTTGCATACCAAAAATGAATTTTTCATGTATCCATGTGGCTTCCCCATGGATATTTAATCCTCAATATCATCGTGAAGATTTAAGACATTCTTCACGTCCATATCATGCACCTCCCATCCTCTTATTGCTACAATGGAGAGAGCTAGCCAAATGGAATCCATTTTTTCCACTGGAGTGAAAGTCTCATCATAGTCAACACCATGTACCTGCTGAAATTTTTTTCTCTATCAACAATGCATTATATCGACTAACTTGGCCATATGTTGCTTTCATGGTCCAATAAACCCACTTGCTCCTCAAAATTTTATGATTGGAAGGTAGCGGAACTAGATCCCAAGTATGGTTCGCAATTAGAGAGTTATATTCCTCATCCATTGTTTCTTTCCATTCAGTATGCCCAGCTACTTTTGCATAAGTTTGTGGATCAGATTCATGCATCATATAAGCGTGCATGGGAATGCATGTCTTTATAGCTAAGAGTGCTTGTGGATCTTCCTCAAACTAAGGTATAGAGGAAGGATCTTCTAGGAGATGTTAGAAATACTGAAAGGGGGGGTGAATCAATATTCCTTTCAATTAGTATTATTATTAATCTTTTAGAGAATGAGTTAATCTTCAATTATTATCATTGTTTTTACAATGGTAGCAGTAAAAAAAAGGAACACAAATTCACATAGTTTTGAAGGTGGAAACACCCTCTAGGACGAAAACCACCTAGATGCTTTTTCAATAATTATTTAATATTCAACTCCAATTGAAAATAAAGCTCCAACTTCCTAGAATATAGAAATGCATTCTTCTCCAGCTTTGACTGGATGGATGCTCCAATGCCCGAGATTCTTCAGTAGTCAACTGAATGGATGCCACATCACCCAATGAGCTACAAGTCACTCAAGCACCACCCTACCACCCTAAATTTTTCACAGGATTAAACTAGTTGGTGACTTCATGCACTAGCCTAGCACCACCCTACCACTATATAGAAGAATAAAAGAAGATTGGACTCCCGTACTAGGGAAAATGGTCCACTTTACAATGATATAGAAAGATGTAGAAGAAGAAGACACAGTAGACCATAACCCCAACTATCACACAAATACCTAATGATGATCCTAGACCTCTCGACACTGCGTCTTCACTTATTGGCAGATAGACACTTGTAAAGATTTTACGAGGATGCTTTTACAATGAATCAATACAATGATACCTTTACAATGACTATATGCAGTGATTCCCATGTAAGGTCTTCGTGTTGTAAACTTCTTGCTGCTGTTATGCACCTTGATTGTTGCTCTTGTCATTCTACCCTTTCTCACTCTTTACATCATTATATCATGCATTTATTCTTATCTTGATGAATATATAATACCTGCAAAAAGCCTTCAAGGAAATACCCATGACATGATAATAGAAAAACTTACCTCATCTTGCAGAGCATATGTCAGTCCTAAACAAAAAGAACAAATTATAATACAAAGAACCTAATGCAATTGAGAGATGAACATGCATATATAGAATGTACTTACCTGGAGCTTATCTCTGCTGCACCTACCTTTGCTTTGCTTCCCTAGAAAGTCTGGTCCTTTGCAGCCCTTGACAACACATGATCTAGCATTTTCTTTCCTTTTAGGAGCTCGATATATAATATGGTGTATCTATGTTATTTTAGATCCACAATATGTGATTTTTGGTGCTGAAGTATTCCTTTGAGTCTTCTTTCTAATGCCACAGGTCAGACCCAATTTAGATTCCTCAAGACAAAGTTATGCCAAATTTCTCACAATGACCTAATTATGGACTGGTTTAGTAGAGAGAACTTGTACCTCATGCCACATGTCCCTGTTTCTTTATTCAGCTTGAAAATTGATACAAATAATTCTACATTCAGTGCAATATCTACCATGTTTTACATATTTCCAATCAGATACTCAGAGAGAGAGAGAGAGTTATGGAGATTTTCCCAAGGTCACCTCTTTGAGATGAATTTGAGGAGCCTTCAAAAACCCTAAATTACATACATCATATTGCCGAAAATATTGCGTACCATGATCTAAATATTTTACAGGATCTTCTTCTAGATTTCGGTTCATCTCATGGAAATTTCAGCTTCTGAACCCTCGCAGAAAAAATGTTATAGCACAAATTCCATGATGATATGTTCCAAGTAGCGAAATCCCCACATGAGGTGGATATGAAGATCATAATTTATATAAATTATTAGGTTGAGAGGGACTTCAAAAAGATAATGTGGGAGCGATTTTAGGAGCTTAAAAATTATTAATTATTTACTTTTCAATGACCCATACCACAACCCCATGGGGTTTTATCCCACTAACTTGGGTTACTAACTTCAAAAATTAATATATCTCAAACCGTGAAGAATTACGTGGCGTGCCATATATCAATAGAAACATATCAACAAGAAAAAACCATTAAAAATATCATTGACTCAGAATATAGTAATTTTGTTGGTAAAAATTCCCATGCAAGGTCGGGGTAACCCTTGGTGCTACTTGGGTTGACATCAATGACAACCACTGGTGAACGATCTACCCCTTTGGCTTTGATGTCAACACAAGTACTCTCCCTGCGATCATGACACCTCTTCCTACAACATTATCTCCCCCTTTGACATCAATGTCAAAGGGTAACTCCCCCTGACACACAACCATCCTGTGGACTTGTACACACTTCCACTCCCCCTTTATATTCTGAATAAATAATATCTAATGAGAACTTTAGAGAATCCTAAGCTTCTAGCGAAGGTATTAAAATGCTTCACGAGGTAAAGGATTAGTGAAGATATCAGATATTTGTTTTTTTTGTACTAATATATTCAAATTTGACATTATTTTCAGTGACTTGTTCTCTAACAAAATGATATTTTATCGGAATGGGTTTTGTTTTTGAATGCATGACATGATTCTTGAAGAAGATGATGGCACTGGTGTTATCACAGAATATGGGAATAGAATCACTGAATTTTACTTGAAGATCTTGCGAAGTTTTTTTCATCAAAAGGACTTGAGTACAACAGGCTGCCCATGCAATGTATTCAGCTTCCACTGTAGATAACGAGATTGAGGTTTTATTTTTCTCAACCATCATACAAAACAACCACATAGATAGAATGATGCTCCATTAGTACCCTTACGATCATTAATGGTTCCTGCCCAATGTACATCTATAAAGGCTTGAATAATGAGATTGTTACCCTTGGGATACCACAAGCCATATCATGTTGTGCCCTTTAGATATCAAATAATTATTTTGACGACAATAATATTTGATTCTTTTGGTTTTGCTTGGAATCTTTGTACTTGTCCAATTACTTGCATAACATGTGGCCGGGAGGTTGTTACGTGTAGAAGACTACCAATCATAGATCTGTACAACCTATGATCCACATCCTTAGATGAGTCGTCTATGCTCAATTTTCAACCTATTACCATCGGAGTAAGGATGGGTTTGCAATCTTTAATTTTGAATTTCTTGAGAATTTCCTAGATGTACTTGGCTTGACATATAAATATTCCTTTCTCTTACTGAGATATTTGAAACCCTAATAAGTATGTTAGCTCACCAAGTAAAGACATCTCGAAATCAATTTCCATATTTGTAGAAAATTTCTTACTTAGTCGATCATCATTGCTACCAAATATTATATCATCCACATCTACCTCAAAAATTGTTAAATTATGTTTATCTATTTGTACATAAATATTGCTACCAACAATACTTTTCTTGAACCCTTGTCAACCTAGATATGCATCAACACGAGCATACCATACTCTGGGAGCCTGCTTGAGACCATATAGAGCCTTCTTTAACTTGCAAACATATTCTTCTTTTTCTGATAGTAGAAAACCTCCAGGTTGTTCGATATAAACTTCTTCTTCTAATTCACCATTCAAAAATGCTGACTTAGCATCCATTTGGTGGAATTTTATTTTTCTTGAACATGCATAGGCGAGAAACATTCAGATGGCTTCAATTCTTGCAACTGGTGCAATTGTTTCATCGAAATCAATTCCTTCCACTCATGCATAGTGTTTTCAAACCAATCTTGCTTTGTTTCTGGTAACCTGTCCATCTTCATTCAATTTGTTCTTGAACACCCATTTAGTCCCAATGACATTTTTATCTTTTGATCATGGAAATAATTCCTAGGTGTTATTCTTCTCGATTTGATCCAATTCTTCATTCATAGCTGCTACCCAATGTTAATTCTGGATGGCTTCCTCAAAACTACTAGGCTCAAAGGTTGCTAGAAAAGTAATGTGAGCTTGTTGTGATGAACGAAGTTTTCAACCTTCATTTATGTCACCAATGATTTGATTTGATAGATGGTTCTTTTGAATCCATTCTTTTGTTCTCTTTGGAGGAGCTTCTTGTTTTTGTTCTGGTATATCTTGATGATAATTATTTACTTCTTCCTGGTTGATAGTTTCTTCTTGTTCTAAAATTTTCTCTCTGTATTTTTTAGCCTCTATCTCATGTTTCAAAGATTCTAGATCCTCATCATTATTCGTTAGAACACCATCTTCATCAAATGTAACATTTATGCCCTCCACTATCTCTTTTCATCTTCGATTATAGCATTTATAGGCCTTTCTTTTGTGTGAGTGACCAAAAAAGATACCTTCCTCAACACATGATTCAAAATTGCTGAAGTTTTGATCTTCTCTTTTCATATAACGTTTTCTTCCAAATATTCTGAAATATTTTACATTAGCAAGTTTTCATTTCCATAATTCATATGGGGTCTTGTTGCAATTATTTATGAGAAGACTTCGGTTGATAATGAAGACTGGCGTATAATTTCTTGAACATAGAAATTTTAAATCAATTTTGAGCCCTTAAACATTGTTCTACCCATTTCCTGTACGGTTCTATTCTTTCTTTTAGCAACTCCATTTTGATGAGGTTTTCGGCTGTCGAAAATTATCTTTTTATTCCATTTTCGTCACAGTGTTTCTGAAATAATTTGGAAGTGAATTCTCTGCCATTATCCGATCTTAAACACTTTATTTTCAAATCAGTTTCATTTTCAACAAACTCCTTGTAGATCCTAAAGCACTCAAATGCTTCAGATTTTTTCTTTAGGAAACTAACGACTGTCATCCTGGTATATTCATCTATCATTAACATGAGATATAATTCTCAACCTAAGGATTTTTTCCTCATGGGACCACATAGATGAGTATGTATCAATTATAATGGATGTGATGCAAAGTGTTCTTTTGTTTTAAGTTGGACTTTTGTCTAATTTCTATGCCGACAAGCCTCACATAGTGTGTTGGAAGGTTTTTTTATTTTCTACATTTCTCGTACTACTTCCTCTTTTCTTATTCTGAAAAGATTATCAAAGTTTGTGTGACCCATTCATTTGTGCCATAACCAATTTTCATCTTCTTTATCTAGTAGACATGATTTAGTGGCTTCATCTAGAACATATATGTCATTTGGAGCTCGCCTTGTTGTAGCAAAAATTTTACCATACTTTCCTTTCTTGATTTCACATTTTGTGGATTTGAATAGAATTTTGTGTCCTTGATCACACATTTGTCCAGCACTAAGCAGATTGTGATTCATGTTTTCAGCCAATATAACATTCTTGGCTATACCATCTTTGCTTCCAAGAGTGACGGTACTTGGTCCTATAACATTTGAAGATCCATCATTTCCAAAGGATACGGTTCCATCCTTCTTCTCTTTTAGAGACACAAATTTATTTCTATCTCCAGTCATATGATTTGAGCAACCGATATCAACATACCACACATCTTTGTATTTTTGAGCCTTGAGAGAGAGAAAAAAATTATCAGTCTTCTTCTTCTTCCTTGTTCGTTCATTCTGTGGCTTCGAAGATTCTTCTAGAGGACTTTCACGTTTGTAATCTTTGAATATGTGTCCAAAGTTATGAAATTTGTAACATTCCATGTTATTTATTAAATTTTCAAATATATTGATGTTTCATTGAGCCCTGGGAGGTTCATATTTAAAGGATATCCTCGTATTATACTGGTTCATAGGGTATATGTGACATTATACAACTGTATGAACAAATTTTCCACATGAATAACGATAGCCATGAAAAATATGTTGGTACCTGGATGGAAATATTCATGAAGGAATTGTATTCCAAGGCTGTTCTTGTGAATCTTCTCCAATGAAGTCTACATGCATGTCAGATCTCATAGGTTCAGTGTATTTTTTTGGTAGAAGGTCTTGCTTATTATTCTTTGTAACCGAGGCTAGTTTTTTTATTGTAAGATCGTTGATTTTTTATGGGTTCTTCCAATGCCCTTGAGCTGTTGGCATAGTTTTGGACAATTTTTCCCTTCTCCACTTCCTTACACAGTGAGACTACTTCAGCTTCTAATGCTTCCCTTTCTTGGTTTCTTTCTTCCAAATTATTTTGAAGTGACTATTCAATACATTTTTGTTCTTCAACTTCAATTTTGAGACCTTGAACTTGTTCTTAAAGAGTATTCAAATGGATCTTCTCAGCCTTGAGCTATTTTATAAGCCTAATTTCCTCCTTAGAAAATTCTTCTATGGTCAACCCTTCTTCTTCTTTGTTTGATACATTTTTTTAATTGTGCCTAGCCATAAAATGTACTCTCTCATTGGCTTCTTCTTTGTTGTCACTATCTTCATCAGATGATGAGATATCTTCTTTAGAGAGAAATTTCCTTTTGAATCCTTTCTTTTTGCTTCTCTTATTTTATTTCTTAGAGCCTTTCTTTGCTTTTGAGTTTCCATCACTTCTATTCAGACATTTTACTGTGAAATTCCCAACCTCACCACAACCAAAGCATATCAATGGATGTTTACTTTTCAACTTTCCCTTACCAATTTTTAATTTTCTCATAAAGTAAGCATATTATTCATCTGAAAGACCTTCTTCATCATCTCCCTTTTCTTCACACTTGCAGGTGCAGGTCCTTTCCCTTGAAGGTCGTTTGTCCTTATTGGTTTTATTATATGCAAAAAACACAGTTTCTAGATGCGAAGTACCATCTTCTTCATGAAGTCTCATTTCATATGCTATAAGAACTCCATGTAATTCCTCTTTGTTGAGTTTGTACAGATTTTCACTGTATTCTAAGATCAATACCTTTCAGTTTAATCTCCCTGGTAGTGTTCTAATAATATTTCATATAATAGTATTCTTGTCAAATGACTCTCCCAATCCTTCCAGAGTGTTGGTTATTTCATCAACGTTTTGGAAGGATGCAATAATGTTTCCATCTTCTTTCATTCTAAGTTTCTCAAATTATGCTCTATAGATTTGAAGCTTTTCTTCTTTGACATTTGAGTCACCTGCATATATATTATCAAGCTTGTCCCATACATTTTTTGTGGTTTCACAATGCAACACCTTATAATAAGAAAATTCAATAAGTTCACTAATAATAATATTCTTTTCTTTTGCATCATTTACGAAATTATTCTTATGTTGTTCATTTCTCGGTTGGTGTAAATACATTTTGAACAGTGTCCCATACTTCATAACCTTGCACCAAGAGATAAACCTCCATTATTCCTTTCAAGAGTGCATAATTATTTTCATTGAATAGAGGTACACCATTATTGGTATGGTCCATGAACTCCTTCCAGTTGTTAAACTGCTATTGAAGGAACCAAGCTCTGATACCAATTGCTGGAGATATTGAGAGGGGGTGATTTACTATTCCTTTCAATTAGTATTATTATTAATATTTTAGAGAATTAGTTAATCTTCAATTATTATCAGTGTTTGTACAATGAGAGAATTAAACAAAAGGAAAACAAATGGACATATTTTTTAAGGAAGAAACCCCCTCTGGGATGAAAACCACCTGAATGATTTTCTAATAATTCTTTAATATTCAACTCCAATTGAAAAAAATCTTCAACTTCCTAGAATATAGAAAATAATTCTTCTGCAGCTTCCACTGGATTGATGCTCCAACGCCCGAGATTCTTCAGTAGTCAACATAATGGATTCCCCAACACCCAATGAGCTTAAACTCACCCTAGCACCACCCTACCACCCTAAATTTTTCACAGGGTTTAACCTATTGGTGACTTCATGAAACACCCTAGCACCACCCTACCACCCTATAGAAGAATAAAAGAGAAATGAACTCTCATACCAGGGAAAATGGTCCACTTTACAATGATAAAGAATGATGTAGAAGAAGAAGACACACTAGACCCTAACCCCAATAATGACACAATTACCTAATGATGATCCTAGACCTCCTGACACTGCCTCTTCACTTCTTGCTAGATAGACACTTGTACAAATTTTACAATGATGCTTTTACAATGACTGAGTATAATGATACCTCTACAATGATTGTATGCAGTGCCACCCATGTGAGGAATTCATGTGGTAAACTTCTTGTTGTTGTTCCGCACCTTGATTGCTACTCTTGTAATGCTACCCTTTCTCACTCTTTAGAACATTAGATCATGTATTGAGTCTTATCTTGATGAATATATAATTCATGCAAAAATCCTTCAACGAAATACCCATGACATGATAATATCAAAACTTACCTCATCCTGCAGAGCATATGGCAGTGCTAAGAAAAAAGAAAAAATTATAATACAAAGAACCTAATGCAATTGAGAGATGAAAATGCATATAAATAATGTACTTAATGTACTTTGCTTCCCTAGAAATTTTGGTCCTTTGCAGCTCTTGACAACACATGATCTAGCTTTTTCTTTCCTTCTAGGAGCTAAATATTGAATCTGGTGTATCTCTGTTATTTAAGATCCACAATATGTGATTTTTGGTCCTGTAGTATTGCTCTGAGTCTTCTTTCGAATTCCATAGGTCTCTCCTAATTTTAATTATTCAATACATAGTTATGCCCAATCTCTCACAATGACATAATTATGGACTAGTTTAGTAGAGCGAACTTGTACGATGTGCCACGTGTCCCTGTCTCTTCATTTAGCTCTGAAATTGATACAGAGAAAACTACAATCTGTGTACTACCCACCACTTCTAACAAAATTCTAATCCAATACTCAGAGAGAGAGTTATGAATATTTTCCCAAAGTCACCTCTTTGAGAAGAAGTTCATGAGCCTGCAAAAACCCTACCTTACATAGATCCTATCTCTGAAATTGTTACGTACAATGATCTGAAATGTTTACAGGAGCTTTCTCAGGATTTATCCTTTGCCTCATAAAAATTTTAGCTTCTGAACCTTCGTAGAAAAAAGGTTATAGCACAATTTCCATGATGACCTGTTCCAATTAGCGAAATCCCCACATGAGGAGGATATGAGGATCACAATTTATATAAATTGTTAGGTTGAGAGGGACTTCAACAAGTGAACGTGGGAGGGATATTAGGAGCTTAAAACCTATTAATTATTGAGTTTTCAATGACCCATGCCACAACTGCATGGGGTTTTAGCCCACTAACTGGGGTCACTAACTTCAAACATGAATATCTCTACTACCGTGAAGAATTACGTGGCACGCCATATATCAATGGAAACATCTCGACAATAACAAACCATCAAAATATCCTTGAATCAGAATATATTAATTTGGTAGGTCAAAATTCCCATGCAATATCGTGGTAGCCCTTGGTGCTGCTTGGGTTGACATCAATGAGAACCAATGATCAAAAATCTCCCCATTTGGCATTGATGGAAACACAATTACTCCCCCTCCAATCATGACATCTCTTCCTACAACATTATCTCCCCCTTTTACATTAATGGAAAAGGGTAAGTCCCCTTGACACACAACCATCTTGTGGACCTTTACACACTTCCACTACCCCTTTATATTCTAAATAAGAAAATCTAATGAGAACTTGGGAGAATCCCAAGCTTCTAGTGAAGATATTCAAATTATTCATGAGGTAAAGGTTTAGTGAAGATATCAACGATTTGTTTTTTTGTACCAACATATTCAAGTTTGATATTATTTTCAGTGACTTTTTCTTTAAAAAAATGATATTTGATCATAATTTGTTTTGTTTTTGAATGCATGACATGATTCTTGGAGATGCTGATGGCACTGGTGTTATCATAGAAGATGGGAATAGTCTCACTGAATTGTACTTGAAGATCTTGCAAAGTTTGTTTCATCTAAAGGACTTGAGTACAACAAGCTGCCACTGCAATGTATTCTACTTCCATTGTAGATAACTAGATTGAGGTTTGCTTTTTGCTCAACCATGATACGAGACGACCACCTAGATATAATTTTTCTCCACTAGTACTCTTACCATCATCAATGCTTGCTACCCAATCTACATTTTTAAAGGCTTGAATAATGATATTATTACCGTTCGGATACCATAAGCCATATTCTGTTGTGCCCTTTAGATATTGAATAATTATTTTGACGACAATAATATGTTATTCTTTTGGTGCTGCTTGGAATTTTGTTACTAGTACAACTTCTTGCATAGCATCTAACCAAGAGGTTGTTATGTATAGAAGACTACCAATCATATATCTGTACAACCTTTGATCCACATCCTTAGATGAGTCGTCTATGCTCAATTTGAAACCTGTAACCATCGGAGTAAGGACGAGTTTGCAATCTTCAACTCTGAACTTCTTGAGAATTTCCTTGATGTACTTGGCTTGACATATAAATATTCCTTTCTCTTGCTGAGATATTTGAAGCCATAAGAAGTATACCATCTCACCAAGTAAAGACATCTCAAACTCACTTTGAATATTTGTAGCAAATTTATTACTTAGTCGATCATCATTGATACCAAATATTATATCATCCACATATACCTCAACGATTTTTAAATTATCTTTATCTATTTGTACATAAATATTCCTATCAGCAGTACCTTTCTTGAACTGTTGTTGACGTAGATATCCATCAAGACGAGCATATGATGCTCTGGGAGCCTGCTTGAAACCATATAGAGCCTTCTTTAATTTGCAAATATTGTCTTCTTTTTCTGATAGTAGAAAACCCTCAGGTTGTTTGATGTAACCTTCTTCTTCTAATTCACCATTCAGAAATGCTAACTTAACATCCATTTGGTAGACTTTGATTTTTCTTGGACATGCATAGGCGAGAAACATTCAGATGGCTTCCATTCTAGAAACTGGTGCAAATGTTTTGTCGAAATCAATTCCTTCCACTTGTGGGTAGCCTTTTCAAACCAATATTGCTTTGTTTTTGGTAAACTATACATCTTCATTCAATTTGTTCCTGAACACCCATTTAGTCCCAATGATAGTTTTTATCTTTTGGTCATGGAATTAATTCCCAGGTGTTATTCTTCTCGATTTGATCCAATTATTCATTCATAGCTACTAGCCAATGTTCATTCTGGCTTGCTTCCTCAAAACTACTAGGCTCAAAGGTTGCTAAAAAAGTAATGTGAGCTTGTTGGGATGAATGAAGCTGTTGACCTTCATTTATGTCACAATGATTTGATTTGATGGATGGTTCTTTTGAATTCATTCTTTTGTTCTCTTTGGAGGAGCTTCTTGCTGTTGTTCCAGTATATCTTGATGATCATTATTTACTTCTTCCTGGTTGATAGTTGCTTCTTGTTCTAGAATTTTATCTATCTCTTTTTTAGCCTCTGTCTCAAGCTTCAAAGATTTTGGATCGTCATCGTTATTTGTTACAACACCATCTTTGTCAAATGTAACATTTATGCTCTCCACTATCACTTTTCATCTTAGATTATAACATTTATAGGCCTTTATTTGCGTGAGTAACCAACAAAGGTACCTTATTCAACACATGATTCAAACTTACCCAACTTTTGATCTTCTATTTTGATATAACATTTGCTTCTGAAGATTCTGAAATATTTTACATTAGATGATTTTCCTTTCCATAATTCATATGGGGTCTTGTTGCAATTATTTCTGAGAATACTTCTGTTGATAATGAATAATGCCTATCAATTGCTAGAATTTTTCATCCAATTTTGAGTCCTTCAACATTGTTCTACCCATTTCCTGTAATGTTCCGTTCTTTCTTTCAACAACTCCATTTTGCTGAGGTGTTTGTGTTGTTGAAAATTTTCTTTTTTATTCCATTTTTGTCACAATATTGCTAAAATAATTTGGAAGTGAATTATCCACCATTATCTGATCTTAGAAACTTTATTTTCAAATCAGTTTCATTTTCAACCAACTACTTGTAGATCTTAAAGAAATAAAATGCTTCAGATTTTTTGTTTAGGAAACTAACGGCAATCATCCTGGTATAGTCATCTATCATTAACATGAGATATAATTTTCCATCTAAGCATTTTGTTCTCACAGGAGCATGTATATCAGTATATATCAATTCCAATGGATGTGATGCAAAGTGTTATTTTGTTTTAATTGGAATTTTTTCTAGTTGCCGTGGCGACAGGCCTCACATAGTGTGTTGGAAGGTTTTGAGATTTTTGGCATTTCTCATGTTGCTTCCTTTTTAATTATTCTGACAAAATTGTCATAGTTTTTGTGACCCATTCGTTTGTGCCATAACCAACTTTCATCTCCTTTAGTTATTATACATTATTTAGTTTCTTCATCCAGAACATATATTTCGTTTGGAGCTCGACTTGCTGTAGCCACAATTTTACCATACATGCCTTTCCTGATTTCACATTTTGTAGAGTTGAATAACATTGTATGTCCTTGATCACACATTTGTCCAACACTAAGTAGATTTTGATTCATGTTGTCAACTAATAGAACATTCTTGGCTAGAACATCTTTGCTTCTGAGAGTGACGGTACCTGATCCTATAAGATTTGAAGATCCATAATTTCCAAAGGATACATTTCCATCCTTCTTCTCTTTTAGAGATAAAATTTTCTTTCTATCTCTAGTCATATGAGTTGAGCAACCGATACCAACATACCACACATATTTGTTGTTTTGAGCCTTGAGAGCGAGAGCACAATTATCAGACTTCCTCTTCTTCCATGTTCATTCGTTCTGTGGCTTCAAAGGTTCTTCTTGTGGATTTCGAAGTTCGCAATCTTTGGCTATGTGTCCAAAGTTCTGACATTTGTAACATTCCATATTATTTCTTAAATGTTCAAATCTATTGATGTTTTGTTGAGCCCTGGGAGGTTATTATTTGAAGGATCTCCTTTTATTGTATTGGATCCTAGGTTATATATGACATTCTACAGCTTTATGACCAAATTTTCCACACGAATAACAATAAACATGAAAAATATGTTGGTACCTAGATGGAAATCTTCGTTGAGGAATTGTCTTCCAAGGTTGTTCTTGTGAATCTTGTCCAATGAAGTCTACATGCATGTCAGATCTCATATGTTCATTGTATTTTTTTGTAGAAGGTCCTACTTTTTCTTCTTTGTAACCAAGGCCAATTCTATCATTATAATATCGTTGATTGTTGTTGAGTTCTTCCAATGCCCTTGAGGTGTTGGCATATTTTTGGACAGTTTTTTCCTTCTTCACATCCTTACGCCGTGAGATTACTTCAACTTCTAATGCTTCACTTTCTTGGTTTCTTTCTTCCAATTTCCTTTGAAGTGACTCTTCAATACATTTGTGTTCTTCAACTTCAATTTTGAAACCTTGAACTTGTTATTTGAGAGTATTCGAATGGATATTCTCAGCCTTGAGCTCTTTTACAAGCCCGATTGCCTCCTTAGAAAACTATTCTATGGTAAACCCTTCTTCTTCATCTTTTGATACCTCTTGTTTATCTTTCTTGGCCATAAACAATACTCTCTGATTTGCTTCTTCTTCGTTGTCACTATCTTCATCATATGGTGAGATATCTTCTTTAGAGATAAAGTTCCTTTTGAATCCTTTATTTTTGCCTTGCTTATTGAATTTCTTAATGCCTTTCTTTCCTTTTGAGTTTCCATCACTTCTATTCAGACATTTTGCTGCGAAATGCCAAACCTCACCACAACCAAAACATATCAATGGAAGTTTACCATTGAATTTTCCCTTCCAATTTTTAATTTTTTTGTAAAGTAAGCATATTCTTCATCTGAAAAATCTTCTTCATCATCTCCATTTCTTCACACTTGTAGGTGTAGGTCCTTTCCTTTAAAACGTGTTTGTCCTTATTTTTTTTCTTAGATGCAACAAAAATAGTTTCTAGATGCGAAGTACCCTCTTCTTGATCAAGTCTCATTTCATATGCTATGAGAACTCCATGTAATTCCTCTTTGCTTAAATTTTCCAGATTTTCACTATATTCTAACACTGATACCTTTGGGTTGAATCTCCCTAGTACCATTCTAAGAATCTTTCATATAATATTATTCTCATGAAATGGCTCTCTCAATCCTTCCAGAGTGTTGGTTATTTCATCAACGTGTTGGAAGTATGCAACAATGTTGCCATCTTCTTTCATTTTGAGTTGCTCAATTTTTTCTCTACAAATTTGAAGATTTTCTTATTTGACATTTGAGTCACCTACATATATATTCTCAAGCTTGTCCCATACATTTTTGGTAGTTTTACAACCCAACACCTTATGATAAGCAGATTCAATAAGTCCACTGATAATAATATTCTTTGCTTTTGTATCATTTACCAAATTCTTCTTACAGTGTTCATCCACGGTTAGTGTAAAGCCATTTTGAATAGTGTCCCACACTTCATAACCTTGCGCCAAGAGATAGACCTCCATTAATCCTTTCCAGATTGCATAATTATTTTCATTTAAAGAAGGTACACCATTCTTGGTATGCTCCATGACCTCCTTCCAGCTGTTAAACTGCTATTGAAGGAACCAAGCTCTGATAGCAATTGTTGGAAATACTGAGAGTAGGGTGAATCAATATTCCTTTCAATTAGTATTATTATTAATATTTTAGAGAATCAGTTAATCTTCAATTATTATCAGCGTTTGTACAATGATAGCAGTAAACAAGAGGAACACAAATGCACATAGTTTTTAAGGTGGAAATGCCCTGCGGGACAAAAACCACCTAAATGATTTTCCAATAATTATTTGATATTCAACTCCAATTGAAAATAAAGCTCCAAATTCCTAGAATCTAGAAACGAATTCTTCTCCAGCTCCCACTGGATAGACGCTCCAACACCCAAGATTCTTCAGTATTCATCTGAACGTATGCCCCAACACCCAATGAGCTACAACTCACCCTAGCACCACCTTACCACCATAAATTTTTCATAGGATTGAACCTGTTGGTGACTTCATTCACTAGCCTTGCACCACCCTACTTCCCTATAGAAGAATAAAAGAAGAATGGACTCTCGTACTAGGGAAAATGGTCCACTTTACAATGATATAAAATGATGCAGAAGAGGAAGACACACTAGACCATAACCACAACCATAACCCCAACGTGATGATCCTAGACCTACCGAAACTGCCTCTTCACTTCCTAGCAGATAGAAACTTGTACAAATTTTAGAATGTTGCTTTTGCAATGACTCAATACAATGATACCTTTACAATGAATATATGCAATGTTTCCCAGTTGAGGACTTCATGTGGTAAACTTCTTGCTGCTATTTTGCACCTTGATTGCTACTCTTGTCATGCTACCCTTTCTCACTCTTTAGAACATTAGATTATGCATTGAGTCGTATCTTGATGAATATATAATACCTAGAAAAATACTTCAAGGAAATACCCATGACATGATAATAGCAAAACTTACCTCATCCTGCAGAGCATATGTCAGTGCTAAACAGAAAGAAAAAATTATAATACAAAGAACCTAATTCAATTGAGAGATGAACATGCATATAAATAATCTACTTCCCTAGAGGTTACCTCTCTTGTGCCTTACTTTTCTTTTCTGCCCTAGAAATTCTGGTCTTTTGTAGCCCTTGACAACACACAATCTAGTTTTTTCTCGCCTTCTAGGAGCTTGATATTGAATCTGGTGTATCTATGTTATTTCAAAACTAAAATATATGATTTTTAGTCTTGTAGTAGTCCTCTGAGTCTTCTTTCCCATGCCATAGGTCTGAACCAATTTGGATTCTTTAAGGAAAAGTTATGCCCAATCTCTCACAATGACCTAATTATGGATTGGTTCAATAGAGCGAACTTATACGACATGCCCCATGTCCTTGTTTCTTCATTCGGCTTTGAAATTTATACAGATAAAATTAAATTCCGTGAATTATCTGCCACATTTTACAGAATTATAATCTGATACTCAGAGAGAGAGTTATGATGATTTTCCCAAGCTCACCTCTTTTATATGAAGTTCAAGAGCTTGTAAAAACCCTACCTTACACAGATCCTATCTTCGAAAATGTTGTGCATCATGATTTGAAATTTTTACAAGACCTTCTTTAGGATTTCATCTTTGCCTCATACAAATTTAAGCTTCTTAACCTTCATAGAAAAAAAATTATAGTGAAAGTTCCACAATGAGATGTTCCAAGTAGCGAAATCCCCACATGAGGAGGATATGAGGATCACAATTTATATATTTGCTTAGGTTGAGAGGGACTTCAACAAGTGAATGTGGGAGGGATTTTAGGAGCTTAAAAATGATTAATTATTGACTGTTAAATGATCCATGGCACAATACCATGGGATTTTAGCCCACTAACTGGGGTTACTAACTTCAAACATGATCTCTCAAACCATGAGAATTATGTGGCGTCCCATATATCAATGGAAAAATATCGACGAGAAGAAACAATAAAAAATATCCTTGACTCGGAATAAGTAATTTGGTAGGTAAAAATTCTCTTGAAAGATGGGGGTAGCCTCGGGTGCTGCTTGGGTTGACATCAATGAAAACCACTGATCAATAGGAGATGAATCGTGTTGCACCATTTTTGCATTGAATATGGTCGATAATATTCCGAACTACATGAGGAAGTATGATCTTGATGTTCAAAAATTGGTGGTCCAACATGTGTCATAGGAAAAGGCTCATCTAGATCAAAATTTAGATTTGATGTATCATATTCATACTAATCAATGAGTGGTGAAGGAAACTTGGTAACATGTTCATCTAGTGGTGCATGAAAAATACCTTCGTCAAACTTTACACTCCTTTCAATAAACGTATTTTCAGTGTTCATATCAAGTAATTTGTACCCTTTGACTTCATCAGAATATCTAACAAACATGCATGCTTTAATTTTAAGTTCCAAAGCCTTAATCTTCTTTGTAGGAATGTAGACCCTTGCTTGAGATCTGAAATTGTGGAAATGACTGTCTTTACGTTGCATGCCAGTCTAAGCCTCAAAAGGTGTTTTTCCAGTAACAAATTTATGAGGAGATCTATTTTAGATGTACGAGGCACAATTGATAGCTTCAATGCACAGTTTTGACGAAAGAGAACTTGCATGTAACATTCACTTGGCCATCTCTTTCAAAGATATATTCTTCCTTTTGGCCACCCAATTTTTATGTTGAGTATAAGGAATTGTATGCTGCAACTATATGTATGCTTCATTACAAATATTCTGGCTATATTTTTTGACATATTCCTTCCCATTTTCTATGAAAAGTATCTTGATGTGTTTTCCAGACTGATTTTCTGCATGCGCATTGAAAATATTTAGATGAAAAATTTTCTGGCTTCAGTTTCAAGAATTAAACCCAAGTGAATGTTATGTAATCATATATAAATGAAAACAAATTTCTTTCTTTGCTCATTGAAAGTACTAGAAATGAACCCATGAGATCACTATGTACAAGATCCAAAGGTGAAGAGGCTCTCCATGCATGCCCCTTCTCGAATTTGTCTTGTAGATGCTTTCCAAGAGAACATCCATTACAAACACCATTTTAAAATTCAATGGTCAGAAATCCTTTAACCTTCCGTTGTTTGCTAAGTTGCTGCATATATCTAAAATTCAAGTGCCCAAATCTCTCATCCCAAATCCTACTTTCTTCATTTGCATGCGTAAGTAGAAAAATAGAATCTGATAGAGAAACACAATAAAAAAATGTATACAAACAAGATTGATCATTTACCTTTCTAGATGCAATCTTCAAGTTGGTTTGCATATCGTAAATTCTTATGGAATCCGAGGTAAATTCCACTTTCCTTTTGGTGCCTGTGTGTCTCATCTGATACACTAAAACAATATTCAAATAAAGCCTTGGAATATGCAACACATTCTCAAAACTTCCATATTCGAATTGCACTCTTCCTTGTCTAGTTGCTTCCACTAGAGAATTTACTCCATGAGAATAGGAGGTCTCGAGTATGCATGTAGAGAAGAAAATGATTCCTTTGAAGAATCTATATGATGAAAAGCTCCCAAATCGATGATCCCTTCTTGTGGTGTAGAATGAAGAGAAATCAAATCATGACCATTACCCATTGTTTTTTATGGTTTTTCCTTCGTCTTCTTCTTGGCACTCTCTGGAATGTGATGACCAAGATTATTTTTCTGAAGATTTTTTGCCATGAGATCAATAGTATTTTTCATGCAAGAGGATTCATGATGATAACCTCTATTAAAATAAGCACAATTGGTGTTTCCTTTCTTTCTCTTCTTACCCTTGGAGTTGGAAGACTCATTTGGAGGTTTTGGATTTACTTCCTTTCTTGGATCTGGATCTCTTACCTTTCCTTTGCCTTTGGATTGCTGATTTGGTTTCGAGTTGGACTTTCCTCTCTAATGCATGGCAAGTGCATGTGCATTTGGAGACTTTAACGAACCCATTTTGATGAGCATTATCATGCTCATGAATTAGAAACTCAATAAATGCATCAATTTTGGACATTTTCCATTTGTCTCTAGTTGCAAGTCTAACTCTATAAAATGTAGAAATGAAAACAACATATTCATGGCCTAATTTTAAAAAAATGGAAAGGATCAGTTGACCTTATTTTTTGGATTTATCGCTCACACAATCATGTAATTGTAGAAACATTGATTTGAATTTCATAAAGAAATCTTGAACGTTCTCAAAGTTGTTTGGATTTAAGGAATTTAGCTCATTTTCCAGAATATGAGCCCGAATCTCATCCCCTTTCCAAATGAATTCTCCAAGGTTGTCCAAACCTCATTCAGAGTGATACCTGTGTTCACATGGAAACACAATGCTGGAGATATGGACAACAATATAAGACGAAAAGTCTGATCCATTCTGTTGAAGTATTTGGATTTTCCAATGGCGAAATTGGGTTTAGCTTTTGTATTCATAACTATCCGATACGAACCTTTTCCTTCGAGGTGAAACAAAATCTCTCGCTTCCATTGGAAGTACTTATACGAAGTAAGAATAGTTGAAGATCAGAACTCCATTCTTTCACCTTGTAGTTGTAGCACCAATTGTGGTAGTTCTCAAATATTTTGATCTCCAAATCTCTGAACAATTTCCAATTCTTAGATCTTCAAACGTGAAAAATATTTTTCATGCACCTTCTCCAAGCCCCTGTAGCTCTGATACCATGTAAAATTATTAGAGAAAAAATACGGATCTCGATGAAGAATAATTGTAGAAACTTGCAAGAATTGAAAAAGAAAATTTGGAATTGAGAATGAATATGATTACACAATACTAGTTTGAGAATCAATAAATAAAGCAACTAAGTTAAACTTAGTTTTACATGTAATAACTATAGATAATTAAAGCTAACTGAAGCTAAGTGTACTTTATGTTATGTTATGTGCACATGCACCACATGCAAGCACTAAAGTTAACTAACTAAAGCTAAGTGTTTGAGTTAACTAGCTAAAGCCAAATGTACATAACATGCAATAACTAGAGTTGAACTGAAACTAATTAAAGCCATCTAAAACATATACACCAACAAAAATAATCCAAAGAATAAACCAACATGGTGAAAAAGTTAGCTTGCAATATAGAGATAACCTTTCATCCCTATTGGAGAAGAGCAATCATAGGAGATTTCACTTTCTGACTTAAAATCATACACAAATAGAATTATACATAAATAATTGACTCGAGGGAAAATAAATAGATCATAATTAAATCATTCATAGTATGGCTAATGATCTGAAACAATTAACTTTGTTACGAAAGAATTATTAAAAACGGGACACTATTTCTAGACATACAGGTGAAAGATGAAGCGACAGTATTTGTAAGCTCTCTGTGAGGAAATTTACCTAATATGTAAATATTTTTCTGGTTGAAAACGCTAGCAGCAGAATCTTTATGGGCCTTGAGAAGATTATGAGCTATAAAGCTGAATAGCTCTGACAACGATGATGAATTTAAGCAAATAAATGTGCCTGGATGTGACGGATACCGATGCAAAAAGACGTGCAGGTCAGGAATTTAACATCTCATCCGTTAGTTAGCTGAAATAGTGAAATTCGTATGATTTCTTATTTTCTTTTAGCCTTTTTCATTTTTATGCAAAAAGACGTGCAGGTCAGGAATTTAACATCTCATCCGTTAGATGAAATAGTGAAATTCGTATGATTTCTTATTTTCTTTTAGCCTTTTTCATTTTTATGCAAATTTTAGAATGAGAATTTTTCAAAATTTTTGAATGTTTATTTTTTTTCTATCTCTTTTTTATTTTGAATAGCCCTCCCCACTCTGATAAATTTAGTTTTCATTATTCTAACATCGAGTCAATCACAAGCTACCCTTACATAGGGACGATAAAGAGGGTGTGATTTGACAATCGTTTTATATGAAAATATTGAAATTAGAGCGTAAAGTATTGCTGCGTAATTGATTAAAATACTTTTTCTGTGAGTCATTTATCACATGAAAATAGAGAAAATAGAATGTTTTAATGAAAGTAATATATAATGCATAAGTTGTAATTAAATAGTATAAATTGAAAGTTTGGTAGAACATCGGTATATATAAACATTGTAAGGTTTTATTTTAATTAAAAATTCCAAATGCACATTATACATTAGGTATGTGTTTATTTAAAAACACATTTAAGTATAAGGGTAACAATCTCACTGAAAATATAATTTAATTTATAGTTAAAAAATTCAAATAAAAGATAGTTATACAATCCAAAAATTATAATAATTAATAAATTATAATACTTAATACTTAACATTTTGAGAGATACTTCAAAAATTAATTTTATTATCAAATGATAAACCTAAAAGGCATTGCTAAAATAAAAAATATATATATCATATAAAAACAAAAAATTATTTATATTATTATTTAAAAATTTAATATATAAGTTAAACATATATAAATTAAAATAAATAAATCTGAAACAATATTATTAACCATAAATACTTAGTTTCCATTATATAATTAATTAGAATACTATAGCTTATGAATACCACGTGCTCCAAAAACCATATATCACTTCATATTATACTTTTCATATCAGATTTTTCTAATTAATCAATTTAATTTATATAAATAAAATGGATAATAAATGGATATATATTAATTTATATTTAACATCAAAATACTTAATAATATGCCTTAAGCTTCTAAAATAAAATAATAAAATAATAAAAATATTATTATTATCATTATTAAAAGAATTAATAAATAAGTTAAACATATAAACATTTAAAAAAATAAACATGTAACAAAATTATTAACTATAGAGACTTAGTATCCACTATATAATTAGTTAGAATACGATAGCTTATGAATATCACATGCCTCAAAAACCATAAATCACTTCAAATTGCACTTTTCATATGGCATTTTTGTAATTAATCAATTCAATAAAAAAGACCAAAAAATCACAACTTCTTTGTAGATAACTCTCAATCTTTAATTTTTATATATTACTATGAATATTGTAAAATATTTTGTGGAGGTTAAATCCTACCATCCACCTAAAATTATTAATAATTAAATTAAATTTTCTAAAAACTCTATTCCAAAATAAACACACCTACCTCCTTAAGTATTGATAAAACAATTTATAATTTCTTAAAAATTTCTAAAATTTATAATTAAATATATTAATAATATAACTAATTATAATATTAAATTTTATCCATTTTTGAGGGAAAGGGTTAGGTGATGCATAATTAGGTTGGTTTTCAATTTGGATATGACACATCTCCCTTTTAAAATAAAAATGAAATGTTCTTTAAATTAAAAAATATTATTGGCTATAATCAATATTTAAAAAAATATACATATTTTACTTACATTACTTAAAATTTCAAAATTCTTTTAAATAATTATAAGAAACAACAAATAAAGTTTATATTATTATATTTTCATATTTCAATTGGATATGTAAATAAATCATTTTAATAGAGATGTTAATTAGTTTATTTTAATATTAACTTTGCAGAAAATATAAACGTATATATGTATATGAACCACAATAAAATATTTTAATCTTCAAAGAAAAAAACTAACTAACTGTAAAAAAAAATATTGAAAAGAATATCTAAATGTATTTAAAAATATATTAATAAAAGAAAAAACCTTTATTGTGATGTTCAGTGCAATCATAAATAAAATATCTCAATGATTTCAATGTGGTTTAATAATAATAATAATAATAATAATAATTGAAGAGTTAATTTCTTATTTCCATTATCATTATTTTACATTTTGGCCTGTTTATTAAGTATTCATTTTGAATGGAGCAAATATTTGTTAGAATTGCATGTTTAAGCTATTTTATTCTATGTATTTATTGAATTTTTAAGGGGTTGAATCCATTTAACCATTCCACTATCAATTCCCTAGAGAGATGCAATCTTTAGAGGTGCAATTTCTTAAAATTTTACATATAAAAAGTGTTTGCACACCAAGAGATTTGATACCTTTAAATTTTTGCTAAATCTATGTTTAAGATGGATCTATACTAACATTAATAATTTATTAATAAAATTAAATATAAAAATGCCAAATTAATAACAAAATAGCTAAAACTAATCAACTCTTCACAATGCAACCAACCCCAAATAAAATTCAATTCAAACTGAACATACTTTACAATAGCAAGGAGAAATTACCCATATTAATTATTACAACTATAAAATATTATGAAAAATTATTGAACCTAGAGACACTGTTTAGTCATATTTCTGAAATCAAATATAACTGGTCTTGATAGATTTAGTATTAACATAGATCTTAGCCCGTTTAACCCATCACATTTTAACCAAAAAACTCATCACAATTCAACTAACCTACCCAGTAAAGAGTTACCCATATTAATTACGAAATCAATGAAAAATTAAAAAGATTATTAAAGCTATCGTCACTTATTCTTGTCGCATTTCACCTGTCAATTTTATAATAAATTCAAGCAACATTCTGTTGAAGAGAACGGAGTTACCCAGGCTAATTACTAAAACTACAAAATTTTATGAAATATTATTAAAGCT
Source organism: Pinus albicaulis (assembly GCA_034641835.2). Taxonomy (NCBI): domain Eukaryota; kingdom Viridiplantae; phylum Streptophyta; class Pinopsida; order Pinales; family Pinaceae; genus Pinus; species Pinus albicaulis. The sequence goes on from CM076571.1 coordinate 592,562,458, forward strand.
AGCGTCAAAACCTTTTGATCATTTTTATTCTTGTCACATTTCAGCTGTCAAATTCATAACCCGCTATTGATCATTGTTATGCTTGTCACTTTATACGTCCCAAATTTATAACCTGACTGTTGGATCTCTTTTATTCTTGTCACAATTCAGCTACAAAATTTATAACCAACTGTCAAACTCATTTTCAGAAAACGTTTTACAAGAGCTCAAATTCCAGACTTTTAATAGCTCGCGGGTCAAGCAAACATTCCAACCAGGCTTTCAGGGTGTGAATTAATATCCTAATTGGCAACGACTACCAGTACTCTATCGCCACGAGGCGATCTTACTATCAGAAATGAAAATGATTACCTGTACTCTATCGCTGCAAGGAAAAGCAAGGTGTTAGGGTTGGTGGGAAGATAGAGTAATTTCTAATTAATTATTATTATTATTTAATTTTAAATTTATAGTTAAGTTTAATATTAAATTGGTGTATGAGATTTTTTGTTTGTTTGTTGGAAAGAAGAAATTTACTTAAGATGTAATTATTTGACTTCATCTACCAAAATATACATACTCTAAATCTTTTAGTTTAAAAAATACAACCTCTTATACAAAAAAAACACAAACACTTTTGAAAATAAGTTATTTCTACAATGACAACATCCACCACCCTTAACATTATTCACCTCACTTCTACTAACATAATCTTTTTGGAATCGAAGCAATGCTATTTTATTACATTTCAAAATTCTACAGTACAATTAAGGTTATTTAATTCCCGGCACTCCCAGGCACAGAACGCAAGTGAAAGAATGACAGTGCAATTGCTCCTGTGGTATGCGATAGATTCCATGCTTTCCAAGTAATTATACAACGAATATTTGGGAGCTGTAAATGAAGACAGAAATGAATGGTAGGTAATTGTCTTGATCAAAGACGCCGAAATGAAGTTATGATACCAAATATAAAAGTATAAAAATACTGGACGATGGGTTCAAATTGCTTATACATGACAAAATGTCTCATCTTTCATTGCATAATACAACTCCAAAAAATTGTATGAGAAGACTATATATTCTAATTAACTGTAAATAAAATGTCTCTTCTTTCATTGCATGTTTTATTCGGAATATGTCAGTGACATATAAGAAAGAAAAACAAATAACTGACCTACAATTTTTAGGTAGACAAATCCAATATAAAACACTTCACCACGTTTTTCCTGAAATATTAACGCTCCTGAGACGTGTTTGTTTTCAAACATGAAAATGGAAAATTGGACTTTTGCAAAGAGAAATAGACAAAACTACATTGGCATGAATACCCTTTGGGCCCTATTTGATGCAATTTCTTTTGTTAAAAATAAGCACACCTGTATAATATGGCATAATAATGTGCACATGAAAAGGGAGTGAATGGACATGTTAACATTTATGAATATTATTTTATTAATCTCACTTTAAATAATATAGGGAGAAAAATATATGATAATTTATTATTACATGTTATTCTCAAATATAAGTTGATTTATCAATCTTAGGTAAATCATGTTACTTAAAATGATCTAATCATCTATTGATGATCGATATAATGGTAAATGTTAATCTTTCAAGATGTCTATAGGTTTGCAGAAATGATATGTTGCTAATGGGTTTACTTAAAATGATTGTTGGTTATTGGTGATCTATATAAAGGTAAATTTCAAGATTTCAAAATGCTTACGAGTTTTGAGTTATTAATGCGATTATTTAAGAGGAAATCTAAATTTTAGTCAAATAAAATTAATTTTAAAATATATTCAAATTATAATTATTAATAAATAGATGTTCATTTTTAAATAACTAATAATTAAAGCGATTTGTATTATTTTTTAAAATTTTAATTATTTTATTAACATTATTTAAAAATATATTGATTCATAATTAATTGTTTATAAAATAGTAATTATTTCGTAAGGCGTTATTATTTGAAAACAACTTTACTACCTGGCTATGTGTACTATTGTTGATCGTCTGATGTCTTGTTAGACAATTAAAGAAAGGTGAGCCATAGATATAAAACAGTTAAAAAAACAAACATAACCAAAAATCTTAGTATGGAATTTCCAACATTAATCAGTGAGTCATTTGCTGCATAGCCGCATTTGCTGCAGAGAAGGTGCAGTTGGAAGAATGAGGAGGGAGAGCTGCAGCCGCAGTTGGAACAAGCACCAATATTGGTAGTTATTAGTTTGTTGTGGTAGTTTTCAGATTGTCTTTTAAATTTCTTTCTTTTATTCATTCCTATCTATCTCATCTGCTGTTATCTATTACAGTGAAGAACTGAAGAAACTTGCTATTGACTGAGTGTTGTTGACTACTGCGTCTGTTCCTGTTTTCCTGTGAGTGCTGCTGATTGCTACAGTCTATTCCAGTTTGCCTCTAGTGTTGGTCACTACTATTAGGTATGGCGTTCATAACCCACTCAGTCTGCATATGGCGTTCAATGTCCATCCTTTATGGTAGCTAAAATTTGGGCGTAGTAATGTAGTTCCTGCCATATCTCGTCAATTGAAATGAAGTTTAGATCATAGTTTTTGTTCATTTTGCTGAGTTGCTGCTCGCCATGATCAATTATTACTGAAGTTTATGGTATTGTGATTTGGGTCATACTCTGTCCCACATTTTGCACTTTGGCTTTTGCAGAGTGTTAGAATTGCTGACCAAGGACTTGTTTGTCTATGTGACTGTCTTTTTAGGTTTGATAATGTTAATAACTTAACTACATTCAGCACCTGTTCAGTCTGCATATATCTACATTCATCACCCGTTCAGAAAGAAGATTGGTCATTTTCTTTGTTCAGTTTCGGTCCCTTCGCTTTCTCTACCTCCATTGTTACATTTTGTTGGGGATTCTCAAAGAATCTATGAAGAGCAGATCTGTGGTTTCCTTTTCGATGCGTACACATGGGTGCTGACCTATATGTTCTTAAGCGTTGTTTTTCTTGCTTTTTTCTTATTCCGTTTAGTTGATGATTCTGTCTGTAGAGCTGTGTTTTTGTTTAAGGGCCTGCAAAGGTTATACTACTGTATATTTTGAACCATCAACAGATTTGCTAAAAAAATCTTTGTGGAAAGTCTCTGTTTGGTGTGTTGCATTTTGGGGCTGCAAATCATCTGTTTAATCCTTTTTTACAGTCAAGTACATTCAACACCTGTTGTTTTGTATAAACTTGTGTTTGCACATGTTAAAATCATGGCCATATTTACTTGCAGACTTCAATTTCATTAAGAATTGATTGCCCTGTACCAACAAAACATCCTCTATTTTCCTATGTTTGTGCTTAATAGAGGGGTCAAAGCAGTTGCTGTCCATCGGTAGTAGATAATAGTCCACCGCTTCCAATGAAGGATAGGGTGATCTTTGGTAGAGAGATGCCTATATGCTCTATTCCTGGTTTCAACATTCAGTTTGCAATATAGATTGTACAGTTTTAGAAATGTTAGGAACGAGATGAGCCAAATCATATCCCTCATTCTACTTAGTTTCATTCCCCTGTAACGATGGGCATTCCTGCTTTAAAAGTCACTATTGAGCAGATTGCCAAACACTAATTAAACATCAAGAAAACTTAAGATTTGAAGCTATTAAAAGAGTTTTGAGGTGCAATGTGACTTATCAAGTTCCAAACAGGGTAGATTTCTATGGTTTTGACAACAGGGTTTTTGGTTTCAACATTAGCCATTGCAATTAGAATTTAGAGTAGGTCAGAAATCACTGTTCTGGATGAAGACACACTTAGTTACTAAAATCTGTGTACTATTCTCATATTGTACTATGTGTTCGAGTTTCTACAAACAATCATAAACTTTGAAAAGAAATAAACTTTACAACAGTGGGTGCTATAGAGTGTGCATTATCAGTGATCACAGAGGTAACCTTGCCTTTGCAATAACTTTATAAATTCTTAGGTGGGAATGATCCTTCTAGAATGAAACCTAAACAATATAGATCAGGATATAGATATACTCCTCCATTCACTCTCCCATGATTTTCTGTCAATCCTAATCAACATTAACTCAATTTAATTACAAACATAGAACCTGATTCGGTTAAGGATCTAGGTCTGGTTCATATGTTGTCACCCAGCTACTGTTTCCTTTTTGAGAAAGAGAGATATCAAATTTTGAATGAATGCAGCAAGTCTGAGTGATGGCAAAAGTCTCTGTTTGGTGTGTTGCATTTTGGGGCTATAAATCATCTGTTTGATCCTTTTTTATAGTCGAGTACATTCAACACTTGTTGTTTTGTATAAAATTGTGTTTGCACATGTTAAAATCATGGCCATATTTACTTGCAGACTTCAATTTCATTGAGAATTTATTGCCATGTACCAACAAAAAAACCTCTATTTTCCTATCTCTCCACCTTTCTGTTGAATTGTTTGAGTATGTTGTATGCTTTATAGAAGGAGAAGTTGTTGAAAACCTCCCAAATTTTTGTAAGAGTTGCTTTCAATTCCATGTCCTCGTGTAAATTCTTATTGATCATACCCTGAATACTTATTTGGACATGGCACCAATAAAATAGTTTTGTTTAAGGCCTATGGCAGTATCAAATCAGAAATCAGATCAGGAAAAAGTTTGATACACGTGCATACATTCAGTTTTCATATTGGTTATTTATTGCTATTGATATAAATATCATCAGATTAATTTTATTAAATAACCCAATTCATGGAAGCCTCCCAAATCATTAACTCTCTCTCATGACAACAAGGTTAAGGTGGAAAATACTCACAATTAAGGTTAGTAATAGTACATTAAATACTATATAGATCAGGATATAGATATACTCCTTCATTCACTATCCCATGATTTTCTGTCAATCCTAATCAACATTAACTCAATTTAATTACAAACACAGAACCTGATTCGGTTAAGGATCTGGGTTCAATTCATCTGTTGTCACCCAGCTACTCTTTCCTTTTCGAGAAAGAGAGATATCAATTTTTGAATGAATGCAACAAGACTGAGTGATGGAAACAGTCTCAATTTTTGTTTGTGGATTTGAAGGAAAAGTCCCATCAGCAGAGATGGTTACATATAAATTACCGAACAACAATTATTAAGCAGTTTGTAGCCCTCTTTCATTATCAATGTTTATCTGCTCCTCTGGAAATTGGTCCACAATTATTCAATATCTTCAAGCATAATCATTGTTCTATTAATCACACGATTCAGAGTAACCTCCATTGTTAGTAGATAATAGTCCACCGCTTCCAATGAAGGAAAGGGTAATCTTTGGTTTATGCTTCCATAGATTTATCCTTCCCAATTCTCCAAAACCACTTTACAATCGATCAACTTTTTACGACATGAAAAGAAGAGGAAGGATACAAGGAATTTTGTGGTATCATTTATCTTTATTGAAAACAAATAATGTCTTCCATATTTATGGATTTTGAAAACCAATAATGTCTTCTATATTTATGGATTATGGATTTTGTCTCTATATTGTTAAACAGTAATGTCTCCTATTTCAATGGGCTTTGCCTACCTAGTGCCATTCTCAAATAACAATTAAGTCTCTATTTGGTGTGTTGCATTTTGGGGCTGCAAATCATCTGTTTGATCCTTTTCTATAGTCGAGTACATTCAGCACCTGTTGTTCTATATAAAATTGTGTTTTCACATGTTAAAATCATGACCATATTTACTTGCAGACTTCAATTTCATTGAGAATTGATTGCCCTGTACCAACAAAACAACCTCTATTTTCCTATGTCTCCACCTTTCTGTTGAATTGTCTGAGTATGTTGTAGGCTTTATAAAAGGAGAATTTGTTCAAAACCTCCCAAATTTTTGTAAGAATTTCTTTCAATTCCATGTCCTTGTGTAACTTCTTATTGGTCATACCCTGAATACTTATCCTACAGTCTCGTAGCATCAAGTTGACTCATTTTGATGAATCATGAGATAGATTTATTATTATTTTTTAATGTGATGAAGGACAGGGTAATCTCTGGTTTATGCTTCCATAGATTTATCCTTCCCAATTCTCCAAAGCCAGTTTACAATCGATCAAATTTTTATGACATGAAAAGAAAAGGAAGGATGCAGGGAATTTTGTGGTATCATTTATCTTTATTCAAAACCAATAATATCTTCCATATGTATGGATTTTGAAAACCAATAATATCTTCTATATTTATGGATTATGGATTTTGTCTCTATATTTTTAAACAGTAATGTCTCCTATTTCAATGGGCTTTGCCTGCCTAGTGCCATTCTCAAATAACAATTAAGTCTCTGTTTGGTGTGCTCCATTTTGGGGCTGCAAATCATCTGTTTGATCCTTTTTTAGAGTCAAGTACATTGAGCACCTGTTGTTCTGTATAAACTTGTGTTTGCACATGTTTGTGGATTTGAAGGAAAAGTCCCATCAGCAGAGATGGTTACATATAAACTACCGAACAACAATTATTAAGCAGTTTGCAACCCTCTTTCATTATCAATGTTTATATTCTCCTCCGGAAATTGGTCCACAATTATTCGATATATTTAGGCATAATCATTTTTCTATTAATCACACGATTCAAAGTAACCTCCATTGTTAGTAGATAATATTCCACTGCTTCCAATGAAGGACATGATAATCTTTGGTTTATTCTTACATAGATTCATCCTTCCCAATTCTCCAAAGCCACTTCACAATCAATCAAATTTTTACGACATGAAAAGAAAAGGAAGGATGTTATATATCTATTTTATTTTCACTATCATCAGATTAATTTTATAAAATAACCTAATTGATGGAAGCCTCCCAAATCATTAACTCTCTCTCATGACAACAAGGTTAAGGTGGAGAATACTCACAATTAAGGTTAGTAATAGTACATTAAATACTATATAGATTAGGATATATATATACTCCTCCATTCAATCTCCCATGATTTTCTGTCAATCCTAATCAACATTAATTCAATTCAATTACAAACAGAGAACCTGATTCAGTTAAGGATCTGGGTCCGGTTCATCTGTTGTCACCCAGCTACTATTTCCTTTTCGAGAAAGAGAGATATCAATTTTTGAATGAATGCAGCAAGACTGAGTGATGGAAACAATCTCAATTTTCGTTTGTGGATTTGAGGGAATAGCCCCATTAGCAGAGATGGTTACATATAAACTACCGAACAACAATTATTAAGTAGTTTGTAGCCCTCTTTCATTATCAATGTTTATCTGCTCCTCTAGAAATTGGTCCACAATTATTCAATATCTTCAAGCATAATCATTGTTCTATTAATCACACGATTCAGAGTAACCTCCATTGTTAGTAGATAATAGTCCACTGCTTCCAATGAAGGACGGGGTAATCTTTGTTTTATGCTTCCATAGATCTATCCTTCCCAATTCTCCAAAGCCACTTTACAATCGATCAAATTTTTACAACATGAAAATAAAAGGAAGGATGCAGGGAATTTTCTGGTATCATTTATCTTTATTGTAAACCAATAATGTCTTCCATATTTAGGGATTTTGAAAACCAATAATGTCTTCTATATTGATGGATTATGGATTTTGTATCTATATTGTTAAACAATAATTTCTCCTATTTCAATGGGCTTTGCCTGCCTGGTGCCATTCTCAAATAACAATTAAGTCTCTGTTTGGTGTGTTGCATTTTGGGGCTGCAAATCATCTCTTTGATCCTTTTTTACAGTCAAGTACATTGAGCACCTGTTGTTTTGTATAAACTTGTGTTTTCACATGTTAAAATCATGGCCATATTTACTTGCAGACTTCAATTTCATTGAGAATTGATTGCCGTGTACCAACAAAACAACCCCTATTTTCCTATGTCTCCACCTTTCTGGTGAATTGTCTGAGTATGTTGTAGGCTTTATAGAAGGAGAAGTTGTTCAAAACCTCCCAAATTTTTGTAAGAATTTCTTTCAATTCCATGTCCTTGTGTAACTTCTTATTGATCATAGCACCTATCTCAGTATAGTCTGTGTCAGCAAATCTACATGCGAGAATGCTTTGGGGAAACAACCACCATTCTTTGAGGCCCACAAAATTCTTATTATGAGTAACAATATTGTTTCGAATATAATAAGTAGTGAGAACTAGAGAAACATGGATCTTTTGACTTCAAAGATTGACCTCCAAAAATATCCTAGACCCAGGGAACTAAAGAGGTAGGTGCTTTCCATGTTGTGGAAAATAGTTTACAAGATAATGAGAGTATATGATCTCTGAAATAGGCTTTGTAGTTTATGTTCTCTCTAGAAGTTCTGTGTGGTGTTGCAAGGCTAATCTCTCCGAGACATCAGAGAGAGACTTCAAATTGCATTTAACTAATGCCTCAACAAAGAAGTGATTTTATTCCCTTGTGTTTCCTTCTGGGAAATCTACCACGTAAGATTCTATGACCAATGTGCCTGGCCTTCCATCAATGATCTCTGGGTGAATAGTTATGATTGAAAAATAATTCTACAGGCACAAGCAAAAAATGTGTAGTCCTTCAATGAAACCTGTAACATATTCACACAATACACAACATTACAAAAAAACAAGAATGGTACTTGAAAAAAGAGGAAATATGTTTTTCTTCAATTTTAAACAGCTTATCCTCAAAGAAAACAGAGCAGTGAGATTCTAAGATATTCCATCATTTTCTCTCAGACCTGCATTGCAAAAACAGTTTTATTGTTTCAAAGAGAAAAAAATAGTTAGGAATTTTTTAAAGTTTTCGCGTCCGAGTTTTGCCAACTTTGCTGATTTCCTAAGTTAATGACCTCCAATAATTTTTTGCAATTGCCAAGATTTGCAACATTATGAAATATAGGATTTTTCAGGACTCCAACCAGGTTAAGTGAATAGAAACAAATGTGTGAGACTCTGCACATAAAAGGAATGGGAATTCTAAAAATATATCCTTCAGAAGATAGCAGAATGCCTCCAAGGAGCACCACTAAATCGAAGGAGAACTCTAATTATTCTGAATCTACACTCTTTACACATATTTAGGGAGCTTGATAATATTTGGTGTATCTTTCAAAATAAAACATGGTCTCGGGCATTGGTATAAATTTAAGTAGCTTGCTAAGATCCTACTGCGAAGCTAAATCACTATTCACTACAAAATACATTTGACATGAACAAGTACTAGACAAAAGGATCACATTAAAATAATATAGAAACCTTTTAAGAAATCTGATAAATTGCAGGCTTGCTAGCTAGACTCGGCTTAGTTTAAGCCAAAAGTTTCAAGAAAAGACAATAATCATACCCTCTACAGCTTTGCAAATAAGGAGACTCGGTTCCCTGTTACAGAGTTCAAATTTAGGGTAGTGGATGAGCTCATCGACCTTACCTATCACCAAAATTTCAAGCTACCTGAGACAAGCACCGACGAGACACGCTTGACCAACCAAAATGGCTGAGTCTCATCCATGCTTGCCCCCTCTAACTGCACTACAAAAGTGAAATAGATATCCCATCCAATGGCATACTGAAAACATGCTCATTGTCATCCAGTATTTCTAATCTTTCTATGCTTGCTATAGCTGGCAGGCTAGATTTGACATTAACATTTCTTATGCTTCCTAATGTTATACCACCCCTCACACTGCAGCTATGAAAAAATGGTTTGTACTTTTGTGGTTGGTCAAATGTTCTCACTATTGACCAAACCTGTAGATAACACACAGTTTGAGTGTCTCACATTAGAATGAACACGTGACCATTACAAAGACAAATAAAATACCAACTAAGATGCGAAAATGCTAGATATAAACAGTGCAAGTCCCAATACAATGAGCAGAGGTTGAAAATGTTGTTTTATATTATGGAGCCAAAACCAATGTAACCCCAATAGACTATTCGTAAGTCAGTAGTATGTACTGTTTCTATGTCCGAAAGAGTTAGAAACATTGACCCTTCTGAATGTTAGTGGATTCCTTCGATTTTGTGTTCGAGTTTCTAGAAACAATCATAAACTTTGAAAAGAAATAAACTTTACAGCAGTGGGTGCTATAGAGTGTGCATTATCAGTGATCACAGAGGTAACCTTGCCTTTGCAATAACTTTATAAATTATTAGGTTGGAATGATCCTTCTAGAATGCAACCTAAACAATATTTTTTTGACGTTAAACTAAGTGAACATTAAGAGAGTAGTGAGTCGGATCAATTATTTTAACGCAAAATATTAGGAAGTGCTGTAGTTTGAAACATTTCCTTTGAGTGCCACTTTTATAGTTCGGTAAACCTGATATAAGACATCGTGGCTTACTTATGCTTCCATAGATTTATCCTTCCCAATTCTCCAAAGCCACTTTACAATCGATCAACTTTTTATGACATGAAAAGAAAAGGAAGGATGCAGGGAATTTTGTGGTATCATTTATCTTTATTGAAAACCAATAATTTCTTCCATATTTATGGATTTTGAAAACCAATAATGTCTTCTATATTTATGGATTATTGATTTTGTCTCTATATTGTTAAATAGTAATGTCTCCTATTTCAATGGGCTTTGCCTACCTAGTGCCATTCTCAAATAACAATTAAGTCTCTTTTTGGTGTGTTGCATTTTGGGGCTGCAAATCATCTGTTTGATTCTTTTTTATAGTCGATTACTCAGCACCTGTTGTTCTGTATAAACTTGTGTTTTCACATGTTAAAATCATGGCCATATTTACTTGCAGACTTCAATTTCATTGAGAATTGATTGCCCTGTACCAACAAAACAACCTCTATTTTTCTATGTCTCCACCTTTCTGTTGAATTTTCTAAGTATGTTGTAGGTTTTATAGAAGGAGAAGCTATTCAAAACCTCCAAAATTTTTGTAAGAATTGCTTTCAATTCCATGTCCTTCTGTAACTTCTTATTGATCATACCCTAAATACTTATCCTACAGTCTCGTACTTGTCCCGTTTCCTGGATAAGATATTGTATTTAACATTTAAGAATTAAGAGTGTAAGGTATGGGTTAAGATTTGGGCTTAAGAACATTAGAGGATGAAGGCTAAAGTTCAAAGTTGTAAAGGTTATGTTTGTTTTTTTTAAAGAAACACCACAATATCAATGATCTTCCCTAGAACATTTGGATGGAGGGTGGTTCAACCTAGTTAAGGGTTTATTACTAACTCAGTTTCCTTCCAATTTGTTTCAAATCTGAGAAGAAACAATAAGAAAATGAGTTTTACCTTACTGTACAAAGCTAAAGTTTCCATGAAATTGCACTACTAAGTTACATGTATTTAAGATGAAAAAAATAGTTGAATTCAAATTATATCATGAAATCCATTTTTATTTGAATTACTTAATTTAAATTTTATTTTTAGACTTCGAATAATAATTACAGTTTCATATTAATAAATTGAAGAAAAATTATTTTCCTATGTTTCGTACAACATTCTTTCTAACACCATCAACATTTTTTGATTTATTTTTTTATATTCAACATAATGATTAGTTTTAACTTAACTAATATTTATATACAAATTATCCATAATTTTTATATATTAAAATTTAGAATAATTTACAAAAACTAACTTTTCAAGCAATAACTATAGCTTCATCCATGATTTCAAAGAAAAACATTAGTTTTACATATAGGCATATTTTTTTCAATCACAGACATCATTAATTTTTAACTTACATCTACCTAATAATGGTCCACGTTGGCTCTCTTTAACTTCTCATGTAGTTCTATAGGAATCGTAATTATACATCTAATTGAGAATGACATATAAAAAATTTTAATTATTCTTTTATCTTCGTTTTCAGAAAATGGCAACAAATCTTACTTAGAATGCTATTTCCTCCATGCTTTCGAGGAAAAGTCATATTCAACCATTTTTACAAATCGTTGAACTTGAACGTATTACATCGATGCAAACTTCAACAGTACGATATCGCACCGCCATCTCTAATGGCACACATATGAAGCGCCTTATGCTTCCAATAACTTACAATGACCTCGTTGAAAGAAGCTTGCTTCAAAAAGGTTCAATTATACATGTTAAAAATTGGACTACGTCAACTATTGGTCCATCAATGTAAGTTTGCTACAAAATTCTTATTTAAACTTTACATATTTCCTTCATATCACTTTTTAGTCTAACAATTCCTCTTATTACTATCATTTACCATGTAGGTCTATAACGCTACTAGAATTTGAAATTTGTACTACATCTGCACCTTTATTTGGTATTCCAAAAAATCTGAGTATCCCGATCACTTCTCAAGAAGAAGATCTATCGTCATCAAAACAACAACCTTCGTCGAAAAGTCACTGCACCATTTTAGACATTCCTACTGCATCCATTACACTAGTCCAAATTCCAATCAAAACAATAAACCCTTACCATTCAAACTGGTGCATAAAAGGATATGTTCAAATAAAGACACCTCTTAGACAATTTCAAAATCAATATTGTCCTGGTAAAGTGTTTGGCTTCAACCTCTACGATGCAGAAGGTGGGGAAATACACATTACATGTTTCAATAATGTTGCCGATTCTTTCTTTGATAAAATCCATGTTGGAAATATGTACATTGTCTCAAAAGGAAATGTCAAAATGGCTAATAAACAATACAACCACTTAAACAATGAGTGGGAAATTTTTTAAAATGCTACATCTACCGTTGATCATATTGCCAATGAAAGAATATCCAACCCAACGGTGCATTTCAATATAAAATCAATCAATGATATCATAACAACAAACGTCAACTCCATTGTTGATGTTCTTGGTATTGTTACTAGCATTTCCAATCCATGCACCATACATAGAAAAGACGGCTCAGAAGTTACGAAACAAATAGTAAATCTTCAAGACATGTCTGGATATAACATGGATGCAATCTTTTGGGGAGATAATTTTGATGGAGTATCAAAAGAAATTTCCAACTTATGTGCTACAGGAAATAATCCCATCATAGCAATCAAGTCCGCTAATGTTGGTGAATTTAATGGAAAAAATGTGGGTACTACAACAAGATCGATTATTCTTGTAGATCCTGACATGGAAGAGGCTAATATTCTAAAGTCATGGTTTAGAAAAGAAGGTTCCACTACAATTTCTACACCACTGACAAAAAAATATTCACCCTATTTTGGCCATCAACCCAAGAAAATAATGTTTGCGGATATTTACAATATCAACCCCTTAGATATACCTACATTCTACCAAGTTAAGGGGACAATAACAAAAGTATACATGGACAATTTGTCCTACCTATCATGCCCATCTATTGTTGATAAGAAAAAATTCATGAAAAAACTTATTCCAAAGAATGCAAAGACATGGTATTGCCCTAAATGCAACACCGAAGTAACTAACTGTGACTTTAGATACTTACTAGAGATAGATGTACAAGATCACACTAGTCAGTTGCTTTCAACAGTTGCTTTTGAAGACGCAGCGTCTACAATTCTTGGAGTTAATGCAAAGGACTTCTATTTGTTATCCGAGGATCTTGATGTAATAAAGGAAATCGTCTCCAAAGCACTGTGGACAGACCACATCTTCACACTATCAGTGAAGACATAAACATTTAGAGACATACCACGCTTGAAATGTGTTATCATCAAAGAAGACATCTTGCAATTCTCAACAGAATGCAACAACATCCTTCAAGCAATCAATAAAATCTCAATATCATAGATAAATATGATTACAAGTACTCTTGCCTTTATAATTTGTATTATCTTATTTTAAAAATACGTTTATAAACAATATTCTTTCATATGCCTTTCCAAACATATCTCTTACTCTTTACTCATATATCTTCCAACAAAACATCTAATTGTATATAATTTCATTGAAAGTAATTCACAATACTTTAACTTTTTCCCTATTAACAAATCAACCAACTTTACACATTAGATATCCAATTACATTCATATACATCTTTAAAATACTTAAATATAATCTCAAACATATTTTTATCAACTCGTTACACATCTTATTATCTTCCTCTACAGCTAGAAATTACTAAAACTTCATTTCAAACACATTGTTCTAATAATATATTAACAAAAAAAATTGTAAACTTCAATTTCTTTTTTCCCCTTCCATAAAATAACATGGTTGTTGTCTTCCCAACTAACATTGTCACTCCATCTCTCTTTCCTGTAGGTGCATTAACTTGTCGGAATGTCTACTACTTCTAATGATGAGCGCGCGCGAAGATACTATGTAGCAAATAAAGAACAAATAAATGCACGTCGACGTGCATCTTATCATGCTAAAAAAGCCCTCAAAGATTCTGAAACAAACAAAAGGAAAAATAAAAGTCAAAACTTATCATCAAGAACATACGATGGAAATTCACAATTACCATCAAACGATTCTCACTCCGAAAGCAATTATTTCCCAATTTACAAATCAACCATCTTCTCAACAAACCACTCTACCAAATTCATCCAAAGATCATTCGCCACTAGCCTCCATTCCACATGCTTTCAAGAACGCTCATGATAATGATGCTCAAACAAATTCATCCATACCTCATTCAACCCCTCCATCCATTTCACATGCTTTCAACAACATTCATACTAATGATGCACAATGTGAATTCCGTGCAAGAATTGATAGGCTTGCACCTAAATCACCATGCTCCATTTGTCTTGAATCCTATCCTGGAGTCCATATCCGCATGTCGAACCAAATCTATTGTTGCTATAGATACATGTCTGAAAAAAACATTCACCGTTTCTCATTATCAAACAACATGGACCCTGGTCCTCAACCACCTGTCCTAGCTGCTCTTTCGCAAATAGAAGAAATGCTTATTGCTATGGTTAACCCTATCCTCCAAGTAACACATGCACGTGGTGGCCAGTATAAATACACTGGCCACACAATTTGCTTTCTGCAAGACATTACAGAAATAGCATGCATGTTGCCACGACATGTTGAAGACTTGGATATTTTAATCGTTTCCCATCAAAGTAATGACCATCAAGCTTATGACTACATTGTAAGTAGACATCGAGTTCTCGCTGCATTAGAATATAAATTGAGAAATGATCCTTACTATAGGAATCTTTGCATTGATAAGAATGCACTATCATCCTTACCAGAAATCCGAACCGATATCTCCTCATCCCTTCACCATTCCAATACCACAGATCCAACTTCTCAACTATCAATCAAAAGACCAATTTGCCCAACTGAAGATTCCGTAGACCAATACCCACACCATACATCATCATTCATTCCCACTATACCTAATAGAAATATAGAAATCCAAGAAATACGGCATTATTTACATTCATATAACCACCATTCTGCTACTACAATCCAATGGCCACCAATAAGCTTATCCCCAATTAATGAATACAACACAGAAGGTCTACTCTCTATGGCTTTCCCAACGCTATTCCCCAAAGGAGTTGCACTACCTAATCAACCAAGAATAAAGACAATGAAGTTACATGAATACGCACTTCATCTTCTGCATTACCACGATAACAGATTCGGCAAGCACCATCGCTTCCGCTACTACATATACAATCTGATGATGCATCATCGAAGTCAAGCAACAACATCCTTCTTTGTTAAAAAAAACATTGGAGATGGATTCCCAACATCAATCCAAGAATTGAACATCCGATTACAACAATTTCCAGACGATAAATTGGCAGAACAAGTGATGCGCTTCGGTAGCTCTCTAAGTGGCACAAGATCTTTTTGGCACAAAGCTAAAAATGAACTGACAGAAATGGTATCTCAACTTGGTTGCCCAATTTATTTCTTCACATTAAGTGCAACTGATACAAAATGGCCTGATCTTCATGCAATCATGCCAGGAATTCCACCTCATGATGTTGCAATACAGCACAAATGGAGAAATGATAACATTATCTCTAACCCCCACTTAACATCGCTATATATGCACCATAGATTCACAATATTTTGTGAAGTTATATTGGAGAAACACTTGCAAAAAAAAGACTACTGGTACAGGTATCGACTCTATCGCATTACTTTCATAATTCTCTATACATCAAGCTCCTTCTATTTCAAAATTTTCTAAAAAAAAGACATCCTTCGCAAGTATGAATGGAAACATAGAGGATCAACGCACATCCATGGCTTCCTCTGGATACAAAATGAACCTAATATGGAGACTCTTAATTGGGATAACATAGAAGCAGTTGATCATGCTAAACAATTCTTCGACAAATACATATTAGCTTGGAACCCTCGGCTTTCTACAATTTCTAGCCAATCAATTTCTCAAACAAATGTAGAAGACCCTTGCTTATTGTCTACGTCAGATATTCTTAGAAACAATCCTTTTAATAATTATGTCCAACTTATCAATTGCATTGAGAAACACACAAAATGCACTGAAAACACATGCCTCAGGTAAAAAGACTCCTCATTCAAATGCTGATATAAAGCACCTTGGGAATTACATGCACATTCCTCCTTGTTCATTGAATCCAATGGCCAAAAAACATACACTCTCACTCGCAATGATGATCAACTAAATATCCATAACCCTACCATCCTATCTGTTTGGGCTCAACCTAGTCTCCTAAATTGAGTTCATTTAATTGTCAACCAGGGTTGGTAAACTGCTAAAATGAAGTGCAATGTATGTGCCTAGGTGTTTGTTTCTTAATGCGTTGTGTTTAGTGTTTTATGATGTTTTTGGTCTTTTGATGGTTTTATGTTCACAAGGAAAAGAACTAAATGCTGGTGGAAAGAAGCTACTGGTTAAAAACAGAGTGAAGCCTACTTTTTTAATGACAATTGACAAATGCAAAATGAAAATACTGAAACAGAACCAAACCTAAACTATGACTAAGCAGAATACAAAGCTTGATAATGACTTCAAGAAAATGAATCAAAATATAAACTTAACTTGTCCAATTCTGTCAGTAAAGGTATTTTGGAAGAGCTTGAGAAATGGGCAGCTAAGTATACAAATTCTCCTAACTAAACAATTAAACAATCAGCTTATAATGATATAACATCTTATCCATGGTTAAAGATTTGTTGAAACATATTTGGAGAAGAACATTGATAACATCATAAGATCTCTACTCTAAGACTAACTCCTAATTCTATTCTGCAACTTAATTTAACATCACTCAACTTTACTCAAAAGTTATAGATTTCTTTTTAAGGTAGTATTTTGAGGAAAAGCTTAGTTTATGAAATGATAAAGAGGTTGAAAAAGCACTTAAGGCCTTGGGATGCTACTGTCTTCTGTCCAAATGGTTATGAGTCAATTATAGATTTGGAACAAAAGAGGTTTTGTAAATAATGAAGGCCGTAGTGTTTAAGTTTAACAACTAATGTAATCTAATATGCAATGGATGACAACTAAATGTGGAATGTAAATACAATGAGCTAGGCTATAACTGAACTAAGGTGCCACTAGTCTACAATAAACAGTGCTAAACTAACAAGCCATTATCAAACTTAAAACGAAATAGCAGAGCATGAATTGAATGCAATTTGACTCTGGAGTACCCTAACTAGGTTATCATGCCATTAATCTATGGAATTCCACAGCCTATTTTGTCCATGATGAATGATATTTTGGAAGAGCTTGTTAGAACAATCTTGGCTGTACAATTCAGTGCAAATGCAAACATAAAGACTGAAAGCAATTTAAAAACTAAGACATCACAGCTATCTCCTACCCATCATTATGATATTTTGGAAGAGCGTTTTAAGAGTAAGATCAACTATGCTACTTAGTGTAAACAAACATCTGAAACATTCAGTATCACAGTCATGCCTTAGAAATCATAAGGATTTTTTGGAAGAATTTACTAGAATAAGTTTAACTGTGATAATGATCAAAAGAAATTACAACTAAAACCTACAACACTACAGCCATTTCCCATTCACTATCATGATATTTTGGAAGCGTTTCTTAGAACAAGCATAACTATAGTGGCTAATGAAATTAACTATGAACTCAAACTTCAAAAATGTGAAAACAACTAAGATACTTATCTAAATTACGAAATTAAAGCCGTGCAGGAGGCAGGGGCCCTCTACCACCAGACGGAATCTAACTCTAGATCAACTCAACCCGTCCAAAGAAATGTTGTCTTCTTCATTAAAGGAAAATAACTTGAAACAGAGTATTCTCGGTCTTCAGAAATATAGCAGAATCTAATAAAAAATCTAAGAAAAATCTAGAGCCAGCCTCTCGGTTTCCAAAGTGCTTTTATAACAAATCTATATAAAAAAACTTACAACAATACGGGGATCATTGTCTTTCCTTATCAAAATCATACTAAGACTCTAAAGATGGCATCATAAAAGGACAAAGGACATCTGGACTTTCCTAGTCCTATTAGAAGTCTGCCTCCTTAAATGAGTTCCCACGTACCAAAACCACGTCCAGAATTCGGTTTATTCTTCATGGTGAGCAACGAACGATGAAGACATGATGTGGAATATACCCATGTGTGGCTTTTCCTGAGAGGACACCTGGAACATGCTTGAACGTGAAGACAGCTGCAGAATTGGCGGTTAGCTACGGAATGTCTGCATTCTGTAGCTAGTTTCAGTTCACAATGCATTACAATGACAAAATCACAAAACTTAGCAAGTTAGCCATGTTAATCATTGTAAAAGTAATTTTAACTAATTTCATTGATCAATTGGGCCTGGGACAACAATGGAAAAAGGAAAATGAGGTAAAGTAAGATGAAAGAAAGAACAATCTTGGGGCTCAACATACCCCCACTGCTGACTTCTTGCATGTCCTCATACAACTTATTCCATAAACTCAGAGACTTCTGCAAGAACATCCAACCCTCTTCTTCTTCTTTGCCTGGAAATTAAAGGTCTTCTGGGTTTCCTGATGACTAACTTGAACCTTAATTTGGTAAGTGCCCTGATTAGCTTCTTGTTCCTCTTTTTCAACTTTTCATTAGCCTTTTCCACTTTGTCCATTTTTAGAGATAAGGTTGAGTTTATACTGGTTTTGAGTTTGACTTGTTCCTTCAGAATATAATTCTCAGTTTTGATATGTCTATTAAGTACTTCCAGCTCATACCTATCTCTTGTTAACACATCTATTTCAGACAGTGGAGGACTAGGGGTTCTATCTCTGCTCTCTAAAGCTTTCCTTTCCAATGTTTCAACATAGTCATAAAATTCTTGCTGTGCAGGGTCAATTTCAGGGGTTTCTTCATTAAAATCTTCTTCAACATCTTCTTCAATAGATGTTTCCTCATCTTCTATGTTTATCACCCCTGTTTGTTTGATCTGTGTTTTCCTTAGTTTCCCCCTGAGTCTATGGCTTCTTCTTGGCTGGGATGATCCCTCTCCTTTTTCTGTGGGAGATTTTCTGATTACCCTCTCTTCCTTAAGTTGTCTCTTAATCTGAGTCAACTTCTCAGAGATTATTTCTTCACTATTTCCCTGTATTGTTTTGTCAATTTCAATTTTAGAGGCTCTCCATTTTCTTCTTCTCCTTGTAGGCTGATGTTCAGGTGAAGGCTCTTTTGGTTCCTCAAAGTGGTTTCTCACCAAGAAATTATCCCAAGTATCTTTTGTTTTGGCTAAATGTTGTTCAATTAGAATCTTAACCAAGCCATGATGGTATAGAGTTGTTTCTAGGAATTGGAATCTTCTTTGAACACTTGAAGCCATCTTTTTTAAACTTTAAAGCAAGAAATAGGGAAAATTTAACTCTTCCTCCAAAAAATGCATTATCAACCTAATATGGTAAACATAAAATGTGCCATATCTACCTTCACAAGTGATAAATTTTTGTAGAATAAGCGATATGTTTCTCCATTTATTTTTTAATGATGAACTTGGAATTCCATTTTTAAACACAGTGACATCCATACCTGGTGATTTTAGAATTTGCTTCCATGATTCATTATGGAATTCTCTGTTTTTAAACCATCTCTCTCCATGTCTAAGCAATCTTGTTGCTTCTACAATAAAAACCTCTGTGACAGTGAATTTAACATCTCCCACTTCAACCTCAGCTCCTTTGAATGACCTTGCAAATGTTTTAGTAACTTCTTTGTGAAAGCTATTAAATTTCTCAAGAAATTGTAGCCATCCTGACTGTTGCAACATTTCTCTGCTTTGAGGGTATCCTTCCAGGTATTTTGTGCCCACTGGTTCAGTTCTTACAATGAAGCCCATAATTTCTTCTTCAACCTTCAGATTAATGCTCTTTCTTCTTACGGAAACAATGACTTCAACCTTCAAACTGATATATCTCTGTTTCTCGGTGACAATGGCTTCAAATTCGACACTGATATACCTCTGCTTCACGGTGACAATGGATTCAAATTCCACACTGATATACTTCTACTTCACGGTGATAGTGCTTCAATCTCTGCTCATGGTGATAGTGGTTTCAAATTCCACACTGATATACCTCTGCTCACGGTGATAGAGATATCTCTGTTTTGCGGAATGAAATGA
Source organism: Pinus albicaulis (assembly GCA_034641835.2). NCBI lineage: Eukaryota > Viridiplantae > Streptophyta > Pinopsida > Pinales > Pinaceae > Pinus > Pinus albicaulis. The sequence goes on from CM076571.1 coordinate 592,582,873, forward strand.
TGAAGGGCTGGCTATGGAATGGAGTGATAGGAAGTAGTTACGGAACGAGTTAATGAAGTGAGGTGAGGAAAACAAATCAATGAGTGAAAAGACTGCGGAGATTTTTACAACGGATTCAAAAATCATCATTAAATGATTTGGTTGGGTGACGTAAGGAAATCAAACACTTCAGCCTTTTAATTGCTTTAAATGATGATCGAGTATAGAATTTGAAAAGAAAGATTTTTATCCAAGGTTTGTGGAGGGTATATTTGGCATGATTAGTAAAAATAATCAAAACAAATTTTTGAATGATTCATAACTAAAACTATACTAAAGTTTATGACATGCCATTATAATCAAAACTTTTTACCTTTGCTTTTCATCTGCTTTTTGTGGTCTTTGTATACTTTGTTCTCCTCTGGAAAAGTCTTCATAATCCTTCTTGATTTTACTTGTTCGTGAATATACAGGATCATCTTCTTGCAATTCAAATGTCTGCTGATTAGTGCCTTTAGGATCTGTAGCTGCAGAATGACTGTCTGGCTACAGAAAGTCTGATCAGCTGCAGAATGTTAGTTTAGCTGCAGAATGTACCTGTAGAGAATTTTAATCATGGAATGGAGTGGTTTGGAATATAAGTGAAATTTTATATGGCATGAATGAAGATGGATGATGAAACATGATATAATGGGATATGTATGAAGTGAATGATGGAATGGGATGAACTGCAATTCATGAAATGGAGTGGAAGAATATAAGATATGGCCTGCAATCCATGACATGTGTTATTCATTTGCAGAAAGACATCAAATTTTAAATTTTGACATGGAAATGAGGTGGATGAAGTATGGAATGAGATGAATGAAATATGGAATGAAGTGAAATATAAATGAATGAATGAAATGGAGTATGGATGGATAAAAATGGAATGAAATGAAATGAGATGGATCATAAGTGCAATGGATCTGAACTTATGATTTTATAATAGCTGCTTGCAGAAACAAAATGGAAAAGTTAGAGTGTCAGAAAGACTCTGATTTTCACCCTATCTTTTCTGTATAAACATGCCAATCAGTGATTGGTTTTCATGTTTATACTTTTATTTTTTTATTTTTTATTTTTTATTTTATCTTTTATTTTATTTTTTTATTTTTTATTTTATTTTATTTATTATTTTTTTTCAAAAGAAATGCTTCAGAAAATTCAATCAAGTTGATGAAGAAGAAAAATTATTCTTCATTAACTTCACATCACTGTTTTCATGGAATTTCTTGACAAATTATTCTCTTGAGAGTGGTTTGTGATACAGCTTCAATCTATGACCATTCACAAGAAAAGTGACCTCTTCTTCATCTATTGTTCTGATTTTTACTGCTCCATTATCGAAAATTTCAACAATTTCATATGGCCCAAGCCAATGTGTTTGAAATTTACCTTGAAAATCCTTGAATTTTGAATCAAACAAGAGAGCCTAGTCACCTTCTTTGAATTTCTTCTCTTTGATGTACTTGTCATGCCATCTAGTCCTTTGCTGTGGGACTAGACTTGTTTTCTGAACTGCATCTTGTCTGATCTCATCCAACTCATTAATCTGCTCCAATCTATGCTTTTGTGCCTCTGTTAAATCAAGTCCTAGCTGAACTGCCATTTTGAAGGTTTGAATCTGGAACTCTATGGGAAACAAAACTTGCTTTCCATAAACAAGTTCATAAGGAGTATGGCCTGTTGTGTTTCTCCATGTAGTTCTATAGGCCCACAAGGCTTCAGGAAGCCTATCTACCCAATATTTTCTATGTAAATGGACAGTCTTTGTTAGGATCCCTTAAATAACCTTATTGGTAGATTCCACTTGACCATTTGCTTGTGGATGATAGGGAGTAGATTTTCTATGCCTAATTTTGTACCTCTCCATCATTTGTTCCACTAGCCTTGATGTAAATTGAGCTCCTTGATCTGTAAAAATTTCCCTTGGGACACCAAAACGAGTAAAAATATCCTCAAAAAGAAAAGTAACTACAGATGCTTCATTAGAAAAAAGTAATGGCTTGGCGTCTACCCATTTGGTAACATAATCAGTGCAAACTAATATATATATATTTTGTCTTGATGGAGGACTAATAGGTCCTACAAAATCCAAAGACCATTTTTCAAAAGGTTCAATATGTACCTGAGGTTGTAATGGCATCTCACCTGAAGGAGAAGGTTTCCCTACCCTTTGGCAACTGTCACACCTTTTGACATACTCTTTAGCATCTTTAAATAAGGATGGCCAATAATATCCTGAATTAAGGATCTTATAGGCTGTCCTCTGATCAACAAAGTGTCCGCCACAAGGTTAATCATGACATGCTTTAAGAATCTCAGGCATCTCATATTCACGAACACATCTCCTAATGATCAAATCTGGACCTGTCTTGTACAACTCATTAGCAACCCATTAATATTTTACACTGTCATAAATGATTTTTATTTTATCTCTTGCATTCATTATTGAAGGAAATTTTCCCGAAACTAAATAATTAGCAATGTCAGCAAACCAAGGTGTTTGAGTGGAAATTGAAAAAAGATATTCATCAGGAAATTGATCTTCAACTGGAGTGTCATCTTTGATGTTTTGCAGTCTAGATAGGAAATCAGCTACTGTGTTTTGTTTTCCAGGCCTATCTAGAATGGTAATGTTGAATTCTTGTAAAAGAAATAACAATCTTATAACTCTGCCATTAGTGATTGATTTGTTCATTAGATATCTAATTGAAAATTGATCAGTGTGAAAAAAAGTTTCATAGCCTGTTATATAGTGTCTAAATTTGTTTATGGCATGAACAACAGCTAAAAACTCTTTTTCAGTTACAGTATAGTTTAACTTTGCAGGAGTCAAATTTTTACTGGTATAGTAGATGGCATAAGGAATCAAGTCTTTCTGCCCCAATACTGCTCCTAGAGATGTATCAGAGGCATCTGTTGAGATATGAAAAGGTAACTTCCAGTTAGGTCCCCTTAATATAGGTGCTTCAGAATTTTTTGTTTTTAGGGTCTCAAAAGCTAACTCGCAATCAGAATTCCATTTGAATTTACAATCTTTGGTGAGTAATTTGAAGAGTGGAGATGCTATTTTGGTGAAGTTTTATATAAATCTCCGATAATATCCTGTAAATCCTAGAAAACTCCTAACATCTCTTTGACAACTTGGAATAGATAAGTTAGAGATGACTTCAGCTTTTGACTCATCAACTCTAATCCCATCCCCTGAAATGTGATGCCCTAAAACAATACCTTCAGTAAACATCATGAAACATTTCTCATGACTAAGTGAAAGATTTTCTTCTTGACATCTCTTTAAAACTTTTTCCAAGTTTGCTAAGGCTTCTTCAAATGTGTTTCCATAAACTGTGAAATCATCCATATATACCTCTACACAATCATGTATTAGATCTGAAAAAATTCCTAATACTGCCCTTTGAAATGTTGCAGGTGCATTGCATAATCCAAATGGCAATACTCGGTAAACATAGGTACCCCAAGGACAGGTAAATGTGGTTTTGTCTTGATCTTCAAGTGCTACTTGGATTTGGTTGTAACCACTAAACCCATCTAAGAATGAGAAGTACTTTTTGCCAGCTAATGTATCTAACACTTGATCTATGAAAGGTAAGGGAAAATGGTCTTTAAGAGTAGCTTTTTTTAGTTCTCGGTAGTCAACACATACCCTCCATTTACCATTTTTCTTTGGCACAATTACCAAAGGAGAAACCCACTGACTATCTGAAATGGGATATATGAAGTTGACATTTAACAATTTTTGCAATTCTTCTTTAACAATCTCCCTAAGATTTGGATTCATCCGTCTTTGAGTTTGTCTGATTGGTTTACAATTTTCCTCTATATAGATGTGATGAGTGAAAGTCTTGGGGCTTATCCCTTTCATGTCAGTGTACTCCCATGCATATGCAGAAGAATGTCTCTGTAATACTTTGACTAACTTTTCTTGTTGAGATTTCTCTAGGTTCTTATTTATGTTCAAAGTTTTTCCTGGAAAAATCTCACTTGTAGAGCTGCCAAATTTATCCATAGAATGAAGAGACATCTGTCTTGATGACAAAAACTCAATGTTTGATCCTTCTTGAAATGCTTCATGTTTATATTCTGAAGAGGATTCAAAGTTTTCTAGAGTATTCAGAATTTGACTATCTTCACTAACTTCTGAAATTGTGAAGAGTGGTTGTAAGTCTTTTTCATCCTCTATCCATTGAGTATTATCTAAATCTGTAATTGTCCTAGCTAGAGGATATAAAGTGAATTTCTTAATTGAACCACCATCAGAGATGTACATATCACCAGATCTACAACTAATAAAAGCATCATCTGTAGCCAACCAAGGTCTTCCTAATGTAACAGGATGGCCTCCTAGATTATTCTTAGGAGTTAGGATCATAAAATCCACAGGGTACTCCCAAGAATATAGGAACACTGGAATGTCTTCTATTACCCCATCTGGTTTGATCACAGATCTGTCTGCTAATTGTAATAATGTGGGTGTAAAGAGAAGATTAGGAAGTTTCAGTTTATCCATGATTTGTCTACTCATGATATTGATTGCTGCGCCTAAATCAATGAGTGCGTTTTGGATTTCAATTCCATTGATGTGAATTTTAACAACTAGATTTCCTGGGTCAAGATACTTTGGAATATCAATCTTGCCCATCATAATGTCTGCTATTTTTCCTGCCAGTTGAATTTTCTTTGTTTCTCTTATTCTTTTTCTTGTTTTCTTCATGCTCAACTCCTTTATTGTTTTGGCTAAAATTGGAATTTCCTTGATGGCTTGTAATAATGGAATTTTGATGCAAACATTTCTCAGGTCATCTAGGAAATCATAATTAGGCACCATAATTTGTTTTTCTACACCTTTATCAATTTGTAATCTTTCTGGAAAGGGAGGTATAGAAGTAGATGTTGATGGCTGCTCTAATACAGGAGTTGAAATTATTGCATCTTTTTGCTTTAATTTTTTAGTGTTTGGGTCTTGAAAAGATGTATCTTCTTCAAGACTTTTATTCACTCGTAGAGAATCTTCCTCAGAGTTATCTTGTTCTTGTATGATCACAGAAGGTTTCCTCTTTTCAAGTATTCTTCCAGACTTAAGTTGAACATCACTAAGGTCTAAAGGAGTAATTAGATAAGTTGGAAATTGTTGGCCTTCTATCATGTATGTGTTCTGAGGATTTTTATTATTGGGGTTTGGTATGGGTTGAGCAGGCAACTGATTTGATTTTTGAGGAAATGGTAATGGAAGTGGTTGATTTTGATGTGGTAGGTTCTGATGATGTTGTTGAGGATTTTGAGGATAAATGTGGGTATGGTGGATAGGATGGTGGATACTGATAGTACTGAGAGTATCTTCCATAGGGATTTTGTGTCCCTTGTGCCCAAGCTTGAGATTGATTTTGAAATTGAGGCCAAGGTTGCTGCCAAGAATTCCAAGGTGGAGGTTGGTTATACATTTGATCATGGAATCCTTGGGTTTGAGGTCCTTGCCAAGGCCTTCTAGAGACAAAATTGAGAGATTCTGTGGAATCTGTAGGAGTTTACTCTTGAAAGGCAGCCTTGAGACCAGGAAGAGAAGGAAAATTCTTGGTCTCAGGTTTTTCAGAACAAATGACACAGGTCTCTACAACTTTTACATCCAAAGGGCACTCTCTCAAGGCATGTTTCTTTCTACATTTGGGACAAAAGATTTCCAAGGCATCAGATTCAGCTTTTTTCTTGTTTTGTATCTTAAGGGTGTCTATTTGTTCACTAAGACTCCCTAAGATGTCAGATTTGAAATCATCAAGCATATGTCCTATTTCTGACCTACTTACTGTCCCAGAAGCAGACTTACTTACCCTTGCAAGAGCAGGATCTCTTGGACCTTTTACAGTTTTAGATTTCCCTCTTGAAAGGTTGATACATAACTCAGATATTTCAGGTAATGTAAGCTGTGATATATCCCCTTTTCCCATCATGTTAAGGATATCCAACCATTCATCCCTAATTGTTTTCAACAAAAGAGCTTTTAAGGTGTCTTGATCTAAGTTTTCCATTTTTTCTCTCTTGATGTTGTAATGAAATCTCTCCAACAAATATTCCAAGTTTTCATATTCTTTTTGTAACATCTTAAACACTTCTTCCTTATGATTGACCGGCATACAATAATCCAGATACCTCTCTAGAAATGATTGTTTCTATTAAACACCATGTTAAAGCACACACATGGTGTATGAGGAAGAAGAATGCACACACAAGAGAAACAACACACAATGAAAGATAAGCGTGAGGTTTTCTTATTTTCCATTATACAAAGATGTACATTTATAGTACAATGATGTGACTCTTGGTTTCATATTCCAAGGTCACTTGGAATCCATTGTGACTTTTTGCATTCCACACCTACCCATGTAGGATTAGGTGTTCCAACATCCCCCCTTAATCCGAAGGGGTATGTGTGAGTCCAAGAAAAGAGTTGTAATACAAATCTGCAAAGTATACATGGTAGCACTTGGCTGAATCAACTCTCTGAAATGTTGGGAAAAAAGAGGTGGTTTTAGGATGACCACAAACATTGGAACACAAAACTTGTTGCAGTTCCCGAAACTCTTCCAAAAATAGCAAGAAGCTGAAGGCTTCTGCTAGAGGAATTGTCCCTCATAAAAAAAGGGATACCTTCAACCTAAAAGAAGGGAGGTCTACTACCTGTGGTGGTTTTAGGTTGTCCACCAACCAAAGATGATGGTTTTAGGTTATCCACCAATCGAAAATGATGGTTTTAGGTTATCCACCAACCAAAGATGATGGTTTTAGGTTATCCACCAATAAAAAATGATGGTTTTAGGTTATCCACCAACCGAAGGTATGCTCATGGGCATCCGTATCTCTGGCTACATCTTTGAATCCGGAATGACGAATTGTGGCTCAGGCTCGCTTGAACTGCTGGCTACAACTCTGAATCTGGAATGAGAGATTATGGCTCAGGCTCGCTTGATCTGACGTTGAAGCTTGTACATGACCACCATTTTCCCCCCTGTCAGGGACAAGGTGAGATGATGGCGAAAACTCAACTGCAAGTTTGTTCAATATGCGTGAACAAGTTCTAACATGTGTCGTAAACATATTCTTGGCTGCTGATGCCCATTGCCAAGAAGCGATCCATCCAAGATGAATCTTGGTTCTTGCAGGAGGCTTGTGTCTGAAGCATCTGTCTAAAGAATGAGTGTGCCGACCACAGTGCTTGCATGGATGAAGATCAAAATAGTGATATTTCATATGGCCAACTCAATCACAGTGTTGGCATTTCTCAATCTGTTGTGGAAGCGGAACAGGATCTGGAATAGCTGCAGGTGAACTGTCATACAATAATCCAACACTATGAAATTTGATGGGCTTTGTGTAGTCTGGAATATGAAAGGACACATCCTTGTCATATCCAAGACCAGTTCGGTGCTTGTTGTGGAAAAGATCTTCCCAAGGTCTGATGATGGGCTTGAGAAGTGCAGGCTGAACTGCTGCATCTGCATGTACATTTGCTCTAGTACAAGGCAATGAATGGGAATAAAATGCAACTTTTTCTTCTTTCTTCTGACGAGAGTCCTTCACAATGTTCTGAACAGAAACATGTTCAGAATGGTGACTCTTTTGCTGAAGTTCATCTTGTTGGAGCTGAGATTCCAACTGCAAAAACTCAATCTTTTCATGTGCATCTAGCAAACAACTGTGAATTTTACAAAGAGCATCCTTGCTCATTTTTATCACATCATCAACATTTGAATGAATGAGGTTACTCAACAACACTAATACCTCATTGATTTTAGCCATTTTCAACAATTTAGGCTCAAAAATGAATGAAAGGGTGTCGCCTTCAACCGAAAATGCACCCGTTTACAATGTGATTCAACAACAAATACAAATGACTCCAAAGAATTTTGAAAGCACAAAATCTGCTCCTCAAATGATGGAGGGCAATCAACAATCCAACAACTCAAATACACTTCAAATCTTGAATGAAGAGGCAAATTCCACTCAAAATACAATGTTAGCTCAACACATATCTCTGCAAAATATGTGCAGCTGAAACACTAGTGCAAGGGGCCTTTAAAGCAGCTGAAATTTCTCTTCAAAGAGCTGTTTTCAATGATGGAAAACTTGTCTTCAAATGTGAAATTCTTCAAAAAATCACTTTTCAAATCAATGCCACAAATCACAATGTAAAATTTCACTTTCTTCTTCTATATGTATGTCATTTCTTCAATTCTGCTCACATGTCATTCCTCTTTTTCTTCTGTTCAAATCTTCTCTCTCTTTCCTCTCTCTCTCTGCTATTTTTTTTTTAATTAATTAAAAATTGAATTAATGGGAATTAATTTAAAAAGAGGGAAATGAGATTAATTAAAAATGGAGATTATTACAAATGGAGGGAATTTAATATATTAAAAAAGGGACGTGGGAAATGTAATGAAAAGGGTGGGGGGTTATTATAAATGTGAGAGGGGAAAGAAATTATATGGAATGGGAAGGGGGTATAAATTTAAAAGTCGAATTTTAAAATGTATGGGAGGGGGAGTTTATTATATGGAAGTGAAATTTAAAAAAAAGATGGAGTTTATTATATGACTTTGATACCAGCCGTGTGGGAAGAGGGAGCGATGGGTGTGAGGGAGGTGGAGTGATAAGGGTGAGGGCTAGGGTGTGTAAACGCAAGGTGGGAGACTAAAGGCTAAGGGCTAGTGCGTAGTAAGTGGGGGGAGTGCGTAGAGGAGAGCCGAAGTGATAACAGTGACAACACAAGGCCGAGTGTGGGAAGTCCATTGCTATAGGGGAGTGAGCAGGGTAAACGGCTTCTAGGGAGAGTCGAATGGGCTGCGGGTAGAGCTGGATGCTGTGGAGTTGGGCGGAAGAGTGCACAGAGCGAGGGGGTGTGGTAGAGACGAGCGAGATCGTCGGCGGGTGAGGAGAGGTGAGGTTCGAGTGAGGGATGTATGGCAGAGCTGTGAGTAGTATTGCAGAGTGCGAGTTGAATGGATGTAGTAACCAGGCGTTGGTGAGGGCGTATGTGCAGCTGGTTGTAAAAACCGATTTTAAAAAAAAAGGCGTAGAGAGTAAGGAGCATGCGTAGGGTATATGGGAGAGGAGTGTCGTTAAGTGAGTTAAGTGAGATAGCACAGGTAGGGGCGAATTGTGGTATGAGCCGCGTGTGAGATAGCAGGGGGTTTGGAATGTGAGGCCGGAGGGATAAGGGAATCGTATGGTGTAAGGATAGCGTTGAAGAATAGGGAGCATTGTGGAATGAGAGGGCCGAGAGGCCGTTTTGTAGGAATTTATTTTATTTTATTTTATTTTATTTTTTATTTTTTCTTTAATGTTAAACAGCAGGGAGCTAAATAGCAGAGAGCAGAGATCAAAAATTTCAACTTTAAAAACAGTAGAATTTTTATCCTTTCAAATACACATCAGATTTTTTCTTCAAATGTATAGCAGAACAAATCCAGCAGCAGTAGAAAACTCAGAAATTTTCCAGTAGTTCAGCAGTAGAAAAATATGTAGTCCAGAAGCTCAGAAATTTCAGAAATTTCCAGCAGCTCAAAAATGCAGAAATGAAGAATTTTCCAGCAGAAAAAACTTAGATTTCTTTCGCAATAAAAACCAGAAACTTCTTCTTCTTCAGAAACTCAATTTAAACACTTTTCAACAGCTCTTTCAAAATGATGCAGATTTTAATGAGCAGAAATTGCAGAGAAAAATTAGAATGAAAACCTTTAGATGGGCAGTGCTGCCTTCTTCAAAACAATTTCTGAATGCTGCCAAGGATTTGAATGCTGCTCCTCTTCAAAACACTTCTGAATCCAGTAAAAACACTGCTGCAAAAACTCTCTAAATGCTGCAAAAATGCAGATATGCACAGGCCATAGACACAAATGGCTCATTCAATTTGGAGCAGGGCCAGCAATCGCCCGCTCTGATACCATGTTAAACACCATGTTAAAGCACACACATGGTGTATGAGGAAGAAGAATGCACACACAAAAGAAACAACACACAATGAAATATAAGCGTGAGGTTTTCTTATTTTCCATTATACAAAGATGTACATTTATAGTACAATGGTGTGACTCTTGGTTTCATATTCCAAGGTCACTTGGACTCCATTGTGAATTTTTGCATTCCACACCTACCCATGTAGGATTAGGTGTTGCAACAGTTTCATGTCTTCCCATGTCCTAATAGAACTGTTGATAAAACTCATAAACCACTTCAATGCTGCCCCTTTCAATGTTGAAGGAAATAGTTTAAGTTTTTGAGCATCTTGTAAGTAGTCATAAGTTCTACACAGAACTTCAAATTCAAATAGGAAGGTTTCAGGATCTTCAGTTTTAAGCCCATAGAAGTTTGGAAGGATAGAGGGTGAAATATTTTTCATGGTTGTATTGGTTTCTTCATCTACTATAGGAAACCCAAAAGAGCTTCCTATTTCTCTTCTACCTCTTCCTCCTTCTACACCTATACCTCCTTGTCCTCTACCTCCTTCTCCTCTACCTCTACCTCTACCTCCAAATAATGTGTGTTCTCCATTAAATACTCCTCCTCCCCCTTCTTCTACCATAGTTGATTCTCCCGTGGAGGTGGAAACGTTTGTGTCCCTAACATGAGTCTTTAGATCTTCTTCTAAGGCAGGTTCAGTGGATGAAGTGGAAGGTTTCTCTAATGGAATATCTGATCTTAGGTCTTCTAGAAGTCTAGGATCATTAAAGGATGGAATGTAGGTCTGAGTTAAAGGTGTACTAGCTCTTGATCTAGGTGAAACAAGTGGTGTTCTAGGAATCAAACTTCTGTTTCTGCTGCTTATGAATCTACCCCTTGAGTCTCTCTCTCTACGCATATAATTGTTTTTGGGAATTAAGAAACAAAGATTACCTAGTTTTCACTTCCTCGGCAACGACGCCAAAATGTTTGGGCTCAACCTAGTCTCCTAAATTGAGTTCATCTAATTGTCAACCAGGGTTGGTAAAATGCTGAAATGAAGTGCACTGTATGTGCCTATGTGTTTGTTTCTTAATGCGTTGTGTTTATTGTTTTATGATTTTTTTGGTCTTTTGATGGTTTTATGTTCACAAGGAAAAGAACTAAATGCTAGTGGAAAGAAGCTACTGGTTAAAAACAGAGTAAAGCCTAATTTGTTAATGACAATTGACAAATGCAAAATGCAAATACTGAAACATAACCAAACCTAAACTACGACTAAGCATAATACAAAGCTTGATAATGACTTCAAGAAAATGAATCAAAATATAAACTTAACTTGTCCAATTCTCTCAGTAAAGGTATTTTGGAAGAGCTTGAGAAATGGGCAGCTAAGTATACAAATTCTCCTAACTAAACAATTAAACAATCAGCTTATAATGATATAACATCTTATCCATGATTAAAGATTTGTTGAAACATATTTGGAGAAGAACATTGATAACATCATAAGATCTCTACTCTAAGACTAACTCCTAATTATATTCTGCAACTTAATTTTACATCACTAAACTTTACTCAAAAGTTATAGATTTCTTTTTAAGTTAGTCTTTTGAGGGAAAGCTTTTTTTATGAAATGATAAAGAGGTTGCAAAATTACTTAAGGCCTTGGGATGATACTGTCTTCTGTCCAGATGGTTATGAGTCAATTATAGATTTGGAACAAAAGAGGTTTTGTAAATAATGAAGGCCGTAGTGTTTAATTTTAACAACTAATGTAATCTAATATGCAATGGATGACAACTAAATGTGGAATGTAAATACAATGAGCTAGGCTATAACTAAACTAAGGTGCCACTAGTCTACAATAAACAGTGCTGAACTAACAAGCCATTATCAAACTTAAAACGAAATAGCAGAGCATGAATTGAATGCAATTTGACTCCCGAGTACCCTAAATAAGTTATCATGCCATTAATCTATGGAATTCCACAGCCTATTTTGTCCATCATGAATGATATTTTGGAAGATCTTGTTAGAACAATCTTGGCTGTACAATTCAGTGCAAATGCAAACATAAAGACTGAAAGCAATTTAAAAACTAAGACATCACAGCTATCTCCTACCCATCATTATGATATTTTGGAAGAGAGTTTTAAGAGTAAGATCAGCTATGCTACTTAGTGTAAACAAACAACTGAAACATTTAGTATCACAGTCATGCCTTAGACATCATAAGGATTTTTTGGAAGAGTTTACTAGAATAAGTTCAACTGTGATAATGAACAAAAGAAATTACAAATAAAACCTACAACACTACAACCATTTTCCATTCACTATCTTGATCTTTTGGAAGAGTTTCTTAGAACAAGTATAGCTATAGTGGCTAATGAAATTAACTATGAACTCAAACTTCAAAAACGTGAAAACAACTAAGATACTTATCTAAATTACGAAAGTAAAGCCATGCAGGAGGCAAGGGCCCTCTACCACCAGACGAAATCTAAATCTAGATCAACTCAATGCGTTCAAAGCAATGTTGTCTTCTTCATTAAAGGAAAATAACTTGAAACAGAGTATTCTCGGTCTTCAGAAATATAGCAGAATCTAATAAAAAATCTAAGCAAAATCTAGAGCCAGCCTCTCGGTTTCTCGAGTGCTTTTATAACAAATCTACATAAAAAAACTTGCAACAATACGGGGATCATTGTCTTTCCTTATCAAAATCGTACTAGGACTCTAAAGATGGCAGCGTAAAGGGACAAAGGACATCTGGATTGTCCTAGTCCTATTAGAAGTCTGCCTCCTTAAATGAGTTCCCACGTACCAAAACCACGTCCAGAATTCGGTTTATTCTTCATGGTGAGAAACGAACGATGAGGACATGATGTGGAATATACCCATGTGTGGCTTTTCCTGAGAGGACACCTGGAACATGCTTGAACGTGAAGACAACTGCATAATTGGTGGTTAGCTATGGAATGTCTGCATTCTGTAGCTAGTTTCAGTTCACAATGCATTACAATGACAAAATCACAAAACTTAGCAAGTTAGCCATGTTAATCATTCTAAAAGTAATTTTAACTAATTTCATTGATCAATTGGGCCTGGGATAACAATTGACAAAGGAAAATGAGGTAAAGTAAGATGAAAGAAAGAACAATCTTGGGGCTCAACACTATCTATCTGGCGTGCGAACATTGATTGCCAACCAATACTCTCAATCCATGCCGTTCAGAAATATATTGCGAAATATGCATCCAAAGCAAAAAAGAAATCCGAAACATTCCATGACATGCTACATAGAATTGTACTCGCTTCACCCAATGTTGACCCAGCAACATCTGCATTTCAAAAATTCCTTGCAGAAACTCTTGTTGATCGTGACATAGGAGCACAAGAAACTTGTCATATGATACAAAAATTCCCACTAACATTGTGCAGTCGCTCCTTCTTCCCTCTAAATGTAAGCCAACAAATCTATATGCGCCTTCCAGAGAATAACAACACCACTCCTCCATCGCCACACTTCATAGATACATACATCCATCGACCATCTCCCTTAGAATCCACATCACTTATAGAAATAGCAAGATCATGGTCATATGATCCCAGTCGTAAGACAAACAAATGGAAACAAAGACCCAAATAAGAAATTATTCGTATCATACCACGCTATTCCTCAATACCATCAACCACCAACTCTTATTATGCTAACTTCTGTAGAGTTGAACTTATGCTTTATAAACCATTTCGCCATATCGCGAGTGACATAGTAAATTCTGCTGAAGATTTTATCAGAAATTGGCAAGCATTTTGTCCATTTTACAAATCGTGGCATCAACACCAGACACTATCTGATATCGATCCTCCTGCAAATGATAACACAACTACTCAAGAATTCCATCCTTCATAAACCATGGACCTCAACGAATGGGAATTACTGTCTCAGTTTTACCCTACAGACGAACTGCTCATAAATGACATTCAAATGCTTGGTCTTTGTGGTTTTGATGATAGCCATAACTGGAATGATACAAATATTCCATTGCATCTACAAGAAATAGGTGCACATTTCATTAAGAATAGTTGCTCTGTCCATTGCATTATTCAAAAAAATACAGATACTCTAATGTGCCTTAGCTCATTATCTTCAATGAAAAAAAAAGCTCTGGATATTATTTGTGCTCACTCTAGTAAGAAGGATATCTTACCTGCTCTGTGAATGATAATACAAGGCACTGCTGGAACTGGGAAATCCCTTATTATAAATTGCATCAGAGAAATGCTCATAGCACTTGCTAGCTCAGAACCTTCACCAATCATGCTCCTAGCCCCTACAGGGGTTGCAACATTCAACATACAAGCATCGACAATCCATTCTGCTCTCCACCTTCCAATAAAAGATCTCACACCATTAGAAGGACGTGCTCTTGAAAATTTTCAAGAAGAACTTAAGCATATTAGGTACATACTAATCTATGAAATGAGCTTCATTGGACCTAAGCTTCTTCACCACGTTGATGAACAGCTTCATGAGGCATTTCCATTAAAGAGAAATTTATCATTCAACGATTGTTCGATTATATTAGTTGGTGATCTCAACTAGTTACCACCCGTCAAAGACATACCACTATATGCAGGGACAAGTCATGGAACTGCATTGTGGAACACATTCACAACAGTCATCACGTTGGACAAAATATTTCATCAACAAGGTCAAAGCAGTGCTCAAGTTATTTTCAGAAATGTCCTCCAAAACATTAGAAATGCAAATCCAACAATTGAGGACTACAACATCCTTATGACGCGAACAAAATCTTTCTTGTTTGAAGATGAAATATAGTCTTTCCATGATTCTATACATCTATTTCCCACAAATGCTCAAACATTGGACCATAACAAGCAAATGATCAAATATTTAAACACTCTAGTTGCAAGATGAATCATAGAAGATGACACCACATACTCTACATTCTCTTCAGACGAAGAACAATTAGAGCGAATTGTCTACCTTTGCAAAGGGAAAAAAGTAATGTTGACTTCCAAACTTTGGGTTTCAGTAGGGCTTGTTAATGGTTCCCTCAGGGAAATCATATCCATATTCTACAAAGAATCAACTTCACCTCCACAACTTCCAACATTTGTAGTAGTTGAATTTCCAAATTACATTGGGCCTGCTTGGGATGAAGCAAACCCCACTCACTTTCCGATTCCTGCAATAAAAAGAAACGGTCGTACGCAAATTCCACTAAAAATGGCTTGGGCTTTGACTATACATAAATCTCAAGGTATGAATCTGCCACAAGAAATGATAGACATTGGAAAAACTGAACGACAAGGCCTCACGTTCACATCTATTTCAAGAGTCCCTTCACTACAAAATCTTCAAATTTTCCCTGTGTTCAGTTTCGACCATTTCATGAAAATGAAAGACAACAACAATATTGCTCGTAGAAAACAAGCATAAGAACGTCTCTGTTCAATGTCTGCTACAAACGAACAACTCCATTCCATATGTTAACATCTCTAAAAGGTTCCCACATATCATCAGCTCCATGTTTCTTTCATAGCATATCATTTCTACCTATTACCAAGAACACAATTTACTCATTATTAATACATAGTTTAAATTATTAAATTCGTTATATATTTATTAACTATTTTCTTCTAACATTTTCTATCTTTTGACACATAACAAATTGACTCAAAGATATCATAGCTACAAAACCACTGCATTCCATATATAGCATCTCGTAAAGGTTTCCAAATATTATCAACTCCATAAAATTTTAATCACACAACATCTTCTACCTACTAACATTAACCTAATCTACTGATTATTAATAAATGGTTCAAAATATACATTCTTGGTATAATGCTTACCTATTTGCATCTAATAATTTCTTTGTTTTGAAACAGAATAGATGGACTCCCAGATATCGCAACTACATAACTACAGCACAGAGATAGATGCAACAATTCATTCATTGGAGGAGATACAGAAAAGATTCCTGCGAGTCCCAAATCCAAATGTGCCACTATACAGACTGCAACCAACTATTGATTTATTACTTCAAATTAAATCTACTATCAAACGTATAATCCACATACACGATCGAGATAAATTTAGAAAAGCAATAGCAGAATGGAAATCCAGAAATAGGCATCTGTGATTCTGAATAAATCTCCAATGGTGTTCAGTCTTCCATCGATCGACCTGCATCTATGACTGAACGTTTCCAATCACATATTACATGTAACTTCAATTTCAATCAATATAATTTCTTTACAATAGAATTCACAAAAAACCTCACTGAAGTCAACTTGAACAAGTTATTCTACATTTTCAAATAAAATATATATTCCTCTATTTTCTCAAAAAAAAAAAATTGTTTGCAGGTTCCTTACTACATCAACATATCTCCTGCCTCTTCACCAACCTCAGCATCAATCATCCTCTTCATGATATACTTGTAATCTTTCACAAAAAATACAATTTCATTGCAAAATACTAACATGCAATGTGCATTTCTACAATTGCA
The DNA here is from genome assembly GCA_034641835.2 of Pinus albicaulis. Classification (NCBI taxonomy): domain Eukaryota; kingdom Viridiplantae; phylum Streptophyta; class Pinopsida; order Pinales; family Pinaceae; genus Pinus; species Pinus albicaulis. The sequence goes on from CM076571.1 coordinate 592,599,390, forward strand.
CACTCTGCAAAATTACATTTCAAACATTGTACATTCTTAAAATTTCATGTAATAGAAATAAATTGCGAGATTTCTTTACAATTATGAAAATACAATCTCCATTTCAAACATTATACATTCTATATACATATCTCCAATGACATTATAATATATCTTTCTTTTCAACTATGAAAATGCAATGTCTATTTCAAACATTATATATATATATATATACATATCAAAATAATTACAGCTCATCTCATTCTACCATCTTCCTTACGACGTTTCCTTTGCAACATTAAGTGCAATTTCTAGTGTAATTCTATATATTTGAAGAGCTTTAATAATAACATTATTATGAATTTAAATCAATAAATTTTTTTATATTTTAAAATATTTAATTATTTTTTAATTAATAATTTTCTTTTACATGTATATTTTTTTTAATACAATAATTTTCTATTTATAAATAATTAATTATTAAAAAATATTTATATTTATATTAATTATTAAAAAATACTTATATTTATATTAATTAATTTAATAAAAACTAAAATTAATAGAAAACTTTATTCAGAATTATCTATATCTCAATCATTTTTGTCATGACCTGAATACTAACAACATATGATTATTCATCTTGTCATATAGGTTAATTTTGGCACCACATGATCTATTGAAACCTATGATTATTCATCTTCTCATATAGGTCAATGCTTATACCATATCATCTATGGAAACAAATCTATATCGAAGTGATTGATTGTTATTTTGTTAGTAGAAATTTTTTATTATTATTATTTTATTTATTTTTTAATGAAATTTTGTTATTATTATTATTTATTTAGAAAAATCCAACACCTATTCATCTTGTCATATAATTCAATGCTCACACCATATGATCTATTGAAACAAATCTCATGTCAAAGTGATTCATTGTGATTTGGTCATTGGAGTTTAGAATGGAGTGAATGGATATGTTAAAATTTATGCTTATTATTTTATTAATCTTACTGGGAGAAAAATATATGATAATTATCATTAATTTTTTTATTTTGTATAGAAAAATTTATTATTATTTATTATTAATTACCGAATAATTATTTTATAAGAATATTGGTATAATGCTTTATTGTTAACCTTATAATGTAAACAAATATAATATATTAAAAAAATAATTTTTTTTTCTATTTATTTATTTTTATTTGTTTGATCATATACTTTTCCTTTATTTATTGATATTTTTTTAATAATTTTAAAATAAAATATAATAATAATAAAATTATATTATATACAAATAATAATAAGTAAATTATTAGATTGTTATTTTTTAGGGTGTTTCTTTTGCAACATAAAATACAATTGCTATTTTTTAATAGTCTTAAAATAAAATATAATAAGAATAAAATTATATTATATAAAAATAATAACAAGTAAATTATTAGATTGTTTAACTAACTTTTTTGAAAAATCACAATATCATTTGGAGGGCTGACCCATTTCAAATTACCTAGTGTGTAGTTCATCATCAGGACTATTGATATTTTTTAATAGTCTTAGAATAAAATATAATAAGAATAGAATTATGTTATATAAAAATAATAATAAGTTAATTATTATATTGTTTAACCAATTCTTTTGGAAAAATCACAATATCATTTGGAGGGCTGAAGTGTTTCTAACTACCCAGTGTAGTTCATCAAGAGGACTTTGCTCAGTTGTGATGATAAACTACACTGAGTAGTTCGAAACTCGTCGGCCCTCAAAATGATAAGAGTTCGTTAAACAATTATGGATCACATAAGTTTACAATGTGAAAAATTAAAGTTAATAAAAATATTTATTTCCCTTTCTAGGTCAAACTAGTGAGATCTTCTCTGCATTAATTTAAATCCTTGTTGGTTCTCGTCCTCGCTCGAGGCAACTGGCCTGCCTTGCCCCTCTCGTCGTTGCTTCAGAGGGCTCCTTTCGATGCTTCAAAGAGATTTTTCTCACTGCAAAGAAGGATCATTGTGGTTTGCTATGTTTTTTCCCCTATGCGATGCTTCGGCAGGGTGTCGCGACACTCTGGGCTGTGCGGCACACTGAGACTGAGGGTGTTTCTTCCTGCGCAGTGCATTGAGGTTGCGCGGCGCATAGAGGCTGAGGGTGTTTTTCTAGCGTGATGCATTCAGGATGCGCGGCTCTCTAGTTATGTTGTGCGGTGCCTTGGGCCTCATTTAGACTCTTCGTCTTCTTTTAATTAGGATCAACCCCTCTTGGCCTATGTGCCGAGAACTGCACAGATTATTGTTTGCAAATTAGTGTTCTTTGAGCGTGTGCATGGCTGCCCTGCAGTAACTGCACCTGGTTGGTTTCTTCACACGGTTTTCTCTGCTATGGATCTCGGAGGTGGCCCTAAGGCCCCTCCTCCCCTGTCTCTTGAGCTCGAAGCATTCAAATCCCTTATTGCAGCTACTAGGAAACGACCGATCTCCAGATCACAGCAAAAGTTTGTCAAAAAATTGGAAAACATCCCCACGGTGACTCTGCCTATGGAAGAAACATGCAGAACAGTGCTGAACCTAGCCGAAAGAGGCCTCATCAGTCAGTTCACAGGGTTATGGCCATCCCCGAAAGTAGTAGAAGATTGGGTTAAACGGAACTGGATACCTCTGGTCTCGGAAGGAATACAAATTCATCTTGTTGGTAAAGGGTTCTTTGTATTTGTGTTTGATAATGCAGAAGATAGAAGCCTGATCTTCAGAAACGAGCCATATTTTGTGGGCCCTCAAGGGCTTTATTTGAATAAATGGTCACCAGATTTTGATCGGGCACAAGATGTGCCCACAGCAGTGCCTATATGGGTGCATCTTCCACACCTTCCCCTTCACTGCTATTCCCAAAGATCACTGCAATCCATTGTTAATGCTCTAGGCAGATACATATATCAAGCATCGAGGAAGGACCAATTATCCTGTGCCTGAATATGTGTAGAGGTCGACCTAGAAGTCGTATTACCTGAAGCCATCAAAATTTCTATTGCAGATTGGACACATATCCAAGAGATTGACTACGAACAACTCCCCTTCAAATGTTGACACTGTAATGAATAAGGGCACTTCGCAAGATACTGCAAGAAGAAAAATGAGGAGGCAACAGAGAAAGAAAAAGTAGAAGAATAGAAATAAGTAAAGAAAACATCAAACAACAGACAAAGAAATAAAAACAAAGGCAAAGAGACAGGGAACAAATCAGAGCAAGACAGTGTAAAAATTCAAAACAGAGGAAGCAAGGAAACCAATAGTATCGAGGAGGACAAAAATCCTTTTGAATCTCTCAAAACATCTTCAGATCCTCCAGAGGCAGATCGAGATGGTCTCCCCCAGCATAACAGCACTGAATCTCCAGAATCAGGTAATACTTCAAGCCCGATCCCAGGCAGCACTTCTTCCCCTTCATATACAAACATAATTAAAAATAAGAAAAATAACATAGAAAATATGGGCTCTTAGGATGAAGAGACCTTCGAGAGGCCATCAAAGAGAGCTGGAAGGAAATCAAATAAGGAAACCAGGGAAGAAAAATTAGAAAGACAAAAAACCCTTGGAAGTCAAGCCACCATTGAGATGACCCCTGGGAGGAACACCATACCAAGGCTTCCTAAGGGAGGTGGACCCACTCCAACAAGTTCTAAATGATGCAGCTGGTCTCTTGGAACTACAGGGGTTTGGGGAATCCCACTAAGGCAGAGGCTATTAAAGATATATTGAAAATGGAATTCACAGACATACTCATGCTCCAAGAGACAAAAATAGAAGGGGAGATCCTTCTGAACACAAGCAACACAAAATGGAAATTTGATTCAGGAAAGATAGTTAGTGCTAGAGGTTCGGCTGAAGGAATAGGCACATTATGGTCTAAAAACACCTTCTCTCTAGAAAGATCCTATGAGACTCAACATTGGATCTATGCCGAATTGCGCCATACAACAAGAAACTTCATCTTAGCTCTGTTCAATATGTATGCTCCCGTGCATTATGTTGAAAAGAAAGAGTGCTGGAAGACACTCTTGGACTATTTAGAACTCCTCAATCCTATAAATATAGTCATAGGAGGAGATCTGAAAATTATTATGGATCCCAAAGAGAAGAGAGGCGGGACCTTCACAAGGGATCCTCTCCTCTCCACAGTGGGAAATCTCATACTCTAGTGGGATTTAGTAGATTTCAAGCCAGTGAAAGTAGAATGCACTTGGACCAACAATAGAACAGGGGAAAATCATATTTTAGCAAGGATGTATAGATTCCTCACCAGCAGCTCCATCATGATGGAAAAAAGAATTATTTCCTCCAAGATTATTCCAAAACTTACCTTGGACCACAAGCCTATCCTTTTTTGCCTGAAGGAAGAAGAAGACTTAGGTCCTCTTCCCTTCCATTTTAGTCCTCTTTGGGCTGAAAGAGAAGGGTTTTTCAAAACATTTCAATCAGCCTGGGGAAAAGATGTAACAGGCTCCCCAAGATTTGTGTGGGAACAAAAAATGAAAAATGAAAATAAGGCTCTAAAATAATGAATAAAGTAGGCTTTAAAATCCCCCACCAGTCAGAGGAAAGAAGCAGTCCATCAGCCGATAGAACTCCAATTTGAACTGGAAAAGAAAGAAATCTCCGCCATGGAATTAGATAAAGAAAAATCTTCTCAAAGGAACACATATAGCTCCTTTAGAAGTGAAGAATAATATTGGCGCTTAAAGCCTCGCAGCTTGTGGCTCAAAGCTGGGGATAGAAACACTACATACTTCCACAGACAGTACAGGGCTCGCCTTTTGCAAAATCATATTGCAGAAATCACCACATCCAGTGGACAGGTGTGCAAAGGATTTGATCAAATAAAGGAAGCTGCTGAGAAGCACTTCCAAAACCTCCTTAGTGCTGAAAGGGATGGGAGCAAGGAGGATATAACAGACTTCCTCACAAATATCCCAAATTTAGTTAGCCCAGATGATAATGACTTACTCTTGAGCCGAATCACGGAAGAATAAATATAAAAAATAGTTTGGTCTATGGAGCCAGACAAAGCCCCTGGACCTGATGGATTCTTAATCCATTTCTACAGAATATGCTGGGAGCTAATCAAACTAGATATTCTTAGAATGATACATGGATTCATGAGGAAGGAAGAGGTCGGAGGCAGTATAAATTCCACCTTTCTCGCTTTAATCCCTAGGGAAGAAAACCTAGGATCTTTCGAAAGATACAGGCCGATTTCACTTTGCAATGCTTCCTACAAGATTGTCGCTAAACTTCTGACAAATAGAATCAAACCTCTCCTGCAAAAACTAATTTCTCCAGCACAAGGGGGGTTTGTGAAAGGAATACATATATTGGTCAACGTCATCCAAGTCCAGGAAGCTCTGCATTCTAGCCACTCTGGCAAAGAACAAGGTATGCTTATCAAACTCGATATGTGTAATGCTTTTGATAAAGTTAATCGATCTTTATTGTATAGGGTTCTTTATTCATTTGGGTTTATCCAGGACTTCATCAACCTCATCAAAGATTTTTTAGAGAAGATATGGATTGCCCCCATGGTAAATGGAAGACCTGCTAATTTCTTTTTAGCCACCAAGGGATTTAGGCAAGGCTGTCCTCTATCCCCATTCCTCTACATACTGATGGTAGATTCCTTGAGTAGAAAGTTGACTTTGGAAAACAAATATGGCAGCATACCTAGGATTAGAATTAAGAAAGGAAATGACCCAGTGAATCATGTGCTATTTCCAAATGATTCACTTTTTCTTGGGGGAGCCTCTCCAAGAATAGAAAATTCTTTCAAAAACATCCTCCAGAAATTCTGCAGCATCTCTGGAGCTCTTATAAGTGAGAGGAAAAGCACTGTGTATGGTTGGAACTCATAGCATCACATAATTGAGAAAATAGCAAATGATCTAGGCTTTACAGTGTATCCTGATTGGGATAAAATTAAATACCCGGGTCTCCCAATAACACTGGGCTCTAACAGAAATCAACTGTGGGAGGAGGTAATATCGAAATTTAAGAAGAAAATTGCTGCGTGGGGAGGCTTTTGGCTCACTACCGGAGGCAAACTTGCGCTCATTAAATCAGTTATCACGGCTCTACCCACATACCAGGCTTTTCTAATGTTGGCTCCAAAACCAATCTCCGATCAAATCTCCAGAATCATGCGCAACTTTCTGTGGAATGGAGGACGCGGAAACAATAACAGATTCCACCTGATAAGTTTGGATACAGTGAAACGACCACTCACAGAAGGAGGATTGCAAATCCGAGATCCCGTACATGCAAACTTAGCAATGGGCTGCAAATTACTATGGAAACTTTACGCTAAGCCAAATCACCCAGTCAGTCAGATTTTCAAGCTCAAATATCTCAAAAATCAGTCAATAAAATTCTTTACAGTGTAAAAAAACCCCAAAGGAATGCAGGCTTGGAAGTTGTGTAGCAGAGGCATAGAATTCTTCAGATCCTACCTGTATAGAATTCCTGGAAATGGTAAAAACACAATTCTATGGAGAGACAATGTCATGGGTCATTCCCCTCTAGCAGAAGTTAACAAAATATCTGAGTTAAGAGCCTAGTTACATGCGAAAGGAATCAAGAAAGTAGAGGACATATCGAGTTGGGATAGCAACGGGAACTGGCAGCGCTGGATTTTTCTTAGAATCCCAGCACATTTAAAATCTCAGTTAGATGCTCTTAAAGACGCCATTTCTGACTTCGCTCTGGTGCACATAGAAGAAGAAGAATCCTGGAGCTGGGGTGAGACAGGGGTGTATACAACAAGTCAAGGGTATCTCCAGATGCAAAGTAAAAAGGATTCGACTCATCCGAAGTCCGTGTGGAAACAGATCTGGGATAGCTTTGGCAACCCTAAAATTAATTTCTTCTTCTGGAATTTGTTCCAAAAAAAAGTTCTGACTGGGGAAAATTTGTGCAAAAGAAATATGGCAGGCCCACACCGATGCGTCCTCTGCAACAACACAGTGGAAACTTTAGATCATCTATTTATAGATTTCAATTTTGCGAAGGAGGTCTAGTCCATATTCCTGAATGGATTGAATGTTCATCTTCCATCTCAAAGCTCGATTGACATCATGTTCTCCTCTTGGAAAGCTAGCTACCCTCACAACATAGTTAGCAAATCTATATGGCACCAGGTGTGGATAGCTACCCCTAAGTATGTCTGCGGGAAGCTTTGGCTAGCCAGGAATGAAATGATTTTCAACAACATTGAATTGCCAACAGCAAAAGTGGCTGAGCACGTAAAGAACCTCCTCTTAGAAACCTTGAATCACTCTTCATTCAAAGATGACAACTCACTCTGAATCGAAGAAAGGATGTGGCTGGATGCTTACACTTGTAAGGCTATACTTCCAGAAATCACACAACTAATCCACAAGGAAAGATGGCAAATCAGAGATCCAGAGGACAGATTCCAACAGTGGTGGAAATCCCAGGGCAAGTGCACTATCTTTTTTGATGGAGCCTCAAAAGGTAACCCAGGGAGGTCAGGAGCAGGAGGGGCGATCTTCTTTCCGAATGGGAACAAAAAAGATTTCAGCTGGGGTCTTGGACTGAAAACCAACAATCAAGCAGAAATTCTCAGTCTATTGAAAGCTTGCCAAATGGCCAGAAAAGAAATTCCAATCGAAATCTTAGTTTTTGGAGACTTAGAAATGTTGATAAAAGCAATAGTAAGAAGGAAAGGGCTTAAGGACCCGGTGCTAAACAAACAACTAAAAAGAGTGAACAGAATCTTGAAGGATTTTCCCTCGGTTCAAATCTTCCACATTCTCATAGGTTTAAACAAGGAAGCGGATAGATTGGCAAATATAGGATGCACGCTACAAAATGGCATGATCAGCATAAATGCAGAAACACCGACCACGACAATTATCCCCTAAGTGGAACATTGTGCTTAAGTCAATATGAAGAATGTAATGGTTGATTTGGCTTTGCCCAACCTGGATTTTTATCAATAAAACATAACCATTCCAGTTAAAAAAAAATAAAATAAAAAAATATAATAAGAATAAAATTATGTTATATAAAAATAATAATAAGTTAATTATTATATTGTTTAACCAATTCTTTTGGAAAAATCACAATATCGTTTGGAGGGCTAAAGTGTTTCTAACTACCCAATGTAGTTCATCAAGAGGAATTTGCTGAGTTGTGATGATGAACTACACTGATTAGTTTGAAACTCGTCGGCCCTCAAAATGATAAGCGTTCGTTAAACAATTATGGATCACATAAGTTTACAATGTGAAAAATTAAAGTTAATAAAAATATTTATTTCCCTTTTTAGGTGAAACTAGTGAGATCTTCTCTGCGTTTATTTAAGTCCTTGCCGTGATATTATATATCATCTTGTATCGAAGAACACTAGTTGGTTCGAAAAGCATCCGCAAAATCCGTTCATATGTAATTATGATAGAAATTTTCTCTACACAAATTATGGACCACAAAAGCCAAATTTCAATTTTATTATCATTATTTTTGATGTAGAATAATCCATCAGCTATTCATCTTGTCACATAGGTAGATTATGACACCACATGATCTATTGAAAGAAATCTCATGTCAACGTGATGATTGGCTGTGATTTTGTTACTGGAATTTTATTATTATTATTAATTATTTTTTTAATGGATTATTATTATTATTATTATTATTTTATCTAGTGGAATCCAACACTTTACACCTATATACTCATAAACCTCTGTCTTGTACTCCTCTCAGTAAATTAGGGTGAAAACTGGGATTATCAATTGAGTTTATCCCCTCATACTTCTCAATGCAAAATTTCATCTCAAAATTATGTTTTTTCTTTTTTCTAAATTAAGTTTATATAATGATAATACAAATTTATTTATACTATAAAAGTTAATTTAAAAATATAGTAATAATATTATTTATTAATTTATTAGCATAATCACATTTACTAATGTGGTTGATATCATCCATAAATGTATCTAAATACATGAATAATCATATTAGTAAATGTGATTGATATGTCAACCAAATTAATAATTATTACGTGTATGATAATGATTGAACCTCAAAACCACATTTACACATGATCAAAACAAGTTTACTAATAACATCAACTATATATATATATATAAAATATATTAATATTAATATCATAATGCTAATATGTAGTTATCAGTAAGTATATATATATATATATATATATATATATATATTTATATATTTATATATATTAACTGAGTCGGTTGCTATTTAGTATTAAAAAAAAGAGGCTAAATAATCACCTGTTACATTTGAGTTTTGGAGAAAAATACCATGGAGGCGTTAAGTGGTAGGATACCAAGGCTCCTTTGTGACTACTAGTACTACTATATTGCATGACTTAATCGTGATCAATTATAACAAACTGGGAGAACATATAAGAAATTTTAAAAGACATAATCTATGAAATGAGAAGAAGGAAAGCAGATTGGTCGAAGATGTCATGATTTGCTCCCAGATTGATCATTAGATGAGTTGCTTAGCTGAATCTCCTGGTGCTAGAGGGATGTGATGTCCAATGTGATGATTTTGTTCCATGAGCTTCGGCTTCCCTCTGATCAACTCTTCGGCAGTCCTTTCGGCTTGAAAGTCAACACAGAAAAGAAATTTTCCTTCTGCAATACTGCATGATTGAGGTGACGAGGTAGAGAGCCTACTGTAGAGATTGAAGAAATGAACAAGGAGTGGTCGAGAAATCATCTCAGAAAATAAGGGGGATCAGGGAATGTGCCGCAGAGAGAAAGAGGGGAAATGAGGAGAAAGAGCGGAATGCAAAGGGTAAGGTTGGAAAGAAAAGGAAAGTGAATGGGAAGGGTCACAAATTGTGAAATGGAAAGAGCCATGAAGAGAGAAGTAAAAAGAACCGCGAAGTGCAAAGTGAAAATAACCATGAAGTGCGAAGAGGAAAGAGCCACGAAGTGTGAAAATGGAAGAGTCATGAAGAGCGATAAGCAGAAAAGGTAAAGGGTGCAAACTACAAAATAGGAAAGGCCATGAAGTGCGACAAGCGAAAGAGGTAAATAATGCAAGTTGTGGTATGCAATATAGAAATTGCAGTTGGAAAAGATTGTGGCAGTTTCTAAAGGATAATGGTAATGTTGGGTATGTGTTATATTCTTTCCATGAGTAGTCATGCGCGGGGGGGTCACGAGGGGTGATAGACCTTCTTGTATGTTGCGCCGAGCGCAGCAGGGGGGTCAGAGGGGGGGCAATAGCCCCCCCTGTTCAGGGTGCAGAGCAGCGCCTTGGGAAAAACATTTTGGACCTTATTTTTAGGTGGGAGGACATGGGCATGGTTCTGTGCATGGGTTTGCACATGGTTTTGGGGCATGATGGTTTTCGGCCCCTGGTATTTTGTAGATCTGGTCAAGGGAACTACGATTATGTTCTAATATAGGGTTAATGGATTGGGGTTTATGTATGCTTTGGCATGTATATATATGTGTTGTAACACTAAAAGGAATATAATGAAAATCAATTTATTCGTACCGATTTGGGATCCAGGGGAAAATCTCTATGCATATTTGTTTTATGTTTTATGCTCTCGCTATTATTTATTTTCTATTTTTAAGATTCATTTGTAGATCATTTCTGTACAGGGTTAAAACCTACATTTGGTATCAAATTTGTTTTGGCTTCAAGGGGATGCCTTTTCTGCTAAGGGGATTTTTGCTTGGAGTTGAGGTAGACCTTGTTCAGTGGGAGATCTGCGGGATCAATTCTTGCGGTGAAAGAAGATAGCGAGCAGTGGAAAGAAAGAGATTGAGAAATTTAATGGTCAGAGTTTTGAGTTGTGGAAGCTCAATATGGAGGATCTGCTAGTGGTTAAAAAATAGTGTATTTGGGTTTATGTATGCTTCAACATGTATATATATGTGTTGTAACACTAAAAGAAATATAATGAAAAATCAAGTTGGTCGTCCCGATTTGGGATCCAGGGGAAAATCTCTGTGTATATCTGTTTTATGTTTTATGCTCTCACTATTGTTTATTTTCTATTTTTAAGATTCGTTTATAGATAATATCTGTATAAGGTTAAAACTAACATTTGGTATCAGAGCTATTTCAACTTCAAGGGGACACCTTTGCTTCTGAGGGTTTTTTTGCTTGGGCCTGAGGTAGACCCTGTTCAGTGGAAGATCTGCAAGATCGATTCTTGTAGTGAAAGAAGATGGCGAGCAGTGGAAAGATAGGGATTGATAAATTTAATGGTTAGAGTTTTGAGTTGTGGAAGCTCAAGATGGAGGATCTACTAGTGGATAAAGACCAGTGAATCGTTGTAGATCTAGGTACTAAACCAACGACAATGTCAGATGAATATTGGAAAAAGTTGGATCAAAAGGCGAAGAGCACAATACTGTTATGCGTCTCAGAATCGGTATTGTTGAATGTATCTGGGGAAGCTACAATGAATAATTTGTGGGACAAAATTGGGACTTTGTACCAATCTAAGTCTCTGGTGAATAAATTGTTCCTGTAGAAAAGGATGTATAACCTGAAGATGAAGGATGGAGACTCAGTGACAGAGCATCTGAACGCCTTCAATACTGTGGCAACTCAGTTGTCATCTGTTGATATTAAAATCTCATATGAAGATAGGTGCATTAGTTTGCTGTATTCTCTACCAAACTCACAGGACAATATGGTTATTGCAATAAGTAGCAATACAACTACCTTGAGTTTTGATGACATTGTCTCAGCCTTGCTATCGGAGGAAATGAGACAGAGAAATATGGAGGGTTATAACAGAGATACCTTATCTATACGAGGAAGGTCCTAGAAAATAAGAAAGATTAAGGTTTCGAGTGGGAGATCTAAATATAGAGGGAGATCTAAATCTCCTGGAAAGTTTGTAAAGGTGTGCTGGAAATGCGGAAAGGAAGGGCACTACAAAAAGGACTACAAATCTAAAGCTCTTGAGAAAGGAAATGGATCTGATGATGCTCCTTCTTCAGAGGCAAAAACCACCTTGGATGAAGGTGGGGATGTGTATTTGGCTTCTTATTCAAATACACATGTAGATCATGAGTCATGGTTGATTGACTCGGGTGCATCCTTTCATTTCACCCCCCATAGGGAGTGGTTCTGTGATTATGAAAAATATGATGGCAGTGATGTCTTCTTATGTGATGATAGGAAGGCCAAATTTTTTGGATGTGGAATAGTCAAGTTGAAGCTGCAAGGTGGAATGACTAGAACACTTCCTTGTGTTTTGCACATTCCTGCATTCGCCAGAAATCTGATTTCTATAAACAAGATGGATGATGCAGGTGTAAAAACAATGTTCCAAAAAGATAATTGTAAGATGGTTTGGGGAGCATTGATATTAATGCAGGGAGTTCGGATTGGAACTCTGTACAAGCGTTAGGGAAATATTGTTATTGATGGGTGCAACAGTTCTCTGGTTCCTGAAAGTGGAGCAGAAATCCTAGCGGTCTCTAGAGAAAATACCATGCTATTGCATCAAAGGCTTGGACATATTGGAGAGAAAGGCCTTTGAATACTGCATGGAAATGGTATGGTAGAAGGTATGTCTAATAGCTCTCTGGATTTTGATTTCTGTGAATATTGTGTATATGAGAAGTAGAATCAGGTGAGTTTTCCTTCTACTGCTAAGAGGGTGAAAAAGATATTAGAGCTTGTGCACAATTATGTGTTTGGACCTCTGTCAGTTCCATCACTGGATAAGTCTGTGTACTATGTCTCCTTCATAGATGACTTCTCAAGGAATATATGGATATATTTCTTGAGGAAGAAATCTAAAGTATTTGACAAATTTAAAGAATGTAAGGCTTTGGTGGAAAAACAACTAGAGAAGAAGATAAAGGTGTTGAGGACAGATAATGTTGGGGAGTTATGCAAGAAGGAATTTGAAGAGTTCTATAAGAATTATGGTATAACACGACAGACAACTACTCCATACACACCTTAGCAAAAATAATGAACAGAACGCTGATGGAAAAGGAAAGAAGCATGCTCAGTGATACCAAGTTAGGACAATAATTTTGGACAGAGGCAGTGGAGACTCCATGTTACTTGGTTAACAGAACACCTCCATCAACGTTGGAGGATAGGACTCCACATGAGGCATGGACTAGTAAGAAACCCTCTCTTTCACATCTAAGGGTATTTGGATGTGATGCATATGTACATGTTCCAAAAGAGAAAAGGACCAAGTTGGATAATAAATCTAAAAGAAGCATCTTTACTGGGTATAAGGATGGTTTAAAGGGTTACAAGCTTTGGAACCCGGAAATAAGGAAGGTTGTGTACAACCAAGATGTGGTGTTTAGAGAGGTGAAATATGTTGTTGAACATAAAGTCCTACCAGAGGAACCTGAGAAGATAGAGTTTGAGATAAAGGAAGATGAATAAGAATCTAAAACAGAAGAAGACTCAGAAGAGGAAGAGCCACAAACTCTAGCTATGAGAAGAGCAGTTCGGGAAAGAAGACAACCATAAAGGTATAGTCCATATGTTTTTTTTTCGAATTTTTCTTTAACTATAACTGATGATGATCCCAAAACCATCAGGGAGGTAGTAGATTCAGAGGATGGAAGACTCTGGAAGGAGGCCATGGTTGATGAAATGGCATCCTTGCATAAAAATGAGGCATGGAATCTGGTGGAGTTGCCAGCTGGAAGCAAGCCCATCAGGAGCAAATGGGTGTTTAGGAAGAAAATGAATGTATAAGACAAGGTGGAGAAATAAAAAGCTCGATTGGTAGCAAAAGGCTATTCCCAAGTGCCAGGAATTGATTTTGGTGATATTTTTCCCCTGTTGCCAAATTTACTTCTATTAGATTACTTTTATTTGTTGCTGCTACATTTGATTTTGAGGTAGAACAGATGGATGCAAAGATAACATTTCTTAATGAGGATCTGGAAGAGGAGATATACATGAAATAACCTTAATGCTTTATGGTGAAGGGGAAGAAAGAACTAGTATGCAGGTTAAAGAAGTCTATGTATGGTTAAAATAGTCACCAAGGATGTGGTATCAAAAATTTGATACCTATAAGCAAGGAATTGGCTTCACTAGAAGCAAGGAGGATCACTGTGTTTATTTTAAATTAATTGGTGACCGTGTTATTTATTTGGTCTTGTATGTGGATGATATGTTGTTGATTGGAAATGACAAAGAAATTATCCAAGATTTGAAGACCGAGTTGTTCTCCAAATTTGACATGAAGTATCTTGGTGCTGCAAACTATATTTTGGGCATGGAAATTAAGAGATATTGGGAAAAGAAGAAGCTCTGGTTAAACCAAAGGAAGTATGTTGAGACTATTTTATAGAGGTTCAATATGTATGATAGTAAACTAGTGAATGTTCTGATTCTTGTAGGTGTAAATTTGTCTGTTGAACAGTGTCCCAAGACACAAGAAGAAGAGGAGGATATGTCTCATGTTCCATTTGCAAGTGTAGTGGGTATCCTGATGTATGCAATTGTTTGTACTAGACTAGACATTTCACATGCAATGGGAGTATTGAGCAGGTTTATGTCAAACCGAGGGAAGGAGCATTGGACAACAGTGAAGCTGATTTTCAGATATTTGTGTGGCACTAGTGATTATGGCTTGTGCTACCAGGGAAGACCAGGATTGGTAATAGTGTTGTATATTTGTGGTTTTGCTGATGCAGACTGGTCTGGAGATCTGGACCAAAGAATGTCTACAAGTGGGTATGTGTTTATCCTATTTGGAGGTGCAGTTAGTTGGATGAGTAAAAGATAGTCTGTAGTGGCTCTTTCAACTACATAGGCAGAATACATGGTAGCCACTCATGCAACCAAGGAAGCAGTTTGGTTGCAGAGATTGTGCTCAAGTATGGGGTTGGTGCAACAAGCTATAAGGATATACTGTGATAACCAAAGTGAAATTTTCTTGGCTAAGAACACTGCTTATCATTCAAAGGCAAAGCACATATATATTCAATATCACTTTGTGAGAGATATGGTTGAGGCTAAAAGGGTGTTGCTGGTAGAGGTGGACACTTTGAAGAATGTTGCAGATGCATTGACGAAGCCCGTGAGCACTCAGACGTTCTCTTGGTGTAGAGAAAAAATGGGTTTTGTAGAGCTGGGCTAAGGACTAAGCTCTCCTGTGGCCCCCTGTGGAAAGAAAACAACAAGTTGGAGAATGTTGGGTATGTGTTATATTCTTTCCACAACTAGTCATGTGCAGGGGGGTCATAGGGGGGTGATAGACTCCCCTGTACATTTCGCTGAGCATAGCAGGGGGGCGATAGCACCTTGGGAAAAACATTTTGGAACTTATTTTTGGTGGGTGTATCCACCCATGGTTTTGTGCATGGGTTTGTACATGGTTTTGGGGCATGATGGTTTTCGGCCCCTGGTATTTTGTATATCTGGTCAAGGGAACTATGGTTATGTTCTAATATAGGGTTAATGGATTGGGGTTTATGTATGCTTCGGCATGTATATATATAAGTTGTAACACTAAAAGGAATATAATGAAAAATCAAGCTGGTTGTCTCAATTTGGGATCCAGGGGAAAATCTCTATGTATATCTAGTTTATGTTTTATGCTTTCTCTATTGTTTATTTTCTGTTTTTAATATTCGTTTGTAGATAATTTCTGTACACGGTTAAAACCTATAGGTAAACAAAGAGAGGTGCGATAAGCGATAGGTGACAAGGAGTGCGATCACAAGCTCGCAATTGGATGGAATGGGCGAGAATATTTAAGAGGAAAGGGAAAGAGATGTAATGAGTGAATTGAGATGCGGTGTGAGGAGTGAAGATAAAAACGACAGTGAAGAGTAGAATCGAATAGTTCATTGAGGGGGAAATAATGATAGCCAACCTGAACTGACAAAGTCCTGAAAAGGGAGAGATTTGGCCGGGGAAAGGTAGGGTGAGGAGGGGAAATCATGGAAAAGGAGAAAAGGAAGTGGTTCCATTGAGAGGAAGTTGACCGGCTAGTCCCTTACAGGCATTATTTTCCAAAATGTCTACTTTCTTGTTGTTTTTTCTGAGAATGTGGAAGAAGGAGATGTCTTCCATTTCCTTGCACAGGTTGTGTCATCTATCAATAAGCCTACTAAGAGCTATATTGGGGTTTTGCATAGAATTATTCATCATGCTTATGGTGATTGCAAAGTCACCAAAAATCATGAATTTTTCCATTTTGGAAGTCTTAATAATCTCAAGACCTTTTAATAGTGCATAGGCTTCGGCTATTTTATTGGAGTGACAACCCATCCCCCATTCATAGGTGGCCACAATGCCACCTTTTCCTTCCATTATGTGTCCTGCTTCACTAGCAATACCTAGTTTGATTTTGAAGCACCATAAAAGAATAACGCTAGCCCTTTTATCCCATCAATCCACTCAATAAATTGTTGGTCTTTGAGTCTTATCTTCCACTTATCATTATGTGGAAGACAGATGAGTGGATTTTTTCTAACCCTTACGGGATTTTCATGAGCTTTACCAAGAAAGATTCTTTCTTCAATTTTGAGACTGCTAAACTTTAGATGGTTGTTGTTTTCGGAGAGGATTTTCTCAATTGTAAGATTCCAGGTCTTGCTCTGGAATTTTCTTGTGTAGGGTATCTAATCTTGAAAAATAGCATTTTTCCTTGTTAAGAAGATGTTCAATAGCAAACCATAAGGGAGAGTATCTAGAAATCTCTTGGTTACCGACTTTTTTTTTTGCCCCAAGGGTAACATCTTTTCCATTTTATGATCAAATCCGAGATTGAACTGATTGCACCAAGATCAATCCAGGAGTATCCAGTTAGTGTAAGCCAACATTGCGAGGCAAAGGGACATCCAACAAAGAGATGGAAGGTAGTTATTTTAGCTTTAAGGCATAGGGGACATCTTGATGCACAACTGATACCTCCTTTTTAAAAATTTTCAAAGGTAAGAATCTTCCCTTTGAGCAGGATCCAAGTGAATATTTTTACTTTGGGAAGTTCGTTAAATTTCCATATTTTTTTTCTAGATGGCCTAAGGTGGAGGGGGGTAGTGACGTTTGAGAAGGGACTCATACCAAACTTTGATTGTGAAGGAGGAACCAGACAGATCCCATCTGAAATTTTCTTGAAAACTTTTGTTTAGAGCGGCAGTACCATGGATCATTCCTTTTAGATTTTTTTTATCATTCACAAGGAGGGGAGGCATAAATGGTAAGGGCCAACCCTTCCATAAGTCAAAATTACCCTCCCAGCTATCAATTTGGTCCAAAATATTGATCCCTTGGATTCTGAGATAATTTTGAATGCGTAGAGTACTGGGGTTGTTAGATATAGGGGGTTGCTCCATAATATTATCTTCCCAGATATTTACACTACATCCTCCATGTGGGAATTTGAAGGTATTATTGACGATGAAAGAAATATCTTTTTTAAAGAGAGCCCATATTTTAGTGCAAGGTATGAGAGGAATAGTATGATCTAAGAGCTTTTGTCTTGATGTGGAGAGGTATTTGGCCTCCAGCACTTGCTTCCGCCAAGTATGTTTTCCCATTATAAGGCACCATACAATTTTCCACCAAAGGAAATGTTCAACATCGTAGGGATGCAAATTTCCAATCCTCCATTTGCATGATTTTGCATTACCTGTATCCATTTTACCAAATTGAACTTATTCTTCTAATTTTTCCCTCCTTGCTTAAGAAGTGCCTTAAGATAGCTTCTATTTTGTGTTGGAATTTTATGGGAGCCTGAAGAAGGGAAAAGTGGTACAAGGGTAAGGAGGATAGGACAAATTTTAGGAGGATAATGTGCCCAGCCATGGTGAGCCAGGAGGATCCCCATTGCTGCACTTTCTTTTTCATTTTTTCAATGCTGAGATTCCAGACTCTGTCTTCAACTATCCAGCATTGACAGTAATGCCAGGATAATTGAAATGGGTCCAATTCCATTGGTAGGAGACCCCAAAAATTTGGGCTATGTTGTGGATAGTGTTGATAGTTTTGTTCCATCGATAAATGAAGCTTTTATGATAATTTATCTGTCCTCCAAAGTAATGTATGAATTTGTCAATAAGAAATTTGAACCTCTAGGAAATGATGTTGGAGCCCGCCCCCCCCATCAAGAGGGTTTCATCAGCAAACTGATATTGATTCATATTCTTCAATCCATTGGAAAATTTGATGCCAGTGATAAGCCCTACTCTGCATTTGAAGTCGAAATCCCCGCTGAAATATTCTACCATAAGAATGAAGAGAAAGGGAGATAGGGGACATCCTTGCCTTAGGCTTCGCGAATATTGGAAGCAATTCCCAGGTCTTCGATTGATTAATCAGGATATCCAAGGACTAGATATGAAAATTTGAATAAGAGATATAAATTCTACTTCAAATCCCATTTTCTGAAGGAAAATGAGAAGGAAGGAGTGTCTCTCTCTGTCAAAGGCATTGGCCAGGTCAAGTTTCAGGGCAAATCCTTTATCAGATCTCACCATGCTAGAGTGAATGGCTTCTTAACCAAAAGGATAGAGTCAGTTATTTGTATTTGGAAGATAAATCCTCCTTGTTGTTCAGAGATTGTATTTAGGAGGTGGGTTTTGAGGCAGGTAGCCAAGATTTTGGTTATGATTTTATAAGAAGAATTGCAGAGGGAGATAGGCCTGAATCTGGAAAAGGAGAAGGGGTGGTTTTCTTTGGGGATGAGGGAAAGGAAAGTAGAATTAGTGAATCCTCTAACCTTATTTTTTCTTTGGACCCAAAGACTCATTTTGATGAGGTATTTTTTGATGATATCCCAAAAGGTGCGATAGAAACTTATGGAGAAAACATCCAGGCCCGTAGATTTTTTGGGATGGAGGGTCGAAATTTCATTAAGAATTTCAACCTACTCAATTTCCTCGGTGAGAGAAGTGTTGATTTCCTACGTAATAAGCTTGGGGGTATAAGTCAAAAAATCACTATAATCCTCCAGCTTTGCATTTTTGGTTAAAATATTTTTGTAGTGACAATAAGTTGTCGTTTTAATGGCCTCCTTCTCTATCTATTTCTATCCTTCATCATCTGTGATTTCAGTGATGTTATTCCTTGATGTTCTGGCTGTGGCCTACTTGTGGAAAAAAGAGGTTTTTTGTCCCCGGCCTACAACCAGATATTTCTTGATTTAAGTCTGCATTTTTTCTCTTCATTCTTGCTAACTTTATACCAATTCCTGTATAGCTCTTTTTCATGGTCCTGGTTTTCTTTGGTTACTCCATGGATGTCGATGTTAGTTTACACAATTTCAATTTTTCTCTTAATGTCATTTTTTTACTATGTCAGGTTCACTATAATGTATTTTTACCCACTCTTTGAGCGTAATTCCCACCAATTTCAATTTAGATTCACAAATATGACTAGAAGAGCCCTTAACATGTAGCAACCAATAACTGATCATGATCTGTTGAGCTTCAGGGAATTCACACCAGAGAAAATTATATCAAAAGAGGAGGGGTTTGAAGGAAGGTTGGTCCCCTAATGTGAGGGAGACAGGATAATGATGAGAGGTAGAAAAAGTCAGGATGGAAGAGGAGGCCATAGAAAAATGGGAGATGAAGGAAACATCAACAAGGAAGGGGTCAAGCCTCTCCATAATATTTCCAACCCAAATTCTATGATTATTCCAAGTCTATTTTTGATTTTTGTGGACGATGTCCACCAAATCATGGTCAAGCATAATGGATTCCAACTTCTCTCTTGTAGGATTAGGATTGAAACTGCTTACTTGTTTTTCATTAGCATGCAAGATCAGATTTAGATCCCCTCTAATGATGACGTTAGGGTTGTCCTCATTGTCTATGTCATATTTCATAGTATTCAAGCAAGATTCTTTGTCTCTCTACTGGTTTGGCCCATAAATCTTATAGACAGTAGTGTCGATATCCTCTTGTTGGTTTTGAAGAATGAGTTTGATCCAATCCTGAGTCTTAACAATTGTCGTCTATTACCAAATGTTCTAGTTCCATATGGTTTCTATGCCTCCTGAGGCACCTCTAGATTCTACCAGAGTGCCTGTGTAGTTCCTGATCTTATTAATGACATTTCTCATTTCAATTTCTCCTTGTTTTGCTTCTTGAAGAAAGACAATGTCTGGATTTTCTTTATTGAACATGTCATTTAGGGAAGAATTTTTGGATGGGTGCCTTAGTCCCCTACAGTTCCAAGTGAGAAATTTCATTATTTTAGGAATGTAGGTTGTGTCCTTGTCTTCCATCATGATTCAGATTGATTGGCTTCTTTGAGTGTAGGTCCTCCAATGTAGGATTCTATTGAGTGTTCAGTACCTAGAGCAATATCCTTCTGAGATGCTTCCTCACGGTGATGTTTGGAGGGTTTTCTTCCTGGGCTAGTTCTTTTAAGGATTTCCAAAGTAACTCCCTATTCTTTTGCAGAATTTCAGGTGACAATCTGCATACAAGAGGGCTCAGATGAAGAGGAAGGGGGACAAGAATTGGAGGGAGATATGTGAAGAAGGGAGTTAGGTTGAGGGGAGGGGATGGATGGGTGATGAGGATCCTCTTTAGAGGAGGCAAGGGATGAGAAAGGGTTGGCGAAGGTAAAGGGAGGATCAGAGGCTGAGGGAGGGTTGGGAGGAGGATCAGGGATATCAAGAGAGGTTGAGGAATGTTCAGTATGGCGGTCAATGGGGGGTGTTGGTAGATTGACAGTGTTGTAGGATGGCTAAGGCACCAGAGTTTTTGGAGTTTGGCGCTATCTTTTTCTTTGTAATGAATTCCCTTTGAGTGTCAGGATCTATGTTTTCAACTTCAATAACTTTTGGAAATCTATTAGAACAATGACCGTATTCATGGAATACCTTACACTTGTAGGGGATTTGTTTGTAGTCAAGTTGTTGCATATGCATACAATTGTCAATTTTTACCTTGATCACTTCTGGAAGTCCCTTTCCCAGATCAAACTCAACATATATTTTTTCACATGCTTGCATGTTATCCTTCGACTTGATTCTGTAAATAAAATTTCCTACGACATTTCCAATCACTCTTACCAAATCATATCCCCAACAGTGAAGAGGGAGCTGAGGAAGGCAGACCAAAACAGGAACAACATTGGGAACATTGAGCTCTGGGTTGAAATCAGGAGTCCACGTATTTAGGTAAAGTCCTCTCATGTCCATGAAGTATGGAACATTTCTGAATATGAGATCTTTTTCATATTTGTTCTCAAAATGGAACATATAATAGCCCCTACCACAAAATATGATTAAGGTTTTCCCATTTATCTTATCCAACCAGTTGTGCTCTACCCATTTCTATACAGTCTTTGGCGAGGGCCAGAGACTAGTAAATTTCCCAATGAGGCCTTTCTTAGTGAGAGAGAGGGTAGCCATTCAAGGGATTGTAGGATGGAGAGAGACTTCCTGAATCCCATCTAAATTTTTGATGAAATTTGAGATTGCAGGCCTTGCTCAAGGAGGGTTTAGAGTGTTGATTAGCGTCGAGAAAGCTAGGGCATGATCAAGTGGGGGAGCCGCCTCCAAGATGTCCTCCTGAGGGGATGCTAAAGCTAAGTATCGAGGGCAAACAATTGCGCCTACGCGTAGGGTTTCATTTTTAAATCCAAGTTGTTCTATGTATTATTAATATACTAATAACTAAATTTATTTGTAATTAATAATTATTATATATTTCAACCAAATATCATAAACCCTAATATTATATATCAAATACTTAAGAAAAATAATTTGAGGTATAATCTCCTATTGAATTTATATCTACTAAGTGTTGTAATTAATTATAGTTGTTCAGAATTAATTGTTGGAAATGGAGTTAGGGTGTTATTGATAACTAGTTTCTCATTACTCTTGGACAAATCACTATCATTCCACTTGATTTTTCAATTCTCGTATGACTTGAGGCCCAATATGGGAGCTATTAGTGTTGAGTATGTGTAGCAATGAGGTTTTTATATTTCAATGATAGAGGTGTAATAATTTGTAACACTTTGATAATTTATGACACAAAATCATAGCATAAATTTAAATATCTTTATATCTACAATGTCATGCCACCATTGACTTATCACCAAGTGCTACTGATTATTCCATGTGTCTTGACATGTCACTTTCCAAATGTCGAACTAGCCACCAAAATATACCAAAAATAACTGTCATGTGTCAGGGCTTCATACTCCCACATCATCCATCCTACGACTTAGTATCCATGTCATCTTAGACTTCTTGTCCCTCCTTCTCATATTGGGAGTTGAACTTCCTAACCTTCTTGACCTTGAGGTCTATCATACTTATTGGTAATGTTGGTATTTGACGTGAGAACCCTACTGATCTTGGTGTCTAATGAAAATAATATGACTGAATATTTATGCTAGAATTGTGATTACACTGAGAGGGGAGGTGGATTAGTGTAATGGCGAATTTAACCAATTTAAACATTTTCACATTTTATCATAGCTAAAACCATAAATTTGTATCATTAGAATCAATATGGTCATGTAAATACATAAAAGTAGTGGGTATACATGGAAAAAATTGCATGAGAAAACCATAAATCTTATTATGTTCTTCAATATTTGGCTACATCAATTTGTAGGCACCAATATACTAGAGGAACCAACCCCAAAAGATATGCAAGCACCATCTTGTTGTATGCTTCAACTTGATGTAAGCACCAAACTCTGAAATATGTAAGAACCAACTTATTGTAGGCTCCAAAATGATTAATGTACCAACCTCTGAAATATGCAAGGACTAACATGTTGTAGGATCCAACTTGTTTGAGGAACCAACCTCTGAAATATGCAAAAACTACATTTCATAGTTGATCTTATATGGGGCAAGCCTCTATACAAAGTTAATCTGATCCAGGTGCATATTGGTGGCCACCCGCCTATTCCACTTGGGGCCCCACCATTGTCTCTTTCAGTTTTTTTTTTCACAATTTACTATTTTTAGCAGTTTTTCGGGTCCTGAACTTTCAGAGCCATTTTGAAGCCCCAAACAGAGATAGTATGCCGAAGTTACTTCCCTAGGAAGTTGAAACACCAATTTACCCAAACGAGGCCCATAGTTTTGGCGCTTCATGTCCTAGGGTTAGGTTTTTGGATGTTTAGAATTATCCAATATTTCTCCATAATAAATAGGCCCTCGAGCCTCATTGTAATACAATTCAGAGGTTTGTAGTTGCCACATATCTTCTCAAAGATTCGCTATCAGCACCCTAGCTATTTTAATTCCTTCATGTTTGTAAGCATATTTTTGTGATTTTATGAAGCCTTATTTCCACTGTATTTCTATGTTTATGGTTATTTCTATATTCTATTGCATTCCTGCATAAATCCAGATCAGTGGTATCAGAGCGGTCTACTTTTTCTCGATACTTCTTTGCATGTCCCCAACGAGGTCGGGGTATAAGGAGTTAGGGCTTGATTTGGTGGATCCTTTGCAAGATCAGCCTTGCAAACCCCGACGGACACCCATGGGGGACGAAAATAAAGATAAGGGAGCGAGAGATCCTATAAAAATATTTCTCGAGGAGGCCCTTGAAAAAAAAAGGAATGCAATGATGGATAACTTTGCCCATATCCTTCAACGACTGCCCACCAGCGGCACATCTACATCCAGCAGCCACTCTGGAGGTGTGACTCCCTTTAAGGTACAAGTAAACTTTGACATTCCCATATTTGAGGGTCAAATAGATGCAGATGTCGTAGATAGATGGTTGAATATATTAGAAGGATATTTCTCGGTTCATGATTTTTCTGACCGAGAGAAGATTATTTTTTCACTCCTAAAAGCTACCCCCGATGTCAAGGACTGGTGGAAAACCTACTGTGAGAAAAGGGATGAGATAGAACCCTCTCTGTTCTCATCCGTACCCACTTGGAATTATTTCTGAGATGCCGTCAAGGAACAATACTATCCCATGGGAAGCTATGAGGACAAATACATACAATGGACCATGCTATGACAACAAAGGGATGAAGATGTGCATGAGCTAATGAATCTGTTCCATACCCTGAGCACAAATTTGGGTATCAAAGATTCAGAGAAAAATTTGGTGCTAAAGTATCATGGTTGTTTGCACAGATACATTTAGGAGGAAATGGAGTTCCTCGACATCTCCTCGCTTGGTATGGCATACCAGTATGCTGCCAAGATTGAGCATAAATTCAAATGGAAGAAGCGAGACTTTGGATCTGCAAATCAAAAGCAAGGGAAAGGTACCCCCAAATCGTAGAACAAAGAACAAAGCCAAGGCATGGTGGTCCAAGACAACCTGCCAAAGACACAAGCAAGAACAACACCGTGAAGCTAGAGAAGGACATGGGAAAGTGGTGTGAGTTCCATAAGAGCTCCACTCACAACACAAGCGAGTGTCGGGCCAAGCAGTCACTTGTGACTAAGATGAGGGCTTTTGAATCAGATGCATGCTCCGACTCTGAGTCAAAACCTGACAAGGTGAATGAAAAAGGGAAGAAGATTATTGATGTAGAACCCAATACCATTGTTGCCACTACAAAGATCCAGAAGGAGGAACCAGAAGATCCACAGGAGGCAGAGCGTCTCTTCCACTCCCAGATGTGGGTAAAAGGTTCCCCGCTATAGTTCATTGTCGAAAATGGGAGCCAAAAGAACCTCATTTCAGCATATTTCGTGAAGTGGTTGGGCTTGCCGACCACAATGCACCCACAACCATACACCATTAGGTGGCTTCACCAAGGACGAGATCTCTGCGTTAGCCAGTAGTGCTGCCTTCCCTATAGTATCAAGCCCTTCACGGATGAGGTATTGTGTGAAATTACTCGTATTGATGTTTCTGATGTATTATTAGGCCAGCCATACTTGTGGAAGTGACATGTTGTGTATGAGTCCCAACCTCGTGCTGTTATTTTTACTTTGGGAAATAAATTGTACAGGATACCAGAGGTACCACTACCTCCCACTATCTCTTTGGTTACTGCAAAACAATGCTGTAAGCTCATTTCCCAAACCAGAAAATTTGTTTTCTTGATGATCCACCCCTAGGGAAAGAGACATTCTATGGCCATGACCTCCAGACATGGCTCCTCTGCATGACAACAACAAATGGAAAAGGCTATGGAGGAGTATGGGGACATATTCACCTCACCCACAGGGGTGCCTCGACACTGTCAGGTCAAGCACCCCATTGACCTGACCCCAAGTGAGTCGCTACCCAATGGACCGATCTATAGGCGATCTGTTCTGGAGCATGATGAAATCAAGAGGAAGATTTAGGAGCTTCTGCAGAAAGGTCACATCCGTCCAAGCTCATCGCCCTGTGGGAGCCCGATCATGTTGGTACAGAAGAAGGATGGGACTTGGAGACTCTATATTTATTATCGGGCGCTGAACAAGATCACTATCCAGAATAGGTATCCAATCCCATGGACTGATGACCTTTTGGACTAACTCAAAGGGGAAAAATATTTCAGTAACATTGACTTGAAGTCTGGGTATCAGCAGGTACCAATCGAACCCTTTGAAGTATGGAAGACTACCTTCAAACCCAAGGAGGGCCTTTTCGAATGGCTCGCCATGGCTTTCAGATTAAAAAATGCTCCTGCAACCTTCATGAGGTTAATGGATGACATCTTGCATCCATTCACCAACTCATTTGTAGTGGTATACTTGGATGACATTCTTATCTTCAACCAGACTTGGGAAGAGCACCTCCACCACATCTGAGAAGTCTTCCAAACACTACGGCAACACAAGTTGTGTGCCAATTTTGAGAAGTGCACTTTTGGCATGACCCAGGTTCAATATCTGGGATACATTATTGATGAAAGGGGGGTACATGTTGATCCAGACAAGATCCAAGTCATTCGAGATTGGCCAGCCCCAACCACCCTAATAGAGCTTCGCAGCTTTCTGGGTCTTGCTAATTTCTACTGTAGGTTCGTGTTGGGATTCTTTCATATCACTTGGCCCTTGATTCAAGTCACCAAGGGAGGAGAAAAAGCAAAATTCTACTAGTTGGAATCTCAATAGAAGGCATTTGTAGAATTGAAACATTGCCTCTGTTCTTCCCCAGTGCTCACATTACCAGAATTGAAACAAGCGTTTGAGATCAAGACAGATGCCTCTGACTATGCCATTGGGGAAATTATTACTCAATATGGGCATCCAGTGGCATATCACAGTGAGAAATTTTCTGACACAGTTCGAAAGTATCCCAGTTATGACAAAGAAATGTATTCCATTGTGCAGGCTTGTCGACAATCGAGGCATTAAATTTTGGGGAAGGAGACAATCATCCACACAGACCACTGACCCCTGCAGCTCATATAGACACAAGGGAAGTTGCAGAACGATCGCCATTAGAAGTGGTCCACATATCTACAACAATTTCATTGAACATCGAGTACAATAAGGGTAGCACCAATAATGTTGCAGATTGCCTCAGCCGACCACCGATCGTGGACATAACCACTGTTCTCAACTCTTGCGGGCATGAGACTTCTGATTGGCTACTTCTCTACAAGAGCGATCTAGAATTTAGCTACACATACAACGCACTCTTGGGGGGTATGAAAGCTCCAAAATTTCACCTCCAAGATGCATTATTATGTCACCTGGGACACCTTTGTGTTCCTTCAAGCAAGCGTGCCAAGATGATATGGGAAGTGCACTACATTAGAGTCGCTAGGCATTTTGGGGTTGCGAAAATAGTGGTAGTACTGTAGAAGTATTCCTATTGGCCGAGCCTTCGATAGGATGCCGAGAAGTACGTCAGATCCTGCACTGCTTACGCCATTGCCAAACCGACCATCAAGAAGCAAGGGCTCTATACTCCGCTAGCTACCCCTAGTCGACCTTGGGAATCCATCTCCATGGATTACATGTCAGGCCTTCCTTCTACTAAGCATGGAAATGAATATGTTTTTATGGTCGTCGACAAATTCTCAAAGATGGCCATTATGGCAGCCAGAAAGAACAATATCACAACAGAAGACACTGCTAAACTCTTCTTTCAACGAGTGTGGGTGCACTTTGGGATCCCACAGTCTATCATATCAGATCACAACAACAGGTTCCTCAGCACATTTTGGTCCAGCCTCTGGTCAATGTTGGACACCAACCTCACCAAGTCCATAGCTTTCCATCCCCAAACTGATGGCCAGACAGAAGTCAGCAATAGGATGATCGTACACATTCTACGCATGCACAATTCAAAGCATCCATGCACATGGGATGAGAGCCTTCCATATGTACAACATAGTTATAACTGGGCTCTCCATAGCTCAATTGGCCATAGCCCCTTTGAGGTGGGCTTGGGATTCCAGCCTCTATGTCCCATTGATGTAGCCACACCATTTACAACTACTCAGGCCGATTCGTCTCATGTCCAATCTGAAGATGAAAAAGCAAATAACTTCATCGAGTGCATTCAGCACATCCACCAACAGGTTCATGACATATTAGATAGAGCCAATGCTAAGTACAAGCAATGACATGATCAACATTGGGTACGACACAACTTCTAGGTGGGAAAAAAGGTGTGGCTACATTTGTAAAAGGAGCGCCTCAGTGGACCCCACCGCAAGATTCGCCCGCTCCGATATGGGCCGTACACCATCACCAAGGATGTAGGGAACAATGCCTTTGAGCTCAATATTCCACCATTCCTTGGTCTGCACCCATTATTCAATGTAGACCACCTTCGTCCCTACTTCCCACCTCTATTGGACACCTCTAACATTGCAGAAGAACTCACACTAAAAGAGTTAAACACAGACTGCATGGAACATGCCACCACAGACTGTATCATGGACATGCAAATCAAGAACACTCGCCGATAGAATATACAACTGTATTGGGTTGTCAAAGCTGGCCAAATCCTACACGAAGGCAAGTGGTTCACCGGGGACCAAGTTCAACAGAAGTTTCCTCATCTCATGGAGTAACTCAACACAATGGGGACCATTTCTTCCTAAGGGGGGAGGAATGATGTAGGTGGATATTGGTGGCCACCCACCTATTCCACTTAGGGCCCCACCGTTATCTCTTTTAGTTTTTTTTTTTCACAACTTACTATTTTTAGTAGTTTTTCGAGTCCTGAACTTCCAGAGCTATTTTGAAGCCCCAAACAGAGATATTATGCCGAAGTTACGTCCCTGGGAAGTTGAAATCCCAATTTACCCAAAAGGGGCCCATATTTTTGGTGCTTCATCTCCTAGGGTTAGGTTTTTGGTCGTTTAGAATTCTACATTGTTTCGCCATAATAAATAGGCCCTCGAGCCTCATTGTAATACAATTCAGAGGTTTGTGGTCGCCACATCTCTTCTCAGAGATTTGCTACCAACACCCTAGCTATTTTAATTCCATCATGTTTGTAAGCATATTTCTGTGATTTGATGAAGCCTTATTTCCGCTGTATTTCTATGTTTATGGTTATTTATATATTTTTTTGTGTTCCTGCATAAATCCAGATAATAATATTTATTCAAATCACTTAAAAGGATTAGCTTGATAGGACCATATTAGTTGAAATTGTTTGCATTTGAAGGCTTGAATCAAATTTTAATTAAAATGTCATTTAAATATGCTTATTCTCACTTTATCATCACTTGGTGAATCTCAACATAATTATGGAATGTAGAAAAACATGCACAAGAAACAGGAGACATGATACCAAACACATAAGGGAAGATATCACCAAGTTCGTAATGAAGTTAACTGAGTGTGGGGTATGTCTCCAAGCTCACGACTCCATGAACCGCTTCATTCTCTTACTCAAAGAGACTCTCCTTTATAGAGGGTTGAATTCCCACACCATTAAGGAAAAGTAAAATTCCCACAACAATGGTTGTATCAAAGGGATTCTCTCATACACAATTGTAAGAGATGATTCTTGCAAGCATGTGACCATGTCTCTCTTACAAAGAGATGATTTCCTTAAAATGGTATGATATCTCACAAGAATGTGGCATAAAATGGACTCTCTCACATAAAGTGGACATATGTCCTCTTGAATCTGTTGTTCAGATTCAATTCATACTCATCACCATCATATTAGTCTTGCAATTATGAGATCAATTACTATAAACATTACTACTTTCTGATGAAGTGTCGAAATGGCCTTTTTTAGAACTACACCACCTTAGTTGATGTGCAAAGGCTCAAGGGATGAATACCTTATAATGGTTGAGATCATGCTATCTTGATCCAACATAAAAATATCACGAAAACATGCAACATACATTTATCCCTTCACACTATCCAAAAAGATACAAAAACCCTAAATGGTTAAAGCTTACATTGGTTCGAATAATGGGGTTGTCATAGCGTTGCTCAAAACATGGCCTAAATATCACTGACATCTTTGTACCATCATTCTATGAACTTTTATTGTAGACTTGACCACATTTTGAGGAGTGTAACCTTTTCTTGTTAAAAATGCCACCTAGTCACTGTCAAATGTGTGCTCCAACCATGAGATCTGAATTCCATTCTTTAAATTGTAACATACTCCATACTAGTAGCTTTGTCTTAGAATTCTACAAATTTAGAGTATAAACATGCCCACCTTTTAACATGTGTAATGATGTCTCGTCGAATCTCATGCCAAACATTAATGAAAAACGTGGGAATTTTCCATAAGCCCTCAATTTTGATGCTCAAATCTCCATTCTGAATGCACCATTGAATTCCTTATATAATTTTGACTAAAATGAGTATGAACTTATTTGGGTCCTGACACTTTCAATCTCGGATCCCTTGAGAATCTCCAAGATTCCCACATTAGAGAATATGCTAAAAATATTCCCATATATTGCCTCGATATTTGTTCTTGTAAAAGATCCCCTTAACATGTGTGCTGAGTGTTGGTTTGTGGCCCACTTTCACTCCCTTCTCCACTCATGGTCTTCACCAACATGTGAATGCACATTTCATAGATTAAATTTGTGGGTGAAGTTATCAATGAGAGCTATTAGCTCACATAGCTAGTGTGGCCATGTTAAGAATTTGGTTGATGGGTGAGTTCAAATTGTGTGGACCGTGACTTTTGGCTTGTTTTTTATAAATTGTATGCACTCTCTCTCTCTCTCTCTCTCTCTCTCTCTCTCTCTCTCTCTCACACACACACACACACACACACACACACACACACACGTGTTTTTATACATTTTTTAACCAATTTTTACCAAACCTAATTGATATATTATGCCATACCAAATTTTATTAGCCAACTGGGTGTTGCCACATGGGATCACTGGTTTTTTCCACTAATTTTTAAATTGGACCTATATGGCAAGGCTATGTAACTTGCCATGGTGATGCCATGTGGCACATCCTAGTGATGCCACATGGCACATCTTGTTGATTTCACATCAAACCTACATGTCTAGTCATGAAAACGGCCATAGGGATTCCAAATCACTACAATGTCAATGTTGACTCATTGTATAATGATACCACGTGCCATGCCCTATTGGTGAGACATTACATAATCTATATTTTCCACATGGAAATTTTCTATTGGTCCATTTGGTAGCCAAGAAATTAAAAAATAGGTAGCACATGTCATATACTTCAACTACCATGTCACCCTAATGATTTCACGTTGACATTAGTAGTTCAAACGATTGATGTCATCATTTGACCTAGAATTTTTGCTAATTTGACCAAAAAAATGACTGCATGTAACTTTGACATACGAACTCAGACTAAGGTGTCATTTGTGTTGTTGGAATCTGGTTGTTCAACTCTACAACTTGCCTCTATTTCCATTCACTTCGAAGATTTTTTGAGGTTTTCTAAATCCTCCTTGATCGTTATTCCCTTCTAAACTACAATTGGACCCAAAAATTTTACATCATGATATCAAACATGTTTATGTGATTTACAATAGAAATAACACTCTTTTCTACCTAGCAAAGGTTTAAAATATTAGTATGTTGAATTCATAAGCGATTTTATAAATTGTATAACTTTTACAAGTTGTTTCCATGTATGGGGTATTAGAAGAAACAAGTGGCTTACATTGATGGAAACTTATCAAATAAAAATACAAGATGATTCATCCTTTAAGTCATCAAGGAAAACATTATCTTACTTTCAAGTTGTTTCTATAGCTGGCATTCTTCCTCCAGCTAAATTGCTTCATAAGTTACTTCAATGGCTTGTTCCTTTACAACCCTCTTATCCTTCTTGATACAAAGATCTCGATGGAATGTCCAACATGTGTATTCTTGATGACTATGCTTGTTGCAATGTTTTTTGTAGCCTTTCTTTCTCCAAGTTTTCTTCCCCTTCATTTTCTCTTTATGTGGAGAAGGGTCTTCATGTCTTGGCTTCTTCCATGTTGTCATAACTTTCCTATACAATGCCATTATTTTCCAACACTTGGCAACAACATGTTTATTCAAAAAAAAAATGCCTGGTTTTTTATGCCATAAGTTTTGCTCATCATTGCCAATTTTTTCGTAAAAAAAATGAACATTAGAATACTGAGACTTTTTATATCTTGCTTCGTTGTCTTTGGTGTAAGCCTAGTAAAGAGGTTTTTCCTTAGCTCTTTCCTTGAAATTCTCACTATCATTGAAATGTTGTGATGTTCTCTTTGCATCCTATACTAACATAGAATTTTCACTTTAAGGCTCTCTTATATTTTTGGGTTGGAGTATCTTTCACTGGTGGTCTTGGAACTTTGTCCCACTTTGTCTCTGACATATCCCAGTCCTGCATATTAAGGTAGCTCCACCACTTGGATGGGATTCAAAATTTCATTAATCTGGATTTATGCAAGAACACAACAAAATACAGAAAAAACCATAAAAATAGAGATGCAGTGGAAATAATGCTTCATTTCATTAATATCAAATAACAAAAATATGATTACAGACATAATGGAAATAAAATAGCTAGGGTGCTGGTAGCGAATCTTTGAGAAGAGATGTGGCGGATACAAACCTATTAACTGTGTTAAAATCAGGCTCAAGGGCCTATTTATTATTGAGAAAATGATGGAGAACTCTAAACATCCATAAACCTAACCCTAGGAGATGAAGAGCCAAAAATATGGGCCCTGCTTGGGTAAATTGGTGTTTCAACTTCCCCGGGTCGTAACTTTGGCATATTATCTCCATTTGACACACATGATACATCATTAAAAATATCTAGCCAAGGAATACAACCATTTCCACATATCAATTTTGGAACAGAATGATATTTTCCAGAGGCGTGATGCCCAAAAAACATCATTTAAGGCCTCAAAATGGCTCCGGAAGTTCAGGACTCGAAAACCTGCTAAAAATAGTAAGTTGTGCTACAACTTAAAAACTGAAAGAAATGATGGTGGGGGTTCAAATGGAATAGGTGGGTGGCCACCAATATCCACCTGGATCATTAAGGCCCCAAAACAGCTCCGAGAGTGCAGGACCCGAAAACCTGCTAAAAGTAGTAAGTTGTGTTGAATGTGAAAAGCTGTAAGAATTGATGGTGCGGGTCCAAATGGAATAGGTGGGTGGCCAAAAATATCCACCTAGATCATTCCTCCCTCCTTAGGAAGCAATGGTCCCCATTCTATTGAGATCTTCTAGTAGATGAGGAAAATTTTGTTCAACTGGTTATTAGATTTGTCGAAGATGTCATGGACCTATGGATGGACATGTTGAATGCGTTTAGTAAATTTGGTTTCTTTATCAACCTTAGACAGTACATGTGTGGATTCTGGATGTGTAGTCACATGAGGTATGGCAACATCAGACAGCAGTGTGTCGGGGGTCAGATCAATGGAGTGCTTGTCCTGACGGTGTAGAGGAACCTCTCTGAGTGAGGAGAAGATTTCCTCGTATTCCTCCCTGACTTTTTCCATCTGCTGCAGCCATGTATGGGAGCCCTGTTTCAAGGTTATGGCCACAATATTCTTCTTTCCCTATGATCAAGTTGTAAGGAAAATAAATTTCATGGTTTGGGAAACAAACTTACTGTGTTCTTTTATTGTAGTCAAAGAGATGACAGGAGGCGGTACTACCTCCGGTATCCTGTACAAGTTATTTCCCAAAGTAATAATAACAGCACGATGCCTAGAATCGTACACAACATGTCGCCTCCACAGGTGTGGTTGGCCCAAAAATAGATCAGCTACATCAAGAGGAGAAACATTACACAATACCTCATCCATGAATGGCTTGATATTGTACGGAAGGTGGCACTGCTGGCAGATGTAGAGATCTATCCTAGGGTGGAACCACTTGATGGTATACGGCTACGGGTATTATATGGTCGGTAGGCTGAGCCGCTTCACGACCTCTAGTTAAATGAGGCTCTTTTGGCTTCCGCTATCGACAAGAAATCTTAGTGGAGAACCCATCACCCACATCTGCAAATGGAAGAGGCGCTCCCCTTCCTCTGGATCCTCTAGATCCTCCCTTTGGATCTTGGTGGTGGAAACAATGGAATTGGGATCTGCATCAATGATAAGCTTCCCTCTGTCATTGCCTTTCTCTGGTTCTAGCTCAAGATCAGAAAATGCATTTGATTCAGATGCCTTTAGTTCGACCACCAATGATTATTTGCCCTGACGCTCATTTGTGCTATGAGTGGGGCTGTTATGAAATTCACACCACTTCCGTATGTCCTTATTTGGATTTGTGGTGTTGTTCTGAGTCGCACTGCTTTGGCCTGTCCCCTTTTTCTTTGGTTCGGGGGCACCTTTCAGATTCGCAGATCCGAAGTCTTGCTTCTTCTGCTTAAATTTCTGCTCGATCTTTGCGGCATAATGGCATGCTGTGCCAAGTGATGTAATGTCGAGGAAATCCATTTCCTCTTGAATTTGTTTATGCAGACAGCCATGGTACTTGAGCACCAAATGTCTCTTTGAATCTTTAATACCCAACTTTGTGCATAGGGTATGGAACAGATTCATCATTTCATGCACATCTTGACCCCTTTGTTGCCGCAGCATGGTCCATTGGATGTATTTTTCCTCATAGCTCACCATGGGGTAATATTGTTCCTTGATGCCATATCAGAATGAATTCCAAGTGGGTGTGGCCGAGAATGGAGAGGGTTTCCCTTCGTCCTCTTTCTCACAGTAGGTTTCCCACTAGTCTTTGACATGGGGGGCATCTTTGAGGAGTGCAAAAATAATCTTTTCTAGGTCAGAGAAATACCCTTCTAGCAAATTCAACCACCTATCTATTGTGTTTGCATATATTTTGCCTTCAAATACAGGAATGTCAAAGTTTACCTGTACCTTGAAAGGAGTGGCACCTCTAGAGTGGCTGTTGGATGCAGATGTGCCATAGGTGGGCAGTCGTTGAAGGATTTGAGCAAAGTTATCCATCATCCCATTCCTTTGTTTCTCAAGGGCCTCCTAGAGCAATATTTTGATAGGATCTCCTGCTCCCTCGTCTTTCTTTTCTTTCGGCATGAGAGGTCTTCATGGTTTGCAAGGCTGATCTTGCAAGGGTTCAACTAGATCGAGCCCTAACTCTTTATACCCTAACTGAGTTGGGGAAATGCAAAGAAAAACAAAGAAAGAGCATACTGCTCTAATACCACTGATCCAGATTTATGCAGGAACACAACAGAATACAGAAATGAGCATAAACATAGAGATGCAGCGGAAATAATGCTTCATTTCATTAATATCAAATAACAGAAATATGATTATAGACATAATGGAAATAAAATAGCTAGGGTGTTGGTAGCGAATCTCTGAGAAGAGATGTGGTGGCTACAGACCTCTGAAATGTGTTACAATGAGGGTCAAGGGCCTATTTATTATTGAGAAAATAATGGAGAACTCTAAACGTCCAAAAACCTAACCCTAGGAGATGAAGAGCCAAAACTATGGGCCCCGTTTGGGTAAATTGGTGTTTCAACTTCCCGGGGTCGTAACTTTGGCATACTATCTCCATTTGACACACATGATACATCGCTAGAAATATCTAGCCAATGACTACAACTGCTACCACGAATGTTAATTTTGGGACAGAATCATATTCGCCGGAGGCGTGATGCCCAAAAAACGTCGTTCAGGGCCTCAAAATGGCTCCATAATTTCAGGACTCGAAAAACTACTAAAAATAGTATGTTGTGCTGCAACTTAAAAACTAAAAGAACTGATGGTGGGGATTCACATGGAATAGGTGGGTGGCCACCAATATCCACCTAGATCATTAAGGCCCCAAAACAGCTCTGAGAGTGCAGGACCCGAAAACCTGCTAAAAATAGTAAGTTGTGCTGAATGTTAAAAGCTACAAGAATTGATGGTGCGGGTCTAAATGGAATAGGTGGGTGGCCACCGATATCCACTTGGATCATTCATGGCCATTTTTTCCAAGGAATCCTCCTTCCTATCTCATTCTCTTTAGTAGATTCAAACCAATATATTTTTTGTTCTTTTTAAAAGAATCAAAAAAATCATCAAGAAATGAATTAATTGCATAAGGAGAATTATTTACCTCCATTCCTATCTATGGCAGTCAATCATCCTCTAAGAGTTTGACCAAATATTCATGTTTCCCTTCCTTGGATGATATTGAATTTGAAGCCTCTAGGAAACCACCTTGGTTACTCGGTACATAAGAAGTATCATCATATTTTCATGCATTCATATGTTCATAACAGGTACCATGATTGATATAGATGTGATGGCCACTAGTTTGCATAATCTTGGAGGTACTTCTTGTCTCCTTTGCAGTGGAACATTCTCCAAATTACTCTTCCAAAAAATTCTCCAACGCGAGTCTCAACTTCTACTTCTCATCCTATGCTTCTCTCAACATCCTCTTTAACTTAACATTCTCTCCTAGAATGCATTGGTTGATCACTTAGAGCTACTAGAGCATATCTCACTTCAATCCTTTTCTTATATCTAATTCAACACCTAATATTTTTCAATCCCGCTTTGATCCCAAACATGATTTGATATGGGGTGAGCCTTGATAGAAACTTGATATGGAATTGGCCCACTCAATAGGATCAGATTTATAGGAATATTTTAATTAAACTTGATTGCATTTAAAGGGTTGAATCCAATTTGAATTAAAACATCATTTAACTGATATTTTTTTTCTCTTTATCATCACTTAGTGAATCTCAAAAAAATTGCATAATGTAGAAAAACATACATAAGAAACAAGATATAAGATACCAAACACATAAGGTAATATACCACCAAGTTGGAAACATAGTTCACCCATTGTGGGATGTGTCTCTAGGCTCATTAATCCATGAACTGCTTCATTCTCTTCCTCAAATATATTCTCCTTTACAAAGGGTTGTATTCTCACATCATCAATTAGCATTAGAATTCCTACAACAGTGGTAGTAACAAAGAGATGCTCTCATACACAATACCAAAAAATGACTCTCACAAGCATGTGGACATGTCTCTCCTAGAAAGAGATGATCTCCTATGAATGGGTTGATCTCTCACAAGTATATGGCATAAAATGCACTCTCCCACATAAAGTAGCAACAATTCCTCTTGAATCCACTATTCATATTCAAATATTCTTCACGTCTTCATATTCGTTTGGAAATTCTGAGATCAATGAATTTAAATGTTGGGCCTCCAAAATGTCATCCTATTTTACCCTCATTTCCATCATTTTACCATATTCTATAACTTTTTACTAGATTTTGTACCTCCATAAACCTACATTAATAACCATTTTCATGATCATATGGGTTTTTAATTAATATTGTCCAAGTCATTTATTTTAAGTATTTTCAGAGAATTTATGATTAAATATTAGGAAATTAACACATTTTCATATATATCTAAAATTTGGATGTGTTTTATGATGTTGTAGGCCTATTTGAGGATTCTAGAAGAGTCTTAT
Source organism: Pinus albicaulis (assembly GCA_034641835.2). Classification (NCBI taxonomy): domain Eukaryota; kingdom Viridiplantae; phylum Streptophyta; class Pinopsida; order Pinales; family Pinaceae; genus Pinus; species Pinus albicaulis. The sequence goes on from CM076571.1 coordinate 592,636,208, forward strand.
TTGGTCACTCAACCACGAATTCGAATTTCAATTTCAACTCATGAAGATTTGTGGAATATTTGTAGTAGATTTGGATCATTGAAAAAGCACATTCCAAGGAGAAGAATCACGGATTTTTTGGTATTTTTCTCCTATCAAAACTAGGAGAGAAATTTGATAGTATTTGTATCTAATATTTTTAGGTGATTGGTTGTAACCACAAAAGATAAATGTGGATCTAGGAGAGATTTGTGGATCTATATTTATTTATTACTTATCTTAAGTTTTTGAATAAATAGGAGTGCATCCTTCATACAAAGGAGCCCCATCAAGAGTTCCACTCTAAGATGTAATTTGTAAAGTGACGATATAAATGAAGAGATTTGAATTATTGTAATGTCTTTAAAGCTTTTCTCCAACTTCATTTTATGGAATATATGTTTCTAATTTGATCTCCAATCTTTGATAATCATTCGGTGTGATTACTGAGGAGTGGAAGACCCCCATCAACTGCAGATTGGGTACATATTTTCATAGTTGTAAATATTTATGTTACAAGTTTAGCTTAATTTATTTTATGTTATTTTAATTTCATTAATGTTGTTTTGATTGATTTAATTTCCTTATGTTTGGATTGGATTGGTTTGTGATTGATTTAATTTATGTATGTTCAGATTGGGTGGGTTTGGATTTACTTAATTTACATATGTTTGGATTGGATTGTGTTTGGATTAATTTAATTTTGTGTGATTGGACTGGATTGGCATAGTAGGAATCTCACACTAGTAATTTCAAACTAGTAATCTCAAGGACTATAGATTTCATTTGTGAAGGTAGTATTCCTTGAGATAGAAAGTCACTGAAAGAGAACATGCTTGAGAAATAACGTTTGCACTTTCTTTTCATTTGATTTCATTATTTTCTTTGTAATTTGTTTCAAGTTTCTTGCATTAAATTAATATATTCTTAGAAATAATCACCTCGTACATATAGTACATGTATACATCATCAAATCATGAACCCCAGGTTCCCAACTTAAATAACAGGGATTTAACTCACAATTAAATCACCCAACATTTTGGCGTTGTTGCCAGGGAGGTATACATAGGTGATTATTTTCAACGTTTAGATGACTCATGATAGTTGCATTCATGCTTAGATGCATGAATTATTAGAATAATTTATGACCCATATTAAATTTCAAAAAAAAAAAAATCAATACTTTTTATGAATATGTGTGCAAGATAGGAAATATCAACGAGTTGGAGTAATTCAAAAATAATTAAGAGCTTGAAAAATGTCATTCCAAGAACTTTCTCAAATCCTAGAAACAACTGGGATATCTGCCTCTGAGGACGAGTATATTTTAACTGCATTTAGAAACTTGTCTATCTCTCCACCTCAATAAGAAGATATTCAAGTCTCTTTTGATTCCTCTTATCAATCTGTGGAAGAGACTAAAGAACTATTGAATAATTTTGGTGGGGACCAACAACTAGAATATAAGGTTGAGTAATGCATAATAAAGGAGGATATTCAATGTGATCTAAACCAGGAAAGGAATTAGGAATGTCAAAGATTTACTGAAATATGGTTCCAATCAGGGATCAAGTCACGTCACTCTTACATTCTTCCTTAATTATTGATTGCATTAACAAAACAATTTGTCTTTCATGCTTTGATTTACTTTAATGCATTTTTTTCAAACCTAAGGATGAATATCTTTTTACTCTTGTTATCCACATGGTTACACTGAAAATATGCATACACTTGAACCAAGTTTTCTATTTCGAGTAGAGTATGACAAAATCAATAAATAAAACCAAGTTTGGTGATGTTTTAAAGTTTTTTTTTAGTTAGATTCTATTTTATTTTCAATTTTATTTTTTGTGGTCTAGTAAGAGCCACCTCACTTACTAATAATTTTGCAGAGAAATCTAGAAAGAGAGGATAACAAACAGAGTTTTGAGAGCCAAAATTTGACCCTGGTTAGAAATCAAATATTTTTACTTTGTTTTTCAAATTTTAGATTTCAAAAGAATGAAGATTTGACAAAAATCATGAGCATGCTCTCTTCTTGTGCCTTGTGTGACCTAGAAGACCAGAAAGGAAAATTGAATAAAGTTAGCTTTGAAATTTTGCAATAAAACTTATAGATATAAAAATTGGATAGGAGATCTAAATTCATTATTCATTCTAAAAATACTGAAATTTAATCTCCAAATTTGAATTGGATTTGTCTCAAAATTTGCTCAAATATTTTTTTTTTCTTTCAATAAAAAGAAAAAGAAGAAGAATCTAATTATATTTTTCTCTAAAAATTATAAAAATAATTCTTTAAAATAAAATAAAAAAACAAACAATTATATTTTTAACAAAAAATTAGGTTTTTCATAAATAAATTTAACATGTTCATTATTTTGTTTTATTTTGCAATAAAACAATAAAACACAAACAATTTTTTTTTATTAAAAAAAATAAAAAATAAAAATAAAAATAAAAATAAAAATAAAAAATAATAATAATAATAATAATAATAATAATAATAATAATAAAAAAATAATAAAAAAAGATAAAAACAAAAACAATAAAAATATTCATATAAAAAAAATCAATAAAATGAAAACTAAACAAATAACACAAAACAAAACCTAAAAAATAAAATAAAATACAAGAAGTTATACATCCACCCACTTCATCATAATAAAACAATAAAATGAAAACAAAGAGCACTTGTTTAGAATGGAGGCTTGAGAATTGGAGGAAAGGTCAAAAACACGGTTTTCCTATTGTCACAATGGTGAAGAAGTCACAACTTCAAATATTAAGTTCCAGTCGATGCTCGACATCAACCCTGGTAAAACCTGCAAAACCCAACTATGTTAGTTAATGAACCATCATTCAAGCTCTGATATGATAATTATGATTTTTAAAGTGGAAAGATGTTGCAATGATCCTGGTTTTTTGTCTCACAATCATTTAAATTGATATGAAGAGAATTTTTTGTTATCAGATGTGCATCGAAAAATATTTTTAGCAGGGATAAGCACCCACCCATCTTATTCTGTAGTGGGTTTCTCATTCCCATCCCATGGGTATTATTTTCTAATGGGTTTGTTATTCCCATATATTTTTGTGCCAACAATGCATGGCGTACATGTCCATACATTCCTCTCTTCAACTGAAATCTTGGAACCTATAGAACCATAGCTGCAAAATATACACAATTCGGTAGCTGCAAAGTTAATCATTAGTTGCAAAATTGTGACAATTAGGTAGCTTATGAAAATTTGGCATATGGTATATTGGCGAAGTATTATGCTTTTGGAGAAGAGGTATCAACCTCAAAATTGGATAAAGACACATTGTTAACTATTCTACATTTTTGTAATTTTTTCCTAATCTTGTGACAATTTGGACAAACCGTCATTTCCATGTGGCCACCATGCACAATTGTTTTCTTGTTTCATAAAAAAATCAAACACTCATAAATTTTTCATACAACATCAATTTGTGATGTTTCAAATGTGATTCGAAATATCTTGATGAGATTTACGCAATGAGAGATTTTTTATCAACATTTGAGAGAGTAGTAAAATTAATAAGTTACCAACATAATACCAACAGGTAGTCCAAGGTACTTCTTTCCAAAAAGATGAAAGTGAATTTAATTCTTCTTCCTTTATTTGTTTTAATAATACAATTTCTGAGGTTTTTTTTTTATATTAGATGAAGAGAGACTAATCACTTCTCTCACTCGATAGTCTTACATTTTATTGTAGAAAAGAGCTAAGTTTTTACAGGTTCCAGAATCATGAAAGAAGATCACTATATGCACGATTTCCTTTAAATACCAATTTTATTTCAAAATAACCTGTTCATTCCATGTGAAATAAGATCCATTACAACACTGCTATTAAACAAGGCCTCTCAGATACCAATTTTTCTATTGTTGTTCATTCTAAGCCTACAATCGATCCATAAATTTCCATCTCCCTACTACCAAACCATGATTTCAAAACTCATTTTACCTTTGCAATATTTGTACTTTCCTGCTTCATTTTCACTCACCCTTAACCTAAAAATCAAGTCACACAACTCCCTTAAAAATATGAGTCACCCCATTTTCCTCTTCCTTTCTGTCAAATAAAACTTGCTTCATAATGCAAATATTTCATCTATGGTCATTCAAATTATTATTTTATACTCGTGTTAGATGATGGAGGATTCATTAAGTCCTCCCTTTTAACATGTTTCTGCACATCGACTCTGACACATCATCTGGGATCAAGACTAGAGATCTTTCAAGTACCTTGAGGCTTTCATGCCTTAATGGAAAGTTCTCTCACCAAGAAACAGTAGAAATACATCAATGTCCCTTGTTTGTTGGATATTCTAGGTGACTCGACTTTGACACATCTATTTGTACCTTGTAAGATGTACTTAGGCATATTAACTCTCATTGACATCAACAAGGAGTAGTCATGTGTTGGTTAATGGCATTCATTAATGGACAGTAATCCAACAATTTCTTTTCTATGTTTGACATTGACACCTCTATTCACATAGATAAGATTTATGCCACTGAGTGGGAATGAATGAAGACTATATCATTTCAGCATCTTGCAATAGGACTCAACTCCAGAATCCAATAACCATAGCAATCAAGATTCCAATTTCAGAACAAATTCATCCTATATTCATATAACCAAGAGAGAGAAGATGTAGATTAGATTATTTTACTTCACTTTCCATGATCCAGTAGCAACAACCACAATCTTTTCCACTTGTCAGGTAAGTGAAGTTATATTTTTTTCTAATCTGTAATAATGTAATTCCTTTAATGCTGAAATTGTGATTTTGGAAAATCCCTCACCACATGTATATTCCATTTCTCATTTTCAAAAAATTGAAAACACCTTTAGTTGGGGGGAATGGATATCAATTCATGTTCACATTTCATGTCATATGTCACATTTCATTTCATCCTAACCAACATATTTTCCCCAATCAAATATTATTGCATTTTGATTCGAAAAGTTTATATTTTTTGCAAATATCAATTGATAAGCACATTAGATTGTCAAAAACCACTATGGGGCCTTAAAAATGAATTCTCAATGTTTTCAAGTATTTTGATGCAACAAAAATAAGAAAAATATTGTTACACAAGAATCAATACTCATAAATGTTTGGTTGTCACACAAGAACCAACCATAGAAATATGTTGCAATCAAATGTCTTTAAAAGTACACTTTGCAAAGAGAATAAATTTATCAAACAATATGATTATGCAAATTTAAAATAGAATCAATAAAAATCCAAATTTCATATAGAAGCAAAACATTTCAAGAAGAAAAACTTATGATTAAAGGAATCAATTCAAAAATGCATGAGGACATGCAACATATTTAATTGGGGGGAAGTGTTGGGCCTCTAGAATTTCATCCTCTTTTACTCTCATTTCCATCATTTTACCATATTCCGTAACTATTTACCATATTTTGTAGCTCCATAACCCTACATTAATAACCATTTTTCAGGATCATATGGGTTTATCATTAATTTTTTCCAAGTAATTTATTTTAATTATTTTGAGAGAATTTATGATTTAATATTATGAAATTAAAATTTTTTCATATATATCTAAACGTGGGATGAGTTTAATGACGTTTTAGGCCTATTTTAATATTCTAGAAGAAGCTTATTTGGTCACTCAACCACATATTCGAATTTCAATTTCAACTCATGAAGATTTATGGAATATTTGTAGAGGATTTGGATCATTAACTAAGCACATTCATAGGAGAAGAATCATGGATGTTCTGATATGTGTCTCCTATCATAACTAGGAGATAATTTTGAGAGGATTTGTATCTTATATTTTCAAGTGATTGGTTTTAACCACAAGAGATAAAAGTGGACCTAGGAGAGACTTGTGGATTTGTATTTATTGATTATTTATCTTATGTTTTTGCATAAATAGGAGTGCATACTTCATACAATAAAGCCCCATCAAGAGTTCCATTCCAAAATGTAATTCGTAAAGTGAGGATAGATATGAATATAGTTGAATTATTCTCTTTGGAGCTCTTCTCCAACTTCATTTTAGGAATATATGTTGCTTCCTTGATGTCCAAGCTTTGATAATCGTTCGGTATGCTTGATAAGTAGTGGAGGGTGCACATCAACTGTAACTTGCACACCTTTTTCCTTTGTTGTAAATATTAGTGTTATCTCATTTATTCAAGTTTGGTTTAGTTTATTTTATGTTATCTTGATTTCATTAATGTTGTTTTGATTGATTTAATTTCTGTATGTTTGGATTGGATTGGGTTTGGATTTATTTAATTTTTGTATGTTGGGATTGGATTGGGTTTGGATTTATTTAATTTCTGTATGTTTGGATTGATTTAATTTCCGTATGTTTGGATTGGATTGGGTTTGGATTCGTTTAATTTTCGTATGTTTGAATTGGATTGGGTTTGGATTGGATTGGCACATTAGTAATCTCACACTAGTAATTTCAATCTAGTAATCTCAAGGACTATATATTTCATTTGTGAAGGTAATATTCCTTGAGATAGAAAGTCACTAAAAGAGAACATGCTTGAGAAAGAACGTGTGCACTTTCTTTTCATTTTCTTTCATTAATTTCATTGTAACTTGTTTCAAGTTTATTTCATTAGATTAATCTATTTTGAGGAATAATCACCTAGTAAATATAGTACACGTATACCTCATCAGTTGACGAACCTCAAGTTTAAAATTTAAATTACAAGGATTTAACTGATAATTAAATCACCCAATAGTAAACATGAGTGATTTCTGATGAATTGTGAAAATGTCTTTTTTAAGCTCCACACCCTCGTTTTCATGTGAAGGATCAAATGATGAATTCCCAACAATGATTTAGATATTTTTTCTTTAGTACACTATGAAAATAATAACATAACAAAAAAAATACATTCATCCCTTCAAAATATCCCAAAAGAGACAAAAACCATAAATTGATAAAGCTTACATGGGTTCTTATGCCAAGGCTGTCACAGTGTTTCTCAAAGCACAACTGAAACATCACCGGCACGTTCACCTCATCAATTTGTAAAATTTGAATGTAGAATCAACCACCTTCTAAGGAGTGTAACATTGCGTCACTAAATGTGCCATGTAACCACTATCAATTAGGACCTCCAACCGTGAGTTCTCAATTTCAATGCCCAAAACTGCAACATACTCTATAGTAGTTGCTCTGTCTAAAGAATATTTAACTTTAGAGTATAAAAATGACTGTATTATGAAATTTTCAAGGCTTCTCAAATATCATGCCTAATATTAATGGAAAACATGGGCCTCTACCATGATCCCTTAAGTGGACTATTGGAATCTCCATACTTACTCCACCATTGAATTCCTTGCAAAATTATGAGTAAAATGAGTAAAAAAACAGTTGGGTTATGATACTGTTAACTTTGGATCCCTTGAGAATGTAAGAGATTCCATGAAAAAAATATAATAAGAATATTCCTTAAAAATATTACTTAGACTATACAATATAATATTCTTGTATTTTGCCTCAAAATTTGTTCCTACATGGGACCCCCTTGTCTTGTTTGCCAAGTGCTGGTTCGTGGCTCACCTCTGCTCCATTCTCCACTCATGGTATTCACCAACATGAAAATTCACACTGTCATATATTAATTTTGTGGGTAAATTTATTGATGAGAGTCATTGTCTCACATGGTTGGTGTGGCTATGTTAATACTTTCATTATTGGGGAGTCCTCAGTTCAAATCTTGAAGACTTCCAATTCTAGCTTGTTTTCTATAAGTCACACACACACACACACAGATATATATATATATATATATATATATATATATATATATATATATATATATATATATATATATATATATATATATACCAATGTTTACCGAAGCCAATCGGTATATTGTCCCATGCCATATTGATTGGCCGACCAGGTGCTGCAACAAGGTAGCCCTCGCTGGTCCACTAATTTTCCAATTAGACATATATGGCAAGGACATGTGGCATGCCATGGTGTTGCCACAAGGAAAATATTAATAATGCCACATGACCCGTCTTAGTGATGCCATGTGGCTACTGCATGTTAAGCCACATCAATATTCATTGGGGTGCCACATCACTACCATGTAAACACTAACTCGTCATATAGTGATGCCATGTGGTGTGTCATGTTAGTGAAACATGGAGAGATATGGATGTGCCATGTGGAACTTTTATATTGGTTCATTTGACAGTCCAAAAATGAAAAAAATAGGTGACATTTGTCATGCCCTTGGGCTTCCACGTCACTCTATTGATGTCATGTTGATGTTTGAAATACAAATAAATGATGTCATCATTTGAATTTGACTTCCTGTTAATTTTATCAAAACTTTGATTAGCCATAACATTGTCATATATAGACTCAGATTAAGGTGTCATTTTCACCTTTGGAAATTACTCACTAAGCTCTATGACTTGAGGCCATTTCCATAAAATTTTGAGCACTATCATTTTTGAGGTTTTTTGAAGTCTCTTGCAATAATAGTCTCCAACCTTATTGTTGGCACCAACCTCTGAAATTTGCAATCATTGCATAGTTGTATGCCTAACACAATTGAGGCACCAAACTTTAAAATTTGTAAGCACCATCTTATTGTAGGCTCTAACCTGATTAGGCACCAACCTGCTTTAGGGTCCAATATGATGTAGAAACCCTCCTCTTTAATCAAAAGATAATGGACCACTTTTCACAATCATTCAAATTGGATCCACAAGATAAAAATATAGTAAATACCATTGGAAAATATGATAATATCAATAGAACCTCAACCTATTCTTCATTCATCAATAGTAGCATCTTCCTCATTTCTTGTTTTGATCAGCTAAACTAAACCCATTCATGAACCCTAAAATATTTTGACAAAAAATTATAAATACACCCTTTCCCTTAAAAATATGTTTTCATTTCTTTTTATCCCCCACTTTCATATTACAAAAAAGGTTATTATCATTTTCCCCTTTTCCTAAATCAATCTAGGCCCCAAAATGAAGCACAAAACATTATAAAAATTAACATTTCAAAATTTTGACTTTAATGGGTAAACAAAATGCACCTTTCTGATCTACCAACAATGGAATGGACTTCTCGGCGTGTGCTCAACATTATGTACTCCAATTGTTTGATAAAGTGCACTACTCAGGTTCAATATAATTCCCTTCTCTATGAACTAGATCCAAACAACGAAAATATTTTAACCTCGGACTCAAACCTATGACCACTGCAAAGACAAATGAGCTCAACAACAACTCATTTATGCACTATGTTCACATAGTATAGTATTTTTAAATATACATATATATGAATTAAAAAAAGACTATCCATGAAATACGTCTCAAACTCGATCAAGTAACTATAAAACTACAACGCAACTTTCAAACTACAAAGCCACACATACATTCGTTTCACAATTGTTCCAAGTGATTGCGCCGAGAGGCGCTCTACAACCCAGTATATAGGGATGTGTAGATGTAATGTGTGTAATGTAAATGTCAGCCCAATATATAGAGATGTGTAGATGTAATGTGTGTAATGTAAACTTTTGATATGTCTGGCCCAATATATAGAGATGTGTAGATGTAATGTGTGTAATGTAAAATTTTGATATGTCGAAGTGTATATAGATGTGTAGATTTCATGTGAGTAATGTAAATTTTTGATATATTTACCACTTTAATACCAGAATACCATGGATATATAAAGATGTGTAGATGTAATGTGTGTAATGTAAAATTTTGATATGTCGAAGTGTATATAGATGTGTAGATGTCATGTGAGTAATGTAAATTTTTGATATATTTACCACTTTAATACCAGAATACCATGGGCCAAAGACCATATTTATAAAAGAGGTATGGTAAATAAATAAAATATAAGTAAACCATATATATGGTAAATAAATAAAAAGTCTTTTTATTTTTACTCCATAATCCTATTTATATTTATGAACATCAAAAGGTGGTTTTATTTAGGTGAATCCTGAGCTAGATACCATGGGCCAAATTATTATTAATACATGCCAAAAAAACATTATTAACCCTAATATTAATATTAATATTAATATTAATTTTAATATTCACATTATTATATTATAATATTAATATTATTAAATTTAATTAATGTAAAAATGTACCACTTTAATACCATGGACCAAATTATTATTAATACCATATTTATAAAAGAGGTATGGTAAATAAATAAAATATAAAGAAACCATATATATGGTAAATAAATAAAAAGTCTTTTTATATTTACTCCATAATCCTATTTATATTTATGAACATCAAAAGGTGGTTTTATTTAGGTGAATCCTGGGCTAAATACCATGGGCCAAATTATTATTAATACATGCCAAAAAAACATTATTAACCCTAATATTAATATTATTATTATTATTAATTTTAATATTCCCATTATTATATTATAATATTAATATTATTAAATTTAATTAATGTAAACTTTTGATATGTCTGACTGTATAAAAATGTACCACTTTGATACCATGGGTTGAATACCATGGGCCAAATTATTATTAATACCATGTCAAAAGAACATTATTGACGCTAATATTAATATTATTATTATTATTAATTCTAATATTCACATTATTATATTATAATATTAATATTATTAAATTTAATAAATTTGGATCACCGTAGGCGGGTATTTGAGTACACTATATGCATTGCCTATATCAGGTAACAATAAACATATAAACGTAAATGTAAAAATAATGTTTAATATTTAACATTTAAAATTTAATCTAATGTCGGCCCTAATGAAAAATCACTTCTCTCCCTACATATATAAATTGAACTATAGTTTATGGTAAATTAGATATGTCAGTGTATAAGGCACGTGTAGATGTAATGTGAGAAATTTAATGTAAGTAAATATTTGAAATGTACTGTGGTATATTTTTATTTAATTACCAGGAGTATGATAAATTAATAAAATATTTTTTTATAGTTACCCTAGAGGTATGTTAAATTATTTACAGTGATATTGTAGTAAAATTATTTATGGGGAATGGTAAGTAAATAAATGTAATGTAAGTAAACATTTGAAATGTATAGGGGTATACTTTTATTTATTGATTCCCAAAATTTTATTTCTATTCATATTTTAGGTGGGAATATCTAAGTTTAGGCTTTTATAGTGTTCATCATGTCACTTATTTACATGTTTAATTATTATTAAGAAACTATGTGTATATGTTTAATTTAGTGAAAAGTTAGTTATTGGTGTAATTGATTTCCCTAAATGCATTGATTTCAGTGATCTAAAAAATTAATTGTTTTTTATGTGCATTGATATTTGTGTTGCAGTAATTCAAACAGCCATGTCTTCTCATAATAAAGAGATGGAGGAAAACAACTTTGAAGAAATGTGTGATGAACAAAGAAAAGATCAAAGAAAGGAGAAAAGTGATGAACAAAGAGAAATACAAAGAAGATATCAAAGAGAATATTGAAGAACATATCGACAAAGAAAGGAGCAGGAAATGAAAACTGCATAACAACAAGAAGAGAGAAGAGCACGTCAAAGAGAATATCAAAAAAATTATCGACATAGAAAGAAATTAGAAATGAAAGTTGAAGAACATGAAGAAAAAAGGATAAAGCATAATGAAAAAGTACGAGAATATCGAAAAATAAAGGCACAAGAAATTTCAACTGCAGAACAACAAGAAGAGAGAAGAGCACGTAAAAGAGAATATCAAAGAGAATATCAAAGAGAATATTGAAAAAGAAAGACACAACAAATAATAGAAGAAAATGCAGAACAAAGATGAAATGGACAAGATAACCCAAAGGAAATAACGCCTAAAAAACATGAAGAACAGAGAAAACGAAAAAGTGAACAACAAAGATCATATCGACAAAGAAAACAATATCTGAACAAATCATACATAGTACAGGACGAAGAGGAAAATCCTATGAAAGAAACATGTTTAAAACATATTGATTCCCAACATCAACATGAAAGTTTTGTCGATATGAATATTTCACATCGAAAATTTCGTGATAGGATTGATCGATTTGCTGATGTTCAAATATGTCATGTGTGTGAAGAGTCGTATTCTGGAATTCAAGTACATATGAAAAACATAGGTACAATGTGCATGAGATGTAAACGAGAAGGAAGTCATCATAGATTTTCAGCCGATAACCATATGAATCCAGGAGAACAACCTAATGTTCTTGCAGAGCTCACACAAGTTGAAGAGATGTTGATAGCACGTGCAAGTCCAATTTTGCAGGTTATGCACTCAATAGGTGGACAATAAAAATATAGAGGACACACCATTAGTTTTCCACAAGAGGTTAGCAATCTTGCCATGAAGTTACCTCGACATATTAAAGACTTGGATTTGAAAATTGTTGTGCGGAAAAAAGGTGCAAAGGGATCAATTTATGATTTTACTATTAGGAAAGAAATTGTATTATGTGCATTACACTATAAGATTCATAATGATCCATATTATCGTGGAGTTCAAGTTGATAATGATTCACTTCAAGAAATACCTGAAATTGCAACAGATGTATCACATATGATTAATGCTATTACTTTGCCAGAGAAAGATAGTGACACTGAATTTGCAATGTTGGAAGGGGTTCCAGGGATTGACGATACATTAGATGGCTTACATACAACTTCATTTGCATCAAAGTTTCCAAATGTTAGACGAGAGATTGATATTATTCGACAGTGGGTAAACAACCCTAATGCAAAGGAAAAACCTAATACAGAGGAAGTGCTTAGTTGGTATGGAATTGGCTCATCTCCAGTCAATGAGTATAACACTGTGGGATTATTTGATATGGCATTTCGGTCATTGTTCCCAAAAGGTGAAGCAGATTGGTTGCAAGCACGTGAGAGACATGTCCATATTCATGAGTATGCAAAGCATCTTCTTCGATATCGTGATAACAGGTTTGGAAGGCACCCACGATTTAGATACTTTTTACTCAATATCATCATGAGACATCGTGCTCAAGCTTTGTCTGCAATATTTGTGAAGAAAAATATGACAGATTTACCAACAACAGTGGAGGAGTTACGAGAACATTTACAAAATATTCCAGATTCACGAATTGGAGAAAGATTGATGCGATTTGGCACTGTACTAAGAGGCACACATGCATATTGGAATAAGTGTCGTGCCGAGCTATCGGACATGGTTCAACAAATTGGGAGTCCTACAATATTCTTTACATTAAGTGCGGCAGATATGCAATGGCCAGATTTACATAAATCAATGCCAGGTACATGTCCTAGAGATCCAGGGGAAGCGAGGAAATGGAGACGTCAAAATGTAATTGATAATCCTCATATTGTAGCACATTATATGCACTTAAGACATACAATGTTTCGAGATGAAATTTTCGAACGTTATCATCAAGCTACAGATTATTGGCCTCTATTCTTATTATTTGAATTTTCGATCATTCAATATTCTAACATTGCATTTTCAATCATAATATATAATCTTATACATATTAAAAATTTTTAATATGAGCACATTAGGTAACTAATAAAATTTTAAAATTAAAATGACCAGAAAAATATCAGACATATTTAGCATATATAAAATTATTATATTTATATTATCTGTATTTCCATATTATTGATAAAATTAATCAAATGTTCAATAGATTTTCCTTGGCCGCACACGACTGAAACCAGCCTAGATCCATCTTAACTCTGGATCTATTAAGCGCCGAGAGGGATCAAATCTCTCGAGGTGCAAACCTTTCCTCAAGTTTTGCACTCAAAAAAGAGGTTTGCACCTCGAGAGATTTGATCCCTCTCGGCGCTTAATAGATCCAGAGTTAAGATGGATCTAGGCTGGTTTATTTAAAATTAAAATAGATCTAACATTTTATTATTTTTTATATTTTATTTTAGTAGGTGGGGCCTTTCTAGTCCTTCAAAATATGACTCTTGGATCATAATTATCTTTTTTGTTTTCTTAAAATAAGTAAATAATCTAAAGATATTAGCCATCCATGTATACATAAATATCTAAAATATGTTGATATATGAATTTAAGTTAAATAAAAAATATGTTTTCCATTCTTATTTGTATCTCAAAATCATGTAAAAACCTCCTTATGTCTCAGTGTAAAAAAATAAAATGAAATATCAATAGTAACCATGTCATGTTATTATAAAAAATATAATCCATATCACAAAAAAGGAAAAATAGATATTGTAAATTGTCATATAAGATGTAAATTTCATGCCACTGAAACCCAAAAAATCATTATTTTCAACCATAAATAAAAAGAAAATGTCACTCAAAAACCAAGTTTATTATAGGAGGATATCTTCTCTTTCATTTACATTTAGCTTGTTGTTTTGACCTGTCATGTTGAGCCTAGGAGGTCATAAAGTGTGAGGAGCCATGAGATGAATTGGATCTAGTGGCTTGGGCCTTTTGTTTAACTTGACTAGAAGCAAGCTGAGGAGATTGATTAGGAGGTCATGATGACTGAGCTGCTGGATGAGAAGTAGGATTAGCTCATGAGGTAGCATACTGTAGATGTCGTGATGGTTGGATCAAAGGAAAAGGTGGCAAAGGGGGTAGAGGAGTTGTAGGTCACCCTTGAACAAGGTGTGATGGTTGGGGTTGCATGATGTCCTTCAAACCATTATTGGCAGGGACAACTACTTGTGCTGAAATGCACATGGATATCGTGATACCAATGCTAGTTCCATTGTGAATGGAATACTAAGGGACCTGGAAAATGGGCTGGAAAATGAGTTTAAAAATCCCAGTATTTAACAACTGCCTCAACTCATTAAAGTCACCATCAAAGTGGACATATAATATTGGGTTCTTGTTCCTTCTTATTCCAAGGCCCCTTCCCCTGTTTCCTCTACCATAGCCGAAGAAACTCATACTGTAGAAGAAACATAATGCTATCTTTATATCACAAAATAATAATTTATTTTAGAATTAATAAATCTTCTATTACCAGAGTTTCAATTAACACACACTTGAAATGTTTTGTAGCAAAGTAGAAACTGCTTAGCATACCATGAAAACAACCATAATCTATGTTTTATCATAAAGAAGTTATAGTCGTTGTTCACATCATCAATCATAAACATACAATGAATTCAAAGAAAGGGACATGATTATCAACCTTTGCAAATGACATTAAATATATGACAAGGTTATAAACATATATCATAATTTATGCAGGCCTACCATAGACGTGAATTTCAAATCAACAATGATATATATAAATCCACTCTTGCAATGATATATATAAAACCACTGTTGCAATGATATTTGAAAACAAGTATGACTGGGAAAATAAGGGGAAAGAGCCATAGCGAATCCTTTTTGTTTTTACTAAAATAACAAGAAAAATATTGCCTATGGTAACAAAACGCGAAAGGGTTATATACAATGATAGACATATATTTTAAAACCTCCCAAAAGATACATTTATAACTCATTCCTTCAAAAAAAAAAAACAGTGGAACAATGTAAAACATCCTTCACGTGATGTAAAAATTCATGAGGATAGTATGACCATAATGTAGGTCTGTGAATGATATATGTATTATACAAACATCGTAGAAATGTGAAGTACGGAGTGTTTCATTAACGACCATCGACTAAATGAGCCACTTCTTGCCCAAAACCTTAGGGTAAGGGCGTGAATTTTGATTTTTTTACTAGAGTACAGAGATAAAGCTCAAAGCCAGCCGGGAATTTGACGTAAAAATACGTGGAATGTGTGCCATCAACATGCTTCATTTGTATAATTAGTGACATTGGTATACATATATTTTAAACTCCCAAAATTTATTACCATTTGAAGAAAAAGTGTAGAAAACGTGTGCATATGGATGTAACCCAGGTAGCTTGAAAGCATATTTTTATTCGTAGGATTGTAAAACAAAAATGTAGCACAATCAAATTTTGTGCAAAGCCAAGGTAGGAATTAACTGAGTGGCCTTCTGCTGAGATTTTCTGTTTTGAATAGAATAGGCAAAAATCTCAGTAGGTGACAAAAATTAGGAATTAGTTCCTAGATTAGCTCCAGTTTCTTGGGAGGGAGTTAATGCATCCTAAATTTGTGTTGAGAGGATTTATGAGGCAGTTTGATTCTCTCTGCTATATAACAGGTATCCATACGGATTGTTTGCAATGTAGTGAGGGTGTGTGAATTATGTAATCTCCTGTTTTGAATAATAAAGACTGCCGATGCCTGTTGTGTGGACGTAGCCCAGGAGGTTTGGGTGAACCACGTTAATGCCTGTGTCTTTATGTGCTTGGTTTAATTGCTGTGTGTTAATTTTTTAATGAATTCCGCTGTGATTTCTCCAACAAGTGGTATCGGAGCAGTTGAATGATTTGTGAGCCTGCGTGGAGGTTTGAAGCAGTTGTCGAAGGTGAAATGTCAGTGATCGGCCCAAGAAACTGAGCTTACGTTGTAAGCAGAAGCGCAATGGAGCTGTCGAAGGTGAAATGTCAGTGATCGGTTCTGTTCACAGGCGTGGCGCAGCTGGAGCGCGTGAGGTGGAGCGCAATGGTGTATTGGAGCTACGTGCGTGCTGTGTGAAGTATTCCTGTGTGCTGCGGAGTGTGTCCAGACTGCATGGAAGGCGCTATTCAAACCTGCGCGTGGAGGTTGCAGCTTCCAAAGAACACGCAGTGAATTGCTGGTGCGTAGAATTGCTAAGTTGCAGGTTTTGTTGTGCGTTCAAATGTTGAGCGTTGAAATTTTGACAACGGGCCATGAACCAGTTTGAAACGATGCCGGCCAATTAAATCTTGCATCGATTAAGTTTCATTATATGCCATCGTTTTTTGAAGAAGTGCGAACGGATCGCTGTAGGTGGAGTTTTTTTTTTTTGGTTCTGGATATTGGTGCGGGTCCGAATTTATTAATCGCGCCAGCGCGCCAAGAGAAAACTCGTTATGGTAAAACTGCGTTTTTTGTTGTCATTTGGTTTTATATTTTGTAATCTGCAGTTTGGACAGCAAAGCGTTTTTTGAAAAGAAAAGGCAGTTCAGTAAAAAGGCGTTGGCAGCGTTGACAGGTATTTGAATGCTCACGGTTGAAGTTTTTAAAATCGATATTTAAGGAATGCTCACGGTTGAAGTTTTTTAAAATCGATATTTAAAAATCATTGTTATAATATAGATTTGAGTGGTCACATTTAAAAATTATTAAATCGATTTGAGTTTTATAAATCGATTTTGGAGTTTTTTTTGTAAGAGGTCAAATATGTGAAATCGATATTTTTTAAAAAAGGCTTATGGAAAATCGATTTGTATTAAAGGAAAGGCCATTTATTTTTATGGTAAAGAGTAAAGTTATTTTATGAAGTGGTGAAGGGTGGCCCATTATAAAATAAATCTATTTGGAATTTGGAGTGTTGTAATTTAATATAAATCGATTTTAAGAGAAAGGCATTTTTTAAAGGTGAAGGAGGCATTCTTTATTTTTATTAAGAAGGGCATTTAAGAAAGTGTTTTGAATATTAAGTTGCCATTCACACATGGTATTAAAGGAAAGGCCCTTTTTTTTATATGGTAAAAGGGTAAAGTTTTTTTTTATGAAGTCCTTTAATAAGGAGGCAAAGGCAGCATAATATAAGGCATAGACAGTTTTTTTAATTGCTGGAATTTAACAGTTAGTTTTGGAGATTATTGTTGGTTTTGTGTTTTTTGCTGATGGCGAAAACTCAGAGTGCCCGTTTTGAGAACGATGTGGTTGGAGCCTTGTTGTCTGAGGAGACGAGGAGGAGGTCGAATGCTGACACCTCTACATCAGAGGAAATGATGGCCAGAGGTCGCTCGAGAGAGAGACACTCCGGTGGTAAGAATAGCAACTCTCATTCAAAGTCTAAAGGAAAGAAGACAAAGGTGAAGTGCTGGCATTGTGGGAAAGCTGGGCACTTGAAGAAGGACTGCTGGAAGCGACAACAGCAAACTTCAAAAGCAGATTCTTCGACAGAGAAGAAGGAGGCAAATGCGACAGATACAGGTTCGACATTTGGTTCAGGTATGAGCGACGAAGTATTGTCTGTTAATATGTCAAATCATGGTCAACATTGGTTGTTAGATTCCGGTGCATCAAACCACATGTGTATTCATAGAGAATGGTTTAAGACATATAGATCAGTTAATGATGGAGTCGTGTACATGGGTAATGATGTCACATCAAATATTGTTGGGATAGGAAGTATACAACTGCAAATGTTTGATGGCACAACTAAATTGTTAACAGATGTGAGACATGTTCCAGACTTAAGAAAAAATCTAATTTCTTTAGGAGCATTGGATACGAATGGATATAAAACTGTAATTCAAGGTGGAGTAATGAAAATTTACAAAGGTATTTTACTAGTAATGAAAGCTAAGAAAGTAGGAAATCTATTTCAGTTAGAAGGAAGAACAGGGTCAGTTCATGTGTCTACGGTGTCTGAACATGACAGTAGTTCCATTCGCCTATGGCATCAAAGGTTGGGCCATATGAGCGAAAGAGGGTTGAAAATTTTTGCTGATCGCAAGTTACTTCCTAATCTAAGGTCTGGAAAGTTAGATTTCTGTAAGCATTGCTTGTTTGGAAAACAAAGTAAACAAAAATTTAAAACAGGCAAGCATACTAGTAAAGGGATACTTGATTATATTCATTCAGATGTTTGGGGTCCAGCCCCTACAGCGTCATATGGTGGCTCGTCATATTTTGTGTCGTTCATTGATGATTTTTCTAGGAGGTCTACATGATGAAAAAGAAGTCTGATGTTTTTACAATTTTCAAACAGTTTAGAGCATTGGTAGAAAACATCACTGGTAGAACTATAAAATGTTTAAGAACTGACAATGGTGGTGAGTTTACTTCCAAGGAGTTTGAAAACTATTGCAAGGATGCAGGGATCGAGAGACATAAGACCACGGTTTATACTCCTCAGCAAAATGGAGTTGCTGAACGCATGAAAAGGACTCTTCTAGAGAGAGCAAGGAGTATGCTGAGTAACGCCGGGTTGCAAAAGGAGTTGTGGACGGAAGCGGTGGCAACAGCTTGTTATGTGATAAACCGATCTCCTTCGACGGCGATAGACTACAAGATTCCGCAAGAGGTATGGAAAGGACACCCTTGTGACTATTCTAAACTCAGAGTGTTCGGTTGTGATGCATATGCTCTAGTGCCTAAACATCAGCGAACTAAGTTAGATCCAAATTCTAAAAGGTATATCTTTGTTGGGTATGGTGTTGGAACAAAGGGATATAGATTGTGGGATCCTACTACCCGCAAAATCATCATCAACAGAGATGTAAAGTTTGATGAATCCTCTCTTGTACAGTTAGATGTAGATAATAGATTGAAACAGGATGATGTATCTAACTTTCGGCACATTCAGTTTGAAAGCTCTTCTAATGATATTCATGATGACCATAGTTCAGATTCTAGTCATGAACAGGTTTCAGATACTAGTTATGAACAGGGTTCAGATATAGAGCGTGAACAGGTCTCAGATGCTGGTCATGAAGAAGTTCCTGCAGAGGGCAGTCAGCCAATTGCGGAAGCACCAGAAACATCCTTAAGGAGGTCGACAAGAATCAAACGGCCACCGAGAAGGTATGATGATTATGTTACTTCAGTTGCATTTACTGCTAATGACGATGAACCTCTGTGCTATCAGGAAGCAATAGAAGGTTCGAATAGTGACAAGTGGAAAGCAGCCATGAAGGACGAAATGATGGCCTTGAGTAAAAATGGCACATGGGATCTGGTTGAGCTTCCAAAAGACAGGAAAACTGTGGGGTGTAAATGGGTTTTCAAGGTGAAACGGGGTGTGAATGATACGGAGGACAGGTACAAAGCGAGACTGGTTGCAAAAGGGTTTTCTCAGAAAGCCGGTATTGACTTTCATGAGATTTTTTCACCAGTGGTTAAAATTGTTTCAATTAGAATTGTGTTAGCTTTAGTTGCTTTGTTTGATTTAGAGTTACAACAACTAGATGTTAAGACTGCATTTCTACATGGAGACTTAGATGAGGAAATATATATGGAACAACCGGAAGGGTTTGTTCAGCATCGCAATGAGAAATTTGTCTGCAGGCTCAAGAAGTCATTATATGGCTTGAAGCAGTCGCCTCGGCAGTGGTATAAGAAGTTTGATTCTTTCATGTTGAGTCAGAAATATGTTAGAAGTGAATATGATCATTGTGTGTATTTCAAGCAATTGAAAAATGGCATGTTCATTATCTTAGTGTTGTATGTTGACGATATGCTTTTAGCAAGCAAAAGCATTGATGAAATCAACAGGTTGAAGACTCGGATGGCAAGGACATTCGATATGAAAGATCTAGGAGCAGCAAGACAGATTTTGGGCATGGAGATTTTCAGAGACAGGAGCAATGGTAAGCTGTGGCTATCACAACAGAAGTATGTTGAGAAGATACTTTTGAGGTTTGGTATGAATAATGTGAAGCCTGTGTTAGTCCCTTTCGCTTCCCATTTTAAGCTTTCTTCGAGTTTATGTCCTAATACAGAAGAAGAAAAGGATTATATGTCTCGAATTCCATATGCCAATGTAGTAGGATGTTTGATGTATGCGATGGTTTGTACTCGACCAGATATTTCACATGCAGTTGGGGTTGTCAGCAGGTACATGGCAAATCCGGGTAAAGAACATTGGTCAGCAGTGAAATGGGTGCTTCGATACTTGAAAGGCACAAGTAGTTATTGTATCACTTACAATAAGAGTAGTGAATTTGTTTGCGGATATTTTGATTCCGATTTTGCAGGTGATTTGGATAAGAGAAGGTCAACTTCAGGGTACGTCTTTACTCTTGCAGGTGGAGCTATCAGCTGGATGTCAAAGCTACAGAACATTGTTGCTTTATCTACTACTGAAGCAGAATACATTGCTGCTTCGCATGCTTGCAAAGAGGCGGTTTGGTTGAAATGTTTGCTTGGTGAATTTGGTAGGTTACAGGACAACATCAGGTTACTTTGTGATAGTCAAAGTGCAATACATTTGGCTAAGAATCCGGCCTATCATATTAAATCAAAGCATATTCCAATTAAGTACCATTTTGTAAGACAGGTTATCACTGAAAGGGGAGTCTCTCTTGAAAAGGTGCATACAAAGGAAAACTGTGCAGACATGTTCACGAAACCAGTTTTGTTGGAGAAGCTGCGTTGGTGTTTGGCTTCTCTTGGCTTGCAGAAGAGATAAAATAATAAAGAACAGGGCATCAGGCTAATTGTTGTCAAGGTGGAGATTGTTGAGATTTTATGTTTTGAATAGAATAGGCAAAAATCTCAGTAGGTGACAAAAATTAGGAATTAGTTCCTAGATTAGCTCCAGTTTGTTGGGAGGGAGTTAATGCATCCTAAATTAGTGTTGAGAGGATTTATGAGGCAGTTTGATTCTCCTGGCTATATAACAGGTATCCATACGGATTGTTTGTAATGGAGTGAGGGTGTGTGAATTATGTAATCTCCTGTTTGAATAATAAAGACTGTCGATGCCTGTTGTGTGGACATAGCCCAGGAGGTTTGGGTGAACCACGTTAATTACTGTGTCTTTATGTGCTTGGTTTAAT